>CM053027.1:87969696-88662130 GCA_028564925.1 Lithobates sylvaticus | reverse complement strand
GGCTCATAGTGGAGAGGGATTAGGTGTTCTCCTCTCAGCCTGAGGTGGCAATGAGAGCGGTACTGGACTGAAAAGTTCAGAGATGTGAGGAGGACAGGGTGTGTGGAGCCTGGAAGAGAAATGAGGAATCTTTGAGTTAGGATCAGTGAGTACAGGGGGAAGAGGGGTTGGTGTCACTCTGAGGTAGGGGGGGGGGGGGCTGGTGAATCTGAGTGAGGGGGGGAGGGCTGGTGAATTGAGGGAAGGTGGGGCTGGTAATTCGAGTAAGGGGTGGGAGATGAGGGGGCTCTGGTGTATGAGGAGGTGGGGGGGGGGGGCTCTGGTGTCATATCTGAGGTAAGGGGGGGGGCTCTGGTGTCATATCTAATGTAAGGGGGGGGGGAGGGGGGGGGCTCTGGTGTCATATCTGAGGTAAGGGGGGGGCTCTGGTGGGTGTCATATATAATGTAATAAGGGGGGGGGGGCTCTGGTGTCATATCTGAGTTAAGGGGGGGGGGGGGGGCTCTGGTGTCATATCTAATGTAAGGGGGGGGGAGGGGGGGGGCTCTGGTGTCATATCTAATGTAAAGGGGGGGGGGGCTCTGGTGTCATATCTAATGTAAGGGGGGGGGCTCTGGTGTCATATCTAATGTAAGGGGGGGGGGCTCTGGTGTCATATCTAATGTAAGGGGGGGGGCTCTGGTGTCATATCTAATGTAAGGGGGGTGGTGGGGGGGGGGGGGGGCTCTGGTGTCATATCTAATGTAAGGGGGGGGGGCTCTGGTGTCATATTTAATGTAAGGGGGGGGCTCTGGTGTCATATCTATTGTAAGGGGGGGGCTCTGGTGTCATATCTAATGTAAGGGGGGGGCTCTGGTGTCATATCTAATGTAAGGGGGGGGGGGGGGCTCTGGTGTCATATTTAATGTAAGGGGGGGGGCTCTGGTGTCATATTTAATGTAAGGGGGGGGGGCTCTGGTGTCATATTTAATGTAAGGGGGGGGGCTCTGGTGTCATATTTAATGTAAGGGGGGGGGGGGCTCTGGTGTCATATTTAATGTAAGGGGGGGGGCTCTGGTGTCATATCTGATGTAAGGGGGGGGGGCTCTGGTGTCATATCTGATGTAAGGGGGGGGGGGCTCTGGTGTCATATCTGATGTAGGGGGGGGGGGGCTCTGGGTGTCATATCTGATGTAAGGGGGGGGGGCTCTGGTGTCATATCTGATGTAAGGGGGGGGGGGGGATCTGGTGTCATATCTGATGTAAGGGGGGGGGGCTCTGGTGTCATATCTGATGTAAGGGGGGGGGGGCTCTGGTGTCATATCTGATGTAAGGGGGGGGGGGCTCTGGTGTCATATCTGATGTAAGGGGGGGGGCTCTGGTGTCATATCTGATGTAAGGGGGGGGGGGCTCTGGTGTCATATCTGATGTAAGGGGGGGGGCTTTGGTGTCATATCTGATGTAAGGGGGGGGGGGGTGTCTGGTGTCATATCTGATGTAAGGGGGGGGGGGGCTCTGGTGTCATATATGATGTAGGGGGGGGGGGCTCTGGTGTCATGTCTGATGTAAGGGGGGGGGGGGGCTTCTGGTGTCATATCTGATGTAAGGGGGGGGGGGCTCTGGTGTCATATATGATGTAAGGGGGGGGGGCTCTGGTGTCATATCTGATGTAAGGGGGGGGGGCTCTGGTGTCATATATGATGTAAGGGAGGGGGGGCTCTGGTGTCATATCTGATGTAGGCGGGGGGGGGGGGGGGGCTCTGGTGTCATATCTGATGTAAGGCGGGGGGGGGGCTCTGGTGTCATATGATGTAAGGGGGGGGGGCTCTGGTGTCATATATGATGTAAGGGGGGGGGGGCTCTGGTGTCATATATGATGTAAGGCGGGGGGGCTCTGGTGTCATATCTAATGTAAGAGGGGGGGCTCTGATGTCATATCTAATGTAAGAGGGGGGGTTCTGATGTCATATCTGATGTAAGGGGGGGGGGGGCTCTGATGTCATATCTGATGTTAGGGGCCTGTGGTGCTTTTGTTTATAGCGCAAAAAATAAAAACCGCAGAGGTGATCAAATACCCCCAAAAGAAAACTCTATTTGTGGGGAAAAAAAGGACGTAAATTTTGTGTGGGTACAACGCCGTATCGCAAAAAAATGGCCTGGTCAGGAAAGGGGGTAAATTCTTCCGGGTTAAAGTGTTCGGGTTTGACTTGATGAAAAGGTGGCAACCCTAGTACCATGGGATATGTAGTCCTTGGAAATCGAAATTAAACAGCAGAGGAGAAGCTGCAAAGCATGCAGGGAATCCAGGAAGTTGTAGAAAAAGACGGGCAGCAGAAAAGCAGCAATCACAGCATGAAAGGAGGTTTTTTAAATGAGATTATATTGGATTGTCAAATATAACTACTGCTTGTACCGGTATTACTATTATAATGCTGATGTTATAAAATGTGTAAACTGTGATCATTAACCACAAACCTTTAAAGCAGAACAAAACTTTATCTGAATACCACAAACTGAAAATGCTGTTTAATTCTTTTTTATCAGTAGTTTTTATTGAATGTTCAAAGAACTTACAAAATAACCACAATAATACAAAGTCGAGTAGAGTATACAAAAGTCAGCAGTAATCACTGGCAATGAGTACATCTTAAAAGGAGTGTACAAAAAGAGGTGCAACAAGGTACATCTGTGATGGAAAATGCACAGGATGATGAAGAGATCATCAGATTAGAGTGGTAGTAAACTCTTTTACACCCGGACCGGACGCAGATGATGCAGAGGGAAGTGAGTGTGGAGTGAGTCAGTGTGGCGTTCCCTCGCTCCCTAACCCCGCTCCGTTAACTTCCAACTAGCTGAAAGTGAAAGCCTGAAGCCCGTACCCCGCCCGCCCACTCTACCCTACAGCGGGAGCAGCCGCACTACTGCAATGGAAACAGAGCCGGGTGAGACCAGGAGCTGAGCCGCCGTCGCCGTCAGCGGGACGGACTCAGTCAGCGCCAACGGTCCCCCCCCCCCCTCTCACAGTACGCTCTGCCCGACGCTGAAGCCGCCGAAAGCTCCAGGAGCATCGCAGGTGAAGAGGGGAGCGTTCCCGAGCCCGAAGGAGAAGGAGGGGAGAACCAGCGACAGAGCCCCCTCATCCCTACTCTCATCACCCTTGATCACTTCCCGGTTACCTGTGAGGCGCCCGCGACGCAGTCTAAACAGCTGGGGAGGCAGGGAGAAGGACTCCTCTCATAACGAGCTCTGTAGCCGACAAGCCGGGTCACTCCAGCCTCCACAGACCACAAAGAAAACACTCTGTGTTATCCTTCAAAGCTGCTGAGCGGTGAACCTCTTCCCCATCACCATCACTCTGTGGACTCCAGGGACGGTTAAAATTAATTGTGGCTCTTTAAAGGAGAAGCTCGGTGCCTTTACTTTTACTTTCACTCTGACTATCTTATCTTGGACGGTTTACCATGCAATAGAGAGAGAAGAGAAGAGAAATTTTGTAACGGAGTTTACGTTTTATACCCTCAAAAAGAAAATCTGTTAGAATATCCCCAGGTCTGGAAACGTGCTGGGGGTTCCCTTACTGGTCCCTGAGTGACGCCTAATTAAGATAAATCAACGAGTCGGTAGATTTTAAACACAGCCACCGCCTGTCATGCCTACACAACGCACTACAAAAGCTAGCCAGGCTGCCAGCCAGGCTAGCTTAGCCGCAGCCAAATTGGAAAAATTTGCCCACACTCCAAACCAACTACCGAGCCAGACTCCCCAAAAAATCCTGCCACACAATCAGCAATCCCAATCTGCCCGTACAGGAGGAACGACAGGTGGTGCAGTGGGAAGGAAAAGCCAGGGGCAGATCCAGACACCCGTACAAACACCTACACAATCTCCCCAGAAGACATTAGGGGAGGGGGGTGCATTAGCGGAATCGCCCCGGGGACAGGAAGTGGTGGGCCCACTGCCAGAGGGGGGGGCCGACACCTCAGCGGGGACGGAGCCTTCTCTGAAAGAGGTATTAGAGGCTATTAACTCTTGTAGAACATCGCTGAACGATATGAATAATCAACTGAAATCAATACGGGAGGAAATTGGTCTTGTGAGGAATGAGGTACAGAAGGTCCAAGAAAGGGCTACAATCCTGGAGGATAGGATGAGTTTGGTGGAAGACGACCTCGCCCCATTAAAACGCGAAATGAGCGACATTAGAAATCTCCTTAATAAACAAATTAATAAAATGGACGAGGTCGAAAACAGGATGAGAAGGAAAAATATCCGTATAGTGGGCCTTCCAGAACACTCCGAGGGCCCAGACCCCGCTACTTTCTTAGAAAAATGGCTGATTGAGATTTTTGGTCAAGACTCACTCTCTCCACTCTTTGCAATTGAAAGGGCCCACCGAGTCCCTGCTAGACCCATACAACCCGGGGCCCCTCCTAGACCCTTCTTAGCTAAATTGCTATTCTTCAAGGACAAAGCAACAATTATCAGGAAAGCAAGGGAACTTGGAAATATTTTTTACAGTGGCAAGAGGGTGTCTATTTACCCCGACTACTCGCCAGACCTCCAAAAAAGGAGATCACAATTTGGGGAAGTGAAACGTAACCTCCGACAAGCTAACTTAACTTATGCCCTGCTCTATCCAGCTAAACTAAGAGTGCTGGGCCCTGGTGGAACTTTACTTTTTGACACCCCTAAAGGGGCTGAAGAATGGCTAATAAAACAAAAAGAAGGACATTAGACGATATGTATTGACTAGGATCAAACCCAAGCGCTGATTTGACTTTTTTTTCTTTTTTTTTCTTGTTGGGGGGCGGGGGCGGGCCGGGTTGCCTTGGTGAAAAAGGGAGCGGGGGGGGGGGGGGAACGGGGGAGACACACAGCATTATATTTTGTTTGCTGTGCAATATGCTTTTTTTTTCTTTTTTTTTTCCTTTTTTTTTCCTTTTTCTTCTTTTGAGGTTTTTACTGAATGCTGTTTTGTCGCCCCCGGGGGGGGGGGTTGAAGGGGGAGGGAACGCATGGTGAGAAGAGGGTGAAAGGTGTCGCATCCCAACGGGTTTGGGGTGCTGCAGTATGTTCTCAGGGGTAGGGGTTTCCTAAACAGGGGGGAGCGGGAGGGAGGGTTAGGGAGGTGTAAAGGGAGGGTTAGGAATGGGGCAGATTTACTGGCACTAAAGTTTAGATGGTTTCAAAAGAAGGGTGGATGGGAAGGTCACCTCAGAAGGCCCCCGGTCAAACCTAGATTGGTAATGAATGATGAGTGTAACCAGAATGTTAGATGGGTTGGATGTGGTAGGTATGTTTGTGGATGGATGAGGGGGAAAACACCTTTCGCTAAATTACGCACTTACACGGAAAGATTAGATGGTAACACTTCACAAGTATTAATTAGATACCCACGTTTTGACAATAAGGTCGATTTGAAATATATCACAGATGATAAGTTATTTATAAAAACCCTCTTGGAGGGTATATTCACAGTTGAACTTATAGAGAATTAGAACCACTAATGAGTCACGAAACACAATTTAATAGGAAACAAGTCACTATTTGTTCCTGGAATATAAGGGGGTTAGGCGACCCGGGGAAAAAAGCTGCAGCACTAGCTTTGATTAGATCCTACGGGGTTTCGATCCTCTGTCTCCAAGAGACCCACTTTACCAATGCCTCTATATCAAAGTTAGGATGGAAAGAGTTTGCCCTACAGTACCACTCGTTCTACTCGTCCTTTTCAAGAGGTGTCAGTATATTGATTAACTCAGGGATTACGTTTACTTGTGTCCAAAGTAGAATTGATGAGCGGGGAAGGTACATTTTTTTTACACTGCAAAATTGAAAGTAAAGCCGTCATCTTGGCCAATGTGTATATCCCGCCCCCTTTTGACACTGGGGTCATGCTCGACTTGGTGGAGTTTGTGATGAATAATCCAGCTCTACCGGTAATAGTCTTTGGTGACTTCAATATGGTACTTGATCCGGGACTGGACAGGTTTCCCCCGGGGGGTCGGAGGGGTGGGCTAGGAGATAGCCGCCTCCCCCGTCTCCTGGAGGAATTGGGCTTGAAAGATATCTGGAGATTGAGGAATCCCAGGATTAGGGGATACTCCTGCTTCTCCAGTACACACTCCACCTTGTCGAGGATAGACATGTTGTTTTGCAACGACGAGTCGATGCCTCTATTGGATAATATTAGGTACAGGCCAAGAAGTCTCTCCGACCACTCTCCGCTGACAGCTTCAATGGAGACGGGGGTGAGAACAACGTACCGGGAGTGGAAAATCAATCCGGCCTGGCTGGAATTAATGGGTGATTCACAGGAGGTGGCGAATGCACTGAAAGAAAGTATAGAATTAAATGGTCGATCAGCCACCCAGGGGGTAATCTGGGACACAGTCAAAGCTATTCTTCGGGGCTTGCTGATTCAGCAAATCTCAAGAATAAAAAAACAGTCAAGGGCGGGGGAGGAGAACGCAGCTAACAAAGTAGCTCTCGCAGAAATAAAATATATAAACAATCCTCTACCGGTAAATTTAAACGAATGGACAGCAGTACAAGAGGAATACCGTCTTATCCTTTTAAGTAAAGCAGAACAAAAATACATTTTCCAGAAGCAAGCTGCCTTTGGGGAGGGGGAAAGTATAAGTAGGATGCTTGCCCAGTTAGTTAAAACCAATGCTCCATCATCAATGATTCCGTTGATAGACATGGGCGCCGGTAGAACATCTTCACACACGCCAGAAATAGTGGACACTTTTAGAACCTATTATGAGAATTTATATTACTCCAATCAGGAGGATAAAAGTGAAGAGTGGGACAAATTCTTTGATCAAATGGCGGTCCCCTGCCTCTCTGAGGAGGACAGGGCTGGCCTTGACAGCCCTGTCACCCTGGAGGAGATCCAGCGGACCGTCCGGGAAATGGCAGGCCAGAAGTCCCCGGGACCAGACGGCCTCCCCATCGAAATATACCGTCGCTACGGGGAGGTGCTCCTCCCCGAGCTTCTGAAGGTACTTAATTCGTCGAAGGTGGAGGGTGCACTTCCCCCGTCGATGATGGAGTCAACAATAATTGTGATCCCCAAGGAAAATAAGAACCCCCTCTCCCCCGCCTCATATAGACCTATTTCACTCTTGAACTCGGATATTAAAGTTTTAGCTAAGGTCTTGGCGGCCAGACTCAATAAAGTTATTTCCAAACTGGTGCACTCGGACCAATCGGGATTTATCCCAGGAAGGTCCGCCAGTACAAACATCAGACGGCTCTTTTTGAACCTTCAAACTCCAATGGAGAATCGGGGAAACAGGGCCATTCTCTCTTTGGATGCCGCCAAGGCCTTTGATACCCTGGAGTGGAAGTATCTTTGGAGAACATTGACACAATTCCACTTTGGGCCAAATTTTGTTAACTGGGTGAGATTACTATATAATGCGCCTGGAGCAAGAGTAAAAATAAACAACGAATATTCCTCCAGGCTTCGTTTGCTGAGGGGGACAAGGCAGGGGTGCCCCCTGTCCCCCCTCCTTTTTGCCCTCGCAATCGAACCCTTGGCTCTGTCCCTTCGACTGTCCCCAGAAATCAAGGGCTTTAAAAGAGGTGAAATGGAGGATAAAGTGATGCTTTATGCAGACGACTTAATAATTCTGCTCAGTGACACACAGGGTTCACTATGTGAGACAATGCGCAGAATTGAAAACTTTGGACTCCTGTCGGGCCTAAGGATTAACTGGGATAAATCAAATCTTCTCCCGATGGATCCAATGGAATACCCTCTTCCCCAAGAGGCAGCTCAGCTTCAAATAGTCCAGCAGATAAAGTACTTAGGCATAAACGTCTCGAGGGACCCCAAACAATTTATTCAGGATAATGTCGTCCCACTGCTGAACAAATTCAAGGGTAAATGCCAAATTTGGAAGAAACTTCCCCTGTCAGCAGCAGGTCGTTGTAACTTAGTTAAAATGGTATTCATGCCACAGTTACTATATTTACTCCGCAACTCCCCAATCTGGATCTATAAGAAATGGTTTAAGAAGATAGACACTCTTTTTAGAGATCTAATATGGAAGGGGGGCATACCACGAATCCGACTAAGTACGTTGCAGCTTCCAACCAATGCTGGCGGAGTAGCTCTTCCACACCCCTTGAGTTACTTCCTGGCTTCCCAGCTCCAGCATATTGGGGGATGCGAGGCCACGAAGGGAGGACGAGAGTGGGAGACTCTCCTCTATAAATCTACTCACAAGTCGTTGCTGGAGGTATTAGAGGCAGGGTCCTTCATAAAGGGGTTACCAACTCAGGACCTGCTAGCAAGAGTATGGGGACTAGCCAAAAAGATACTGGGTTATAGAGGGTTCTCAGATTTCTCCCCTCTGTGGGAAAACAATAATCTGTGCGAACTTAAAAAAAATGGGGACTATCAGAGAATGGGAGAGAAGAGGTCTGATTTTTGTTGCTCAGATTTACCAGGAGGGTCGGTTAAGAAACTTCCAGGACATAAAAGATCAATATGAGCTCCCCAAACGGTCCTTCTTTAGATACTTGCAGGTGAGGCATGCCCTCACCGAACAGTTTAAAGAGACAGCTTGTGAATGGACTAAGATCCCAGTACTACAGAGCATAGCCGAGTCGGATACTCGAAAAGGGATGATATCTAACCTATATTTCCATATACATAAGGGGACCTGGGAAGACGCCCAAATTGGACTTCACAAATCCTCGTGGGAAAGAGATGTGGGTATTATGTCTACTCTACAGTGGGAAAGGATTCTAGCCTTTGCGCCTTGGGTCTCCCTCTCGCATCCCCAGAGGATGTCACATCTGTTCCTACTACACAGGGCATATTTCACCCCGGCAAAGCTATTTCGGTTTGGCCGTAGACAAGACGACACCTGTCCTAGATGCAGGAGGCCGGGCGGCGACCTCATTCACATGTTTTGGAGATGTCCAAAATTATACCGATACTGGAAAGAGGTGGTAGATAGGATAGCGCAGATATTCAACACCAAGCTTGCCCTGGATCCAATACCGTGTGTACTTGGGGGGCTCGAGGGGGAAAATAGGTCAAATGAAGTCCATCTGGCTATCATTAGATGCCTTTTTCAGGCAAGAAAATTAATCGCACAAAAATGGCAATCTCCAAACCCACCATTTCTTTATGAATGGGAGCGGAACATGGAGAGGGTGATTCTTATGGAGAGAACAACATATATTAAACAGGGAAACCTTACCAAATTTCAGGGGATATGGAAACGGTGGTTGGAGAAAAAATACACGCAGCCAAATGAATTGGACTGAAATGTGACGTGGCATAGGATGTCGAACTTTGAATGTGGCAGGAATGTCAGAAGGAGGAATGATGAGAGGACGGAGGAATGAAAGGCGGTGATGAATGGGGAGCGAGTGGGGAGGCTGCTGTATAAACTAGCTACTGTAACCTTCTAATAGAGTGTAATGCAGGAACGGAAGAAGGGGAATGTAGGTAAACTGTACTGAAGGTGTAATAGCTCTTTTTTTTTTTTTGACTGTTGTTTTTTTGTTATATGTGAAAAATTTAATAAAGATAAATTAAGGAAAAAAAAAAAAAAAAAAAACTCTTTTACACCACTTGTACCTATAGGTAAGCCTATAATAATACTTACCTGTAGGTACTGTGAATATCTGCTAAACTTGCACAGTTAAGGAGATATTCAGAGTGCATGCAGCCGCTGACATCACCAGCGCATGCGCTATAAAGGTTTGGCTTGCAATGCCGGACGTTCAGAGCCCATCCTGTAAGCAGCAGCTCCTATGCACATGCACGGGAGTACCGTCATTGCACCCCGGCCACTGATGTAGCTGGAGGCGGCAAAAAGGAAGATCAGGGGGAAGATGTCAGCTCTCTCAGCTGTGACAGCGTGGCGCTGAAGGGCTTCGTTCTAAGGTAAGTTTCTCATAATGCACCTGCAGTTTAATACCACTTTAGGCTATTAGGCTGACATCGGTGTGGATGTGTACCAGAATATGGACTTTCTGAAAACTTGACATTTGTCATTTGGAAACATTAGTAGGTGAAGAGGAATTTAAGATGTTAGAGGAAGTAAAAGAGGCAGTAGAAACAGGATAGAGGAAAACAGGAGGGGACTAGGGCTCATGAGGGGGTGGAGTTGGCTGGGGGGGTATACAAGTTGATAATTCATTTGTTTTAATATTCAAACAAACTCACCCATCCATCCATGTCTCCATGCTTTATTTTGTTGATAAAACACTTCCTAGCATTTCTAGTGGCAACCATCTTAGATAAGGGCAGAAGATTAAGCCCCCGTTCACACCTATGCGAATTAGATGCGGCTTACATCGCATCCAATTCGCAGGACATTTTAAAATACATTCAAATGAATGTATCTTGTTCACATATGTGCGTTGCATTCGCACTGCGCATTGCACAAAAAACGTGTGCGTTTTCTGGGCATTGCGGTGCGAATTACAAGCACATTAAACTCTATTGGAACGCATCTGATTCGCAGATGCATTCCGTTCTGAACAAGGAATCTCTCCTTGTTTTCACTACACCTCCCCCTCCTCTCCCTCCTCTCCCCCCTCTCCCTGCTCAGCTGATGCGCTGATAGAACGCAGCGGCACCACTCAACAGCTACATTTTCTCTTCACAGAGAAAATGTAGCTTGAATTTGCACCGCACTGGTGTGAACCCAGGCTTATGTAGAGTTTACTTCCTGGAATCCATATGCCCTTAGTTCAGATATGTAGGAAGGAGGGTGTGCTTGGCTGAAAAAGCCCCTTCTCCCCCCTAGATTAAAAGAAATGTCCATGAAGACTCACAGGGCCGCTGTTAAAAATCATGGGGCCCCGTAAAGCTTACCTGATGGGGCCCCCCGGCCTGCCAATGACCCCACCCACTTGCCTTAAAAAAAAAAAAAATGCAGCTTTGTCTTCAAATGATTTTTATTTTCCTGTAGTCTGTTGTAAATTTGATTAGACTTAAATCTCAACATGTCTCAGCCCATCCCTGCTAAAAAGAAATTCTGCAGCTAACTTTAAGGCCTCAATTTCCCATAATCCACAAGGTACATTTATTATGTGTTTAAATCAGCTGAAGCATGCACTCCAATAATTATTTAAAATCTTTTCAAACCAATTCACACTAGCATTGCTCTCTGAAAAGCGATCTGCATTTGGATTGCTCTTCAGAGAGTAGTTGGCTGGTGGTGAGGAGGCGTTGTATCACCTCCAAACCACCTGATTTAAACACTTAAAAATCCTGTTGCAGTTGAATGGCTTTTCGTTGAGCAGACAACATGGTGGGTGGTGACAGTGGGGCTAAAACCATTGCAGTTGTGGAAAATGTCAATTTCCCTCTGCTGCCTTTCCAGCATTAGGGTTCTTTCAAACAAAGCCGGTCCTCTCAGCAGGGGATCCGTGAGAGCAATCCCTGCTGAATTGGAGCTGAATGGGGCAGATGTTAGTGTTTTGACATTCGTACCTGTTCAGTTTGTGTCCACATACACCACACAGCGGACATGGGTGCACTTATAATGGCTCTAGGGGTAGCCGGATGTAAATAGATTCATGTCCATTTACATCAAACTACCTCTGATCGGTCATGTTTAGGTCTGCAAAAATAGAAAAGGATGCAGTCGTTCGTTTTTTGCATCATTAGTATTCCAGCTGCGACATGCGATTTTTGTGCCACAATCAAAAGTTTTTTGATCCAACATGCCAGATTGTATTTAGAAAAACAAAACAAACTATGGCTCAATCGTAAGCACCGTTTAAATTTTTCGATCTACAAAACAATCGGTTTTCAACTTTTTCATGGCCAGTTTAAGTGTGCTGGGGAAATATTTGTATTCTGTTGATCCATGAAGGCTGGCCATACATGGTGCGAATTTCTTTCCTGCAACCACAGATTACAGGAAAGAAATTAATTCCCCCATCAACACAGACAGTTCTGACAGGGGAATCAGCAATTGTCTTCTCCCGGCGGGGGAAGCCATCTCTGCCGGAAAAAGACAGTGATTATAGCAAACAGCTATAGCGGCCGCTAGGGATAATCACAAGAGAATCCAGCTGTCAGGTCACCAGAGGCCAGGTGACAGATGCACACCGGTGGGATCAGGAGTGCACCGCTAAGATAGTGGACCCTACGGTTGACTGCTGCAGATGGAGCGCTGGGTGGTTCAGGAAAGCTGGCCCTCTGGAGAACCAACACAGATCACACTGGGAGCTGGAGCATGAGATTCCCCAGGGCGCAGAATCTAAGAGCCAGCAGCTGTTCACCAGAGGCCCCTGATGGTGGGGACGGATTTTGCTGCAGGCTGACTCCAAGTCGCGGCCCCCAGGGTCTCTCAGCTCACACTCAGGGTAGACTACTGGAGGATAGAGAGGAAGCAGCAGATTGAAACAACAAGGGATAGTCAGGAGATAAGCCAAAGGTCTGGGCAACAAGCAGATATGGATAGTCAAAGAACAAACCAAAGATCAGGATATGAAGCAGACAAGGACAGTTAAGAACAAGCCAAGGTCGGTATACAGAATCAGATGTAGGACACACAGCAAGGAGCATGCAGGAAGCCAAACACACAATATTGATAAGTTAGAGTCTGGGATGGAGCCATGCTTGAGGGAAGATTACTTAAGCAGCCAGGTGAAAGGCGGCCAGTCTCTTAAGCTGATCACATGGAGAGGTAAGCAGACAGACATGAACATTACTGCAGATCCATGACACCAGCGTACATTCAGCCTGCCTATTAACAGTTCGAATCTCAGTTTGAACCGTGTATGGTCAGGCCTTACATTAAAAAGCTAGTTATAAACTGATCAGAGCGGTTGGCATTTTTGATTTATCTGCCAATACGGCACAAAACCACCCCCCTCAATTTCTTTTTTTTTTTTAATTTCAAAGTTTTTATTGTTATCAAAAACAAAACAAGAAATCGCATACAGTTGAAGAAAAAAGGCGAGGTACATAGCGCCATATCTAAACTTAAGGTACATTGCTTCTAATAGGTCTTACAGTGTTGTATTACATGGTACGTTGGAAGAGCCTCTCGAGGCACGCGGAGAAAGTTGAGACCGAGGCTCTCTAAGTGATGCCTCGTGTCACTAGTGCCTTGCGAGTCCTGGTTCCAGATGCTCTGGGGAGCAACCCCGACACCCCTAATGGGATCAGACTGTGCCGGGACAGCCCCCCCGAGATCCCTGGAGCGTGGTCATTATCAAAGGGAGGCATAAAGTACCATGAATGTTACAAGGGAAAGTGCGCTCAGTCAAGTACTGGGTGGTTTTAGCCCTTGAGTCTGGGGGCTCTTGTACTACGCTGACATACTGTACATATCATATGGCCATATCTTGCCTACGTGAGGATAGTTCAAGAAACAAGGATAGATGAGGAAGAGGAGGGGGGGAGAGGACAACGAGCCATCTGACAGGTAGTGGAGTGGAGATAGAGTGTAAGTGCTTACCGGTTATGGTTGTAATCCAGGGATAAGGGAGATACCCATGTGATTAGCCCAGGGTTCCCAGGTGGACTCGAACTGTATTTTTGAATCCAGCAGGACACTGGTCAATTTCTCTTGGGACATCATCCAAGAGATTTTGCGTTTGGCAGCAGTGAAGGATACCCCGTGTTGTTTCCAGGCCTTGGCAATAGTCCGCTTAGCGCCCAGGAGAATGAAGTGAATTCATTTGCGGTTCCATTTAGGAGCCCCAGGGATAGTAGCGTTCAGTAGGGCTACTGCGGGGGTTCTGGGTGGTTGAAGTCCTGTTACCTTATAGATTAGGGTAAACATTCTTTTCCACCATATGTGGGCCATGGAGCCGTTTATTTTACAACCCCTGAAGCACTGGGGGTTAGCAGTCGGAAACATATGGGCCAATTTAGAAGGTGTGAGATAGCATCTGGTCATTAGTTTGAGGTTAGCTTCTATTAGGGAAATATTCTTCATTCCTTTATAGGCTCTGGAAAAGGAGGACTGACATTGCTCAAGATCCCAATGAATTTGGAGATCATTTTCCCATGCGGTCATGTAAGGGGTTTTGCCTGCCTGCTGGGCAAGAGATTGGTAGATGACAGAGATTCCACCCCTCTGATCTTTGGCTTGTCCACTCAATTTCTTTTTTTTTATTTTATTTACACCTGGCTGGATTAGACAACTTGCAGGTAGGTGTAAAAATCTGACAAGCACACCCAAGCTTAATTAATTTTTTTTTTTTTGTATAAGGTTAGGCTTTTATACTTGGGCTTAACTAAAAGTATCTGGCAAGCCAGTTCTGATCATACAAAACACAAAAACACTCCATGCCTTTCCTTTTATGTTTGACATTCATCGCCTGGCAGGATGTAAGGGGAAATCTCTCCGACTGGGACAAAGACAGCTGTAAAAACCTGACAAAGACAAAAAAATAAAAAGCTTAAATGGAGTTGGGCTTTAATACTTGGGTTTCAACTGCGGAGGTCTGTGAATACATTTAGACCTGGCTCGTATTATTGCCCCACGTCATCTTTTCTGGGAATGATCTTTTACAGAGAAGTATAAGCACAGTCGAAATAAAAAGCTGTATGATATTATTTGGCAGGTCAGTGTATTTTGGAATTAAATATTGCATCAGAAAGCCTAAATCACTTCCCTGCAGCTGAAGTCTCCTGCCTGCAAAGCCCAACTTGTAGGTGTTTCCTGCAGTACTGCCTCACTTGTCACTCACACCACGTTTACTATGACCTCTGCAATGTCCTTGGTATATACAGGGGGTCCCCGAGCTACGAACTCGTTAGGGACCGCCCGCCTGTACGGAAGTCGGAAATGTTCGTAAGTCGGGCGCGCATGCGCAGACCGACAAATACGGACATTTCCAGACATTTCCGATGTTCCGCCTAATGCCGTTCTGCGCATGCGTGGCAAATTACGGACATTTTCGGCATTTTCCGAGGCTCCGTATGGCCGCGCATGCGCAGAACGGCCAGAAGACGGCGAAAAACTGCGAAAAATGGCGGAGGGTCCCCGCAGCGCCCGGTTCGTAAGTAGGGGTTGTTCGTAGGTCGGGCGTTCGTAAGTCGGGGACCCCCTGTACTGTGAAAGCACATTGCAAAAATCCATGTCACAATCCTCCGCAATGTCCTTTTGTCTTTCGGTCAGTTGACAATGTGGACCGTGCTTATGCTTATCAGAAGACGCTTTCCTAAAAACGGTATATGCCGCTAATCTTTGATACTGTACCTCGCGACACCGCAAATAAATTGGCAACTTCAGTGACAAAGGCACCAGCTAAGCGGGCACCAACGATTTGCCCTCTTTGAAACTCAATAAGCTCTGACATGTCTTCGTATTACTAGCAGCACACGCAGTGAATGACGAAAGTGAGGCTTCCCACCTGTTACCTAGGTGTTACATGACTCAACAGATACAAAAGAACATTACATACTTCTCCTTTCAATGTGGAACATGTCGTCACTTTCAAACCTGCAAATCATGTAGTGTTTCCAAATTTTTATCCAATCCCTGTATAAAGTACAAACAGTGGCCACACCAGGAACTGTATCCAAGCTTTACAGTCATAGAACACAACATTCTGATGCTTATGTGTCTTTTACCACTTGATTAAAGCGAAACTTCAGTCATTTTTTTATCTTTCCATCTATTAAATCTTCTGCCCTTGTTGTTTTAACTTTGGATAGTAAAACATTAAGCCAATTGCAGCCCAGGCACCAGGGAGCCTATGAGAAGTGTCAAATATAGCCCTCCAGGGCCACCAGGGAGAGAACAGAGGACAGCGTTGCATAGCCCCAGTCAGTGCTACCTGCAGCTGGAGTAGACCCCAGAGAGGCAGGAAGATGTCCGAGAAGAAATCCTGCTAGAGTAAGAGCGATCTACCTCTCATCTGCCTCATTCTGCAAGAGGGATCACGGCCTAACCATCATCTGCCATAATCCAGCCAGGACAGCATGGCTTGCATCTCATTTGCCTACATCCAGCCTGTAAGAGCAGGCATCAAAGAGTGGACTGCATTCTAGAAGCACATATTCTGGATGTCAGATTGGTGAAGGGCCTTAGGCCATCCTTTTGTGTGTTGAAATTTCTTTTTTTTTGTTTGTTTTTTTGTTACTTCTTAATTGTTTGAGTCAAACACATGGATCAATAGAACCTTTCTCCAGTTCACAAGTGTTCTCAAGAGTATAGCAATTGTTTAAATCAATACAACTCGAAGACACATAAGACTCAGAGTTACTAAGTAACCAACCATAAACAAATACAAAGTGCCAATCTGTCAGAAACCATGAATCAGACTGAGACAGAAGTACAGTTAAATTAGACTTGTTTAATAATAATAAAAAAAGACAAACGGAGTAAACGTAGTCAAAACATAGCCAGAGTTCAGGAACGAAACGGATAGTCAGACAAGCCAAAACATCAGGGAGCCAAAAGGAATGTCAGCCAAGCAAGTCTTCAACAGGAAAACAGGAGAGCGTCTCTGGAGATGTGACCAAGGCGAAGGCAGAGATCATCTGGACTGGACGGCTTAAGTAGGCAGGACCGACGAGCAGGATCATCAGCAGGTGAGTCACTGTGAAGCGATAAGAGCTGGCAATTAGCTGGCAGCTGAGCGGCCAGCCCAGAGAAGAAAGGGCTGGGCCCAGCCCTGACAGTACCCCCTCCTCAATGGCCCCTCCCCCTCGGAGGACCACCAGGTTTGAGGGGAAAACGTCTATGGAAATCACGGAGGAGGACGGGGACATGTACGTCTGACGATGGCACCCAAGAGCATTCCTCCAAACCGTACCCTTTCCAATGTACCAGGTACTGTATGCGCCCACAGAACCTACGGGAGTCAACAATGGACTGTACTTCATACTCCTCATGGTTCTCAACCTGAACAGGATGAGGACTTGGCACCAAGGTGGTAAAGTGGTTGCAGACCAAAGGTTTTAATAAGGAGACATGAAATACATTTGAGATACGCATATTAGAAGCAAGGTCTAATGCGTAAGCCACTGGGTTAATCCTGCGAAGAATAAGCAAAGGCCCAATAAACCGAGCTGCGAACTTCAGAGAGGGAACACGAAGTCGGATGTTGCGAGATGACAGCCAGAGCCTGTCCCCAACCTGGTAGGAAGGCGTAGGCAGGCGTTTGTGGTCAGTATGGAGTCTGTACCTATCATTAGCATGTCGCAAAGCCTCCTGGACTTGTGCCCAAGTGGAACGAAGACCACGGAGATGCTCCTCTAAGGCAGAAATACTCTGTGGCACAAAAGAGTCAGGCAACAGGGAAGGTTGGAAACCATAGTTTGCCATAAACGGGGACAATCGGGAAGCAGAATTTAAGGCACTATTGTGAGCAAACTCTGCCCACGGTAAGAGGTCTGACCAGTTTTTATGATGGTCAGAAATATAGCAACATAGGATTTGCTCCAAGGACTGATTGGCTCATTCTGCGGCCCCATTAGACTGCGGGTGATACGCAGAGAAGAAAGCAAGCTGAATTCCCTACTGTGCACAAAAGGCTCACCAGAACCGACACAAACTGACTACCCCGTCAAAGACAATCACCTTGGGTAGCCCATGTAAGCAAAAGATCTCCCGAGCAAAAATGGAAGCCAGCTCCTTAGAAGAGGGAAACTTCTTAAGTGGAATACAATGAGACATTTTCTATGCTTCAGTGCACCACTCTATAGAAGGCAAAAACTCTGGGATTGTGTAAGATCGTATGTCTCTTCTCCTTGAGCCAGACCGGGTGTCTGCAGCACTGTCCTGTCCCCTCCCCTAAGAGATCCCCCTGAAGAAGATACGTCACATCCCTTTATCCCCCCGGATCCCCCTAGTCCATAGGAAGATACGTCACACGCGTAGGAAAGGGGACAAAACGGTGCTAGAGACAGCTGGTCTGGCTCAAGGAGGAGAGACATACGATCTCACAGGATACCAGCATTTTTGCCTTCTATAGAGTGGTGCACCGAAGCACCAGTTCCATGTGAGTACTCCAGACTGGGGCTTGTGTTTGATAAAATGTTATATACTAAAACTGTATCACACTATCCAGGCTTTTTTGTTATCCTACATGTACAGGAGGTCCCCTAGTTACAAACTTCTGGCTTACAAACGACTCCTACTTACAAACGGAGGGAGGCAACAGGAAGTGAGAATCTACCCCTAGGAAGGGAAATTCACTCCTGTAAGAGTTATCATGGGAAAAAGGTACCTCCACTGAAGCTTTATCAGCAAGGCTTGTTTCCACAACAACCCCACATTTTCAAAATCCAATTGTCATTGGGACAGAAAGTGAGGTGAAATCTTCTGAACAGGGGCACAGACAGCAAACCAAACCTTACAGGGGTGTTAACCCTTTCCTGTCCTATCCAAAAAGCTTAAAAACATTTTTTTTGACTGGAGCTACACATAAAAAATGTAGAATTTGTTTGTAAGTTGGATGTTTGTAACTAGGGGCCTGCCTGTACATGTAGGATAACAAAAAAGGCTGGATAGTTGTCAGAAAAGGTTTCACCTGCTGGTGGCATTGTCAGATCTTTGGGCCGCAGTACTGGTGTTCACCAGCTGGTGTTTCCCAGCAGTCTGGAGCCAACATCATCTCCTGCAATCAGGCGTCACCTAAGACTGATTGCAGGTGTGTATTTATACCCGGCAGGCGCTCACACATTTGCCTTGGTATTTTTCTTGAGCCCTGACCTGTATTCCTGAATCTGTACCTGTACCTTGTGACCTCTTATCCTGCACCTTGTGTCGTGTGTTCCTAAACCCTTCATCCATCCCTGGACCCCTGTCTTTGCAGACATCCCTTCCTCCTGTTGCCCGCTCCCTGTTCAATCTGACTGACTCTTGTGTATGACCCTGGCTTGATTACGTTTATGATTATATCTCAATCCTGTACTCATGTTTGATTTAGAGAGTTATTTTTGTGTGTCACCGTGGTTGTTTGCTGGTTTGCTTTATTGTTTATGACTTATCCTTTTAATAAATATAACTTTTTCACTTTACAGGCGTTTGGTTCACTCTGTTGCAGTCGACACTGTTCTGGTCGCACCTTGTTCATGACAATAGTGTGATACCGTTTTAGTATATAAAAATGTATTACACACAAGCCCCAGTCTGAGGTACTCACATGGAACTGGAGCTTCGGTGCACCACTCTATAGAAGGCAAAAACGCTGGGATGTCTCTCCTCCTTGAGCCAGACCAGCACCGTCCTGTCCCCTCCCCTACGCGTGTCGATACAGGGATGTGACGTATCTTCCTTAGGGGATATATAGCTCCAGTACCCCTATGTGAGATTAAGTACAAAAACAGCAAATTAAGACTTTGTTATTGCCACAGGTCAGGTGCACCCAAAACATTTTTCCAGCATGACGAAGAAGCTCTTCGACACGGAGAATAGAAGGGAGAAAGGAAAGAATAGAAAGAGAGAACAAGATCGATAGAAATAAGAAGAGGAGGGAGCAGAGTTAAGGGAGAAAAAAAAAGGTTATATATGCAGGTGGTTATGGAATTGTGTTTTGACTGAACTTAAGTGTGAGGTCACATGCTCTGAGGTGAGTGTTAATTACCTGGCGAGAGGGGGGGGGGCACCATTGTGTGAACACATCAACACGTTTGGATTATCACATTAAAGCGGTTCTACACTGCCTCCGAGCTTTTTTTTTTTTCCTGGTATCTTTCAAATATCAAACATTTTTAAAAGTGTTACTCACCTCTCCCGTTTTTGCTGCTGTGATCGTTTTTTTTTTCTCCTCCAAATGTCTAGTTATAAAATCCCCGTCCAGGGGTTTCATCTTGCCTGTGGGCATGTGAAACACCAGAGGCATTCTCTTCCGGGAATCGATGACGTTGATTTCCCATCATGCAACGTCCGTTGTCTCGCAGATCTTGCGCATGCGCAGTAGATCCATATCAGAGCGCTGTTCACAGCTTCGGTTGCCACGTCGCCGGCGTAATGACGTCACGTCGCGCAAATCACGCGAGATTTCGCGTCGGAAACCCCGCAAAGTCTCCTGGGATTGATCCCAGGAGACACAGCGAACTGGACGGAAGTAACGACGATCACCGCTGAGAGCCCGCCCACCACCGCAGGGAGAAGAATACAGATGAAGCCATCAGTAAAGGTAAGTGTAAAAGATGCAGAATTGAACCATCACTTCTGTCATCTTGAATGCTAGGGAAGCCATAGAGACATAGTCCTATGGTTGTGTGCAGAACCGCTTTAAGAATCAACTGCATTTGTTTTGGACTTTATGGTTTAACTATGTTGTACTGACGTATGGAATTTATTGTCAGTGCATCACACTCAAGCACTTTATTTGTCACTTTACTTATGTTATGGTAACATCTTTGTATGGAATTTGAGATTTAATCATGTCAGTTTGATTCACGTGAATAGCACTTTATTGCACTACTGTCACTTTATCGAGACATCATTTATGGTTACTATCATTGTAAGGTAATTTCGATTTAATCATGTCAGTCTTATTCACGTGATTAGGACTTTATTGAACTTTTATCACTTTATCCAGTTATTACCATACACGTATTGTTTACAGTTTAAGATAGCGTGGCATTTTATAACATTTATACTAGTTTTGCACTATTTTACGGGACGTGATCAATGCCAGCAGCTGTCCATATAATATAGTATAGCGGTAGCTCGGAAGATTTTTTTACTTAGATCTTTTTAGTTATGTTAGGATTGGAATGACATCTAGTGTTCAAATAGGGAATAGCATTCCTTATTGGAGATAATACATTTCAAACAGACCTTCACCATAAAGAAAAACATGTTTTTCCCACCTCCCTTTTGTGTTCTTGTGCTCCCCATGCTTGCATGAAGACAAATTCCTCCGACCCCCTTGCATGCACAGATGTGCTGCAGGGATATGCTGGGACGCAAAGACCAGGCTGGGCCCTTCGGCATATCTGCATATGCAGATATGACATACCAAGTGGGCATTACCCTCACCTAGACAACTACTATCAACTATCTAAAATCAGATTGCAAAGAATTCTTTTTTCATTATCACAATGCTTTATTTTTTTCAGGTTTAAATTACCATTTTTTTTATTCTGGGGTTGGGGGTTAGCAAAATAAGCAGCTTTGCATTTTCATGCAAAATCTGCCTTAATTATATTTTTCTCTCCAACATTTGACACTCAGTGTAAATCTAGTAGCAGAAGTGAAGAATGAATGGAAGATTTGCTGAGAGGATTTAGAAAGCTCCCAGCAGCTCAGGTGGCACCCAGACATCTCATCTTTCTCTGCATGTTCTTGAATGGCTTGTATGTGATAGTGATCGCTCTGCAGGTACAGTACACAACCACTGATGGAAAACCCTGATCTTCATTTTCAGAAAAGTAATTAGATTGCCTGACGGAGAGAAGTGGTGTCCTATGTAAAAAACTGGGCAGCTCAAGTGCTAAATAAATAATATTATACAGAGGGAAAAAAAGGAAGAGAATATAACTGTAGCGGATGGGCTATCATTGTAAAAATATTATAATGTCTTCTATATGGTTCTAAATTAATGTGATACTGAACAATAAACAATATCCTTATTCTTCACATGTAAAAAAAAAAAAATGTCAAACTCTGGTTGAAAAAAAAAATTAAAATTAAATTAGGAATGTAAAAAGGGTAAAAAAAAAAAAAAAACTTGTGCCTTTACAGCAACTTTAAAGTGGAACTTTATCCATATCAACTTAATAATGTATAAGAATAATGATCTTTAGCAAGGAACATATATTCCACATTTAAATATTGCACTACCAAAATGAGTGTGTGCTATAAATTGACTCCAGCATTGCTCCTGTTTCTTCTTGCTGGAGGCTGCCATTTTGCTGAGCTCAGAGCCCCTGAACAGCAGTAAATCCTGAAGTGGATTTAAAGCGGAGGGCCACCCTAAAATAAAAAATAACATTAACATTCTCAAAAAAATATATAAAAAAACATTGTAAAAAATAAAAAAAAATGTTACTTACCAGAAACCCCTGTTGCTAGGCAGTCTTCCTAATCTGCCTCTTCCTATTCCGCGGCGCTTCCTCCTTCTCCTCTTCGGCGAGCTGCCCTGTTGTCTTCTGGGACAGGTGTGTGTGTGTGTCCCAGAAAACAACAGGGCCATTCACAAAGCGACGCACGACTCGCGCATGCGCAGTGGGAAACGGACAGTAAAGCCGCAAGGCTCCACTGCCTGTTTCCCTTCGTTAAGATGGCGGCGCCGGCATCCGATCCGATGGATGGATCGGCCTCGGGGGGCCGACATCGCGGGCTCCCTGGACAGGTAAGTGCCCTTATTAAAAGTCAGCAGCTACAGTGTTTGTAGCTGCTGACTTTTTTTTAAAAAACACTGCTTTAACATAAAAAAAAAAAAACTGTTACATTCCTGGAATGCTGGGATTGCTAACTGTCACATTTGCTTGTGTCCTCAACCAAACTGTCAAACCATCAAATGGCTGGTGTCATAACTGATCACATGTGCAGCACCATGGCAGCTGCAGATCAAACAGAAGCAATTTGGCTGTAAAGGATAGGAGGGTTTAATTTTGCTTTAAGGCTTTCAGCAGATAGGCCTCTACAAATTCAGCAGTGCCTAAAAATTGAGAGCAACTGAGCATGTGCAGAGCAGGGTTCGACAGATTTCTAACAGTATAGACACTCATGTTTAATGTTTTGCATAGCTATACCTGCAAAAAGGACCAGCCTGAAGTGATCTAGCAGGACTTAATTTTCTGACTAAAGTTCCACTTTAAGTAAAGTTGTATCAACTGTTTTAAGCCTGGTCTGAAGTTATTTAAAGGGATGAATGATGGTTCCTGGCATAATAAAAGAACTAGGGTCAGTAAAGCACATGTGGGGTATGAAGTAAAGCTACTACAAAAGGTCTACTCAGCAAGCCTAGTCTGAGAAGTAATGCAGTTGCTATGGGTAACCAAGAACTAATGCAAGGTACATCGCAGCTAGTTGTAAAGCATGGTATCTGGTGCAGGTGATGGGTACTCCGGTAGTGAGGGGGTCTGTGTTCTGGCTCCCTCCCCAGCAGTCAGTCTCCCATAGCAACCGGGACCAAATTCATGTTACAGAGCCCGGTCACATGGTAAAGAAAAGAAGGAGTTAACAAGCGCACGCATGAGGTCTGCGCTAAGTGCACAGCGAACCCCATTCGGTCACTGGGAGTGAGGTGGCAGAGGTATGCTGGACTGGTGGAGATGGTACAGGCTTAGCAGTGTAAATGCTACATACATCAGGCAACGGTGTGCAGTAACATGGGACAGCACTTTTCAGAGGAATTCTGTATTTTTATTACTGCACACAGTGACACGGCTCATCTCTAAGTTGGGAAACTGCCTTAATGTTTGATTTCCACATGACCGCAGTCTCCACCTGGTCCCAGGCATTGGTGAGCATGTTCACGGCAAAGGGTACCCCCACGTTCAGGGTGAGTGGCCCCAACCACAAGCAGCCGCTATTCCCATACACCATTTATTCCAGCTGCAAGAATACGCTGATTCTTGGCACTGGAATCCAGCGTATAAAATGTAAGGCTCCTGTAAAGGAGGCCTAAAGATTGCTGTATAAGGTATCTCACAAATAGGGATGGGCGCGATGTTCAAGACGAATGTAAGTTCCACTCGAACATCAGCTGTACATTTGTTCGTAGAGCAAACGAATATATGGGGCGCCCGCGGGGCTAAGTCCATGCCCCACACTATACAAGGCTGCTGCTTACATGATGGCCGTATATAGTGAATGAATGGAGATTAGGCAGGTAGTGTAGTGTGCAGTCAGTCAGTTTAGTGTATATATAATACAGTTCAGAGTATATAGTGCAGTCAGTGTAGTATATACAGTATCTCACAAAAGTGAGTACACCCCTCACACATTTTGTAAATATTTTATTATATCTTTTCATGTGACAACACTGAAGAAATTACACTTTGCTACAATGTAAAGTAGTGAGTGTACAGCTTGTATAACAGTGTACATTTACATAACTCAACACACAGCCATTAATGTCTAAACCGCTGCCAACAAAAGTTAGTACACCCCTGTTAAAATTTTCAAAGTGTCAATATTTTGTGTGGCCACCATTATTTTCCAGCACTGCCTTAACCCTCTTGGGCATGGAGTTCACCAGAGCTTCACAGTTTACCTATGGAGTCTTCTACTCCTCCATGACGATATGACACAGCTGGTGGATGTTAGAGACCTTGCGCTCCTCCACCTTTCATTTGAGGATGCCCCGCAGATGCTCAATAGGGTTTAGGTCTGGAGACATGCTTGGCCTGTCCATCACCTTTACCTTCATCTTCTTTAGCAAGGCAGTGGTCCTCTGGGAGGTGTGTTTGGGGTCATCATGTTGGAATACTGCCCTGCGGCCCAGTCTCCGAAGGGAGGGGATCTGCTTCAGTATGTCACAGTACATGTTGGCATTCATGGCTCCCTCAATGAATTGTAGCTCCCCAGTGCCAGCAGCACTCATGCAGCCCCAGACCATGACACTCCCACCACCATGCCTGACTATAGGCAAGACACACTTGTATTTGTACTCCTCACCTGGTTGGCGCCACACACGCTTGACACCATCTGAACCAAATAAGTTTATCTTGGTGTCATCAGACCACAGGACATGGTTCCAGTAATCCATGTCCTCGGTCTGCTTGTCTAAAGCAAACTGTTTGCAGGCTTTCTTGTACCTCATCTTTAGAAGAGGCTTCCTTCTGGGATGACAGCCATGCAGACCAATTTGATGCAGTGTGCAGCGTATGGTCTGAGCACTGACAGGCTGACTCCCCCACCACTTCAACCTCTGCAGCAATGCTGGCAGCACTCATACGTCTATTTCCCAAAGACAACCTCTGGATATGACGCTGAGCATGTGCACTCAGCTTCTTTGGTCAACCATGGCGAGGCCTGTTCTGAGTGAAACCTGTCCTGTTAAACAGCTGTATGGTCTTGGCCACTGTGCTGCAGCTCGGTTTCAGTGTCTTGCCAATCTTCTTATAGCCTAGGCCAGTGATGGCGAACCTTGGCACCTCAGATGTTTTGGAACTACATTTCCCATTATGCTCATGCACTCTACAGTGTAGTTGAGCATCATGGGAAATGTAGTTTCAAGACATCTGGGGTACCAAGGTTTGCCATCTTTATGTAGAGCAACAATTCTTTTTTTTAGATCCTCAGAGAGTTCTTTCCCATGATGTGCCATATTGAACTTCCAGTGACCAGTATGAGAGAGTGAGAGCGATAACACCAAATTTAAACACACCTGCTTCCCATTCTCACCTGAGACCTTGTAACACTAACGAGTCACATGACACCGGGGAGAGAAAATGGCTAATTGGGCTCAATTTTGACATTTTCATTTGGGGTGTACTCACTTTTGTTGCCAGTGGTTTAGACATTAATGGCTGTGTGTTGCGTTATTTTGAGGAGACAACAAATGTACACTGTTATACAAGCTGTACACTCACTACTTTATATTGTAGCAAAGTGTAATTTCTTCAGTGTTGTCACATGAAAAGATATAATCAAATATTTACAAAAATGTGAGGGGTGTACTCACTTTTGTGAAATACTGTATGTACAACAGCCACTGTGTTACATAGTCCTCTGTATGTCTAGTTTAACAACTTTCATATTTACAAGGACTAAGTCTTCAGGCATACAGGCTTATGAAAATAAGCAGGACGTTTTTTTTTACATAGCTTGACTAAAAAACCCTCCAATGTTACGATATGTATGTGTGTATTTCTGCATGTATGGTGTTTGAGTGCAAATGCATTCTACTTGCTGGAATATTGATGTATTCTGGCCATAGGAATACATTTACACATACATGCGCACGTTTAGATGTGTTTAGATCAATAATGAGTGTACGCTCTTTTTTTTTTTTCTGCCTGTAAACCGGGGATATGCAATTAGAGGACCTCCAGCTGTTGCAGAACTACAAGTTCCATGAGGCATAGCAAGACTCTGATAGCCACAAGCATGACACCCAGAGGCAGAGGCATGATGGGACTTGTAGTTTTGCAACAGCTGGAGGTCCGCTAATTGCATATCCCTCCTGTAAACACTCCTCTTCAAATGCCCCTCCCATCAGTGCCGCCTATCAGTGCCCATCATTGCCGCTTATCAGTGCCCATTAAGGCTGCCCATCAATGTCGCCTATCAGTGCCCATCAGTGCTTCATATTAGTGCCTCCTCATCAATGCCCATGAGTGGCACCTCATCAGTGCCCGTCAGTGCATACTCATCAGCGCACATCAGTGAAGGAGAAAAATTACTTATTTACAAAACTTTATAAGAGAAAAACATATTTATTTTTTTTCGCTCTTTTTTCATTTGTTTAGCAAAAAATAAAAACTCAGTGGTGATAAAATACCATCAAATAAAAATTGCTATCTGTCTCAAAAAAAATTATAAAAATGTTGTCACATGACCGCGCATTTGTCATTCAAAATACGACAGTGCTCAAAGCTGAAAATTGGCCTGGGCGGGAGAGGGGTAAAAGTGCCCAGTATTGAAGTGGTTGAGCTGTGTGCATGAGGCCTCAGGCTCTTGATGCTGATAAAAACGTTTCCATATACAGTATGTGAGGGATTATTAATAAGGTGTTGTCAGAAGGTTCTCTTAATAGACACTTAACCTACACAAAGTATTTTGCCTTAGGATATGGACATAGGAAACATCTAACACCAGCGTGTGCTCTTGTGTGTATACAGTAATCCCCTGGCCATTGATTTGTTTGTCTTCCAAAGCAGAAATGACACTTTCCATAGCCTAAGGTTAAATAATAATTTGTGTGCTCATACACCTACTATTGTTGTGAAGCAGTCGCAGCCTCATCTCCTGGGTGTTGTAGGATCCTGTGCTGCTGCATTAGTCAAGTCACTGTGTTCCTCTATTTGTAATTTGTAATTACTAAAAACACTATTGTAAAAAAAATGTGGTTCAAATGTGGACTGGGATCCAGTCCACATTTGAACCACATTTTTTTTACAATAGTGTTTTCAGTAATAAATCCAAGTTCCCTGTTACAAACAGTCATGGCCAAAAATATTGGCACCCCTGCATTTCTGTCAGAAAATTGCAATTACAAATGTTTAGGCATTGTCATATTTATTTATTTTGTTTGCATTGGTAGGATGACACATTCCATGCAATCCTCCAAAAAATGGACTGGACACAATTATAGGCCTCCTCAATTTAATATTTGGTAGCACACCCCTTGGAATAAAGAACTGAAATAGAATGCATGAAGGTAAAAAAACTTGTGCCTTAACAACCACTTTAAATAGTTTCTGGGTGCTTTTTAACGTGTACTTTGGGTCATTGTCCTGCTGTAAGACCCGTGACCTCTGATAGAGACCCAACTTTCTGACACTGGGCCTTACATTGCACACCAGAATTCTTTGGTAGTCTTCAGATTTTATAATGTCATGCACACGGTCAAGATATCCAGTGCTTGAAGCAGCAAAGTAACCCCAAAACATCAGTAAACCTTCATCATATTTGACTGCAGGGACTGTATTCTTTTCTTTAAGTGCCTCATTTCTTTTTCTGAAAACAGTAGAATGATGGGTTTTACCAGAGCCGATCCGACCTATACGCTGACTACACAAGCTGCGTAGGGCCCCCAAGGGCGGATGGGCTCTGCTCAGGGACCCCTGGGGCCGCAGCTGTGAGCGCAACTGCGCCTGAAATAAAGATGGCTGCGGGGCCAGGACGACATGCAACTGCGCATGCGCCAGCGCTGTTCTGAAGTCCGGACACGCTCTGCTATTTTTGGAAAGGCGGGCGCATACGCAGTGACACGATGGCGCCGACTGGCACCATTTTTAAAAATAAAGCCTTCCTACGTCCCCTCCGCAGCCTCTGACCTCCTGGGGCCCCCTGCAGCCTCTGACCTCCTGTCCCCCCTGCAGCCTCTGACCTCCTGTCCCCCCCTCGCAGCCTCTGACCTCCTGTCCCCCCTGCAGCCTCTGACCTCCTGCCCCCCCCCCTGCAGCCTCTGACCTCCTGTCCCCCCCCTCGCAGCCTCTGACCTCCTGTCCCCCCTTGCAGCCTCTGACCTCCTGTCCCCCCCCGCAGCCTCTGACCTCTCCTTTTGCCCCCCCCACAGCCTCTGACCTCTCCTGTTGCCTCCCCCACAGCCTCTGACCTCTCCTGTTGCCCCCCTCCCAAAGCCTCTGACCTCCCCTGTACCGTCCGTAGCCTCTGACCTCCCCTGTACCATCCGCAGCCTCTGACCTCCCCTGTACCATCCGCAGCCTCTGACCTCTCCTGTACCATCTGCAGCCTCTGACCTCCCCTGTACCATCCTCAGCCTCTGAACTCCCCTGTACCATCCGCAGCCTCTGACTTCTCCTGTACCATTCACAGCCTCTGACCTCCCCTGTACCATCCTCAGCCTCTGACCTCCCCTGTACCATTCGCAGCCTCTGACCTCCCCAGTACCATCTGCAGCCTCTATCCTCCCCTGTACCATCCGCAGGATCTGCCCTCCCCTGTACCATCCGCAGCCTCTGACCTCCCCTGTATCATCCGCAGCCTCTGACCTCCCCTGTACCATCTGCAGCCTCTGACCTCCCCTGTACCATCCGCAGCCTCTGACCTCCCCTGTACCATCCGCAGCCTCTGACCTCCCCTGTACCATCTGCAGCCTCTGACCTCCCCTGTATCATCCGTTGCCTCTGACCTGCCCTGTATCATCCGCAGCCTCTGACCTCCCCTGTACCATCCGCAGCCTCTGACCTCCCTTGTACCATCTGCAGCCTCTGACCTCCACTGTACCATCCTTAGCCTCTGACCTCCACTGTACCATCCGTAGCCTCTGACCTCTCCTGTACCATCTGCAGCCTCTGACCTCCCCTGTACCATCCGCAGCCTCTGACTTCCCCTGTACCATCTGCAACCTCTGACCTCCCCTGTACCATCCGCAGTCTCTGACCATCTCTTGTCTTATATCACATCTGGAGAGGAGTCAAGAGTGGGAGTGCCGCCAGGATGGGGGTCATGGGAGAAGTCAGACATGTATGGACTGCGGAGAGGAAACTATGGGATAAAACCAGAGCCACCAAGCTGGAGCCGACTGACTGAGCCCTGCATGATGCACCTAAGAGGAGGTCAACCCCCCCCCCCCCCAATTCTTGTTAAAGGTGAACTCCATAAACATATACTTTCATTTTAAATGTTTTCCTCAGTAGCTCCAAAGGATATCCACTTTGTGTGCAGCATAAACCTTTACAAACCCAGATATTACCTAGTAAAGGTAACAGTGATATCATCACTGTCCTGTATAAAGCCTGTGCAGAAGGCAGAGCTGTGGGAGGGACCCAGCAGGATCAACCTTGTCATGTGGAAGAGGATGAGATCCTTCCTGTTAAAGTGGTTGTACACCCTGTACAACCACTTTTACCTACAGGTAAGCCTATATTAGGGCTTACCTGTAGGTGCTGGAAATATGGAGGTTTAGGAGATATTTACAAAAAAGCAGAGCGCCAATGAGTACGGCGCATGCACCGATGTCTACGGCGCATGTGCACTTTAGAAAGGGCACATTGTGACTTTTCTAACAGGGTTCATGCCGTGACTCTCGGCTCCCGCGACTCCGGCCAGTCAGAGCTGGAGTCCGCGGCGCCAGAAGGAAGAGGGGTGAAAATGGATGCTCGCTGCTAGTGGGGACAGCAGTGACATCGCAGACTTCGGTTTCAGGTAATGTGCATAGTAGCCCATTATGCTTTACCTTTGCAGGGAAATAAAGAGGAAGTAAAACCCACCAGGGTTTACTTCCTCTTTAAGGCCTCCAGTGTCAAAATTGAACTGTCTGCTGATGTAGTACCACACTTGTGCCTTGCAAAATCCTTTGAGGAAGAGCGGTGGGCAAACCAGGCCCAAATTCCTAAGACTAATGCCGCGTACACACGATCGGAAATGCCGACAGGAAAACTCAAATGAGTTTTTGTCGGAAAATGCGACCGTGTGTATGCGCCATCGGTCTTTTGCTGGCGGAATTCCAGCCAGCAAAAGATTGAGAGCAGGTTCTCTATTTTTCGGTCGGGAAAAGTTCCTATCAGAAAATGGGATAGTCTGTATGCAATTCTGATGCGCAAAAAATGGCGCATGCTCGGAAACAATTTGACCCATGCTCGGAAGTATTGAATTTCATTTTCTTGGCTCGTCGTAGTGTTGTACGTCACAACGTTTTTGACGGTTGAAAGTTCTGAGAACTTTTGTGTGACCGTGTGTATGCAAGACAAGCTTGAGTGGAATTCCATCGGAAAGACCTTTCAAGATTTTTCAGACGAAAATTGCGCTCGAGTGTACGCGGCATAAGCCATTTCTGTCAGTCAGACTACCTTGTAAGTCTGATACCCTTGCTGGGCATCGGGTTCAACGTGCAGTGGACCTGCAGATTCTACCTGAATGTGGGGATCCCAAAGTTCTACCCAGGCTGTCCAAGGTACAGAGGATTGTCATAAAGAAGGTAGCTGAAGAGTATGGCTATCTATATCCGTATGTGCCCGCTAGTTTGGAAAATGAGATTTAGGAAAAGAGAATGCAATGGATTGATGCTGCCATCCAGAGTTATCTAAGTGTTCATCTTTGTGGTGAATTGAAGAAGATGTCACCACAACATACTGAGAAATATGCAAACATCTTACAGACCTGGAATTATGGTCGTCGCATCTACCTTGACTGTGTAATTATTAGTCAGCCTAATGCCACGTACACACGATCTGACTTTTCGGCTGGACTTTCCGGTGGACTTAATCTGGCGGACAATCTGCCGGACTTTCCAGTGGAGGTCCGCCGGACTTTCCGAACGTGCAGACTTGCCCACACACGCCTGGCCCCCCCACCCCAAAGCACCTTGTCCCCATGTTGATGAGGACAAGGGCCTCTTCCCGACAACCCTGGCCGTTGGTTGTCGGGGTCTGCGGGCGGGGGCTTATCGGAATCTGAGAGACCCCTTTTATAAGGGGGCCCTCAGATCCCGGCCCCCCACCCTATGTGAATGAGTATGGGGTACGGTGTACCCCTACCCATTCACCTAAGGTGTAAAATGTAAAGTAAAAAAAAACACCCACACTTTTGAAAAAATAGCATGGGGACAGGGTCACATGTTCATGTCACATGGTGAACCCGCCCCCTTGTGTTGTCACAGTCCCGGAGGATGCTGGGACTGTGACATCGCAAGGGGGCGGGGTCACCATGTGACATGAACATGTGACCCTGTCCCCATGCCCCTATATAAGTCCCAGCGCAGAGCGGCACAGGCATTCCGGGCAGAGAGAGCGTCGGGTCAACATCGGAAGAAGAAGAAGAACAAGAAGAAGGACAAGAAGAAGGAGAAGGCGCCGGCGGCGCGGAAGACGACGACCGCCGTAAGAACAGAAGAGACCCCCGGAAGACCCCCGAAGGCGGATCGAGAACCCCAGACGACGGCGGCGACGACGAAGAAGGTAGCCGGACTTCCCCCGCTCGGTAAAAGAGCTTGGTAAATGGCGGGGGAGTCCGGCGAGAAGACCCCCAAGACAGAAGAAGACCCCCGGAGCAGTGCAATAAACTATTTTTTCAAAAGTGTGGGTGTTTTTTTTACTTTACATTTTACACCTTAGGTGAATGGGTAGGGGTACACCGTACCCCATACTCATTCACATAGGGTGGGGGGCCGGGATCTGAGGGCCCCCTTATAAAAGGGGTCTCTCAGATTCCGATAAGCCCCCTCCCGCAGACCCCGACAACTAACGGCCAGGGTTGTCGGGAAGAGGCCCTTGTCCTCATCAACATGGGGACAAGGTGCTTTGGGGTGGGGGGGCCGCACGGCCCCCCTCTCCCCAGGGCACCCCCCATGTTGAGGGCACGCGGCCTGGTACGGCTCAGGAGGGGGGGGGGCGCTCGTTCGTCCCCACCCCTTTCCTGGCCTGCCAGGCTGCGTGCTCGGGTTAAGGGTCTGACATGGATTTGGGGGGGGACCCCCACGCCGTTTTTCGGCGTGGGGATTCCCTTTAAATCCATGACAGGTGACGGAGCTAGCGCGCCGGCATTTACTGCCTACGCTAGCTACGTACCTGAAGTCACGTGCTAAATGAACGGACTTGCCGATGAGCGGCAAGTCCGTTCATTTTCAAAAGTCCCGCGGACTTTAGCCGGCGGATTATCCGTCCGTGCGTGTGTGGGCAAGTCCACACGCTCGGAAAGTCCAGCGGACCCAGCTGGAAAGTCCGGCGGGATTGTCCGCTGGACTAGGTCCGCCGGCAAAAGTCTGCACGTGTGTACGCGGCATTAGTTTTTCTCATGTTCCAATGTAGATGGATAAGTAAATGTTATTTTCTAGAATTAATTTTTAGAATAATTTTTATAGAAAAGGGGTGGCACCCCGAGGGTGCCACTAATTTTCCATAACAATGGAAAAATTGTAAATACTGTCCTCTATTTATCTGCCCTTCGTTAACTGCCACTTACCTTGTACTTATGCCATGTTACTTACTACCATTTTCACCCTTTCCTGTTACCCTACAGCCTCAGCAGAGTGTCAAGCCAGGGACCCAATGGGTTAGCAGGGGTGAAGGTTGAGGAGAATAGAGCTCAGGGGATACAGTGACGACTGGGATCTTGAAGTCTAGTGAGAGACCTGGGAGCTCAGTGAGTGAAGATCTACAGTGGGATACTGTGAGATGTGAGAGAAGATTTGTAACTTACTGTGAGTTACGTGTATAGATCTCTATTGACTGCTGAAAGTTAAGTTGCCATAGGAGACAGCAGTTCTACAAATACAGTTGTTGCATCCAGCTTAAAGGCCCTCCACCTGTATAGCTGTCTGCCTATTATTTTTACCTATTGCATTTGCCTAAGGGTGTCCTGGCCCTAACCCTCTGTCCACCAGTTCTGTTTAAGAGACAGTAAATCTCTTTTTCTTGCATTTAAAAAGTGACTGGCGCCCATTTTCCAACTTGCATTACACCCACCATGCCTAATAACCCACACTTTGAGGAAGGATGTCAGCTCTCCCTGACTCTGGAGATAACCATTAGGCCTTTAGGGGTCGGGGACACTGCTACATGTATAAGATCCCCATAGGTTCCCTGATATTTATGAATAGTCGTGTAAAGCTGGCCATAGATGGGTAGAATTATGAACCAAAATTCCTTAGGAAAAGTAGGTTCTAAGAAAGTTTGTTAGTTTTTAAAACCATTAGGGTCAAATCCACATTTGTTTTTGACACAGCAGATAGAAATGAATTAGTTTGAGAAAAAAATTCCAAACAGTGTATGTGGTTCTCATTTGGTAAAGTTCATTCATTCCAAAACCAAATGTTAAAAGCAAACAAAATCTTTTGAACGGCAAACGAATATTCTGAAAATTTTCGTAAGAAAGTCTCTCCATCTATGGCCAGGTTACAATAAAGTAGACCCTTTGAAAGTAATGGTTAATGGATAAGTTTGTCTAGCAGGAACCAAATTATAAAGGCTACAGATTTGGACCTGACTATTCACTTCACTGGATGTTGTTTAATGAAGAGTTGTAATTTGAGGATAAACATGGACTATATTCTTATAATTTAGCTAATTAGTCGACTGGTCTTGAGGAAATTTATATTTTTATGGTAAATAGCATCAGCGTAGTTAGACGCATTTCAGTTAGGTATAAGACTATATTATGTTTTGGCAATGTAAAAATGAGAATGTCCACCATTGCCTATACAGTAAAACATTGGATTGAGAGTAACTTGGTTTGAGACCATTTTTCAAGACAAGCAACATTTTTGGAAAATAGAATTTGACTTGATATACAAGCGATGTCTTGATATACAAGTAGCGTCATGTCACAACTGAGTATAAAAGAGAAGAGAGGCGCCTCTAAGTGTAGCAATATGGTTACATTTAATGAAGGCACAACATTTAGCAACTCACATGGTTGATGATTACAACAAGCCTCGCTTTCAGATCGCTCTACTGCAGGGTATTTATCCCATTCACGATTGCAGACTGACAGTCTTGAGAGCTGGCAGTGCAGGGGATTAGTGGACAGCTTTACCCTGGATCTCTGCATACTTAGATGTGCCTGTTTTAACCCCTTCAGATCCGCTCTATAGCCGAATGACGGCTACAGCATGGATCTGCTTTGCCTTTGCATACTCACCACTCCCCCCTGAAGGGCACGCGTGGTGCACACTGTGATCACCCGAGTCAATGACACTCGGGTTATCACAGATCGAAATAAGGGGTCGATCCCAACCCCTTACCACGTGATCAGCTGTCAGCCAATGACAACTGATCATGTGATGTAAACAGAAGATCGGTAATCGTTTTTTTTTTTTATCACGCTGGCAGCGGCTTCTGTTGAAGGGACTTCGGTCCCGAAGCTGCCTCATATGTGCCCACCAGTACTGCCTGCCAGTGCCACAAATCAGTGCCCACCAATCAGTGCCCACCAGTACATAAGTGCCAGCAATCAGTACCACCTATCAATGCCCACGAGTATCACCTATCAATGCCCACCAGTGCCGCCTAGCAGTGTCACCTAGCAGTGCCGATTAGTGCCCGTCACTGCCACCCATCAGTGCCCATCACTGCCACCCATCAGTGCCACCTATTAGTGCCCTTCAGTGTCACCTATCAATGCCCTTCAGTGCCACCTCATCAGTTCCCACCAGTGGTGCTTATTAGTGCCCATCAGTGCCGCCTTATCACTGCCCATCATCAATGCAGCCTATCAGTGCCCATCAGTGTAGCCTCATCAGCCTACATCAATGAAGGAGAAAAATTACCTGTTTGCAAAATATAAAACGGTTTTGTATTTAAAAATAAAAAATACAATAAAAAATCGGTCTTTCATTTTTTTAACAAAAAATAAAAAACCCAGAGGTGATCAAATTACCACCAAAAGAAAGCTCTCTTTATGGGGACAGTGCTGTATGACCCCGCAATTGTCATTCAAAAGCCCCATACACACGGTCGGACCGTGGACCAACTTTCCCTTGGACTTTTGTCCAAAGGGCGTTGGCCCTCAAGTTGGTACTGCATACACACGGTCGGACTTTTGAGACAACCAACACGAACGTAGTGACGTTTCAACGTACTGATGACACTTCAAAAGAGGACGTTCGAATACTCCAGCGCCACCTTTGGTCAACTTCTATATTGTTGTCTGATCTTTTGCATTGGTTCTGAGCATGCGTGTTTGTACTGTGGACAAAAGTCAGTTGGTACTGCATACACACGTTCGGACTTTTGTCCTTCGGACTTTTGTTGGCAGAAAGTTGGTCCGTTCGCACAGCCAACAAAAGTCCGATGCAACCTGGAAAAAGTTGGTCCGATGGAGCGTACACACGGTCGGATGTTGGTCCAAACCACCTAATTTGCATGTTGGTTGTCAAAAAGTCCGACCGTGTGTACGGGCCTTATGAGTGACAGCGCTATTAGCTGAAAATTGTTGTACCTTCATTAAATGTAACCATATTGCTACACTTAGGCCCCTTTCACACTGGGGCGTTTTTCAGGCGCTACAGCGCTAAAAATAGCGACTGTACAGCGCCTGAAAAAATCCGGCCCCGTTCACTCCAGTGTGAAAGCCGGAGGGCTTTCACACTGGAGCGGTGCGCTAGCAGGACGGTCAAAAAAGTCCTGCTAGCAGCATCTTTGGAGCGGTGTGTTCATCGCTCCTACCCATTGAAATCAATGGGACACCGCGGTAATACCACGGCAATACCGCCGCAAAGCGCCGCTGTGGCATCGCTTTGCGGGGGGGTTTTAACCCTTTTTCGGCCACTAGCGGGGGTTAAAACCTTACCGCTAGCGGCCGAATACCGTGGCTAAAACGACGCTAAAGCAGCGCTAAATATAGCACTGCTTTACCGCCGACGCCCGCATTGCCCCAGTGTGAAAGGGGCCTTAGAGGCACCTCTCTTCTCTTTTACACTCTGTAGCTCCTGCTGGATTTTGATCACATTGCTATAATCCTTATATATTGACTATAAACTGAAGGACTTATGAATGAATGGTTGTGAAATGAATAATCTGAGTTTCAATTATTTCTTATGGGGAAATTCGCTTTGATATAAGAGTGCTTTATTACAAGCATGTTTCGGGAACAAATTATGCTCGCAATCCAAGGTATTGCTGTACACATTTTAGCAGTGATACATGATATTTCATATTTCAGCTCATAGGAACTGTGATACAACTTGCTCTTTTGGTGACGATATTGCAAAACTAATAGCCTGGATACAAAAAGTCCAATCTACAGGAGGTCTTTATTGCTTATCTCAGATCTTCTAGAGCAGGTTGTGAGGTTCCTCCCTGTTTCATCATCAAAGTGAAGGTTCTCCCTGATAAAGAAACCACACTTCTTTTAAGGAATTATCTGCGCTCATCCAGCAGAATACCAACTCAGCTAAATACCAGCACATTTTCATGTCCCAGTTCAGCCATAGCCAGCAGTTTAGTTACAACGACCTGAATGGACAATTTTTGCTAGAGAGATCATCTTTGGTTTGTTCCACTTATTTATGTTATTATTATTATACAGAATTTATATAGCGCTGACAGTTTGTGCAAAGCAAAGGGAGCCAGTACAGACACAATACAATCAACGAGAGGAGGGTACTGTTTGTAAGAGCTTACAATCTAAAAGGGAGGGGCAAGTGATACAAATGGTAATAACTGAGAAGAATGTGATAGAGTATTGCTGCGCTACCGTGGAGAGGGAAGGGTAGGGGAAGGGAGGGAAGGGTTGACTGAGGGGGGACTGCTACACGCACCGAATGTAGGTCAGACCGTACCTACTGAACAAGGTATAGAAAAGTGGGGGTGATGCTGCGCTGTTCCCCAGGGGAATGTATTAGATCAGGGAACCTCAAACTACGGCCCTCCAGCTGTTGCAGAACTACACATCCCATGAGGCATTGTAAAACTCTGACATTCACAGACATGACTAGGCATGATGGGAATTGTAGTTCCTGAACAACTGGAGGCCCGTAGTTTGAAGACCCCTGTATTAGATCTACCTCAAGATGGCAGTATTGGGGCAAAAGCGTGAACCTCTAATGTATACAATGGTAATGGACAATGGTATTGTCTCGTCTACCAGTTAGATCCAAACTCTGAGTGTGAGGTAAATGATACCTAGTGGTAAGCACAATGTACTGCGATCAATAAATATACTGATAATAGTGGTGGCTGATAGATAAATATGTAAAAAGTGCGAGAGTGTCAAAATGACTAATGGCACATACATATAATAGCTAGTAAAACATCATAAATATGAGACATAAAAAATATCAATAAAATATATAAAAAAATATTAGGTGAACATATGGTGTAGATCAATATAAAATATAAAGTGCATACTGCAAAGAATAAATATATATAACCGTGACGTGTCGGTATATATAGTAAAACTGTGAGGTGCTGGTATATATAATAACACTGGCTATGCGATACAGTGTAGAAAAAGTTGATATCTTAATCTGCGGAATGTGATGATAGTGCAGAAAGTAAGATGCACTGACAAGAATAAAAAATTAAACAGTGAATGAAAGTGCACAATGCATTAAAGGTGCAGATAGTGAAGCATAAGTGGAGCTAGTCTGCTTGACTAGAGAGAGTTATACATATATAGATATGCACAAAAAACTGAGTTGCAAAAAAACGCAGAATACGATTTGCAAAAAACTGAGTTGCAAAAAAAACGCAGAATGCGATTTAACAGAGAATGCGATTTCAAGAGAAAAAAATGCAAAATAGAGTAGCACAAAGTTATTATATGAGAACGTGGCTGGAATTAAATATTCGTAAAGAGGTAAATGTGACCAAAATCAAGTAGCAGACTAAGCTGCATGCACATAGGTCCCTGATTTAGAGAAAAAAAGTCCTTGACAGTTTGATAACTGTGATTACAAATCTCGGTGTAAGTGATATGATCCTTCTACAGAAGTGGTGTTCGTGCAGTGGGGTGTCATAAAATAGTGGGGGGCGCTCCTCTTCGTGCGGGGCACACTATGATAAGTAATGGACCCTTACTTTGCGGTAAAGGGAAAAGCAGCCGATTACCGGCTGTGTTGTCATCACATGATCAGCTGTCATTGGCTGAGGTGAGGATCGACCCCTTACTCGGATCTGTGATCCAGCGAGTCTCAGCAAATCTCCTTCAGGGGGCGCGCAGGCTGCTCATGCACAGGACTACATCAATAGACATAGTCCCAGCAAAGCAGGTCCGGGCTGAAGCCGTCATTTGGGTATAGCGCGGATCTCTAGAGGTTAAAGTCACAAAACTCCCCCCTCTCATTTAATTGACATGAATGGGACTGCCTCAACTGGAATGCACAGAACATCTGTCCATCCCCATGCTGGTAAACGTGGCTCTTGCTTTGGTGTATGGTGTAGTATACCCATAGGCCTAAATCTGAGCTGGTGTACAAACAATAACTATGTCTGTGCTCAGTGAAGGGCATGTACAGTATGTGCTAGGAAGTTGGCATGAATGTTACATCTCCCCACACAGGGCTTCTTGGTTGCTATGAAGCCAACAGTCACTGATGTCCTAGCAACCAGTGACTTGCCCCTGGCCCCAATCAGCTGTCAGCTTCCCCGGCTGAATCCCAAATGTAAACAAAGGGGCGGGATGTTGATTATGTTATTACCCAAATATGGCAATCGCATCTGAAAGGGGTGGGGGAATGAGTCATTGGTCGTATGATGGTCCTGTCTTCACAGCCTATAGCAGGGGTAGACAAACTTAAAGAGGTGGAGATCTACCTGAACAACATGGGAGAAGTCAAAGATCACTGGGCTAAACTTCAAATTGCCATACTACTGTGTCGCAATCGCATGTGTAGCACCGTCTCCTGAAGAGCACGCGCTATGTGTTTTTTCTATTTGAAACTCCTAAAACCGCAGTTTGGTTTTGGGCTTGATTATTGAATGACTGTGGTCATTAAAGTATAACTAAAGGCAACATTTTTTTTTTAGCTTTGGATAGAGTGGAGAGAGATTAGAACCCCTGTCAGTTTTTTTTATTGCTCTCTGTGCCCCTGTTAGGGAGATTCACCCTCTCTATGTGTCCTGTTTACCATTATCATTGAAAGTGAAAGTAAAGGAAATCCAAAATTTTGGGTTGTCCCCAGAAAATAGGGGGGAAATCTTCCTAAGCAGATGGCAAAAAAAAATCTGACAGGGGTTATAACCCTCCCCAATCCGAAATGAAAAAAAAAAATGTTTTGCCTTAGTTCTACTTCAAGCCTAACATCAGCCTAGGTAAGCAGATTGGAGTTAGAACACTTTTTCAAAATAACATGGTGCCACAGCACCATGGTGCACGTAAATATGCACATCTCAGTAGATGCGGATAGGGTGTCATTAACAATTAATGTGTATCCGCTAAAGGGCAGCACGTTTCTGTGGTGTCAGGAAAGCGATTTTGCATGCGTTCCCGACACACACAAATGTGAACGCAGGCTAAATGACTCAGTTACATTGGTGGTCAGTGTAAATCTTCTCATTACATTGGGGCTTGGTGTACAATCCTTTCATTCACACTAGTGGCCAGTGATTACATTGGTGGTCAGTGCAAATCCCTTGTTACATTGGTGGTTACTGTGAATGCTCCTATTATATTAGTGGTCAGTGTAAATCCCCATTACATTAGTGGTCAGTGTAGAAACTCCTCTTTATATTGGTAATCGGTAAAAAAAAAAAAATCCAAACTTGGATTTGTGGTCAGTTTCAAATCCTCCCTTACACCGGTGGTCCATGTAGAAGCCCCCTTTCTGCTAAGAGCCGAAGAAATAAATCAGGTACAGGTACTTGATTGTGCGCATAAGGGCCCCCCTGCAGCAGTATATGTATGTGGGGCGGTCTTTAAGCTGTTAATGGCATCCCAGTCTTAGGCCTGATTCACACCTATGCATTTTTAGTGCTTATTGCATTTTGCAGATTTGCACTGCAGTCCATTTACCATGGTTTCCTATGGAACACGTTCTGTAGTGCAAATCTGCAAAATGCAAAAAGCACTAAAAAGGCCTAGGTGTGAATCAGGCCTTAGTCCATAAAGTTTAATATTGAGTTGGCCCACCCTTTGCAGCTATAACAGCTTCAACTCTTCTGAGAAGGCTGTCTACAATGTTTAGGAGTTTGTCTATGGCGGGGGTGAGAAACCTGTAGATTGTGATCTACCAGTAGATCACGGACAGGTGACAGGCGAATCAATATACGCTTATTGGGATTTTTTACCAAAAAATATGTAAAAGAATACACATTGACCTAAACTGATGAAGAAATTAGATGTTTTTTTTTACATGTTTTTATTGGATATGTTTTATAGCAGAAGGTAAAAAATATTGTTTGTTTTTTTTTCAAAATTGTCGGTCTCAATTTGTTTATAGTGCAAAAAAATAAAAACTGCAGAGGTCAAATACCACCAAAAGAAAGCTCTATTTGTAGGGAAGAAAAGACATTTATTTTATTTGGGTACAGCATTGCACGACCTCACAATTCTCAGTTAAAGCATTGCAGTGCCGTATCGCAAAAAGATGGCCTGGTCATGAAGGGGGGGGGGGGGGGTGGTAAACCTTCTGGAGCTGAAGCAGTTAAAGTTGATGTGCGTGTAAAGGCAGGTGTCCCAATACTTTTGGTAATATATGGGGTTTATTTACTAAAGGCAAATCCACTAGTGCACTTGGAGGTGCAGTCGCTGTAGATCTGAAATGAGGGGGAAGCTCTGCTGATTTCTATCATCCAATCATGTACAAGCAAATATACTGTTTTCAATTTCCCTTGCATGTCCCCCTCAGATTTACAGCGACTGCACTTCCAAGTGTACTTGTAGTGCGCAGTGGATTTGCCCAGTCTGTGTAGTAAGCGTGTACACGGCGCTCACATGGCTCTTGTTCTTCCGGTGATCACACACACACTCTCTACATTGAACGGCCCGCCCACTACAGTCACATGACAAAGCACATCTCCCAGTAGCAGAGCAGTGCTCAGTGACAGATCCCGCCCCCCTGTATCCTCGGCCCGCCCCCTGTGTGTAGACGTGCGGTCGGTCACAGTCGGTGTCCCGGTCACGTATACATATACCGGCTTCGGTGCGGCCGGTGCTCCTCCTAGTGATGTCTGTACAGATGGCGGTGAGGTTGGGCCGGGCGCTCCGGGGGAAGTGGCCGCTTCCCTCTATAGGTGTCCGGGCTCTCCACACACCGGCGATCCGCTCCCGGGGCAGAGCCGGCTCCTCGGTCTTGCTGGGGGCGGCGGTGGTGGCCGGACTGGCGGCGGGTTTCTCCCGGTTACAGCGGGCGGAGACGGCGGCCTTGGTGTCGGAGGAGGAAGAGGTGGCCCGGCGGTGTGAGACGTTCATGGCGGCCCCGGTGACTCCCATACAGGAGCTGAAGGAGAAGAGCCGGGAGACCAGGACCAGCATGGAGCTCCTCATCATGGAGACTCAGGCCGAGGTGTGCCGGGCCCTGGAGAGGGCGGACGGGGGCGCCACCTTCACTGTGGACCGCTGGGAGAGGAACGAAGGTGAGAACAGGGGGGATTATCATGTCTTTGGGGGTGATCAGTGTCCGGTGCCTGGTGATCGCTGTCATCTTATATTGTCAGTGGGGTGTAGATCAATGACCTCTCCGCTTATACTGTCACCAGGTCATTGTCCTGTGCATGCAATCTACTGATCGCTGCCCTGTTTTTATACTGAATGCAAGTGCTGATCCCTGTCCTGTCTGTGGGGCGCCGACCTCCCCCCCCCTGCTTGCCCCGTCTGTGGGGCGCCGACCTCCCCCCCCTGCTTGCCCCGTCTGTGGGGCGCCGACCTCCCCCCCCTGCTTGCCCCTTCTGTGGGGCGCCGACCTCCCCCCCTGCTTGCCCCTTCTGTGGGGCGCCGACCTCCCCCCCTGCTTGCCCCTTCTGTGGGGCGCCGACCTCCCCCCCCTGCTTGCCCCTTCTGTGGGGCGCCGACCTCCCCCCCCTGCTTGCCCCTTCTGTGGGGCGCCGACCTCCCCCCCTGCTTGCCCCTTCTGTGGGGCGCCGACCTCCCCCCCTGCTTGCCCCTTCTGTGGGGCGCCGACCTCCCCCCTGCTTGCCCCTTCTGTGGGGCGCCGACCTCCCCCCCTGCTTGCCCCTTCTGTGGGGCGCCGACCTCCCCCCCTGCTTGCCCCTTCTGTGGGGCGCCGACCTCCCCCCCTGCTTGCCCCTTCTGTGGGGCGCCGACCTCCCCCCCTGCTTGCCCCGTCTGTGGGGCGCCGACCTCCCCCCCCTGCTTGCCCCGTCTGTGGGGCGCCGACCTCCCCCCCCCCCCCCTGCTTGCCCCGTCTGTGGGGCGCCGACCTCCCCCCCCCCCGTCTGTGGGGCCCCCCCCCCCTGCTTGCCCCGTCTGTGGGGCGCCGACCTCCCCCCCCCCCCCTGCTTGCCCCGTCTGTGGGGCGCCGACCTCCCCCCCCCCCCCCCCCCCCCCCCCCCCCCCCCCCCCCCTGCTTGCCCCGTCTGTGGGGCGCCGACCTCCCCCCCCCCCCCCTGCTTGCCCCGTCTGTGGGGCGCCGACCTCCCCCCCCCCCCCTGCTTGCCCCGTCTGTGGGGCGCCGACCTCCCCCCCCCCCCCCCCTGCTTGCCCCGTCTGTGGGGCGCCGACCTCCCCCCCCCCCCCCCCCCCCCCCCCTCATACCCCCCCCCCCCCCCCCCCCCCCCCCCCCTGCTTGCCCCGTCTGTGGGGTGCCGACCTAAAAAACACTTCATGCATGTTGGGTCACCCTACACTGAAAGTCCAAGTATGAAGAGGGAGAATGAGAAGTAATGGGACTCTACATGCTGGGTGTAGTCGGGTGTGAATGGGGGCTGATCCTCCATCAGTGAACAAACACCCCCCCATGTGTGTTAATAATGTAGAAGGCCCCCATCACATTTGTTAATGGGGCCATTTGCAATTATCTATGAATGATTGGCCCCTGGATATGGAGCAGTGGCCGCGTCCTAATGTTTTTAGTGGGGTTTCCATCCACAGCTGATCGCAGGGACCCCCCTACTGGGGTTTCCACATTCACATCTAATTCTAAATGGGGCCCCATTCTAAAAATCAGGTACTTATTACTTCTAGTCCTTGAAGTCCAGCACTGTCATTCCACAGACAGTTCTTCTCCGCTTCTGGAATCCTGGCACTACCATGCATAGGTGAGGTTTGAAGATGTGGGTATAGATGATAAAATGGTACTCGTAACCCCCCTCCCCCCGGACAATGCAAGGTGTTTTTTCACCTTAATGCATAGGATGCATTAAGATGAAAAAACACAAACCTTTACACAACCCCTATAACACTGACAGGGGTGATTAAAATCATTCAAGTTTATTCATAAAAACCCCTTATCCCAAAAGGAGAAAAAAAAAACAGCTGTAAGTGGTTATAAAGTGTAAGCTGGAGCTTGGCTTTTGCATCTAAAGCTATTACCCCCTGCCCCCCCCCCCCCCACTGACATTGCTGCTGTGCTTCCTGTTCTCATTCATCCAGAGTGGGGGCACTATAATACAGGAGGTGTGTTACTGGCCAGATCACCAGGTGAAAACAGGTAAAAAGCCTACAAAAGAAAACAAAAGCAGCCACCACATCGAATTATTGGTAAGCTGCAATATATAGGGTTCATTTCTGCTTTAAGTGTTTTAGAAATCCTGTATTATAATTTTTCTAATCTCCAGTGAGCCCTTGTATGTCCTTGTGGATGAGCCGTCTGGGGTGATGAGGTGTGTATAGTCCTCCTGAAGACCATAGTGCTGTCGTCATTCCGTTCCCTTGTATCCTCGGGGGGGCTCTCTGGATTCAATCCCATGGATCGCTGACTTGGAAAACTCAGACTTGGGGCTTCTCTGGGTCTGTCGGACTGATTTTTTGAGTTATTCATCCAAATGTAATTGGATCTGAGCTTCTTAAAGTGCTTATGAATGAAGGGAGTGCATTGTAAGAAGGGATTGCTAAGTGGAATTTATAAAAAATTAATTAATTAATTTCAGGGATAGAACAAAAGATTGCACTATAATTGGTACAGATAAATGTAATTGATTCTTGGTACTTGGATATATCTGATTCTATCTTCAGTTATCTCTATAAAATATGTGTTTTCTGTTCCATTCCAGGTCCGCATTCCACATAGAAATCTTCAATAATTAAAGCTCCTTCCGTTGTTCTTGCAGGTGGTGGAGGTATCAGCTGTGTTCTCCAGGATGGGAAGGTGTTTGAGAAGGCGGGAGTCAATGTGTCTGTGGTCCATGGATACCTGTCACAAGAATCCATCCAGCAGATGAAAAGTAGAGGAAAGAACCTTAAAACCAAAGATGGTAGGAGGTCCTCTATGGTGTGTTCTGTACATATACCGTTCTCGTGGCACAGTTGGATTTCTATTCACAGAATAGGTGGAAACCTCCCCACCCATTATGACCTTCATCGCCTTCCTGTACACACTTTGACCCACCAGATGAGTGTCAATAGCTAAGAATTGCATTGTTCACATCCTCGCCCTAGGAGGGGTAAAGCATATGATGACATTTGTATTGGTTGGGGCTATTATTAGAGCTATTCTTTAAGCAGAACTCAGTGCTTTACAAATAACCCCCCTCAGTGTTTGCTTCATTCTACAGCTAATCTATTCTTTTCCTTGGGAAGGGGGATGACGCAGCAAGCCAAGTTGTTGCAACAGTGCTACGATTGCATCTGTCTTCCCCCTCCTTCCTCCTCCAGGTTATTCAAATAACAGAATCTGGGGCTGTGGGTTAGGTGAATGGCTGGGGGCAAAGGTGCAATAATCGGTTTAAGCTGACAATACAGAAATCTAAATTTGGTCAGTCCATCCGGGACCAGACAAATTTCAACCAATGTGTGGGCTTCCCTAACTAGACAGAAGTTAATTGTTCAACTGACTTTTGTTGAAGGTACATTTTGGAAAAGCTTCTACTGCACTGATATGCAATTAGCGGACCTCCAGCTGTTGCAAAACTACAAGTCCAATCATGCCTCTGCCTCTCATGATTGTGGCTGTCAGGGTCTTGCTATGCCTCATGGGACTTGTAGTTCTGCAACAGCTGGAGGACCGTTAATTGCATATCCCTGTTCTACTGGTTAGGACTGCAGCTGCTGATTGGTGTACTGACAGTGGTGGGTGCTGCTGTCAGAATACAATGTCCCGGCATTTGTGTGGATGGAGTAATCGGTTATCCACTGACACACCCTTTACAATGTGTGGCCAGCTTTAGGGTCTCAAAACCTGCAGCGTTTACATCTTAGAGGGAACACAAGTACAGCAGGAGCTATAAACTCCACCCCAGCCCACCAATATACCCTTAAAGGATAAGTTCACCTTTTTAGTTGCATGTTAAACCCATATATAGGGTGTAACAAATTACTAACTGAGCAGCCTCCGCACCCCCAATCCCCCATTGTGACAGCGTGCCAGGGAACTACTTACTACATAGGTTCATTGATCCTTCCTGTCATTCAGTAACTGCCCTCCCATACAAGGTACCAGCAGACAGCTATACTGACAGTCTGCAGGAGCTTGAGATTGCACCTGGAATTTGCTGATCATGGGTGCAATGCTTTACAGGTGCCAAATAAATAATAAATGCAAACTTTTTTTACCTACATAAAGATGTGCCTTTATTTAAAAAGGTGAACTAATCCTTTTTAAAGTCACACAGCTCAGTTACTGTTTATGCAGCATGGTTGCCATACTGTAATTGCCATATAGTTAATAATTTTACCCACCAAAGCTTTGGTCATTCTGGTGATGCACAGTTGTGCAAGTCCGAAACAGAAGTCTGCACTGGTCACGGTTTACCCTTTATGTTCCCCAAGACCTCATTCACATGGGCATATGGGTTCATACACCTGTGTGAAAGGCCTTCTTCAGCTACCTGGGATGCACATGAGTTCCATGAAGGTAGCCTGTCTTGCACCAGTGAGAGGTGGTTGGCTGTACAGGTTTCCATACCCATCCCGGAGTGCACATTGGTACTGGTCCGGTGCACAAATCAGGCTCTAGATCTGCCCAGATGTACACTCCCTGTATGTATGAGATCTGTACAGCCAGCTGTCTGCATGGAACACCTGTGTATATTGAGCTGCTGAAGACAGCCCTTCGTATGGATCAGGGAGCCTTTGTGACTGTGGCCTAAGTAGGCGCACTGGATGGAGGTAATGATGCTGATTCACTATGTAATGTGCAGGCTGGAGGATAAGATGGAAGCCGATTTGCTTATAGAGCAAAGTAGGTGATCTTTCTGATTTAGCTAATTGGGGAAATGTTTGTAAACCACAAGATTGGCTGTACAGAATTATAAATTCTTTGGATGGTAAAATGTGTATATCAATGGTAAATGGAGACTTTTTTTATTTTTTTTGTCCTTTCTTCAGGGAAGCTGCCTTTCTCTGCCATGGGAGTGAGTTCGGTTATCCACCCCAAGAATCCCCATGTGCCAACTATCCACTTCAACTACAGATACTTTGAAATTGAGGAGGCTGATGGTAAGAATTTGAAAATGTCAACTGTGCTTGAAAAGTATGTTCTGTATTCTATTTATAACCTGTGTTTGGACCTTTTTATATTTTAGTTATCTACTGTGTTAAAACTGTGTACAGTAAACCTGAGAACCCAGAGAATTCAAATGGAATATGTTAAAATACGTTGGTTTCCCCTCAGTTGTATCCAGTGTTGAAGGCTACTGAAGCTTGTATGCACATGTAAACTTGACTCAGTACATTGCAGTCTCCCACCTCTCAAAGCTTGTTTTTGCTTTAAAGGGTTAATTCACCTTATACCAAAAGCTCTCTATGCAGGTAAGGGACATCTGTAGATAAAAACAAACTGTGTAGCTTTGCCCAATAATGCTATTGGTGTAGGCCATTTATGTACCTCCCTGGAGCCTGGCTGAAAAATTCAGCTAGTATAATCTTGCCTTGCCTTTTTTGCTAGGACCTTGCTAAGAAACACTTGGCGGATTCCTCCCTCTCTTCCCTCCAATCTGAGCTTGGCATCACTGCAATGGAGACAGCAGTGAAACTACACATGTGTGGATTTGAGAGTTTGCACCCATGATGGTGGGTTGAGCAGTAACAGCTGAAAGTGATTTGGCAGGATGGGATAATGCCATCTCTGGGAATTTTTCAGCCAGGCTTATTTTAACTTTAGTCAAAGCTGCCCAGGTTATTTTATTTACAGGTGAAGTGCCCCTCACCTGCATAAGCAGTTTGTTTTGTGCTTTTTTTTTTTTTTTTATTATTATTTTTTACAAACCCTTTTATCAAATTTTTAGACCCATCTTCTAATATGAATACAACACACCCTCACAGGACTTGCAATGCCTTTGTCAAAAGACTATAGATACACTTTAGGTAAAAGAGAATAGAAAGAACAGTCTATCTATAGCCAGACTTTACTGAATACCCCAAAAATGCCTGCTTCTTGTTGGATGCAGTCACTGTTTGGCCAACAATTTCCCACTTGGCTCCCTTGACAAAAAGTAGATTAGAAAATTGACTTGTCGAGCCAAGGGGTGCTGACATGACAGGTCGCCTACTGCTTGAATTTCCATGGATTCATCAGGAGTCGGCTGAAATTCAAACCGTGTATGGCTTGCTTGGGAAAGGATTTCTGACTTTGGTGTCCCCTTATTTTCTATTGTCTCATTGGGACAGAAAGTGACATGCAATATCCAGAGATGGACACAGACAGCAACAAATAAACCAACCTGAATTTTAACCCTTCCCTGCTATGTCCAAAACAAGAGTTTTGTGATTGCATAACCTTTTAACTTCCTCCAATTCTTGCCTTTAAAATGTGTTTTGTTTTCCCATTCCTCTTCATTCCTCATATTGTCTCCCTCAGGCAGCAAGCAGTGGTGGTTTGGAGGTGGAACAGACCTGACCCCAACTTACCTGAACAAGGAGGATGTGCTGCATTTCCATCAGACTCTGAAGGAAGCCTGTGATCAACACAGCCCTGATTTCTATCCTAAGTTTAAGAAGTGGTATGTCTCTGGGTGTTTTTTTTTTTTTCGTTTTATTTTTTTTTTTCCGATTTGGAGAAATGCATATTGAGTGTGTCTGGATCTATATATTTCTAGATCTATAAATTAAAAAAAAAAAAAAAATATATATATATATATATATATATATTTTATGTAATATTCAATAGGTCTAGACCTGAATTGTTCAGTATTAAAGGATTCAATTTATTTTTTCACACAACTTTGGCCCAAAATTCACATTTTTTTTTAATATTGGTTGCAGTTGTAAAAATGTGTGACTCCATTTCTTGTTTAAAAAAAAAAAAAAGTGGGACTCTTGCTGGAGTGAAATTTTATAAATAGGACCCCAAAGTGTGCAGACATTTACTTGTGGGAATATAATAAGCATCTGTCTGTAGTCCGGGGTGCCCAGGCCCACGACCTCAAACCAGGGAAGAGCATGCCCGGGATCAGCAACCTGTTGACGATCTGGGTTTGCCGACCCACCTCCAGAGTGCAGGTGGCTTTGGAGGGAGCAGGAGCTGCATAAGCCCGTGCTTCCTTTGTGGTGCTGGTTCCTGTCCCAAGCCGAGTGATACCAAGTGCACTCTACGTCTAATCCTTACTAGCAGCCTAGAGAGGGATGGCAGCAGCTGTAAGAGGAAAAGGTCAGTATATTAAACGCATACACTGGACATATTGACACTTGTAAAAGGGCTAACAACCAATAGGCTGCTTTCACACTGATTCACGGGTGCAGCACAGTGAATATGTTTTTTTTGCTGGTTAGCTGTTCTGAGCCATAGATTTCTATTATATCCTGCAGGTTTGGTGCACTTTCAGAGTGCACCACACCTGCATGATATAGTAGGTAAACATCCAACAGTGATTGGACCCATGGAAATATGATGCTGATTCTTTGCTTAAAATCTTTATTATGCTACTCCAAAATAAAAAATTGAAATTCTGAATCATTTAAATTTTTGATTTTTGTTTTTTTTTTTTTTTTTTTTTTAAAAGCCAGCAGCTACATATTCTGCACCTGCTGACTTTTAATAAAATGTACACTTGCCTGTCCCAGGGTCCAGCGATGTCGGCAGCCAATCAGTCTCTCGGCAGCTGCCGCCGCCATCCTCAGTAAAGGAATCAAGAAGTGAAGAGTTGCGGCTTCACTTGCCGGTTCCCTACTGCGCATGTCCTAGCTGGTCCCCGCTATCTCCTGGGACTTGTATGTTTCCCAGGAGACAACGGGGTGGGGGTCGTGACTCCCATGGGAGTCTATTCCCGGAAGTGGGTGCAAATACCTGTATTTATACAGGTATCTGCACCCCCCCTCCCCCTGAAAGGTTCCAAATATGACACCGTAGGGGGGGAGGGTTCCGAAAAGAAGAGGTTCCATTTGTGTGAGCCTCTGCTTTAATTATATTGTGGCCCGCAACCGGTTACCAAATCACTTAAGTGGCCCTCGTTCTTCCAAAGATTGAGCACCCTTGGTGTAGTCGCTTCAGGGCAGGAACAAATTGCCTCATGGGTAGCCACTTGGGATCTGCGTGCATCAGACTGAGTATCTGTTTTGCAGAGGGTTTAGCCCCTGGTCACACCAGTGCGAATTATCTGATATGGTTTCATATTGCATAAGTCGCACCCTGTTGTCTGCAATGGAAGGGGTCAAATTGATGCGACTCTGAATCCATCGGTGTCGCACGGATTTAAAAAAACAAGTAGTTCCTACACTACTTTTTTGCAAGTTCAGGTGTGACTTGCATGGACATCTGTGCATGAAGTCGCACAGATGTCTTCCAAGTAGCACCTGAAGTCACACTGAAATGCCGCTTTGAAATCGTGCAAGTGAAGTCGCACAATTTCAAATCTGCATTTGGTGTGACTGAACTCTCAAAGACAAAAGCACCCATTGGGCTGCTGCTTGTAGTATTCATCAATAAGCCCAATAAGTATAAGTTGTGGGGTGGCTGTGCTGAACATAATCTGATGCAGGTGAGGTTCTTGGTCATCTGGCTCTTAAGTGGCCATTTGACTGCTGTGATCTGTCATTCTGCAGCACTTCAAAAATGAAATGAATGGAACAAGTCATGTGGCTTACCAACTTCCACTTTGCAACCATAGATGTAACTTCATTCATCCCAACCAAATCTCCTTTCTATGATAAACATCTTGTATGTGGAGTCTTAACTGTGTATAACACACATGCTGGAGCTCTTAGATAAGGAGGGTGTTGGTGTAGTCTGATCTCTCATGGGAGCATTCTTCCACTATCGGCAAACACACAGTATGCACACAAGTGCATTCCTATCCATTCTGCTTACTTAGTAACTTAGCAAATTTTTTACAACTGCCAGGATGATCGAAAAACACACTTTGAATCGTTTACTATTGGATTTGGCTTATGTTTTACAATTGTATGAACTCCTGTACAGTGGTTAAAGTGTGTGTGTGTGTGTGTATATATATATATATATATATATATATATATATATATATATATATATATATATATATATATATATATATATATATATATATATATATGAAAAACATTTTTTTTATTCTTCTTTTTTTTTTTTTTTTTATTTTATTATAATTCTACTTGCCTAGGTGGCTGCTGCATCTGTCCCTCATCACCTCTAAGACTGAGAACCGAGCAATCTAACACCGGCGATTGCTGGGTTTCTAGAACTCTGAGCAGAGAACCGGTGACTGTCATTCACCGGCTCTCTGCTCCTGCCCCTCCCTGCGCTTACTGGAGGGGACGGGAGCGGCCAATTAAGGCTCTCAGCAGCTTGCCAGTCATGTGGGCGGATCCCAACTCTATTGTCGCGTTCTTGCCCAAGCCTGGATCGGCTCTGTGAGGTCAGCGGACTTTAGCCCGCTGTCTGCTGAAAATGGGTCATGGGAACAAACTGCACTCCTGTTATGCACAGGAGAAGAACAGCCAAATGAGCTTTGGCTGTTCTTTTTTTTTTCATTTATTTATTTTTTTTTAAATGCATTTTAGTGCAAATAAACTCTTTAAAATATATAAAAACAGTCCACTGCACTTGGTCGTAGCAGGCATAGATGTAAACTCACCCCCAAGAGTTGACCCACTATCTCTAGTATGGTCATTCACACATGTGGGGATACCCCTGTAGAGATCCGTTGCTGGTGTCTGATGCAGTGTGATGCCTCATACAAATGGATAAAATAGAAAGAATCCTCATTGCGCAAATATTCCAAAGGTTTTTTTGTTAAAAACAATATTAAAATAACACTCGCATGTTATGGTGTCTTAACTGGGGAAATCATCCCACAATTGTGGTGTTGCCGCTTACAGCCGTTCTGCTCCATCCACCGGAATATTGGATTGGGCAGAAGTGTGACGTGGTAATGCCTCCGTGTTTCAGCCAATCAGCGAGCCGTCAGGAAGCTCTCAAACACTTTAAAGCCTTTGCAGGTTACTCGTTTTATTACAGGTGATCGAGTGGCTGTAGAGGCGCTCAATCATTTTTATGAGAGCCTGTTTTCGGCTGCAAATTCGGATACCATGATCATGGCTTGTTGCAAGGACTTGCGGCAAGTGAGTAGAGTAGAGCAGGGTTATAATCCTTGTTGGGCATACTATGCTTTGTGGGTTTTTCCCCCCCCCCCCCCCATAGTTGTCTCATTTTTAAAAAGGGATTCCCTTCTCTTTCTATACTGTAGACTCAACGGAAGTGAGAGGACAACTTTCCAATGTGAGGTGGAGAATGTAATGTAATCTGCCGTCTCTCTATATACCCATTGAGTAGCTGACTCAATTGAATCTCTTAGGGGTTAAACAAAAATTGAGATTACATATTGCGCACACACACACAGATCTGTGATTCTCCTACCTTTAAATTCTTTGATGACCAATTGAATCTTCATTCTGGCTCTGGTGTGACTATCCAGAATATTTTTGCCAAGAGCTGCACATCCCCCCCCTTGTCCTTTTTATATTTCTAGGCTCAGTAAAAGTGACTGGTGTTTAACACGTATATGTCCTTGTAGGTGTGATGACTACTTTTTCATCCAGCACCGTGGAGAGCGCAGAGGAGTTGGAGGAATCTTCTTTGATGATCTGGACTCTCCATCTAGTGACAAACTCCTCCAGTTTGTAGAGAGCTGTGCCAAAGCTGTAGTGCCGTGTTATGTCCCTATAGTGATGAAGCACAAGAATGACCCCTTCACCCCAGAGGAGAAACAGTGGCAGCAGCTGAGAAGGGGACGGTATGTAAACTTGTACCTAATTGTACTAAACCAAACTTTCTTGTTAATTTGCTGAGAGGGTGTCTGATTCTGGCAAATATATTTAACAAAAAACAAACCGACTTCAAGTACAGTGAGGGGGGGAAAAAGGATTTGATCCCCTGCTGATTTTGTACGTTTGCCTACTGACAAAGAAATGATCAGTCTAATTTTAATGGTAGGTTTATTTTAACAGTGAGTGAATAACAAAATATCCAGAAAGTTATCTGATTTGCATTTTAATGAGTGAAATACGTATTTGATCCCCCCTCCCCCTTATCAATCAGCAACATTTCTGGCTCCCAGGTGTCTTCTATACAGGTAACGAGCTGATATTAGGAGCACTCTCTTAAAGGGAGTGCTCCTAATCTCAGCTTGTTACCTGTATAAAAGACACCTGTCCAGATGCAATCAGATGCCAATCTCTCCACCATGGCCAAGACTAAAGGGCTACCAAGGATGTTGGGGAAAAGATTGTAGACCTACACAAGGTTGGAATGGGCTACAAGACCATCGCCAAGCAGCTTGGTGAGAGGGTGACAGCAGTTGGTGCGATTATTCGCAAATGGATGAAACACAAAATAACTGTCAATCTCCTTCGGTCTGGGGCTCCATGCAAGATCTCACCTTGAGTTTCAATTTTCATGAACGGTGAGGAATCAGCCCAGAATTACACAGGAGAGTATCTTGTCAATGATCTCAAGGCAGCTGGGACCATAGTCGCCAAGAAAACAATTGGTAACACTAAGCTGTGAAGGACTGAAATCCTGCAGCGCCCGCAAGGTCCCCCTGCTCAAGAAAGCACACATACAGACCCGTCTGAAGTTTGCTAATGAATATTTGAATGATTCAGAGGAGACCTGGGTGAAAGTGTTGTGGTTAGATGAGACCAAAATCAATGACCCAAAACACACAATCAAGGCAAAGGAGCCCCTCAAGAAGTGCATTAAGGTCCTGGACTGGCCTAGCCAGTCTCCAGACCTTAATCCAATAGAAAATATGTGGAGAGAGCTGAAGTTTCGAGTTGCCAAACGTCAGCCCCGAAACCTTAATGACTTGGAGAGGATCTGCAAAGGAGTGGGACAAAATCCCTCCTGAGATGTGTGAAAACCTGGCGGCCAACGACAAACGTCTGACCTCTGTGATTGCCAACAAGTCATGTGACTTTGCGAAGGGGTCAAGTACTTATTTCGCTCATTAAAATGCAAATTTATAACTTTATATTATTTTATATAGCGTTTTTCTGTATGTTTTTGTTCTGTCTCTCACTGTTTAAAATCTACCATTAAAATTTATAGCCTGATCATTTCTTTGTCAGTTATTGCCCACTGCTATCCTGCCTGTGCCCCCTATGTTATGACATCGCAATGTGCTGAGCTTAAAGCCCAACTCTAGTTAAATCTGCCATTGGCACTTCCAGAACTACAGGCAAGAGAAACTGCTAATACAATGTTGGACCCCTTTCACACTGAGGCGTTTTTTAGGTGCTTTAGCGCTAAACCTAGCGCCTGAAAGAAGCCTCAGCTGCAAACCCAGTGTGAAAGCCCGAGTGCTTTCACACTGGTGCACTGCGCTGGCAGGACATCAGAAAATCTTCTTTGCAGTGCATTAGGAGCGGTGAACTCACCGCTCCTAAAGCGCCCCCTGCCCATTGAAAACAGTGGGGCAGCGCTGCTATACCGCTGGCAAAACGCTGCTGTAGCGGCGTTTTGTGGGCGGATTTAACCCCTTTTCGGCCGCTAGGGGGGTTAAAACTACCCAGATAGCGGCCGAATAGTGCTGCTAAAAATAGCGCAGATTTACCGCTTAGCCCGGGACGGCTCAGTGTGAAAGGGCTCTTAGTCTGTCACTTTACTTCTGTCATTCCACAAGAGGGCATTTTAATGGTTTATGGAATAGACACTGGGTGGCGCTCTTGTCTTTTGTGCAACGCTTACCTAGTTTGGCAGACAGGCATTCCTTATATTGGTGTGGTGAAGAGAGATTTTGCATGGTGATTTAAAATGAATGGTGAAGAATAATAATTGCTGTTGCTGGTTGATGGAACTTTAGTTAGACGTTCCCACCATCTGCCGAGACCTGTGGTTTTCTGCGGCAGGAAACTGCAGGTCCCTGCAAGACGCACAGGAAACAACATGCCTCATGTGACAGGAAGTGGTAGGGAATACAGAGCGGCTCTGAGTGTACAGCCCGCCTTCTCCACTTCACGTGGGATGCTGCTGATGTGCAGTCATTCAGCACTGTATTCATATGCCCCCCCACAAATGGCTTTCTTTTGGTGGTATTGTCTCTGGATGATTTATTTTTTGCTAAACAAACGAAAAAAGACTGAACAATTGTGAAAGTGTTTTTATTTATTTATTTTATTTTTTTTCTCTTATTTACAAAATGTTATAACAAATTAATGTTTCTCCTTCACTGATGTGCGCTGATAATCAGGACACAGATAATCAGTGCCCATATTATCAATGTAGAAGTGTGTGGATTTGCCAGTTATCAGCTCTCCTATTCTCACGTGCTGTCAGTGTGAGGGGACTGCCAATAACTGACAAATCCTATTTACACTGTGATCAGCTGTGATTGACTCTTTACCACAAACCTGTGTTTGAAGGACACGGCAATCGCAGATCCCTGCCGTTGCACCCTGCAAGGGGCACGTGTGAAGCGCAATCACAGGAGGATGTCAATAGATGCCCTCCTGGAAATGCTTGACAGTGCTGTAGCGGTCATTTGGCTTTAGCCTGGGAGTGAAGAGGTTAATATCGAGTGACCGAAAAATTTGGAGCTGCCGACCTTTTATTTTCCAGGGTCTCTGCTTTCATAAAATTATAATTGATATCCTAGCCTAAACTTTGCATTTTAACATGTGCAAAAATGGTGGCTGTGGCAGCAAAGGATTAAACTGATGTTAAAGGCTAAATACTAATTTACGCTATAAACCTGTCATACCTGCCTTCGCCGTGTCTCCCACTGGTGCTTCTGGCCTGTCCCTTCTGCCAAGTGCCCCCAAGCAAGAAATTTTCTGTGGGGGCACCCAAGCAGGCTCGCTCTTGAGCTGCTGCTGTTCATTCACTCCCCCTCTCCTCATTGGCTGTGATTGACAGCAGCAGGAGCCAATGAGGAGTGAGTTCTGGAGAGCTAAGGTTAGTGTATTAGGGGGGCGTACTTGGGGGGAGGGGAGGGGTTGCTGCTGCACTGAAGGTTTCTTGGCTTCATACATTGAATTCATGAAGGTAAAAAAATCGGGTCTCTCTGCAAAGCAAACGGTTTAATCAAACCTAGAGGTGGGCTTTTTTTTATAGTTTGTTTGGACTAAGCTGGACCAAACAAACAGTTTCCTTCACTGGGAACGCTGTATATAAACTGTATACTGTGCTGTGTTCCGGAAGCACTACAGGGACTTCCGTCCCATTCCCGGAACAAAGGTAGCTTTCTAATCCTAGGAAAAGGGGGACATCCCCTCCCGCCGCCTGTAAGAATGATCAAGCAGCTGAACAGCCGCTATGATTCTTGTAGTGAAGGGAATCGCCGGTTCTAGCCATATCTGAATGATGCCTGTAATTAGTTACTTTTTTTTTTATTTTATTTTTTATATTCTTAGGGGCGCGTCTAGTATTACTGTAAGCAAGGGTGCGGATCCGTTTGAAAGCATCCCAGTAACCACTGCAGAACAGATATGCCCATATATACACTGCTTTTAATCATAAACTTGCCTTTAATAACAGTCTTCCATTCAGGTATTGCCGGCTGTTGCTGTCCCAGGCAGAATGCATTTGGTATCACTCCGCTTGGGACAGGAGTCAGTGCTATACAGTAAGCATCGGCAAATGCGGCTCTGCTCCCTCCACAGCCGCTTGCTTCCTCTACCGCTGGCTTCATTTAAAACAATGATGCTCTGGTATGGTGGGTTGGCAACCCACGATCTGGGCTTGAGAACCTGCTATCCCAAAGCAGGAGGTCACGGGCCACATCAGAAGGCTCCGTGGGCCACTGGTTGGGCACCCCTGTATTATGTAGTAATCAGTAGATTGCACCACAGGGCTCAGTGGGGAGTGCTGCTATCTGATAAACCTGGAAGCATTGAATGTAGCTTCATCAAGATTCTTTAAACTTCATGGAGTTCGGTGGCACATGCAGGGGTGCAAATGTTTTTATTTGTTTTGTAGGCAGTCACTTGCTTCTGTTTTTTAAAATGTGTGTTATGGTCACTTTAATGATTTAATGGTGATATTTACCATAGATATGTGGAGTTCAATCTCGTCTATGACAGAGGTACCAAGTTTGGCCTTGCAACTCCCGGCTCCAGGATAGAGAGCATTCTGATGTCCCTGCCATTGACTGCCAGGTAAAGATTTTGTAATGCATTACTTTTGTTAAATGGGTAACTCTGGTTTCTTGATCTCCTAGATAGAGCTATACCTGATCATCACAACCTCTCGGCTATTAAACTCGACAACGAAAGGCTCTAGTATGACGGTCTAAACAAGTGCCAAATCGTAATGCACGATTTTAGTAAAGTCCACAAAAAAAAGTCCTTCACATTCTAAGTGAACCAAATCCTTTGTCTCACATGCTCCCCCTCCCAGACACTGCAGCTCATGGTGAGAGGGTTTCGGCAACAGGCAGTGCTGCCATTATAGAAAGCTGTGGGAAGGACTGTGGCCAGGTGTTGACTGGTAAGCATCAGGCTTGTGAATTGGCAGTGACCATGCAGATAACTACGCCCTCTGAGAGAGATGCAGCATTCACTTAGGTGAATATAAATGTTTAGTCCATACTTCTTTTAGAGTAACCTAGTCATGAGAAAGATGGAGGCTGCCGTTTGCTGTTCTTATTCTGAAAATGTTAGTTGCCTGATTATTATCCTGACCCTCTGGCATCAATAGTTTCACTGGCTCATGTATGTAGATGAGGAATGTCTGATAAATGTCAGCCTTTATCTGCATACTTGTTCTGCATCAGTGACGTCAAAAGTATTGAGGTGCCAAGACGGCCTGTGCAGTACCCTCTGTGAACATTTCCTTATATTATATTATATTCCAGGCCATAGAGGATATGTGTGCATGTCCGTCTGTCCCCCCCCCCACATAATTGGCATGGTATACAGCAAGGCGCAAAGCTTACCTTTTTTAAAAAGCTCCTGATCCTTTTTTGGGTGTCCAAGCTTTGCAAAAAGTAGTTTGCAGTGCGATTTTTTTTTTTTTTTTTTTTTTTTTTTTTGTGCCATTAAAATAAATGCCATCTGAAATTCTCATTGTGTGTTTTTTCATTTAAGCAGAGTCTTTTAAAATTGCTGCCAGAATTGTGGCGATTCTGCCCACTATTCAAAAGCCCACATGTGAAGGGAGTATACTATAAAGCTTCCAATAACTTTATTTTTTCCATGTAGTAAATTTAATTTCTTTCCTTAGATGGGAGTACAATCATGTACCGCCTCCAGAGTCACGGGAAGCTGAAATCCTTGGTATTCTGCGAGAGCCCAAGGACTGGGTGCATTGATGTCGTCAAGAAGATGTTCGCTTATCTCATTCCCTACTTTAGTCCACTAGTGCCTTGAAACCGAACTTCTGGCAATCAACTAAATGCAATTTGAATGTAATTTTACTTAAAACTTGCCAATTTTTCATTCTGCACAGCCAGTCTTGTAATTTTTGTAATGTATGTTGCGTGAGTTTTTCTAGTCTTCAGGGCACCCCTTATCAGTCTTTATTTGATCACTGGCGTTACAATTTTTGTTACCTAAAGCCATGTTTATGTGACGCTGCAATGCAGAGTCCTCCCTCTTCTGTTTCTAGGAGGTGGGGGTCCATGTTGCTGCCTACGCTTCCTGTTTGCTGTCAAGTGGGGGGAGGGTCCTCCCAGGATTGAGGCGGAGTCTACAGTGGTGTAGGTCAAAACAGGACTTTCAGAAACTCTGTTGCAAGCATATCTGCAGTTACCTTCACCTAGAAAGTGCTGCTGAGTGACCTGGGGATAGAGAGGGATGTCAATTATTGTGATTTTTTTTTTTTTTTTAACTGTATAATTTGAGGTTTGATTGGCGTTCAACTTTTAAAGTGATCGAGTTTTGCTGCTGGATGAATCCTACTGCCTTCATCCATACATTCTGTCCCTGGAAGTCTTTACAATTCTGAGCATGGGATGCGTAATTTGAGGACCTGTCATATTTTGGGGCGTTGTTTGTATGACTACACTTTGCGTATAGACTACAATATTGTAAAATGAGATCAGTTCTTTGTGGTATGCTGTATACATCAATGTGTTTTTTTTTTTTTTTCTGCATTCGCTTTTACATGGGGAGAACTAGCAGTGTCTAGTTTCAGGGCTGCAATTGAATGCAGAAAATTAAGTGGCATTGTCCACAAAATCTTGTGCTGCAGTTTACAGATTTGGTATACAGATTCTGTATTAACTTTTTTCTACAGTAGCTGAACTACTGTACAAAGTGGATGGGAAAAACCTGTATAGAAATCTCGTGTTGACCTTATAATGGTTGGATTATTTTGGCCTATTTATTTCCATATGCTTGTACTTTATTCAAAGTTGATGCACAAAGAAAAAAAAAAAAATCTGCTGCTCTTTAGTAATTTACAGCATGCCAAAGTTATCTGGTAGAAATCTTAGCCCTTTTTTTTTTTTCTAAACCTCCACAATACTTGAGTTTCAATTGTATGGTGCCTTTGCACCCACAGTGAAAATGAAGATCTTGCTGTTTGTAATGCTTGTTTTTTATTTTATTCCCAATAATTTTTATGATCATGCAAGGGTCACCCCTGGAGGTGCATTAGTTCCATGTGAATTGCTCTTTTACTTGATTGTATTACTATTTTATTTGTAATCAGGAGACTGATTGAAATGTGAAAATTCAATGGATATTTTGTACCTTTTTGTATTCATAATTGCACATGAGGTAGAGCTACAGTGTTATAAATAAATCTCTATTTTCCTGACAACCAAACTACTCATTTTCTTTTTGCTATGCACTGCAGCCACACTAGTCCCAAATAAAATGTCTCAACACAAGAAATGATTAAAGTATACATGTGGGCATACTAAGATGGGCACACTCATCTGATATGTGGATTTCATAGCAGGGGACCTGTTGGCAACTAGTTTTCCTGGAGGCCATAACTGAATGCACACCCCAGTGTGTTACAATTGGATAGTGAAACTGCCAATCACTGTGGGGGGCAGGATATAGGCTAGAACCAGCAACCACAGCTGCTGCTTGCATATCAAAACACCCCAATGTATAGGGTCAAACACAATCACAAAAGCCCTAAACCGCCCTTGTGAACTATTCAAACTAGTCACCCAGACTATGAACCCTACCTGCCTAGAGCCCCCAATAAACGAAACTCAAGAATTTTGCAACGAGCTATCAGATTTTTTTTTATTGACAAAATTGACAACATTCGGGAAAAAATTCAACAGAAAAAAACAATCAACCCCATCCAAAAAGAGGAAACCGATTCAAACATCACACAACCCCAAAGACCCTAACCACTGAAGACCGATAACTAGCCTGAAAACCATCTCCAAGATTATGGAGAAAGCAGTAGTACAGCTACAACTCCACCTGGACCCTCTGCAATCAGGCTTCCACCCGGGCCACAGAAATCGCACTCCTCAAAATATGGGACAATGCCTTGGAAGCAGCAGATGGAGAATCATGTCTCCTGGTACTCCTGGACCTTAGTGCAGCGTTTGACACACTGGATCACAACACTCTACTCATCCGCCTCAAAGAAGTAGCAAAAGTCAGATTCAGACCTACTATGGTTCGCTTCCTTCTTAGGAAATCGGTCACAGACAGTGACACTTGGAGCCTTCATCTCTGAATCTCGTGCAGTCTCCTATGGAGTCTCTCAAGGATCACCTTTTGTCACCCGTGCTCTTCAACATTTACATCCGTCCAGTGGCGGAACTACCGCCATAGCGACCCACGCATTTGCTATGGGGCCCGCAGCCTAGTAGGGCCCCATCCTAGTTGACAATAAATAGGACTTTTTCCCTGCCGCCGCCGCCGCTAGAGGTCCGCGGCCGGCGGAGATTTTGTCTCCGCCGGCCGCCATTTTGCCGAAGACCACAGGAGTTAGACAGGGAGCCTGCCTAGCTACAGTAGAAATAGAGCTGTGGCGCCGCCCACCCCCCGCCCCTGGTCTGTCTGTCATCCAAGGGGTGGGGAGTGGGCGGTGCGGCAGCTCAATTTCTATTGTATCCGGCCGGCTCCGCCTCTAATTTGTTCCCCCCTGGGAGACACTGCAGTTGGGATATAGAAGGGCTCCAATCGGGCCAATGGGGGGTAGGGGGGCACCTGAAATGTAAGGAAGCACTCCGCTGGCTGGGGACACCTGAGATGTAAGGAGGCACTCCGCTGGCTGGGGACACCTGAGATGTAAGGAGGCACTCCGCTGGCTGGGGACCTGAGATTTAAGGAGGCACTCCGCTGGCTAGGGACCTGAGATGCAAGGAGGAACTTTGCTGGCTGGGGACACCTGAGATGTAAGGAGGCACTCCGCTGGCTGGGGACACCTGAGATGTAAGGAGGCACTCCGCTGGCTGGGGACACCTGAGATGTAAGGAGGCACTCCGCTGGCTGGGGACACCTGAGATGTAAGGAGGCACTCCGCTGGCTGGGGACACCTGAGATGTAAGGAGGCACTCCGCTGGCTGGGGACACCTGAGATGTAAGGAGGCACTCCGCTAGCTGGGGACACCTGAGATGTAAGGAGGCACTCCGCTGGCTGGGGACACCTGAGATGTAAGGAGGCACTCCGCTGGCTGGGGACCTAAGATGTAAGGAGGCACTCCGCTGGCTGGGGACACCTGAGATGTAAGGAGGCACTCCGCTGGCTGGGGACACCTGAGATGTAAGGAGGCACTCCGCTGGCTGGGGACACCTGAGATGTAAGGAGGCACTCCGCTGGCTGGGGACACCTGAGATGTAAGGAGGCACTCCGCTGGCTGGGGACACCTGAGATGTAAGGAGGCACTCCGCTGGCTGGGGACACCTGAGATGTAAGGAGGCACTCCGCTGGCTGGGGACACCTGAGATGTAAGGAGGCACTCCGCTGGCTGGGGACACCTGAGATGTAAGGAGGCACTCCGCTGGCTGGGGACACCTGAGATGTAAGGAGGCACTCCGCTGGCTGGGGACACCTGAGATGTAAGGAGGCACTCCGCTGGCTGGGGACACCTGAGATGTAAAACAACATTTTGCTATGGGGCCTTGTGATTTTTATAGTTACGCCCCTGCATCCGTCCACTCCTCAAAATCGTCAGCAAATCAGACCTATGCTTCCACTCATACGCGGATGATACTCCACTCTACCTTCGGATCCCCAGACAAAAGGACCAATATCGGGAATTAGAAAATGCCTCATCAATAGATGACTGGATGTCCACGAGCTCCCTCAAACTTAATGGATCCAAAACGGAACTCCTTCTCCTAAATGCAAACCTAAATATTAAATCTACGACCTCATGGACTCCACTAGGGCTGCAACTAAAGATTATTTTCATAATCGATTAGTTGGCCGATTTATTGTTTCGAATAATTGGTTAATAACCTTAAAAGTGTGGTGTATAAATTTAGTTAATATGTAAAGTTTAAAAAAAAAAAAGGGCAAGTTATTCTTAAATATCTATCCCTGTATGCAGTGGTAAATATAAATAACCAACTATATGGTTAGGGAGCAAAATATTTAATCCACTCTGAGAATAACAGACAGAAGAGATCCTTTTTTTTTTTTGGCCAATTAGTTGTTGGGCAAATTAAAAATCAAATTTCTGCAAAAACGCATTGCATGCTTTTCTGCAGCTTCTCCATTGAAGTATGTTGAACCAAAAAAGCACCGTATTGCATTAAAAAAAAAAAGTCCCTGACCCTTTGCAAAGCACAGCTACTGAAAAAAGCCTTGATGTGAACGTGTCCCATAGTAAACCATGTAAATGGACTGTAGTGCGTTTCTGCAAAAAAACAGGTGTGAACCAGGCCCGAGACGTTTAGTAACATAATGGGAGTTAAAAAAAACTAAAATGAGCCCTTTTATAGTACAAAAAAAAAGCAGATAATCACTACTGTAGGGGTTCATTTTTTTTTTTTTTTTCTGTAGAACTGTGAAAGTAATATTTACAGAAGTGATTATTTGCTCTTTTTGTACTATAAAGGGCTAATTTTATTTTTTTAACCCCATTATGTTACTGGCCGATTAATCGATTAATTTCATAATCTATTGTTTCAGCCCTAGACTCCACCCACCATCCTTGGACAGACCGTCCCCCCTAAGCATAAAGGCTAAAAGTCTTGGAGTCATCTTTGATTCAGAAATGTCAATGGATGCACAAATGGGATCAGTAGTCAGCGGATCCTACCATCCTTTACGCCTGCTACGTAGACTCATCCCCCTTCACATTTTTGTAAATATTTAATATCTTTTCATGTGACAACACTGAAGAAATTACACTTTACTACAATGTAAAGTAATAAGTGTACAGCTTGTACAACAGTGTAAATTTGCTGTCCCCTCAAAATAACTCAACACACAGCCATTAATGTGTAAACCGCTGGCAACAAAAGTGAATACACCGCTAAGTCAAAATGTCCAAATTGGGCCCAAAGTTTCAAAATTTTGTGTGGCCACAGCACTGCCTTTAACCCTCTTGGATGCTCAATAGGGTTTAGGTCTGGAGACATGCTTGGCCAGTCCATCACCTTTACCCTCAGCTTCTTTAGCAAGTCAGTGGTCTTGAAGGTGTGTTTGGGGTCGTTATCATGTTGGAATACTGCCCTGTGGCCCAGTCTCCGAAGGAAGGGGATCATGCTCTGCTTCAATACGTCACAGTACATGTTGGCATTCATGGTTCCCTCAATGAACTGTAGCTCCCCAGTGCTGGCAGCATGCATGCAGCCCCAGACCATGACACTCCCACCACCATGCTTTGCTGTAGGCAAGACACACTTGTCTTTGTACTCCTCACCTGGTTGCCGCCACCCACGCTTGACACCATCTGAATCAAATAAGTTTATCTTGGTCTCATCAGAACACATGACATGGTTCCAGTAATCCATGTCCTTGGTCTGCTTGTCTTCAGCAAACTGTTTGGGCTTTCTTCTGGGATGACAGCCATGCAGACCAATTTGATGCAATGTGCGGTGTATGGGCTGAGCACTGACATGCTGACCCCACCCATTCAACCTCTGCAACAATGCTGGCAGAACTCGTGTCGATTTCCCAAAGATAATCTCCGGATATGATGCTCAGCACGTGCACTCAACTTCTTTGGTTGACCATGGCAAGGCCTGTTCTGAGGGGAACAGAACAGGCTGCATGGTCTTTGCCATTGTGCTGTAGCTTAGTTTCAGGGTCTTGGAAATCTTCTTATAACCTAGACCCTCTTTATGTAGAGAAACAAATTTTGTTTTATTTTTTCAGATCCTCAGAGTTCTTTGCCATGAGGTGCCGTGTTGAACTTTCAGTGACCAGTATGAGAGAGAGGGCGATAACGCCAAATTTAACACACCTGCTCCCCATTCACACCTGAGAACTTGTAATACTAACGAGTCACCTGACATTGGGGTGGGAAAAGGGCTAATTGGGCCCAAGTTGGACATTTTCACTTAAGGGACAGCAAATTTACACTGTTATACAAGCTGTACACTCACTTATGCTGAGAGGTAATGCCATTACTGGGCGGCAGTTAGCAATAGTTCTCTTCTTACACACACACACACACACACTGTGGTCTCACCCGGTGTGGTAAAACATGGTGACCCCCTCAGAACAAAGCACCCCCTTCTCCATCAGTACAGACCCCCCCCCTCCTCTCATGCACCTTGGCGGCAGGCTGAGAGAGGATGCAGTGTGCAGCTGCCCGGAGAATTGCTTGCTCAGACTGTTACTCTTTGGGTGGCCCACTTGTGACAGGTCAGGAGGCAGCCTCAGCAGCGAGTATGAGGGAGTGTGGCGCCAGCGCGTTCCGACTGAAGAGCCCTGCCTCTAGGATTCTCTTTCACTCTTGGGATAGTGTCTAGCAATGCCACTACACCCGCACAACTTTTTTCATTTTACCGACACCCATGCTCGGCCCCTTTTAAACAATGTCATTCTCACGCTCAGACTGAGGACATAGGTAGAGAAGCCATACAGGAGATGCTCAGACTGCACCCATGGTACAGGAGACAGTCAGAGACTGCACACATACTACAGGAGACTGTGAGACTGCAGACATGATACAGGAGATAGTCAAAGACTGAGTCCCCTGACCCACTTCACTTGTCAGCTTCAATTCTTACTGTCCTGTCCACCAGTCACAGTGCCTGAAACCCAACTTGTGTCACCTTCTATTCCAGTTATCCATCTTATTACATTTCCTCACCTGAGTTGAGGTGGTGGTGGTCCAGGGTCCCTCAACAGTCGGGCACTGGCAGCCGTGGAATTGAATGGATCTCTGAGCTGGATAGCGTGGCTCTCTCTGATGACGCGCTCTCTGGCTTCTGCCCAGCACACTCTCTCTCTTTTTTTTTTTGTATTATTTATTTATTTTTTAATACATTTTTTTTGTCCTGTAGCACTCACTTCTTCAGCTTTTTTCCCAGGCTGCAGTCTCTCAATCTCTCTTGATTAAGCTGTAGCCTCCTTCCTGTGGAAAATGGGACCACCAATCTTAGGGAGTCCGGACTACATGTCCCATGATGCACTCCTCCTCATCACCTTTGATTGACCTTCCATTGTGGCCAATGGGGAAAGAACAGAGCGGGCAGGGAACATGGTGAGAGCCGCCGTCTCTTCTCCCTGACGGGAGAAAAAGTGGGGGGGAAGCAGGGGAAACCTCTGACAAGCTCACCTTTCCAGTCACAGCGCCGCCGAGTTCTCTGCTGGACTGAGCATGGGAAAGAGCCCGCAGTCATAGTACACTGATGGGGGGGGGCTTGATGGTGTCACCCGGGTGTGGTCTCCCACACCCCCATAGCGACGCCACTGTTGAATGTAACAATGCCGATCCGATCCCTGATTCTAGCGGGGGGGGATTGAACTTGTTTTGGAACTGTTCATAATTCGCTCTGCCTTGCTAAAGCCCCTTCCAGCTGAAGAAAAACAGCCGCAAAGCATGATGCTGCCACCACCATGCTTCACGGTGGGTATGATGTTCTTTTGGTGATGTGCAGTGTTGTTTTTGTGCCAAACATATCTTTTGGAATTATGGCTAAAAATTTCAACCTTGGTTTCATCAGAGCATAACACATTTTCCCACATGCTTCTGGGAGACTTCAGATGTGTTTTTGCAAAATTTAGCCGGGCTTGGATTAGGGCTGCAGGATTAATCGTTCAAGATCGCAGTTCTAGCCCCCCTCATGATTTTAACACAGCATTTCTGCCATTCAGTGCAGAGAGTTCTCTGCTCAAGCCCGACATCTGTCAAAAAAAAGAAAACGGCAGCCTGCCAAGTTTATCACAACATCACTAAGTGCTGGTTCACACAGCGACTTAGCCGCCTGACAAGTCGTGCGCCATGCATTGCAATGGAACCATTCTGATAGGAGCTGCTCAAGTCGGTCTGACTTAGAAAAAGGTTCCTGTTAAAATTTGGGGGGACTTTGGAGCGGCTTGCATGGACTTCTTTACAAAAGTCGTTTTGCAAGTCGCGCTGTACGGGGCAGCTTGAGAGTTGGGGTGAGTTTGAAGCTGTCCCCTGTGTGAACAAGCACTTGGGTGGAGATAAACATTATAACGTTTCGTTCTTTCAGATCAAAGGAATGAACTTCTGTCTGTAAATAAAGGCAGTTTAACCACTTAGACTAAATCTTTTTCTGATATGTTGCTTATAAGTTAGAGAAACTGCAGTCTGCTCACATAAATTGTAATAAAAACATCTTTGCCATTCCGAAGTTTCCCTCCAACCACTTTGCATATTTTATATACAGTATCTCACAAAAGTGAGTACACCCCTCACATTTTTGTAAATATTATATATTTACATGTGACAACACTGTAGAACAACACTTAGCTACAATGTAAAGTAGTGAGTGTACAGCTTGTATAATGGTGTAAATTTGCTGTCCCCTCAAAATAACTCAACACACAGCCATTAATGTCTAAACCGCTGGCAACAAAAGTGAGCACACCCCTAAGTGAAAATGTCCAAATTGGGCCCAATTAGTAATTTTCCCTCCCTGGTATCATGTGACTCGTTAGTGTTACAAGGTCTCAGGTGTGAATGGGGAGCAGGTGTGTTAAATTTGGTATTATCGCTCTCACTCTCTCATACTGGTCACTGGAAGTTCAACATGGCACCTCATGGCAAAGAACTCTCTGAGGATCTGAAAAAAAAAAGGATTGTTTCTCTACATAAAGATGGCCTAGGCCTTAGGCTATAAGAAGATTGCCCATACCCTGAAACTGAGCTGCAGCACGGTGGCCAAGACCATACAGTGGTTTAACAGGACAGGTTCCACTCAGAACAGGCCTTACCATGGTCGACCAAAGAAGATTGTCTTTGGGAAATAGATGTATGTGTGCTGCCAGCATTGCTGCAGAGGTTGAAGGGCTGGGGGGGGTCAGCCTGTCAGTGCTCAGACCATACGCCACACACTGCATCAAATTGGTCTGCATGGTTGTCATCCCAGAAGGAAGCCTCTTCTAAAGATGATGCACAAGAAAGCCTGCAAACAGTTTGCTGAAGACAAGCAGACTAAGGACGTGGATTACTGAAACCATGTCCTGTGGTCGGATATGTCCTCAGTCCTTCATAAATTGTACCTGTTTATCCTCAGCCCTCTGCTCTCTAAAGCCTTCTAAAACACCCAGATCAAAGGCAATTTCTCAGCTTCAGCAAGCAGGGGGTTGGCATGTGGCATCACACTCTGCACAGCAGTGAACAGGCAGCAAAGATTTGAGTGGAGGGAAATGGTAGACTCTCTACACCAGGGGTCTCAAACTGGTGGCCCTCAAACTGTTGCAAAACTACAAGTCCCATCATGCCTGTGCCTGTGGGAGTCATGCTTTGTAACTCTCAGCCTTTCAATGCTTAATGAGACTTGTAGTTTCGCAAAAGCTGGATGGCCACCAGTTTGAGACCCCTGCTCTACACAGTCTCATAGGGAAACCTGCACAGCTGAGGCTGTCGGTCATCTGTATGCTGAAGAAGGGGAATGAGGGGGTGCGTTTCACCCCCCGTGTCTTCTGTAGTGTTGGGATAACCTGTCAGAAGGGACTCATGCAGATAACAGAGGGGAGAGAGAAATAACACTATTCTTTGGGCTGAGGCAAGTACACACTATAGAGTGATATGTTCTGTTCATTTTTCATTTCAGAAGTTTACAACCACTTGAAATAATGAAGCAACAATGAGTGACAGTCTTGACCCTACCACATTTTCACTAGCAATGCAGATGATTTCATAGTCTTGGGAAATTCTGCTCTGCTTGCCTAGGAGAGCTGAGCAGAAGTGGGAGTGGGTGCGTTTCAAAACTAGGCACCTGCTCCCCGAAAAAATAAGGTTTTTTTAATGAGGCAAGAGGAGGGAGGGAGAAGGAGGATAAGCAGAACTTCCACATTCAGGTGAAGTTCCGCTTTAACAATTAAGAATAGTTTGATCTTTTGACATAGCTGTTCTATGCCATTCATGGTACTGTGCTGCCATCTAGAGTTTTTACAAGCCGAAATTCTTCAGTTGTAGAATCTGGTATAAGAACTGAAAGAGAGAGATATACAAAATGGTTGTACATAGAGACATATATGACTAAAATAAACATAAGGCAAACATTTAGGCCTCATGTACACTGCTGCTGGTAAATGGAGGTTTAGGAGCAGTTGGGCATTTTTTTCAGCTGCCCCTGAACCCTCCTCTATGTTATCTTACATTTCAGCCTCTGTTTTTTAGGCAAAATAAAATGTTACATTGCATTTAATGGTCAGCCAATGGTTCTTGTATTTGTAAAAGATAATAAAGTATTCCCACATTTTTGAGGGTCTATTCCCATTTTTGACTTGACATATATGAGGGGGTTAGCAAGTGTCTGCCAAATAGAAATGGTGGGAGGGTCCAGGGACTACCATCATACCTAAAACATTATTTTACTTTGCATAGAAGTAAACAAGCAGAAGGAGTTTAGAGCATTTAGGCGTATCAGTGTCATCTGTAACCCAAAAGGCATATGATACGGTAAACAGCGAGTAAAATAAATATTGAACACGTCAACCTTTTTTTTTGGTAAATTTATTTCTAAAGGTGCTATTGACATGAAATTTTCACCACATGTTGGTAACACCCCATGCAATCCATACATACAAAGAAACCAAAATAAATAAGTTCAGAAATGAAGTTCTGTGTAATAAAATGGAATGACTTGGGGAAAAAGTATTGAACACACTATCTGAAACGTATTTAATACTTTGTACAAAATCCTTTGTTGGTGATAACTAGGGATGAGCTTCGAGTTTGAGTCGAACTCATGTTCGATTCGAACATTGCCTGTTCACCGAACAGCGAACAATTTGGAGTGTTCGCGGCAAATTCGAAAGCCGCGGAACACCCTTTAAAAGTCTATGGGAGAAATCGAAAGTGCTAATTTTAAAGGCTAATATGCAAGTTATTGTCATAAAAAGTGTTTGGGGACCCGGGCCCTACCCCAGGGGACATGTATCAATGCAAAAAAAAGTTTTAAAAACAGAAGTTTTTTCGGGAGCAGTGATTTTAATAATGCTTAAAGTGAAACAATAAAAGTTTAATATTCCTTTAAATTTCGTACCTAGGGGGTGTGTATAGTATGCCTGTAAAGGGGCGCATGTTTCCCGTGCTTAGAACTGTCCCTGCACAAAGTGTAATTTCTGCAGGAAAAAAGTCATTTAAAAGCACTCATGGCTATAATGAATTGTCGGCTCCCCATAATACAGAGAAAAGTCATTGATAAAAAAAATGCGTGGGGTTCCCCCCAAATTCAATTACCAGGCCCTTCAGATCTGGTATGGATATTAAGGGGAATCCCGCGTCAAATTAAAAAAAAAAAATGACGTGGGGTTCCCCCCAAATATCCATACCAGACCCTTCAGGTCTGGTATGGATTTTAAGGGGCACTCAACGCCAAATAAAAAAAAAATGGCGTGGAACTCCCCCCAAAAATCCATACCAGACTCTTTATCCGAGCACGCAACCTGGCAGGCCGCAGGAAAAGAGGGGGGACGATAGTGTGGCCCCCCTCCCTCCTGAACCGTACCATGCCACATGCCCTCAACATTGGGAGGATGCTTTGGGGGTCTCATCCCCACAACCCTGGCCGGTGGTTGTGGGGGTCTGCGGGCGGGGGGCTTATCACAATCTGGAAGCCCCCTTTAACAAGGGGACCCCCAGATCCCCGCCCCCCCCTGTTTGAAATGGTAAGGGGGTACAAAAGTACCCCTACAATTTCACAAAGAAAGTGTAAAAAATTGTTAAAAAACACACAGACACAGTTGGGAAAAGTCCTTTATTAAAAATAAAAAAAGATTCCAGCGGTGGTAATCCACTCTTGCTATCCAGCGATGGGTGATCTCTTTTCTGGGGTCCAGCGATGAGTGATCTCTCCTGATGGTCCAGCGCAGCGCATCCTGTCTCCATGGAGACACCGCGGGAATCCCGGTGATGGCCTGACAGGTCTTACCTGAGGAGGACGGGGCCACCCATCACCTGACCCCACCCCTTCTGACGCAAGGGGAAACCCGGGCTTCCCCAGTGACGTGCGTGTGACCCCGCCCCCCTCTGATGTAACGGAAACCTGCGTTACATCAGAGGAGGGCGGGGTCACCTGTACATCACTGGGGAAGCCTGGGTTTCCCCTTGCGTCAGAGGGGGGCGGGGTCAGGTGTCGTGTGGCCCCGTCCTCCTCAGCTAAGACCTGTCAGGCGCCGGGATTCCCGCAGTGTCTACATGGAGACAGGATGCGCTGCGCTGGACGTCATCGGGAGAGATCACCCATCGCTGGACCCCGGAGAAGAGATCAGCCATCGCTGGATAGCAAGAGTGGATTACCACCGCTGCAATCTTTTTAAAAAAAAATATATTTTTAATAAAGGACTTATCCCAACGGTGTCTGTGTGTTTTTTAACAATTTTTTACACTTTCTTTGTGAAATGGTAGGGGTACATTTGTACCCCCTTACCATTTCAAACAGGGGGGGCGGGATCTGGGGGTCCCCTTGTTAAAGGGGGCTTCCAGATTCTGATAAGACCCCTGCCCGCAGACCCCCACAACCACCGGCCAGGGTTGTGGGGATGAGACCCTTGTCCCCATCAACATGGGGACATAGTGCTTTGAGGGGTCACAGACCCCCAAAGCACCCTCCCAATGTTGAGGGCATGTGGCCTGGTACGGTTCAGGAGGGGGGGCGCTCTCTCTTCCCCCCTCTTCTCCTGCGGCCTGCCAGGTTGCATGCTCAGATAAAGGGTCTGGTATGGATTTTTGGGGGAACTCCACGCCATTTTTTATTTTATTTTGCTTGGAGTTCCCCTTAAAATCCATACCAGACCTGAAGGGTCTGGTATGGATATTTGGGGGGAACCCCACGCAAGGACTATTACACTTTTATTGTTTCACTTTAAGCATTATTAAAATCACTGCTCCGCTGACGTTTTTAAAAGTTTTTTTGCATTAATACATGTCCCCTGGGGCAGGACCAAGGCCCCCAAACCCTTTTTAAGGACAATAACTTGCATATTAGCCTTTAAAATTAGCACTTTTGATTTTGAACGTTCGAGTTTCATTGACTTTAATAGGGTTCTAAAGTTCACACGAAGTTTAGGTCTGTTCACAGGTTCTGGTGCGAACCGAACCGGGGGGTGTTCGGCTCGTCCCTAGTGATGACAGCATCAAGACGCCTCCTGTATGGAGAAACTAGTCAAATGTATTGCTCAGGTGTGATTTTAGCCCATTCTTCCACACAGTCTTCAAACCTTGAAGGTTCCATCTCTTCTATGAACTCTGATCTTTAGTTCTTTCCATAGATTTTCTATTGTATTCAAGCCAGGTGATTGGCTGGGCCGTTCTAGCAGCTTTATTTTCTTTCTTTGAAACCATTGGGATCATTGTCTTGCTGAAATGTCCACCCTCATTTCATCTTCATTATCCTGGTAGATGGCAGTGGATTTTTATTAAGAATGTCTTGGTACATTTTTCTATTCATCCTTCCTTCAATGGTATGAGGTTTGCCAGTACTGTAAAAAACAGCCCCACACCATGATGTTCCCACCTCCAAACTTCAGTGTTGGGATTGTGTTTTTGGGGTGATTTGCAGTGCCATTTGACCTCCAAGCATGGTGTGTATTTTGGCATCCAAAGAGTTCAATTTTGGTCTCATCTGACCAGACTATATTCTCCCAGTATTTCACAGGCTTGTCTAAATGTTGTGCAGCAAAGTTTAAATAAGCTTCAACATGCTTTTTCTTCAACAATGGAGTCTTGCGTGGTGCTTACAGGTCATGGTAGTTGAGTGCATTACTTATTGTTTTCTTTGAAACAATTGTACCTGCTAATTCCAGGTCTTTCTCAAGCTCTCCACAAGTGGTCCTTGGCTCTTGGACAACTCTTCTTAAAATTCTTTTCACTCCTCTGTCAGAAATGTTATGAGGAGCACCTGGTTGTGGCCGGTTTATGGTGAAATTATGTTCTTTCCACTTCCGGATCATGGCCCCAACAGTGCTCACTAAAACATTCATAAATTTAGAAATCCTTCTGTAACCAATGCTATCAGCATGCTTTGCAACAATAAGGATACAAAGGTCTTGAGAGAGCTCTTTGCTTTTAGCCATCATGAGATGTTTCTTGTGTGACACCTTGGTAATGGGACACCTTTTTATAGGCTGAATATCAGATGAGACTGAATCAGCTTGTATTAATTTGCACTGACAAGAGGCAGGATTGCTTTCTAATTACTGATAGATTTCAGCTGGTTTCTTGGCTTTCCATGCCTTTTTGCTCCTCCCTTTCTTCATGTATTCAATACTTTTTCCCTGTGTCATTCCATTCTATTAAACAAAACTTCATTTCTGAACTTATTTATTTTGGTTTCTTTGTATGTATGGATTGCATGAGTTGTTACCGACATGTGGTGAAAATTTCATGTAAATAGCACCTTTAGAAATAAATTTACCTAGACAAATGGTGACGTGTTCAATACTTATTTTACCCGCTGTATATTAGGTGAATCCAATAAAAGAGAATACAATTCTGTTACATCAAACCAGAAAGTTCTTATTTTAGGACAGTCTCATCCCATCAGGAACCAATTTTGGTACTACATCTAAGCCAGGTGATAAGATGAGGGCTTGCCCACCCTAAACAGCCTAGAAGGTCTGAAATAAACCCAATATATAGTAGGTATTTTAATTGAATCAGTCCACTGTCTCTAGTAGAGATAGTCAAAGTATATTATGCATATTTGTAGTGTAGCACCCTCTATGCCTTGTATTGTTTTCCCATAGCTGTGTGTGTAGCTTATATATGTAACACTGTGTAATGTTACTGTTATGCAGAACTGTGTTTTTGCCACAAGATGGCAGTGTCCAGCAACATAATAATCACACTACTCATACAGAAATGCTGGGAACTCTAGGACTTGTATGCTGTGTGCAGGATTCTTTCATCCAGATCAGCCGGAGCTTAACTACACCACCCATGAGGATTGGCAAAGGGGTGGGAGCATTTAAAAAGCCTGGGAACACGGGGCAGATGGGAGAGACTGTGGTGGAGGCTGGACGTGAGAGTGAGAGCAGAGTCGATCAACACGGGCCCAGGCCGGATTGGGCCAAGTCGAAAAGTTGTAAAAACCACCAGAGAAGCTGATCATCCTGAGGAGGCAGGTAGCAGAACCTGCGGGCAGACGGACCGGGTCATCACCACCTTCACAGTCATCCCAGAGGGGGACAAAGGGGGCCCCCCTCCACATTGAAGGTCATCGCTTCACCCTGCTGCACTGTGGAATCGGATGAGGGGGTTCTTAACCCACACAACGCTTCCATTGCACTCAATTCTATTGTTTGCATCCAGTTGCCAGAGTCTACAACAGTTTACAGTACAGGCCTATATCTTTAGGCACAGACTCTATAACCCATCCAGTGCTGCAGTCTAACCACCTTACTGCCTTTATCAACACTGCCTGCAGGATACCAGAAATCACCTCATTGCTTCTCTTCTAGGCAGGAATTCTACACACACCCTACTTAAGACTTGAGCTATCCAAGGAAGAAATTAGCTGGTTTTCTATTTAATGGGACATACTCTAGCCAGAATCTGTTTCCACCTTTTCCTCCCAAAGCAATTTCTGTTATCCTTAAAGTGATACTTCACCTTAATCCGACATCCTTAACCACTTTCCAACAGTGCTATAGCCGAATGATGGCTACAGCGCAGCCGGCCAGTTCTGGAAGGGTGTCATATGATGTCCTCATGTGATCACGCCCGCCTCCGGACACAGCTGATCACAGATCAGGGTAAAGGGCCAATCACAGCATGCTTTACCATGTGATCAGCTGTGTCCAATCACAGTTAAAGGTGTGGTCGGAGACCAAGTTCCAAGTAATCTATGTACATGAAGGTACCAACATCCCGTTTGGTTTAAAGAATAAAGGAGTACAGTATAAGGGATTTTAAAGGTACATGTTTAAAGTATAGGCTACAATATATTAATGTAAAAATACAAAAGAGTTTTTATTTATAGAAAACAAACAAATAAAAAATGGTGGATACAGATATACATTCAGAGTCATAGGTACATACACAAAATCTCTATTGTAGACACTGTTGATACTGTAATCACACACTAAAAATACTACGTCCAAAAGCTTCTACATGTTTCGCTGAAAACGGCTTCATTAGGAAAAAATGGGTGAAGTTGTTCAAAGACTAACTTTTTAAGAAAAGTATTTATATATGTTCAACCTCAGTGCGGGTCCAGGAGTGAGCACATATACGGGACCAACGGAAGATGTCATCCAACCAAAACTGTTATGTGTTCTGCAGTTAGTCCCAGCCGTATTGGGTCACCCGTAGGTAGGGATGATTTAATATCAAACTAATAACAACGGATATTGGTGGTGATGCCACTCTCATAAACTTATTGTTGAATATATATGGCATCTCTGTTAGAAGCTCAAGCACATGGGAATCAGGCACAGGGCACAATGTACATCTCTTAATAGTGTATAACTCCTTATTGTGCACATCTGAAAACCCCCTATTATGCGCATAGCACATAAAGAAAGGGAAAGTATAGAGCCAGTGTATATCCAAGATGGAGTCCGTAAGGACCGTGATGTACTATCAATGGATAGTGTGGCTGAGATCCCGTGCTTCTGTCCATGTGTATCATGAGCTCCACGGTGGTGCCATTTTACCATTGTTTGGGAAACTCAGTTTCTTCAAAGAGACTTCATCTCTACTGTCCACCAACGTAAGGGCCCCAATTATCCAGAGTTCTTCATGTGCTTGGGGTATCTGATAAAATTGTACTTAAAGTGGTACTGTATTGTATTGTGTTCTATTGCCTTTTCCTTTTGGTGTTTTGCCATTTGAAAGACTTGGACAATTGTTTTCTTTTGCCTGTTTTGCCATTTTTGTGACACAAGTTAAACATTTATCTCATCAGTGTGTACGTGTTTATTTTTTGTGTGACAGCCAGGGAGTCACCTGGTTCAGGTATTTCCATGGTGTCAGCAGTGGCAATACTCTGCTCAGGGCTCAGTTGTGAACAGGGCACCCAAAATACTCAGTGGCTCCTCAGGGGGTAGCACTACATATGTGCAGCATTTGTGTTTTGTAACCTGCCAAGAATTATGACAATCAGTTTAAAATAAAAGTAAAAATGCAGGAACAGAGATATTGCTATCCTCACAAATTCTTTTTAGACCCTAAACCTGAATAAGAATGTATAATGGAAGCTCAGACTTCACTGGCTGTTTGCTTGTTCTAGGTCAGTGATCCACTAAGTAGCGGAGTCAGGATCAGAATGGCACCTTAAAAAGCTAACAGTAATGTCTGCCATATTTCTACCCTCACAGAATCACTTAATGTAAATCATTACTCTCAGTAAATCTCTATCATGCCTGGAGTGCACTCTGCGGTGCCCTCTTTTGGTGCTAGTGTGTATGACTCCTCAGTCTTCTACACTTCTGCAAGAAGAAAGGGTAGGAATGATCGGCTGCAACTAGAAATTTGGTTGCTGCATTGCACTTTTTTCCTTCTTTCTGAATAATCATTTTTGTTTGGTTTGGGCTAGTTGTGATACATGCACCTGCAGTAACTGGTGAGAATCTGATTCTGCTAATTTAAATATGTTGCATAAGCTTTTCATTTATAAATATGTCCACTAACATACAGGGTGTGTTTGAAGTGGCATGATGGCAGTCACATCATTCCTGTCCCCCTGTCATGGTAACATCTTGATTTGAAAATAGGGATTTCTGAGATCATCTGTTGCTGCTGCTGCAGGAGATTATGTCTAATCTTGATGTTCTGACTGCACAAGCCCCTAGCATGTAAAACTTCGGCATTTGCTATTTTAGGTGTTTACTAACAAAAATGGTAAATGCAGAGCAACACACCAAGCTAGAGGTTAGATCTCAGTTAAAGGGATATTCCATATTGAAATAAATCTGCAGCAAAAGCCCAAAATGATAAATGTAAAATGCTGCCCTTGTGACTTTAGTTTAAGTGCTCCTGATCTCTTGGTTCTAGATACTAGCTCGCTATTATAAACAGTGAGAGGAATTTATCAGAACTGGAGCAGATAGAATCTGGAGCAACTGTGCCTGGCCACTAATCAGCTTCTACCTTTCATTTTTAAAGCTTAACTGAAAAAGATAAAGAGAGATGCTGATTGGTTACTATGCACAGCTGCTCCAGATATCTCCGCTCCATGTATTTCCATTCATCAGAGAATCCACTCTATCTACATGTGCACAATAGAAAAATTAGTTTATTTTCGTTTCGTTTCTGTTAGTTTCCGTTGATTCGTAACGATTCGTAAATTCATAAGTCGTCGGTGTTCGTATTGTAACGATTCGTAAATTCGTAAGTCGTCGGTGTTCGTATTCGTAACGATTCGTATTTTCGTAAGAGTTATTTTTTCGTTGATTCGTTTTTCCGTTTATTCGAAATTCGGACACATTCGTATTTTCGTAGATTTAGTTACATTCGTACTTTCGTAAGATTGATTTATTCGTACTTTCGTAACATTGTTTTCGTAGATTCGTAATCGGAGCATAATTCATAATTTTATGTAATGTGTATGCTATTATTACATTGTAAGAGACACGAAAAATTACGAATCAAAAAAAAAAGTTACGAATGTACGAATTTGTTCAATTCATTCGAAGCACGCTAAGCAGCGCCATTGTAAGAGACACGGAAAATTACGAATCGGAAAAAAAGTTCCGAATGTACGAATTTTTTCGTTCAATCCATTCGAAGCACGTTAAGCAGCGCCATTGTAAGGGACACGGAAAATGATTAATTCAACAAAAAAAACCATTTTGATTTTCGTTGTTCCTGTTTTAGTTTTTCGGATTTTCTTCTTTCGTAGTTTCGTTGTTTCTAATTTGGTTATTTTGGATTTTCGTTGTTTTTCATATTCGTTCGATTCGAACATTTGTTATTCGTTAAAATTTTTAGCGAATCATTTGTTCATTCGTACGATAACGAATGAACGAATATAACGAATTTTAACGGAAAACGAAAAAAAAAAAAAAACGAAACGAATTGCACATGTCTATTGATTATGTACTTTAATTGACAGATGAACTCCAATGCAGGTACTGCTACACTCTACAAAGATTTGAACAGGAGCTAGACCTCAGCAGTTCTACCACAAAGCATGGCACCCCCTCAACCAGGAGATGGCCTCCACTGAGATACAGTATCTCACAAAAGTGAGTACACCCCTCACATTTTTGTAAATATTTTATTATATCTTTTCATGTGACACTGAAGAAATGACACTTTGCTACAATGTAAAGTAGTGAGTGTACAGCTTGTATAACGGTGTAAATTTTCTGTCCCCTCAAAATAACTCAACACACAGCCATTAATGTCTAAACCCCTGGCAACAAAAGTGAGTACACCCTTAAGTGAAAATGTCCAAATTGGGCCCAATTAGCCATTTTCCGTCCCCAGCGTCATGTAACTAATTAGTGTTACAAGGTCTCAGGTGTGAATGGGGAGCAGGTGTGTTTAATTTGGTGTTATCGCTCTCACTCTCTCATACTGGTCACTGGAAGTTCAACATGGCACACCATGGCAAAGAACTCTCTGAAGATCTATAAAAAATAATTGTTGCTCTACATAAAGATGGCCTAGGCAATAAGAAGATCGCCAAGAACCTGAAACTAAGCTGCAGCACGATGGCCAAGACCATACAGCCTGTTCTGTTCCACTCAGAACAGGCCTTGCCATGGTCAACCAAAGAAGTTGAGTGCACGTGCTCAGCATCATATCCGGAGATTATCTTTGGGAAACAGACATGAGTTCTGCTAGCATTGTTGCAGAGGTTGAAGGAGTGGGGGATCAGCCTATCATTGCTCCGACCATACGCCGCACACTGCATCAAATTGGTATGCATGGCTGTTGTCCCAGAAGGAAGCCTCTAAAGATGATGCATAAGAAAGCCCGCAATCAGTTTGCTGAAGACAAGCAGACTAAGGACATGGATTTAATAATAATAAAAAATGCAGCATTAGGGAATGACCGAACACCTCCAAGAATCACCTGTGGGGTGAGTGTTCTACCAATGAGTGATATGTGATAAGTGATAATACAAATATATGAGAATACACTAAAAGTATTAGGTGTATAAAAGATGGTGAGTAAATTTGTGTCCATGGCACAAAGATACGCTAAAAACATATATGGTCATTTGACAGAGGCTAATCGAAGTAACAATGAACCTATAATAAACAAAAAAGAGTCCCCAAACTCCTCTGTGTGGAGGTATAAAGTCAATTGGAGATGACAATAGGAAATATTCTTTTTTGTGATGAAAGATGGAAGGTGTATAATATATGAGCTGCCATCCGCACACGGCAATCTGAGTTGTGCATCAAACACCAAGGAAGGGGAATGAATACTCTTATCCCAAAGCGTGGACACACACACGCCGGCAGCGGTGAGTCAGTCAAGCATTAATCGATCGTCTCCAACGAACTAACTGTTGCAGTTAGGAAAGTGTACTTCTGCATCTATATCCAGGGAGATCTGTGTTGGATGTTCACAATAAGGCCCCTTTCACACCTAAGCGTTTTTCATGCGGTGCAGCGCTAAAAATAGCGCCTGTTCACCGCATGAAAAAATCCTGCCCCTTTAACTCCAGTGTGAAAGCCGGCGGGCTTTCACACTGGAGCGGTGCGCTAGCAGGATGACAAAAAAAGTCCTGCTAGCAGCATCTTTGGAGCGGGATAGGAGCGGTGTGTTCACCGCTCCTATACCGCTCCTTCCCATTGATTAGAATGGGACACCGCGGTGAAACCGCGGCAATACCGCCGCAAAGCGCTGCTACGGCGGCGCTCTGCGGGGGGTGTTTAACCCTTTTTCGGCCGCTCGCGGGGGGTAAAACCGCACCGCGAGCGGCCGAAAACCGCAGTGAAAACGACGGTAAAGCAGCGCTAAATATAGCGCTGCTTTACCGTCACCGCGGCTCACCGCCCCAGTGTGAAAGGGGCCTAAGGGTTCCAGCCGGCAGGTGTTAGTAAACATCTTGACTGACAGCATAAGTCATGGGAAAAAAAGGCCTCCACATAGTGCAGATAAATCCAGGATAAAAAAGGTTTTAATCAATTAAAATAAATAAAAAACTTACAGACCATCAATTAAGATGTGTACATGGCATGATTACAAAAATATTAAAATTAGCGTGGTATAAAGAGCCTAGCAGGCTATGTACCCAACATGTTTCGAACAAACGTTCATCTACTGGGGCATCAAACATTTGTTCGAAACATATTGGGCACATAGCCTGCTGGAGGGTGTACTGGTTCTTTGTGAATTTTGGGCAAATAATACATTGTCGGGATTCTAGATGCTCAACGGTACTAAAAATGCTCTTTGTTTTTTGTTTAAAATGTTTAGGTTATACCCCTTAGTAATGAAATCCTGTAGCTCCCTTTTAAAAGAGGAGATGGGATTATTGGGTAGCTCCTTGTATGTATCCTGATCATTTAAGATCCTATACATTTCTATCTCATAATCAGTTTTATCAAGTACTACGATACCACCACCCTTGTCAGCGGGGCGAATAACCAAGTCCTTCCTCTCACATAAGGACCTGAGCCCCGCATTTGGCAAAGAATAGGGGTAAATCCGCTTCGAGGGTAGTTGAGCCAAATCCTTAAGGACCAAATCCTTAAAGATATTAACAGCCGGTGACACCGGTACGGGTGATTTAAGCAAAGATGGATTTCAATAGTCCATAATGTACCGTCCCAGACGTGGCAGCTCTGGTTGTGTCTCAGCAAGGGTTGGAAATCAAATAACCTTGAATGTTAATTTTGCGGATATATTTTTGTACATCAATAAATGTATTAAATTTATCTAGTTTCCAGCGGTTTACACATTAATGGCTGTGTGTTGAGTTATTTTGAGGGGACAGCAAATTTACACTGTTATACAAGCTGTACACTCACTACTTTACATTGTAGCAAAGTGTCATTTCTTCAGTGTTGTCACATGAAAAGATATAATAAAAATTCTGAGGGGTGTACTCACTTTTGTGAGATAATGTATCTACGTGAAATTGACAGTGTTGGACATTTGTCTTAAGAGTTCAAAATACTTTATTGTTATGTAAAATTGAAACCCACATCAGAGGTAAAACATAGCCAACACATTTTGTTATCCCCTTTTATCAGGGTTTGAATGAGCAGTGATACATATTTCTATAGAATTGTGTCTAGAGAACCCCTATATCCAGAAAGGGACCTTGATAATAGTGATGACTGTGTGTGAACAAAGTTAAACAGTGAATAACAGTAATGACTGTTATGTGTCAGACTTACAGTCATGGCCAAAAATATTGGCACCCCTGAATTTCTCAGATAAGGGGCCATTTCATCCAGAAAATTGTTGCAATTACAAATGTTTAGGCATTCTCGTGTTTATTTCTTTTGTTTGTATTGGTATGACACGAAAAAGTGGAAAAACAAAATGCGAAATCTGACAAATTCCACACAAACCTCCAAAAATGGACTAAACACCCATTGGAAAAAATATCCAAAATCAATCGCTTCCTGTAATCATCAATGAGTTTCTTACACCTCTCTACTGGAATTTTGGACCACTCTTCTTTCGCCAACTGCTCCAGGTCTCTCAGATTGGAAGGGTTTATTTTCCCAATTGCTGTTTTGAGATCTCTCCACAGGTGCGCTATGGGATTTAGATCTGGACTCATTGCTGGCCAGTTCAGTACTCTCCAGCGCTTTGTCTTAAACCATTTCTGAGTGCTTTTTGACGTGTGCTTTGGGTCAGTGTCCTGCTGTAAGACCCATGACCTCCAGTGCTCAGACTTGTGTTGACACACCCATCTGCATGGCCGTTAACAGGGAAGAGCGGTGTACTGCTGTTTCTCTGCCTCCTGCTGACACACCGCTTTGTAGCCCTTTGTGCAGCTGAGAAAAGAGGTTATGTGATCACTTATTAAAAAAAAAAGAAAGAAATGTGTGTGTGTGTATATATATATATATATATTATATATATAGACAAATTTTGCCTTTCATTTATATTTTATACTGAATGGGTTATTTTACAAGGTAACGGTTTACATATACTTTAAATTGAGACTCAATGGTTTATTTGTTTAATTGATTATTTGTTTTAATACATATTCTAATTTGTGAGACTGTCAAAAAAATATATAAAACTTATACCAAAATATATCAAAAGAATAAAATGTCTTTATTGGCCAATTATCCCCCAAGGTATGTGCTTGTTCACGCTACAGCAACTTGGGATCCGACTTGTCAGACCTCAAGTTGCCCCAAGTCGCTGGACATAAGAAATTCCATTGAAGTGAATAAGAGCCGTCTTAATGCACACTACTGAAGTTGCTCCGACTTCAGAAAAGGTTCCTGTACTACTTCAAGGCGACTTCTAGGCAACTTATACCCATAGATTTCAATGGAAGTTGCTTCCAAGTCGGATCTCCATCTATATTGAAGCGACTTTACAGGAAAAAAAGAAAATAATTTACACAGGTAATTCCAACGTTTGCCCAGGCAACCCCCTCCCTCCCACATAGCTGATTATTCTGTGATTTGCCACAGCCAAAGTCGCCTGTCCTGGAGGCAATTTTAAGTCGCGTTGTAAGTTGCGCAAAGTCTGCTATGTGGTGTCACGCGGACGCCCTCGTGACAAAGTCGGAAGTGACAAAGCGCGTCAGGGCGTAAACCGAACAACCGGAAGTGACGTATGCGCTCCAAGCCTGCGCTCCACGGACTCAATACAGGAAGAGCAGCGCTGCTACACCAAGCGGAACTTGGCTCATCCAAACGATCCGGAAGGAGGATACAAACGTGACAGGCAGAGTGCAATCTTACATTTGCCCTAATATATTTTAATTTTGGTACGCACATTAACAAAGGGGTTTTGTTATATTTGTCATTGGGGAGAATTATCAATAAAACGTTTATGCAATATCACACTATGCGAACACATTATTGTCTCTACATGTGCTGACTGACATCTGAGATTGGGAGAGCTGGTAATGTGGAGGAGGAGTGGAGAGTTTTTGGAGACTACATGCCTATATTTGTTTCATATCTGGTGAGTGCATCCCCATAGGGGAAACCTATCGCACGTGGTGAAGTGTGCTGGTGGATGGTTCTAAACAGACTGCACAACAACAATCTAGGACTGTTTTCCCCATTTGATCACGGATATTGCTGAACTTTTATTGTTTTATATTCACCTAGTATTCAGACTGATTTAATCTGAATTTTAGCGCTGCTGCAATATTTTAGGAGATTTTACATATTTATCTCTCTTCATTGTATTGCATTTTTACATTTCTGATTATTCTTTTAAGCGGCTGCTTTTAGCGAGTGTTTTATATTTGACTATATTTAACATTTGATTTCTATACATAATTTTACTTTATGATTATTTATATTCTAAAGTATACGGTTGCAAATACTCCATTTCCATAGGCGTAGAGAGGTGTTTTAACATAAGAGGGCGGTTTAACAAAACATCAATTTTTTCCAAAATATATAAAAGATAAAATGGGAGAGTACAAAAATCCTTTAGTATCCAAATTTTCTCTTTCTTATTTGGAATTATTTTATTAGTAGTCTTACTATAGTATTTACAGTATACATTACATCAATGCATGCGTACAGTTTAAGGATCAGCTTATACTGGTCTTCAGGAGAGTAGGCATTGTGACCTGAAGTTAAAGACCTGAAAGTGAAACCTTACATTAAAGCTGTCATTCTCTGACTCCTAAACTCTGTGGAAGTGGAATAAGATTATTGGAATAAGATTCACCTTCATTGTCTTGGAATAAGTATGCAGCCTAGATTTTAGAGAATGACAGTTCTTACTCAGGTATTTTGCTTCAGGGCAGACTCTCTTTACTCTCAGTTGCATTTAGTAAAATTAACATGGTTTACTCACAAGTCAGGATAAATACAAGTTTTACTAACTATAGGCTTGTTGGATATATTATTCTCTGCAGATCACCAAAATGACCTATACATGCTAGGTCTACACAAGGATTGTACAAAATCTCACTTAGGCCCCTTTCACACCGGGGCGTTTTTCATGCGGTGCAGCGCTAAAAATAGCGCCTGTTCACCGCATGAAAAAATCCGGCCCCTTTAACTCCAGTGTGAAAGCCGGCGGGCTTTCACACTGGAGCGGTGCGCTAGCAGGATGACAAAAAAAGTCCTGCTAGCAGCATCTTTGGAGCGGGATAGGAGCGGTGTGTTCACCGCTCCTATACCGCTCCTTCCCATTGAAAAGAATGGGAGACCGCGGTAAAACCGCGGCAATACCGCCGCAAAGCGCCGCTACGGCGGCGCTCTGCGGGGGGTGTTTAACCCTTTTTCGGCCGCTCGCGGGGGGTAAAACCGCACCGCGAGCGGCCGAAAACCGCGGTGAAAACGACGGTAAAGCAGCGCTAAATATAGCGCTGCTTTACCGTCACCGCGGCTCACCGCCCCAGTGTGAAAGGGGCCTTATTGTTCCTATTTACATAGAAATACTCTTAACACACTGAACCTGTTTATTTTTGGGTGAAGCTTAAAGGTGGAAAATATCTCTTCACCCCAAGCAACCTGACATAATAATGCAGATTCAATTTCCTTTAGTGTGCAAAATCGGACTCACTTTAACCACTTCAGCCCCGGAAGATTTTACCCCATTCCCGACCAGAGCACTTTTTACAATTTGTCGCTTTAACTGACAATTGCTCGGTCAGGCAACGCTGTACCCAAGCTATATTTGCATCCTTTTTTTCCCAGAAATAGAGCTTTTTTTGGTAGTATTTGATCACCTCTGCGTTTTTTCTTTTTTGCGCTATAAACAAAAAAAGAGCGACATCTTTTTACATTTTTTGCTATAATAAATATCCCCCAATTTAAAAAAATATATAAAATGTATTCATCAGCTTAGGCCGATATGTATTCTTCATATTTTTGGTAAGAAAATTGCAATAAGCTTATATTGATTGGTTTGTGCAAAAGTTATAGCATCTACAAACTATGGGAAAGATTTATAGCATTTGTATGGTATTTTTATTATTATTATTTTTTTTTACTAGTAATGGCAGTGATTTGCGATTTTTAACATTACTGCGACATTGTGGAAAATTTTTGAGACCAGTGACATTTATACAGCGATCGGTGCTATAAATATGCACTGATTACTGTATAAATGTCACTGGCAGGGAAGGGGTTAACACAAGGGGCGATCAAGGGGTTAAATGTGTGTTCCCTCAGTGTGTTCTAACTGTATAAGGATAGGACTGACTAAGGGAGGAGACATATCATTGTTCCTACTTAGTAGGAACAAACAACATGTCTCCTCTCCCCTGGCAGAACAGGGATTTGTGTGTTCAAATACACAAATCCCTGAGCTGGCTCTCTGCACGCGATCGTGCGTGGCTGGTGGCGATCATGACTGCCGGCCACGCACATCGGATCCCACGCTGTGCAGTGGGCGCTCGCGTGCCTTCTGCGGCACTGCGCTGCACCCTCTGGCGGCTCTTAAAGGGAACCCCGTACCCATACAGGGTTTCACGCAGGGGTGCCATTCTGACCCCGTAAATAGAGGTGAGCTGGCCGGGAAACCAGTTAAAGTGTTACTAAACCCACAACAGTAAAATCAGTCTGTATACTGTATGCAGTAAAGCATTTTTGTTATATGCATTGTGTAACCTAAGGGGTTAATCCTTTGCATTGTGTAAAAACGCTGCTTGATCTTGTTTACACAGATCCTCCTCTTCTTCCGCTATTTCCAGAACATGCCTGGTGAGTACAATGCCTTTGGAGTCAGGCTGCACATGCTCAGTTTGGTGTGTATTGCTAGAGAGAGGGCCAATCAGCACTGTCCAGACAGAGAGTCAGGGGTCTTGGATTCTAATAGGACAGCTCAGTGCAGTATGAAAATTCCTCCTACAAGCTTTACCAGGAACTGATAAAAATCACAAGACTGCTATATACTGCTGATGAGAAAAGGTATTTATCAGTTTACTAAAATAATTGCATTTCCATGTCCTGTGTACTGTGGAAGACCTGATATAGTGAATGCAGGGTCCTGGGTTTAGTAACACTTTAAGTTTTACTTGGTTAACTATAGCATCTACTTACTTTCCCTTCTTCTCCCCAAACCTTTCCCTCTCTTTCTATAATCCCCCAATGTTTTTCCCATTTCTCCGTTTCTCTTCCTATTCTTTTGTGTATTCTCTGGGGTTTCTAAAGCCCCATACACACGCGCGGACAATCCGTGGACCAGGTCCGTCGGACCATGTCCGTCATACTTTGTCTGATGTTGGTTTTGCGTACACACGATCGGACAAAGTTGTCGGAAAATCCGATCATTCTGAACGTGGTGACGTTTGTTGCCTACGACGGGACTACGTAGAGGCTAGTAGCCAATAGCTTTGGTCTTGTAATGTGATCTGAGCATGCGTAGCACTTTGTCCGGTCGGACAAGCGTACACACGCTCGGATTTGGTGTGATCGGACCGGGTTGACGGGAAATCTTTCCAGCAGGAGATAAGACTTTGTCCGACGGACAAACCGACGAACACTGTCCGATGGTGCATACACACGGTCTGATTTTTCAACAACCTTGTCCGATCGGACCAAATTGATGAAAAAGTCCGACCGTGTGTATGGGGCTTTAAAGTACCACTCAAACGAAAAATCTTAGGTAGCATCAACCACGATCCCTGAGGTTTCAATGTGATAAATAGAAGACAATACACTGTGATGTATTTTCATCATTTCCTTGCAACCAATGTTTTTTTTTTTTTGTCAACCTATACTGCTCTTATAATTCCCACAGTAACCCTATATATTGTATATTTTTTCTTTCGGTGAAGAAATAATTTTAAAAAAGAACGAACAAACATAATATGACAAATGAGTTGCAGTCATGATGATTCTATTCAGATTTGCCCAAGATATCCCATTCTCCATAGGCATTGCCAGGGGGTGGCTATCAAGGATGGAGCCCCGAATCTGGAGCCCATACCCCTGAGTCTCTTGCCACAGGGTCGCAGCTGCGGCAGGCTGCATTAGAGGTGGAGGAGAGAGACGAGCGGGCGGACGAGCAGAGATGACATCATCTCTCTCCGCTCGCTCCACGTCACCACTCTTCCACCCTCACAGCCCACATGACGTGGCAAGTGACAATCTGCAAATGGTGGCAGGTGACGTGGCAATCTGCAAATGGTGGCAGGTGATGTGGCAAGTGACAATCCACATCTGGTGGCAGGTGACATGGCAAGTGACGTGGCAAGTGACAATCTGCATATGGTGGAAATAGTGGCAGGTGACATGGCAAGTGACAATCTGCAAATGGTGGCAGGTAACGATCTGCAAATGGTGGCAAGTGACAATCTGAAAATGGTGGCAAGTGACGTGACAAGTGACGTGGCAAGTGACAATCTGCAAATGGTGGCAGGTGACATGGCAATCTGCAAATGGTGGCAGGGGATGTGGCAAGTGACAATCCACATCTGGTGGCAGGTGACATGGCAAGTGACAATCCACATCTAGTGGCAGGTGACGGTGGCAAGTTAAAAAGCTGCATCTGGTGACAGGCGACAGTGGCAAGTGACATGATGCATATGGTGGCAGGAGATGTGGCAAGTGACACGCCCAGGGCTCCCACTGATTCTGCATTATGGTGAGTTGAACCACTTCATTATATATTAGAATGTAACAATAGAAGCAATGCGCTTTGATCACCCTGACACCATATCAACCATGTTGCCATGATGATTGAAACGCCAACACCAGCCTTTGCCTGCAAAAAATTACTTACCACCTGCAGGACTGCAAAAAGGTTGGTGACCGCTGCTATGGGCTCTAGCCCCAGATCTTTTGCAGACCTAGCAATGCCCCTGCCATTCTCTAAAATATGGGCTGCATACTTATTCCAAGACAATTAAGGTGAAACTATTCTAAATTACAAACTCCCTATCCTTTATGTAGTTTTAAAGTGGTAGTACCAAAAAATCGGTCCCCCGGGCAGTTTAACTCATGACAAACATACCTGAAAACTAAGTCCAGTGGTGCGCTTTTACCGCTTACGGCGCTTCCAGCTTCACCCGGTCTTCTTTCTGGGTTTGCAGGCTTTGGCTATTTGATTGGCTGAGCCCGCAATGACGTGCAGGAGTCGCTGTTTATGACAGGTATGCTGTTCCTTCAGAGCACATGCCCCGGTGAAGTCACCGGCTACATCTAAAGTAAATATCTCCTAAACTATGCACGTTTAGGAGATATTTACAGTACGTATAGGTAAGCCTTATTATAGGCATACATATAGGTAAAAATCAAACATGGGAGTTTACTCCCACTTTAAGATCACTTTGCTGAAACTCCTGTGCTTTTGCTGCAGTCCAGTGTGCATGGAGTTATAGACATCATAGAAGTCACAAGGTGGAATGGGGAGATGTAGCCACCACACCCTCCACTGCATGGTTTTGGGACTTTCCCCTTGAGAATTGCACATCCTGGAGAAATTATGAAGCAATATTTCTTTCCTAATTTTATTTTTTTTTCCCAAATCTTATTTTGTTTTTACAATTCATATTTTTTTTTTATATAAAATAACTTTACCATTTTTGTTTTCAAAAAAAAAATTTTTGTGTCATAATAAATGCACAGCCATGTTTTAAAAAAGGTGCAGGGACCTTTTCCCTGCAGGAAATGCAAGCATAACAGCCCGTTTAAATAAATGGGCTGCTGTGCCCACGCAAACGTGGCATGGAGAGCCGTATATATGTGAACATAGCCTAAACCAATATTTATTTTCTTTGATCATCAGTTCCATAGAGGTCATAATGCATTATTTTGATTCACGCTATTCTTATGAATTAAGAACATTCAACCTGGAGAGAAAATAGCCTAGTAACAAACAATTTTCTGGCTTTCACAAAAAAACTAATTTATGTGTATTTTTTGTACAAGAAAAGTTCTGTGAATTATTGAAACATACATCCTTAGAGTGTGAATAGTTATAATTGAGACATTAACAGCCCAATTTGTACATATTTTCCTGTACAGAATGTTTTGATTTGGTATTGATTTTGCAGGACTAATAACTCTCCAAGTTTTTTATAAATACACCCTTACTGATTTTCACCAAGTCATTTAGCAAGGATGCTGACTACTTTGTTTGTAATTTAGTTAACTGCGAATGAAAGCTCCTATGAATATGATCTCTCTTGTTTCATTGGGAAGTATGATAATATAACTATGGCACAGCAAGTTCTATGTAAAAATCAGCTGAAAGTGTTGGGTAGTGGGTACACGTCCCAATAAGAATTTAGTAATTATCAATTAAAAATTTGTGATTGTTACTAATAAAACAAGGTCAACTTTTTATAAGGCTACTTTTTCATACTTCATGTCTAGACTCCAGTTGTCATATTAGAATAAACTGTTAAAAGACTATATAAAGGGTGATGAGATTTGTTGCTATGTGCCAATCCATTTAGCAATCTCTTAATTGGGCATTTTTTCTAAGACACTTAGATCCCGAGCTATCAGCCAGTAGCTTGTATAATGTATTTAGGTGCTTTAAATGAAGTAAAACAGCATTCATCCTTTCTGTGTATTTACAGTAAAATCACCCGTTTTAAAAATTAGTCTCAAGATGCATAGCTGAGATTAAATCCCGTGACCTCCACAAAATAAGACCAGATTTTGTAGTGTATTGAAGTTTTTTTTTTTTTTAATGGCGTGTGTAGGATTAAGGAGATTAAATGCCGACATCTCTCTTTTCCATGCTGAAGTGTGTTTGAGAATGTACTGTGTGGGTGGTAAGCTTCATGTTGAGCTTATGTAGGGCTACAGAAGGAGGAAAAGTGGGCCGAATAATGCCCCCATGACCTGAAAATCAGTTTTCTTGATTTGGTTACCTCACAGCAATTAGATATTACTGGTACAAAGACCAGAGGATGTATCACTGTGCATATTTCAGAGGAAAGAGCCTGGATATTTACAGGTTGTATTAGACTGGATAAATCAGGATAATAATCAGCACTGGCTATGTGCTTGCTACATTCTCACAGGAATGCCTCATGTCACAATGGCAGAGTGACACAACTACAGGGATAAGGAGATGAGTGTTTCTTGAGGAGCCGGGGGACAAGGTGCTGTGCTTTCGGAGAAATGGTCCTCATTATTAAACTGCTTCTTCTAACTAGTCTCTGGCCAGGGGCTGTCCTCAACGGGTTCCATCCGCAGAAGGAGCAGCATCATCATCAATACCACCATCAACTACAGGAGAAAGAGGACATTCACCCAGTGCCCATGAGAGACAGCCGCAAGAATACCAGGTGAGAGGGCCAATCAAGGCAATATGAGTGCTTTTCATTTTGGAGTTCACCCCACAACCATTGGCATTAACCCAGAATCATTGACATTGACTTACACATTACTTACAAATAACTACAAAAGTTACTCATCTATCAGTCTGCATTTGTCCTTTTCTGTCTCTTTAACCGTTTTTTTATATTGTTTTGCTGCCCTTTCTAATTTGTTTTCCTCTCTCTCGCCCTTTAATATTCCATACTCGTTCTCTCTGTTCCTTCATCTTTCTTCCTCTCATTCTTTTCACCCTTCTCACTCTCTCACATTTCCTTTCATTCTCTCTCTCTCTCTGTCTCTATTGATCCCTCTCTCTTTCTCGCTCTCTCCTTCTCCCTTTCTTTTATTCTCCATCTCTCTTTCTATCAGTTTCTCGCTCTATTTCTACATCTGTCTTTCCCTCTCTGTAGCCATCTCTTTTTCTCTATCCATTTCTCTCTCTCTTTATATATCCCTCCACCTCTCTCTCTCTCTCTCTCTTTATATATCCCTCCACCTCTCTCTCTCTTTATATATCCCCTCATCTCTCTCTCTCTCTTTATATATCCCTTCATTTCTCTCTCTCTATTTATATATACCTCTAGCTCTCTCTTTATATGTCCCCCATCTCTCTCTTTTATATAACCCTCCATCTCTTTCTCTCTCTTTAAACATTCCTCCATCTCTCTCTTCCCTCACTCTCTATCTTCCCTCACCCCCCTCTCTCTCTTCCGTGACTTTCTCTCTCCCCCCACTCTCTCTCTCTTCCCTCATTCTCTTCTCTCTCTTCCATCTCGTTTACCTCTCGCTCTCTCTTCCTTGACTCTCTCTCTCTTCCCCCACTCTCTCTCTCTCTCTTCCCCCTCTCTATTCCCTCACACCCTCTCTCTTCCCTTTCCCTTCTCTCTCTATCTCTCTCCCCTCACCCCCTCTCTCTCTTCCCTCACCCCCTCTCTCTCTCTTCCCTGGCTCTCTCTCTCTTTCCCCTCACCCCCTCTCTCTCTTCCCTCACTCTCTTCTCTCTCTCTCTCTTCCCTCACCCCCTCTCTCTCTTCCCTCACTCTCTCTACCCCACTCTCTCTCTCTTCCCCCACTCTTTCTCTCTTCCCTCATTTTCTTCTCTCTCTTCCCTCTCTTTTCCCAGTCTCTCCCTTCCCTAACCCCCTCTTTCTTTCTTCCCTGACTCTCTCTTCCCTCTCTCTCTTTCCTCACTCTCCTCTCTCTCTCTCTCTTCCCTCACTCTCCCCTCTCTCTCTCTCTTCCCTGATTCTCTCTTCCCTCTCATTTCCCCCTCTCGTTTCCCCATCTCTCTCTCTTCCCTCACCCCCCTCTCTCTTTCCCGACTCTCTCTCCCTTCCCCCACTCTCTCTCTCTTCTGTCTATCTCCCTTCCCTCACTCTCTTCTCTCTCTATCTTCTCTCACCCCTCTCTCTCTTCCCTGTCTCTTTCCCCCCTCACTTTCTTCTCTCTCTCTCTCTCCTCTCTCTCTCCCCCTCACTCTCTTCCCCCTCTCTCTCTCTCTCCCTCTCTCTCTCCCCCTCACTCTCTTCTCTCTCTCTCTTCCCTCACATTCTTCTCTCTCTCTCTCCCCTCTTTCTCTTCTCTCTCTCTCTCTTCTCTCACTCTCTTCTCTCTCTCTCTCCCCTCACTCTCTCTCTTTCTTCACTCTCTCCCCCTTTCTCTCTCCCCATTCTCGCTCTTCCCTCACTCTCTCTCTTTTTCTCTTTTTCCTCTCCCCTATGTTACCTTCCTCTGTCTTTCATATGCTCCCTCTCATTTCCTCTATTCCACTCTTATTCCCTTGCCTTGTTCTCTCTTTTCCTCTCTTTTGTGCTTTTTCTTTTTCCTCTTTTTCTGTTTCCTCTCCTTTTACCTGTTTTGGGACTCACACAATTAGTAGGACATGTTAGACATATATATACACCAGTAAATGAGTATATACAAGCAACTGCAGTGTCCTCTCCTTCCATAAACAACTATGATATAGATAAATGGGTAACAAGAAAATCTAATGGTGTTTTAACATTGATTTCATTTGTGTAAAAGATATTCTTATCAGTTATACTGTCCAAACTGCAATAACTGCATGTTAGTTTACATCCACTCTGTAATTATATCTCTATATCCGCCATTCTCAGTTAGGGCTCCTCCAGAAGCTGCTGGGGGTTTCTTCAGCCATGATTGATTGTCCTCCATTTAATGGTGCTTGGATAGTTCTCAACACCACTTGGCAAAGCCAGCCGCAGAACACCACAGATCTTCTCAGCTGTTTGCAAGGGAGGCCTTCTTCCTACTGATCACCAATATAAGGGGCATTTTCCCAAGGGTTTCTTGAGACTTGAAAATTATTATAGAGGCTCCTCTGGGTAAAAAGTTTGAGAACTAGCTGCTTAATATAATGCAGAACTGTTAAGGTGGCCACACGCATACAGGAAATACACCTTACAAAGTAAAGGATAATTCCCAAAAATAGTATTATTGTGATTGGTATTCTTCCTACAATGCTCTGAGAACTCAATATCAAAAGTGTTTGAAGGAATAACTGTATATGTTGCCCACAGCAGCCTATCAGAATGTCTCTTCCATTTTTGCACACTGTATGGCAGACATCAAAAGAAATAACCTGGTTGCTGTGAATAAATAGAACCCTTTAGACACGTCTAAACACAAAGTACGATATTCCTAAAGGTACAAATAGCCAGGTTAAAGGAGCACTTCCGGCAACTATATAAACACTATTTTGTTTTATTTTTTTAAGAAGGTTAAATCTTTTTTTTCCTCATTCAGCCATTGTAATCATCTGAATCTGCTTAAAGTGAGATACGGCAGGATAATGAAGGTTGAAATCAGACATGCAGGACCAATGCCTGCTCTGTGGAGGAAGGGGGGGGTGTTGTTTTCATGGTTTTGCATGCAGGGTGGGCGTTATCAGTGTGAGCACATTCTCTAATAGTCTAAGAGCAGGCAGGAGGGGGGCAATCTCATGGAATCAGCAGCTTTGTAAAAATGGTATTACCCTACTTATGGCATGCAGCCATTTCCAACAGTATGTTGATAACCAGAATGTTTTCACTACTTCACAAATATTTTTATCTTTTAAAACAGTTTCTATAAATTTGTCTTAAATGGCTAATTGACTTGTAGGTAGGTGCAGTCATTTCCTCCACTGCAGGTGGCACTCAACCACAGCGGCAGTGCAGAGGGTGAAGCAGTCAGGATGAATATGGTTTGTGTGGTTTGTTGGGCCACTGGGGCAGCGAGCTGGTTGGATCCTGACAGCCCATGTGACTCTGGCAGTTATCTTGGGTCAGGCAGAGTCTATTTAAAACCCTGGATCCTGGCATGCATTTAGCGTGTGAGTAGTGTAGGGACAGGTCACCCGTCTGTCAGGGACAGTAATAGCAGCAAGGAAATGTTCCAGATGAGTAGGAAAAGTCTAGGAAGTTGCCACTTCAACAAGAAACCTCCCCCTTGGGCACAGGGTGGCCAAGCCACATTCCACCCCTCACAGCAAACGCTGTCAGTGTCAGAAACCATGAATCAGACTGAGACAGAAGTACAGTTAAATCACACTTGTTTAATAATAATAATAATAAAAAGGATCTGGAGCCAGAAGGAATGTCAGCCAAGTAAGTCTTTAACAGGAATACAGGAGAGCGTCTCTAGAGATGTGACCAAGGCGAAGACAGAGATCATCTGGATGGGATGGCTTAAGTAGGCAGGACTGACGAGCAGGATATCATCAATAGGTGAGTCACTGTGGAGAGATAGGAGCTGGCAATTAGCCGTCAGCTGAGCTGCCAGCTTTGAGAAGGAAGGGCTGAGCGCAGCCTTGAGAGTCGGTTTGGCTGAAACCTGCTCTGCTACAATCTGCTGTTCACCTGTGAGTGTTCCTGATCGGGCTGTATTCCAAACAGTACAAGTTCTTTCTGGAGAGAGAGGACCACCGCTTCAGGCCGATCCACCAAGACAAATGCTTTGCTTCTAGAGACAGAGAGCCCCAGGTGCTGGCTAATGCATGCACAGATGAGAACAAACGGAAAAGACTCTGGACAGCCGCAGTCCGGAAAAAATCTATTTTCTTGTGCCTTTTATTGCAAATTAGGGATCACATAACACAGCCCACAGCAAAGTGATACAGGAAAAAAGCGCTGACGCATTTCACACTATAATAAGTGCTTACTCATAGCTAGTCAAAAATAGCCAAGCTATGATTAAGCACTTACAAGTTCTTTCTACTGTAACTGGACTGTGTGTGAGTTACTGTCACTGCACCACGCTGCACCCTTCAACAGACTATTGGACTGGAGTTGCTAGTGCAAAGCTTTCCTATACACCAATTCAAAGGATTATACCTCAGCTCAGTTGTTGTCAAGTTGACATCCTAAAGTTGGTCATACATTGATCAAAATTTGGCTAGTTCAGCAGGGACTGCCTGGATTTTGATCAGTGTGTGCCTGTCCCTGCTCAATTCAATTGTTTGATCGACTTCTATCAAAGGGACATGTTAGAAAAATGTTGCTGATATGCGGCTGTAACCACTGATCAGGTTATTGAGACAGTGGCAGCTCCCATTGTCAGAATACAATGTCCTGATTGGGGTTCCTCCATCCATCTTGTTTGTGTGGATGAAGCAAATGAAGGTCACAGAAACAAATAAGATAATTTATAATATGTGCTCAGATAGGAATACATAATACTTTATCTTTAAGGATTATGGATTGGCTGCTCCCCCTGTATCACAGTTGCTTCAAAGACAATGGGAATTGTTCTAAAGCAGCATTTCTCAACCTTTTTACCCAAGAGGAACCCCTAAAATAATTTTCAGTTCTTGGAGGAACTTTTACTAAAACCAATTAATTGTGGGTCAAATGCAAGAATGCCTTTTACATTTATTGTTAGTAGGAAGACTGCAACCCTTGCAAAGGTGGTGAGAATGGTTTTGCCAAGTGGCATTGGTCCTGATAGTATGCAGTCACCATCAAATGGGAGATCAAAATATGTTAATATATAAATATGTCATTTTAACTTTTAAATGACAGTTAGGGGTCTATTAATAAAAAAAAATCTGTGCGAATCTCTCTTCATTTGCACAAACAACGTAAATGAATCCACTTAAGTTTGTAATATGTCTAAAATGTATTTTACTGTGTGTTTCCCCTTATTGTCAGCTCCATCTAGTGGCCACATTGCAATATTTTCTTGATAGACCACAATCAGGAAAGTATCACATTATGGCCACTAGTTGGAGTTGACGATTATAAGAGATCCATATAAAATGAAATTTCACACATATTACAAACAATGGGAATTACATGTGAACATTCACACATCAAATGTATTTATGAAAAGAATCTTAAGTGTCATTATAACGCTATAATTGCATATAAACTATACAAAGAACCCCAGCAGAAAGAGAAAATAATTTTCTGTCTGATCTTCCACAAAGCACCACTGGACATGAAATAAAAGAAAGATGATCTTACAATGTATTGGTTTATGTAATCTGATTGCCCAGCTGTTCACTGTTGCCCTCAATTTGACTTCCTTCTCTACCTGAAATTGTATTACAGCATACTATTGTCTACATTACAGTTGGCCATACATTAATCATTTTATTTGGTCAACCAGCGGGTTAAACAAAAAACAAAAAGGTTCAATTATCCGATTCACATATTCGATGTGAATGGAGGAATCCTTCTCGCTGTGCTATTGTGTTCTAATTGCGGGGAGCCTTCCCCAGATCAATTTTGGGCGGCACTGATAATTCAGGAAAATACCTACAGGTTGGTTTACAGAATCTGATCACTCCTTGCTGAACTATCTGAATTTCGATCTCTGTATGGCCGCCTTAAAGTGGATGAAAACCCTCACATATACCCAGTGAAGTGAACAGCCTCAGATGAAACACAGAGATTAAACAAATCTCCCTACATAAGTTTTACATATCTGCTGTCTTCAGCTTTATATACTATTTATAAAGTTCAGATCGTGTTAGGAGATTTTCTCTTCCTTTTCAACACTGCAGTGAAGTCTGGGCATACAGCCAGCTGATTGGAGGAAAGGCACACACCCCCTCTCCACATAGATAGAGACTTTCAGAGTTGATCGTTGAATAGTTCAGGGCTCTTCTAATCTATTTATAGCATCCTCTCCAACACAAAACCCGGATGCTTTTATCATATGTGAAGGAGAACTTGTCAGAAGTTATCAGGCTGATAACAGAAGAACGGAGCAGGAGACAGCTATGGGACATAGTGCTTTGAAGAGAGATAAGAAAACACTGCAGATATATGTGCCCAGCTCAAATTTCATGAGTTGGGTTTACATTCACTTTAAGGCTAACAAAGTGTGAATTTAGTGACTAACAGATGTGTATAAATGTGGAAATAAATGTCCCCATCACTCACTTATTTTTGTGCAACAACTCCTACAGTATATGAAGTGCCTCTTGCATGACCAGTTAATTATGCAGAGTATATGAAAACAACATATTATAATGGTAAAATATTCTGTTTTTATAGTCTGTACAATATCTGACACCTGTAATATTAGGCCCATATCCCAGTAAGCTCATAACAAGCATTTGACAAGCCCCACCCACTCCTGCCAAAACCCCACTCACTATCATGTAACCATTTGGTAAAACTATGCACTGCCAACAGCAGTAGTGGATTAATCGTACCTTGGGTGTCAGGCTGTTTTCAGCTCATAGACCCAGATGGTTTAATGGGGTCATTTATAAGGGTTAGGGTAACTAGGTATCTGTGTTCTGTTTATGACATTTAAAGGCTAAGTTCATCTTTGTTTAAAAAAATAATAACTGCACATGTTTTTTGCAAGTAAAAAAAAAGTTGATTTATTATTCTTTTATGTAGCCTACAGAGCATTGCACCTGTGATCAATGGATTGCGGGTGCAATGTCAGGTTCCTGCAGACACTTCCTACAGGTCTCTGCCCATACCTCTATACAGGCTGTCAGGACTGCAGGAAGTGACAATGGACTATGAGTGCGCTAATCACTGCACTTACAGTTCATTGAGAACTACAATCTGTTTGCCATGCTGCAAAACAGGTCTTGTAGTTCCTTCATTCACAGATCGCCAATTTAAATGTGACAGCAGTTGTGGAGGAAAGAAGATGCCACCCACTGTCATGGACGGGGAACTCTGAGGGTGAGGTGGCTTGTAGCAACATGTTCCATATTACACCTTAAATATGGGTGTAATATGTTGCTAAAGGTGATTTTATCCTTTCATTTTAACTTGAATCTTAAGCAGAGGTTTACTCATTTCCATTGACACTGCATGGCCAAAGGTATCTGGACAGCTCTCCAAATGATTGTGTAGCACTTTCTTAGATAGGTGCTAGGATTAGATTTAGTTCTGGCTCAATGTGTTCAGTGGAGCTGTATTTTTGTGTTGCAATCTAAATTTAGCTTGTCTCACGGTAATCAGTGTGGCTGCAATTGCTGTGTTAGGTAAATTTAGTTGTACTCACTGTAATCAGTGCAGCTGCTGCTGGTTTCATTGTTTCCTCTGCTTTCTAGAGAACCGTAGAACTCTCTGGAACATAGGTGTGGAGCAATGCAAACAGCAGCAAAAATGTTTATACAGCCCTGGCCAATCCCAGGGAGGGTGTCTTTTCCTCCAGGAGAGGAACACAGCCTGGAGGGCTTGCTGCCCTAAAGGCAACCCTGCCATGTGCTTGTTGTTCATAAAGCCTCAGCTGGGCTTTCTGAGGGGCCTGCATACTGAAGCTACAGAAAGCTGACTGAGAGGTTGTCTTCTGAAGATCTAGTCTGGTATCACAGGAGAAAGGAGACAACCAAATTTCTTAGGACATTTGTTAGTACAGACTGCTGTGAGAGATCTTAGAGACATTTGGGCTGCTGCCTCCCTCTGATGCTAGAAAGTCAGCTATGTGTGTGTAAAGGGAACATCAGCTGATGTCCTGAACAGCTCAGTCTATCTACTTCTTTGTGAAGGGACTCTACTCTGATTGCTCAAGAAAGAAGCTTTTGTGCTTTTACCTGTTCCTATTACAAAGCCAAGTCTACAGTTTGTCCTTGCAAGGACTTTTGCTTTAGTTCTACAGAAGGAAGTTGGCTGTCCTCACCTTGTACATAACCAAAAGATCCACCAGAGAAGACCATTAGCCTGTTGCCGACATCCCGATAATACATAAAAAGAGAAATTAACCACTAGCAAGTGTGTGACTTTAAAGGCAACTGACAACCAACTGAAAGAAGTTATATAAAAACATAAATTTTATTACATAATTTAAAATATATGGTGATAGTCCAATGATTAAAACATAGTATTGAAAGGTAACGACTGAGTGCTTATTGTACAGATATATACAAAATGTGAGAATAGCTCCTCTTCATCATATTTCAATAAGAGTTCAATCCTTTTATCAGGGGTAATGTAGAAGAGAGATGACAGAATCGTTTCTATAATAGAGTATGACATTCACATGACACATTGACATAGATTCTGTTATTGGATGGTTCAGAGGTTACATACCATCAACAATGAGCAATATCTTATGCAACCATATATAAAAACGCATAAAAACATTGCCACCAGGTGGAGACTATTTGCATGCCCCCAGGAGTGGGGTCCCGGGTGACTCACGCTGAGATCCCCCAATAATTGGTCAATCACACTGAGAAGAGATAGATGGGGAATCTGGGGTAAAGATGATAAAAGGCTTCAGATATGTGCAGACAAAAATGCAGGGCATAGTAAATAATTATAGCTGATACTTGGGAAGCACATATGAAATACATAAGGCTTAAAGTACAACTGCAGGATAAACTTTTTCTTTTAGTTTTGGATAGAGTGGAGAGGGATTCAAATGTTTGTCAATTTTGATTGCAGTCTATGCCCCCGTTAGGGAGATTCCCCCTCTATTTGTCCTGTTTACCTCTATCGTTGAAAGTGAATAAATTACCCAAATTTTGGGTTGTCCCCAGAAAAGTAATAGAGGGGAAATCTTCCAATGGGGACACTAGTTCTGGTGACCTGGGGGTCCCCAAGGAATTCTCTTAATTTCCAGGGATTTCCTCTCACTTACTGTTTGGCTATGGGGAAGGGAAATCTCCATAATGGGACACAGATGACAAAAAAAATCTGACAGGGGTTATAACCGTCCCTTGCTCTACCAAAATGAAAAAAAAAAAGTTTTTGCCTATAGTTCTACTGTAATGTGTACAAAAAGAGGTAAGTATACCCAAAAATAAAAGGGCACCACTAGCACTAACAAATTATTCTGCCCCAACTGGGCAACCCAAAATCTGAATAGCAATGCCTAACATAAGGGGTACCTAAAAACCCTTCTTTAGGTGCCCCTAATGTTAGGCCTTCGTTCAGGGATAGTGTTACAATTGAATTCATGTGTTTCTGTGTTAAAGCAACAGCATACAAAGACAATTTTAAACAATTGTGCTTCCAACCTTGTGGCAACAGTTTGGGCAAGGCCTTCTTCTGTTCCAGCATGACAGTTCCCCTAGTCAGGTCTATTAAGACATGCTGGATGGGTTTGGTGTGGAAGAACTCAAGTGACATGCCCAAAGCCCTGACCTCAACTGAAATAAACACATTTGGGATGAATTGGAAATCATATTGTGAGCCAGGTCTTCCCATCTATTCCCGTCACCCTTTGACATTGTGATCCTCATAACTTTATAATATACAGCAGGGCATACATTATCTCATATAGTAATATGTAGCAATATATAATATATAAAAACAGCAAAGGCCATAGAGCATCTCAGACAGATGGTGCTGGAAAAAGTAGGGGTCTTTCAGAAAAGAATCCACAGGGAGATGTTATTAACCTACAATTCCCCCTGGTCTCAGCAAGCAGCAACCCCCTCCTCTGCAAAGCTATTTGTCTGTGTTCTCTTCCAAAGAAGATTTTGAAGCATTAACCAAAAGTACATGAGAGAGATTACTCTCCTGGTCCATTTACTCAATAAACACGAGACCGTTCTCACCAATAAAAATACAGCTTTTTCTTTGGAGCATTTGCATGTATTAATATGTACTGCATGAAAAGGCTACAGAGGACTTCAAATTAAAAATGAATATATCCATCTTCCCATCTTATGCTACAGATTCTGAATAATGCCTTAATTTTGTTTATTAATTTGTTTATTCCGAAAGCATTGCTCTACTATCCCCAGCTAGTTGCTTGGGAGCACTGAGATCAATATTATGTTGCTGCTGTTCTTAGAAATATATGTAATATAATTATATTGAAACAATGGCATTCTCTCTAACAGTAGCAGAAAGGTGGAGGGACTATTAGTTCCTAGAACCTATAGCAGGCATTTTTCTGGTCACATGTCTAGAAACAGGAGTCATAAATGTACCTAAAGCCCTTGTTTTTGTTTTGTTTTGGATAGCGTAATGAATGGACAAAACTGCCTGCCAGATTTTTTTTGGTGTCTATGTCCCAAAAGCATGTTCACTTCTTGTTCTGTAGACATAACAAGAAATAGGAGGAACTCTTTTGGCAAAGATCAATAAGACGAAGACATTTGTCTTTTGGCTTTAAATGCACATTAAAGGGGTTGTAAAGTTTTTTCACCTTAATGCATTCTATGGATTAAGGTGAAAAAACATCTGACAATGCCGGCCCCCCAGCATCCCTGTTTTACTTACCTGACCCCCTCGAAAGTCCCGCACTCGCCCCAACGTTCTCTTCGCCGCTCACCCTGGTCGTTGATTGGCTAGAGTGAATGGATTGAAAGCAGCGCAGCCATTGGCTCGCGCTGCTGTCAATCACATCCAATGATGCGGCGTGCCGGGGGGCGGGGCCGAGTAATACAGTGAGCGGCTATGGCCACCAGCTGTATCACTGGAGAGTGCCCGCAAGCACTCCACATCATGCGAGGGCGCTTGCATGAAGTTGTGGAGTCCTTGCGGGAGGGAGCCTGGAGACAGCCGCCGAGGTACCCCAGAAGACCAGGTTCGGGGCCACTCTGTGCAAAACGAGCTGCACAGTGGAGGTAAGTATAGCATGTTTGTTATTTAAAAAATTTCCTTTAGTCACCCTTTAAGCATTACAGGGGGTCCCCGGGTTACAAACAAGATAGGGACTGTAGGTTTGTTCTTAAGTTGAATCTGTTTGTAAGTCGGAACAGGTACATTTTTTATGTGTAGCTCCAGCCAAAAAATCTATTTTTAAGTTTTTTAGATAACATAGAGAAGGGTTATCACCCCTGTAACATTTGTTTTGCTGTCTGTGACCTTGTTCAGAAGATTTCACCTCACCTTCTGTCCCAATGACAATTGGATTTTGAACATTTTGGGTTGTTAGGGAAACATGGACTAAAGCATCAGTGGAGACACCTTTTTCCCATATTAACTCTTAAGCCCCATACACACGGTCGGATTTTCGCATGGATTCTGTCCGATCGGACAATGTTGTTGAAAAATCAGACCGTGTGTATGCACCATCGGACAGTGTACGTCGTATTGTCCGACGGACAAAGTCCTATCTCCTGCTGGATAGATTTTCCGACAACACGGTCCGATCACACCAAATCCGATCGTGTGTATGGTAGTCCGACCGGACAAAGTGCTACGCATGCTCAGATCACATTACAAGACCAAAGCTATTGGCTACTAGCCTCTACGTAGTCCCGTCGTAGGCAACAAACGTCACCACGTTCAGAATGATCGGATTTTCCGACAACTTTGTCCGACCGTGTGTACGCAAAACCAACATCAGACAAAGTATGACGGACATGATCCGACGGACCTGGTCCTCGGATAATCCGCGCGTGTGTATGGGGCTTTACAGGAGTGAATTTCCCTTCTTAGGGGTGGATTTCCTCTCACTTCCTGTTGTCTCCCTCCGTTTGTAAGTAGGAGTCGTTTGTAAGTCGGATATTTGTATGTAGGGGACCCCCTGTACTCAGAAATACTTATGTTGCACCCTACTAGTTAGTATGAGGTAGATTTAGTAATTTGGGCTCTGCTGTGGCCAGTGGAGCTTGTGATTGCTTTTTGTCTTTGGGTTCTGCAGCTACAGGCTTTCCACCTCAACCCGAACACATACTGTATGAGGCTAATTTAATGCAGATAAGGCACCAAGTGAGTTTAATTACCACCTTAATCAACCACAGAATCTGTGTAATTAATATGTGTTCGGTTTTAAAGGGATGAGGTGGCAACCCTAATTGCCAGTTTTCCCATGTTTCCAGAAATCTCGGGAACATAGTGGGTAGAGAAGGTAAAGTCTGAGCTGGCCCTGTATTCAGTCTAAGCCAATCCCTGGTCAGAAGAGTGACTGAGAGGGGTACTATATATAGGGCCTGAAGCAGAGAGTAGTGGGTCCTTTGCCTGTTTGAGAGTGACCTAGCCTGGAAGTGCTGTTATACTTTCCAAGGCTCAGAGAAGCTTTCAGAAGTCCAGGATAATTCTAGCTTCAAGGAGCTGAAGGGTGTAGCACTACCATTGTTGGGGTTGCAGATGCTACTGCTGCATAGCCAGGCACACAACAGCTTCAGCTTTCATTCAAACACAATAAACAGGGACAACTTCCTCCCTACGTACAACCTCAATTGATTCTTCTTTATCCTGTACAGATCCAATTGATTCCTCCTTCTTGACCTTCACAATTCCTCTTTAATAGCTAACAGTCTATGTTAGATCAGCAACAGCCCCCTATTGGCTAGGAACTGTCAGTCCCTTTGGAAAGTAGCACAATGTGTTGTGAATTGCATCCTGGAGTACCATCCTGGAGTACCACTGCAGAAAATGCTAGCCCACCTGGCTGCTTCTTCACCAGTCTACCCAACTAACTTTCTTCACCAGTCTACCCAACTGACTCTCTCTTCCTGGGCAAGGTAGGGAAGTTTTAAGCTCATCGCTATCTTTCAGAGAGACTTGCTACATGTGGCAGATCCCTGCACTGTACTGTAGTACTTACACTGTCCTCCTTGCTCCCACTACCTTTTAGGGAAGACCCCTTCCAAGCTTTTTCTGTTGCAGAATCCTCCCAGGCCAGCAGCGGAGCCCTGGCCCGAGGCAGAGCACCCCCTCCCCCCCAGTCTGGGGGGTTTGCCCCAAGAGCCATCAATAGTCTCCTCAGTACTGCATCTCCATCGTCTACCTGACTCCCTTCCCAGCATGACTCATTCCTATTTAAGGGCTCACCTCCTGGGGATTGGCCAAGCTCCCCTACATAAGCAGAACAACCCTCCTAGCCTCCACCCTCTAGTTTCCAGAATGTTCTCCAACTTTCCAGAACCAGGAGAAGGCACCAGAGAGCTGTCTGTATAAGTCATGCTGCCCAGAACTGTAATAAACCCTGACCCAATTAAGGACTCACAGGTTTAAGCATAAGTCACCCCAAGGTTGCAGAAACATCTGGGCAACATCCAAAGAGGATTTTTCTGGGATACTTTTGTGAGAGTGTCAGCTGAAACTGGAAGAAGGCCTCAGATTGCTTGGGACACAGTGATTAGGCCTTAGAAAATTCTTAGGAGAAAGACTGTTGCCTTTACACCCCTTTTTTGTTAGAGGAACTGTTCCAGACCTGCTGCCAAGGCTGTGCCTATAGTGGAAGCTCCCCTGCGCTGAGCTATTGCTACTTTTTGTACCAAAGACTCTGCCTTACGGGTATTTCAGTTAAGCGTTGCAAGATAATGTCCTTCTTCAAGTTACTAGTTCTTGGTATCCCAAAGTTCTACTAACAAACCCTATCCCAGTTCTACAAAAATAGAAAACTCCAAAAATACACTTTCTGCTTGATTAATTTGTGAGGTCTGAGTGGAACTTGATGTACCTGGCTGAAAATACCCCATGTTTGGCTGTTTGCACCAACAAGGGATCAGAACCTGAGTTAACAGCGGGACCTCACAAAAGAGGGTCTGCACTAAACTTACATACATTGTCATTTTTGCATAATACAATGACATTTTTTTCCTATTCATTATGTCTTATACTACCATTTCACTGCAGATTAGGCATTGATTTCCACAGGCCCACTCCACCCCCCATCCCCCCACAAAGCCTGCCTGTAGAACACATGTGCTCTTTTAAATGTTCATACTAGTAGTCATCATGTATCTCAGTCATATTCTGCATTGACAGTTCTTGTCCTGTAAACAATTAGTGGAATAATTATTTATGTAAAAAGGCCTTTAGCCTCTCCATGGGTGGCTATAACTATCTGATAAAACCAAGTGATGGATCAGATCCCTCTGTGGCTGTATTTCTTTAACTATGGGTTGGAAACCAAATTGTGTTTTGGACATCTCTGTGATGGGTCACTTGTCTGTGTAGCCTAGTTTGTGAAAATAAGTGGATCAAATATCATCTTGTGAAACTCTGCTCTAAACCTGTTGTTACACCTTTAACCTATTCCCAAACCTTTTTCGAATTAGACATTTTTGCCCAAAATATTACCGACCAAAGAGACATGTTTTGAGTCAATATTCTTACACTGGAAGACCTCTAGACCAGAGTTTCTCAGCTCCAGTCCTCAAGGCGCCGCAACAGGTCATGTTTTCAGGCTCTCCATTATTTTTCACAGGTGATTTGATCAGTTTCACTGCCTTAGTAATTACCACAGCCATTTCATCTGAGGGAAATCTTGAAAACATGACCTGTTGGGGTGCCTTGAGGACTGGAGTTGAGAAACACTGCTCTAGACTATCAAAGAATTGAAAATAAAGAAGCACTCTGGTCTTGATTGCTTTATGTTATAAGATATTAGCCAATGCTGTGGCTCCACACCTTACTAAAGTGTTTAACTAGCTCTCCCAACATGCTGAAAGTCAATATAGTAATGTTACCAAAACCAAACAAAGTTACCTAATCTTTGGCCAATTTTCCCCTATTTCTGTATTTCACATGGACCAGTTGGGTATCGTCCCTTAACAACAAGCATTGGATAATATTGGACAAACAATCCTCCTTAAAGCCTAAGTTTACCTAAAAAAAAAAACACAAAAAAGGACAAGAATCATTACTTACCTTCGGGAAGATGTGTCCCATGTATTTCTGTCTTCTAGTTCAGTATTAATCTATCATCCTTTTATGGCCACCCCTACCCCCACCTCCTCTGTAATTGTCCAGTGTGCTTGGGTTAATGGTGTTTCATTCATAGAAGCTGTAGTAACACATCTATGAATGGAGGATGGGCAGATGATTGAAAGGTCCACCCCCTCCATTTATATTTCCTTTTTCATTTGTAGAAGCTGTAGTAATGGCTTCTATGAATGGAGCTGCTGGGTGCAAAAGGTGGGCATAGTCGGGTATTCTTAATGAGTGACAGCTCCTCAGTTCTATTAAAGTGGTTGTAAAGGCAGAAGGTTTTTTACCTTCATGCATTCAATGTGCAGCCCACCCACCCCCTTATTCTTACCCAAGCCTGAGGGAGGGAGCGGGAGGCAGGGCTGAGCGATGCTCTGTGTATCTTTTGGGACACACAGGGCCAGCTCGGGAGTGAGCACGTGAAAATGCCCCCCTATAGCAAGCGATGCTATGAGTGCATTTGGCTGGGGGAAGGAGCCAGGAACGCTGGTGGGGTCCAGAAAAAAGGAGGGTGGGGACTACTCTGTGCAATACCATTGCACAGATCAGGTAAGTGTAACATGTTTGTTTTTTTTAATGAAAAAAAAAAAGAAAAAAGAAACGGTTTTAAAGAAAGAAAAAATTAGGAACATGTCAGGGATGTCCCCTGTCATCCATGTTGTTTATCCTAGTGTGGGAACTGCTTGTGAAACACCCAACAGAAAGTAGGTATACAGGTGTCCATCAAAAAAACGTCTCTATTCGTATATGACATTCACCTATATCTTCCCCACATACTGTACTTCTGTTCTCAATTTGATATCCCTTCTTTCACTTCTATCTTGAGCGTTCATTTGAACCATTCAAAATAAACCACTTTGAAAATTACTATGTCCTCAATATGTCAACAATCCCTACAATCACAGTTTCCCTTTCAGTGGACGTGGACCCCTACCTGGGCATATTACTCACATTGGCGTACGATTCTTTATATAAAGCTAATAAACTTTCCCTTATCATCTTAGGAATGTATTGGAATGTATTGACATCCTGGAATTGTAGTTATATTTCATGGTTTGGTCACATTCACATGATCAAAATGTCATATCTACCCAAGCTACTTTATCCCTTCTGGGGTGGGTTTATAAATTTACCTGGGGTCCTACTAAACCCACACTCTACAGAAAGGTACTTAATACTAAATACTAAACTAAACTGAATGGGGGGCTGGAAGTACCCAATATATCCTGCTACTACAAAGAGCTTAGATTGCACTACTCATTCAACTGGATTCTTCTGAATATGGCATGCCTTTATGAACCCTATTAGAGGTGTTGGATGTCCACCCAGTCTACCTTTTCTTCCTCACATGTATTCTTCCTTCCTAATGCCACAAATCTCTCAACATTGTTTTACACATGCCCTGACCACCTGGAAGTTTATTAATATTCAGCAGGCCTAATGCCACCCTATCTGCTGGTGTTCAGCGCTATTTCCTTGAAAATGACTCTGTACTTAGTGCCAGGACAGGTGTCACTGACAAGTGAAAAAACCTTATCCTTCCAGTGTTCGGCTTGGTAAAGTAATTTGGCCTCCGACTGTATGCAGCCCTAACTCCCAACAATACCATTGTGTTAACACGTGAAAACAGTAATCTTATAACATTTACCATGCAGTTCCCCCTTACTACTAACAAGCACATTGACTATGATGGGCGGCACAGACACCTATGGGGAAATAGAACCCGTACAAGGTAGGGAGTAGAAGGAGTAACATAGACAATGTATGAGGTCTGCAGAACACCACAAGAGACTGATATACTAAGTCTAATTTAGGTAGTTACACCTCTTGCATTTAAAAAGGAAGCCTGATGTTTTATAAATACAGTGTTGCATTAATTTGCATCCTCTTGTTCTACTTTAAATATTTGTTTTATTAAGAAAGGCAATTACATGTAATCTATTCTCTGTTAGAAATAATTTTTATTGTTTTATTAGCAATATATCAGTTATTCACTTTCCTGCTTTATAAACTATACATTTTTGAAAACTATTCTTGAATGGCAGCCAATGTGTTTCTTGTTTAGTGTGTGTGTGTGTTTGTTTTAGTAGACAACTATCTATGTTTGAATTTGGTAATAATTCTCTTCTTGGTTCCCCTGTACGGTACATTTTTTCTTACTTGGGTCCTCAAGTCAAAATGTTAAAAACCCCTGATCTATGCAGACAAGGAAAGGATGAAAAGTTGTGTACTGTAAGAGATCCTAAGCTATTCATTACAAGATTGGCAGATGTTTCTCCACCATTCATTCTCAGTTATCTGCTTGTTTATGGGAATGGCTGTACACAGCTGTCTTATGCAACAGCAATTTAGTGAATGCCTTTAATTTGGATGTAGCATTATTTTGCTAATGATTCCATCCAGCACTAAGAATCATCTCAATCACTAACAATGTTTTAATCTTATTTTAAAGTAAAATGAAAAGAATTGACAGCACTAAAGTTCGCCAGGTCAAATCAGAACAGCTTTTGCGCATAGATGACCATGATTTTGCCATGAGACCTGGATTTGGAGGTAAGACTTAATATAAGAACCTTTATGACCACTAGTATTTTGTACTATTGAAATCTTTGTATGAATATCCTGCCTTACTCTGACTCTGGGAAATGTTTTTTAAGACAAGTTGGTGTTTTTGGAATTGGTGATTGCAATAAGATGCCACTAATCAGCGGCTTAGTTAGCGCATTGGCCTCTCAGCTGGACTTAAATTGCCCCTATTTACATATGAATGCCGGTAATTTACATGTAAACACAGGGTCTGCAGGGGAGTCATCTGTACACAATAGGGCAGAGCTGGGCAGCATTAGTAGCAGAACTTCACACTGAGATATTGGGACACAGCACAGGACTAAAACCTCAAGGGACGAGTTAACTTAAACCAGGATAGTTGGAAAGTATGAGGCAGCTGCTTTGGGCCCCACAACAATGACAGGGCCCAGGGCAGCTGCCCCTTTTGCCCTGCCTTAAAAACGGCCCTGGAGCCAGCTCTGTCCTTAAGATACCCACAGACATAAGCAAATATTTGATCAAACCCTCCATTTATTTTTGGGACATTTGTATATGGCCTTCCCCAATGCCCCGTGTCAGGGGGCTAAGATGCAGCAATTTCCCCTCCTTTCCCTCTTTATAGGCATAAACATGCACATTTATCAAAGCCTGGGGCCTACTTGGAGCTAAACATGTCTGCTTGTAAGTAGCAAAAGATTTGGACATCCATTGTAGAGGTCAAATCTTAAAAATATGAATGTTGGCAGGTGCTGAATAGGTATCTAGTGCCAGTAAACATACGAATGGTGATACTATAATGTCCCTGTGCTGACTGGTTAACTTAAATTTGTGACTCCTCTCTGCTAACATGTGTGTCTAACTTAAAGTGGTATTAAACCCAAAACCAAAAATGTTATATATTGTAGCTTACCAATCATTAGATGTGGTGGCTGCATTAGTTTTATTCTTTTAGGTTTGTTTCCCTCTGTTTTCCCCTGGTGATCTGGCCAATAAAAAATGAATTATAAAGACACCACTCTGGATGAAGGAGCACAGGGGGCAGATTTGGAGAGCAACGTTGTCGGTCTGGGGGGAAGGGGTTGTTAGATGTACTAACAGCTAATGCTTTATAATCAGTCAAAGTAAACACTTTTTTGTAAATAGATAAAAGCTGATCATTTTAGGCACCCCTGTTAGAGTTAATTGGTTTGTCTCATCCCTGTAACTACAAGAGAGATTTTCTGTTGAAAAATTACAGGCTTACTGGCTGGATCACCAGATGAAAATAGAATAAAAATTGTTTTAAAAAGGTAACTAATGCAGCCATCACATCTAAGAATTGGTAAGCTGCAATATAATAAATGTTTTCTTTTGTGTTTAATACTGCTTTAAAGAACCTCTCCAGAAATGATCTGTACTAGTTACTAGAGAAAAAAATTTCTGTGCATGTTCACATGTTCTTAGGCGCCCCCAGGGAAGTCTATTGGGGCCAAAACAACTTGAAGCTTTAAGCTTGTAGCCCAAAAGTTGCTCATGAACCTTTCCGAGCTGCAAGCTTCACTCGACACTACACTCAGGTGTGAACAGGCACAATTAAAAACCATGGGATTTTGGATGTTAAAGTGATTGTAAAGTCAAATTTTTTTTTTAGTTAAAAATAACAAACATGTTATACTTACCTATTCTGTGCAGTGGTTTTGCACAGAGCAGCCCTGATCCTCCTCTTCTCGGGTCCCACTTCAATGCTCCTGGCCCCTCCCTCCTGTTGAGTGCCCCCACAGCAAGGATCTTGCTATGGGGGCACCCCAAGTCGAGCCTCAGCTCCGTGTATCCATTCAGACATGGAGCTGTGGCCCAGCCCCACCCCCTGTCTCTCCTCATTGGCTGACTGACTTTAATTGACAACAGCGTGAGTCAATGGCGCTATGCTGCTGTCCCAGCCAATGAAGAGGGGAGTCCTGGGCACCCGAGACAATCCTACAACATCGCTGGACAGAGATGGGGCTCAGGTAAGTATTAGGGGGGCTAAGAGGGGCTGCTGCACACAGAAGGCTTTTTATCTTAATGCATAGAATGCATTAAGATTAAAAAAACTTCTGCCTTTACAATCACTTTAAGTATTCCAGAGCTTTGAGCTACCAAAATGCTCAGATGTGAATGGGGCCTAAAGGACAGCCAGAGGTAAGGGCAATGTGTCCTTCCATAGATTACGTATCAGGTATTTTGTGAATAGATTTACCCACTGCAAATTAAGTTTATGTGATTATCATTTATTACTACCCTGTTTCCCCGAAAATAAGACCAAGCGTGATTGTCGGTGATGGCTGCAATATAAGCCTTACCCCCAAATAAGCCCTACCCTGTTTTCCCGGAAATAAGCCCTACCCTGAAAAGAAGACCTACAAGGACTTTAACTAGGGCTTATTTGGGGGGTAGGGGTTATATTGCAGCCATCACCGACAATCACGCTAGGTCTTATTTTCAGGGAAACAGGGTAGGTGAATGAAGGTGGGGGTAAACATGAAATAATTATAACTCACACGGAGGCACCATCCCTGGTAGAAACAAAATTTAGAAAGACATGGGGTGGGATTTTGCATGTGCCTTAATGGCGTATGGATGATAATTTATAACACAGAATTTTTTCTGTACAAATACTTTATTTACCATCCTTGGATGGGAATGTTTAAAATATTACAATGTGAGAGTTTACTGTTTGGTTGATCCAGGTTGTGCAAGTTCTGGTATAAAGTATCAAAGGTGTGGCCTACGCGTTTCACGAGAACCCCACTTCGTCTGGGTCTTTTAGAATCACACAAACAGCATGTAAATACTAAAGATGTCCTAGAGATACAAAATTGCAGAATTAGTTATATCATAAAATGATTTTAGGTAAAATGTTAATGATGCATATATAAAATATAGAAAACTCCTATACCGTTGTAGGGTATTTATAATTACCCTTTGGTACAAAATACTGATATAACAACATAAAGATATTCTTTTTAACAAAGATGCAGTTACAAGTCATGTTTATTTATGTATTTATGTCCAGTGGTGTCTTATAGACACAGGCATATTCCATATGGAGACAAGGAAAGAAAAAAGATGGGTATTCAAGTACCATATGCAAAACTTGAATACCCATCTTTTTTCTTTCCTTGTCATATCAGGGATAGGACAGGGCACAAATAATACACATGCCTTTTTCACAAAGGGTTCCCAAAGATCCAATGAATTTAAATAGCTCAAACTGGGCTACAATCTCACGTTAATGGCTCTCCCTGATGCTAAAAACTGTTGTAGTTGGGGGCGGAGCTAGCGGCGGACATGTGAGCAGCGCTTTACGGGAGCTCCGGCCGAGACACGAGATCCTTCACATATCCTGAGTGTCTGTGGCACTATTCTGGGCACATCACTGGCTTACTTGTACCCCCTGGACCAGCCAGAACACCGGGGCATGGTTAAATACGGGCCCCCTGCTATGGATTCAGCCGTGGATCGTCTATCCCGTTTTGCCTGGGGATCCCAAGATGGCGCCCGACACGAGGCAGACAAACAAGGCCCGGGAAGCACACGGAGAAGCCAGGTAAAAAACTCGCCCGCACGATCAGAGCAGATAGCCCCACTACCCCCCAGACCGAAGGGCAAGAGACGGGGAGTATCCTTAGACAGAGGCCCTGCTAGAGGCGTGGGTGAAGCTGATCAGGACCAGGCCGAGAACGCTGGGGAGCCATCACTGACGCAGATTATGGAGGCCATTTACACCTGCCAAACCACCCTGACAGAACACATTGATGGCATGAGGGCTGAAATGTCATTTATTAAGCAAGATATGCAGACGATAAGGGATCGGGCCTCAGAAGCTGAACAGAGGGTCAGTGACTTAGAGGATGTGGTGAGGCCTATGGAGAATAAAGTGCAGGACCTACACAGGGAGATTGGAACCCACACTGAGAAACTCGGAGATATGGAAGACAGACAGAGGAGGAACAATCTCCGCTTCGTAGGATTTCCTGAGAAAAGTGAAGGAAAGCAACCAGAAGACTTTTTAGAACTCTGGCTGCAAGACGCACTGCCTGATACCACATTCTCACGTCTATTCGCGATAGAGAGGGCCCACAGGATCCCATCCAAACCACCTGCACCAGGAGCCCACCCTCGCCCAATGATTGCAAAAATCCTCCACTTCAGGGACAGAGAGAATATACTGCGGGCTGCCCGGACAGAGGGTGAATTGATGTACAATGGGAATCGCATCTCCATATACCCTGACTTCTCAGCTGCTACCCAGAAGCAGAGGGCCAGTTTTGTACATGTCAAGAAACGACTCAGAGACATGCAGATGCCTTACAGTATGTTATACCCGGCAAAGCTGAGAGTTGTTGATAATGGCAAAGCTTACTTTTTCAATGTGCCCGTGGAAGCATCACGTTGGTTGGACACCAGAGGGCGACGTAGCCCAGCAGCTGGGAACTGACTTTAATGCTACTATAATTGGAGAAGATTGCTGTGAAATGCAACTGATGTGCACTGTTATAACCTGGAACCCACAATCCTTATGAGAGACTGCAGACACTTCACTACCTAAAGAGAAGTCTGGCCGTATTTCCTCTTCCTACCTGCCTTACCGGATAACCACCCGAACATACGGGAGAAGAGAGGATTTAAGGAAGAAGAATAAGAAGAAACCCATCCTGGGTTGAGAAACATTATTGTTTTTTTTTTTTTCTTCTTTCTCTCTCCCCCTTTTTTCCCCCGCCCCTTTCCCTTCCCCCCCTCCCCCACCCCCCCCTTTTTTTCTTTTTTTTTCTCTCTCCCTTGGGTCCTCCTGAAACTGATCGAAGAGTTTTTGGAGATACACCCTCTACACTCCCCCTTTTTCAAAGCTGAGTGACTTATGTAGGTGTGTTTTTCTTTTTTACCTACACCCAGCGGGACTCACATGAGTAACAGAGACCTGTAACCCCCCCGAGGTCATTTAAAGTAATAGTTCTGTTATGGGATCCAGGCACACAAAGGTTTGGGTATGTGTGCAGGGTGGGTGGGGAGGGGAAGGGAAGGTTAACGTGATGGTTAAATTTGTGCTGTGTGCTGCCGGTGTTTTTTCTGTTTCGCTCTCCACAGATCTGGAAATGCACCTGACGCCTCCGGGACAGTCAGCTCTCTTGGGACTCCTGATAATATCTGAGACTATAAGCCATGGCGGGTAAGATAAAACTTATATCATGGAATGTAAGAGGTATGAACTCAAAATTCAAGAGATCCCTGATCTTTGATTTTCTAAAAAGATACAAACCTCACATTATATTCCTGCAGGAAACCCACCTGCAGGGATCTAGGGTGATGGCACTTAAGAAAGCAAATGTAATGCGGGTACTACATGCTGACTACTCCACCTACTCACGAGGAGTAGCCATCCTTGTAACGAAAAAAGCTGCAGCGCATATTGTACAGGTTAAATTAGATCCAAATGGTAGATTTGTGATACTAGTATGCCAAATGTTTGAAACCCTCATGACACTGGTATGCGTGTATGTGCCGCCTCCATTCTCTCTGCAACTACTTGACAATATCCTGAAAGAAGCGATTATAATAGCACAAGGCCCAATACTACTCCTGGGAGATTTTAACGCGGTCACACATAGGAATCTGGACAGCCATGGCTGTACCCCTCACTCCCACCATGTTCTCTCCTCGTGGCTAGAGAGTTATGCTCTCACAGATGTATGGAGGCAGAGGCATCCTGATCTGAGGGAATACTCTTGCCACTCAGAGACCCATAAAACCTTATCAAGAATAGACCTTCTTCTATCTACCCTAGATGGTATCCCACTTATTGAGAATGTTCGGTACCTCCCGAGAGCTATTTCAGACCACTCACCCCTTGAGGTCACACTAGATTTGAATATGCCGAGAAGCAGGAGACAATGGCGCATGAATGTCCAATGGCTCCAAGAAGACTATGTGACTATAAAATGTAATATAGAAATTGACAATTACTGGAGAGAGAATGGAGCGGCAACTCGAATTGCTAACCAATGGGATGCATTTAAGGCTACTATGAGGGGTAGATTCTCAGATGAAACCAGGAACTTTGCCAAGGCCCTGAACTCTGAACTAAGAGATGCAGAAACCCAGAGCATAGAGGCAGAAAGAGAGTATATTCTAAACCCAATGCCTAATAGCTATCAGACATGGCAGGACAAGACCAGACAGTATAAGCTACTCCTAACTGAACGTAACGCAAAGCAGCAATTGCAACAATCTAGATCATTTTTTGAGTTCGGCGACAAAAGTGGACGTTTGCTGGCCTTTTTAGCCAAGCCACTTTACACGCCGACCTCGATACTTCAACTGAAAAATTCCAATGGAACGATTATAAGTGACTCATTGACGATTCTGGAAACATTCGTAGAGTTCTACAGTACCCTATACCAGACACAAACACAATATAATACTGAGGACTTAGATACATATCTGAGCTCCATTCCATTGCCTTCCCTGTCCCTGGAAGACCGGGAGGCACTGGACCAACCCATCTCACAGGAGGAGATCCTGGCGGCTATCTCCTCTTTCAAAACAGGGAAATCACCGGGTCTTGACGGGTTCCCAGCAGAATGGTATCAATTACACAAAGGAAAATTGACCCCATACCTCCAAAAAGTTTTTACAGCAGCAGAGAGAGAAGGAATCCTCCCTGAGTCTATGAGGGAGGCCCTGATTGTAGTTATTCCCAAACCTGGGAAAGATCCAAGGGAATGCGAATCATACAGGCCAATCTCTCTGATAAATTCGGATGTCAAGATACTGGCCAAAATTTTGGCCAGTAGACTGATATCTGTGATTCTCAACCTAGTTAACTCAGATCAAACTGGTTTTATACCTGGCAGATGCACACAGATGAATCTTCGTAGACTATATGTTAATTTACAAACCCGACACTCCAATACGGGGAGAAGGGTCATAGCCTCGCTAGATACAAAAAAAGCATTCGACTCGGTCGAATGGAACTATCTCTTCTCCACGCTGAGGAAAATGGGATTAGGCCAACGTTTCATTTCCTGGGTGCAATTATTATACAAAGACCCTAAAGCGAGCGTTAGAGTGAATGGTCTTATATCTGAACCTTTTCAAATACATAGGGGGACGAGGCAAGGATGTCCTCTATCCCCCCTCCTGTTTGCACTTGCTATAGAACCTCTAGCAGCTAAATTGAGAACCCATAATTCCATTAGGGGGTTTGTGGCTGGGGAGCTGGAGGAACGGGTTTCACTATATGCTGACGATATGCTTTTATATCTGGGAGACCCTGATGAGTCTCTGTCCGCAGCTGTCTCCTTGATCCGGGAATTCGGTGATTATTCCGGTTTCCGCATCAACTGGACTAAGTCGGCTCTATTTCCTCTTGACCCCCAGCCAGATATATCTCTACCAGAGAGTTGCCCACTGACGGTTGTCACTGAATTTAAATACTTGGGGATTACGGTTAGCCTACCGACGACTTCATTTGTGGACGTAAATTTAAAGCCAGTAATAACAACACTCCAAGATAGGATACTGAAATGGAAAGATCTGCCACTCACATTATTTGGAAGAGCCAATCTATTTAAAATGATCTTCCTCCCTAAGTTTCTTTATATTTTATCTAATGCTCCAATATATATACCAAAAAAGACCTTCAAACATATTGACTCACTACTGACCTCATTTCTATGGGGTGGGGGAGCCGTCAGGATCTCTTTGGAGCTTCTCCAATTGCCTGTCAGGAGAGGTGGTTTGGCGGTACCAGATCTCCGCCTGTACTACCTAGCCTCGCAGCTAGTACATATCCACTGGCGAATGTTTCCACAGCTGAACAATGCAGCGGTGGATATTGAAGCCGCTGTAGTTAGTTCCTATGAGGCGCTGTTGAACTTCTTCTTCAGGGGAGCGACCCCTGCTGATAGAGGGAAAGAAATGCTAAAATCCGCAAAAAGAATTTTAACTATTTGTATGAAACACCTTGACGATAGTCCTCTACAGGAATCACCCAACGCACCGCTTTGGTATAATCCTTGCCTTCAGGAGTTTTTCCACTTAGAGGATGGCTATAGATGGGCTCAGTTTGGGCTCACATATCTACATCAACTGTATGATGATAAAGGGGACCTTAAATCCTTTATACAACTAAAAAGGGATTTGGATATCCCTGATACGTGGGAGTATCAATTTCAGAGGTTAAGACATGCCGCGCAGGCCCAGTTTGGACCAGCCCCGGTAATACTAGCCAACACTAAGATGGAAAGACTCCTTGCTCAAAAGGAACACACAAAACTTGTATCTACATACTATAACACTCTAGCCGAAAGGTTAACCCCAAAAGAGAAGAAATTCAAAGATAGGTGGGTAGCAATTATACCTGAGATCACAGACGAACAATGGAGAGAGGTTGTAAGTACATACTTACCACTGGTAGTCTCCGCTAGAGACAAGATGATACAACTTAGATACCTACATCAATCGTACTACACTCCTCTTCGACTATATAAAATGGGCAGAAGGGACAGTCCCACCTGCCACAAGTGTCAGATAGCAGATGGATCTTTTATACACATGGTGTGGGAGTGCAATAGAATTAGGCCTTTGTGGTCCCAAGTGACCCAATTCATAGCGGACACATTGGATTTACCTAATATCTGTAGCCCCCTTATAGGTTTGTTGGGTATTATAGAAGACGAAGTCATGAACAATAACACTAGAATTTTACTGAAACTACTATTCTTTTATGTACGGAAACTGATTGTCCTAAATTGGATTAGGAGGGAATGTCTCACCCTGAATGCCTGGAAGGGTCTAGTTAATAACAATGTTACCCTATACAAAATGACATATGAAACTAGAGGTTGTCCGAAGAAATTCCATAAGATATGGAATAGATGGGTTGCAGCAACTGAAACGGCTCAATCTGATGCTCAGTGAACGATATAGTCTACAAGATAGACAGTGTTAAGAGGATGATCAGTGGGAGAGTGAAACGGCAGCACACGGCACAAATGATTGGGTTATGGTTAAGGGAAACATTTCTCAAACAATCTGACCCCAGAGGGCTTTGAGTGATATTATATGGCCTGGGGAATCTATATGTCTGCACGTTGGGATCAACGTCGGTTGAAATGCACCGGGGACTATTATTCAATAGGGAAATACTTTTGTATATGAGACTTGTTTTCCTATGGTTCAGTTGGGGTTTTCAATGTTCTTTTTATATTTGTTTTCCTTTTCAAAAAAAATGCTAAATATATGACTGTCCTTTTATTTTGGAGGAAACATACAACAGATAACAAAATGATCCTTGTGATGGTACTGTGATGATGATACATGTTTCCTGAGATGTAATGTACAATTGTCTATAATTTGTATATTTGGCAATAAAAACGTTTAAAAAAAAAAAAAAAAAACTGTTGTAGTTGTGAAAACATATGAAAATGTTGAGAACAACTTTCCCAATTGCTATTGTACATCTCCCAGAGATTATTACCTCCTCCTCCCTCCCCAGTCTCTACTGACATACATTTCCTAAGCAGCAGAGCTGACCTTGCAAGTTTAGGGAGGGAGGTCAGAACGCATCTGCACATCTCTCCACCTTGTGATGTCTGCTGGCAGCCTTATAATGTCTGAAACGAAATTCATTACAATGTCAGAAAGGGGTTTACCTGGCAGGCATTACAGCCATGTGTCAGATAATATGTGCTCCCTAATGCTTCGTCACTGAACAACATGAAAATACAAATAGAAAGATAAATCATGTATTAGATAATGATCTGTTCCATCACCTCCTACCCTGGAGATCTCCTCTAATATAGCAAAACAAATTCATTAGGATGTGTTGCAATTAGCATTGCATAGTCAGATACACATTCTGAACTTTAAAATCTCCCAGGACATTAATGATTGTTATTCACTATCTATGCAAAACTAGAATTATAAGATCCTCCAAAATTCTTGATGTACCACAGAGGTACAATTGTACAAAATGGAATTCTTTCAAATTGTATCAGAAAACCGTTATGTAGCTGTTATTCGAATGCACCAAATTAATATAGTAAGGCGCATAAAATATGCAGATGTAATGAAGTAGATAGACTATAATGTTGGTCTTTGTGTAACTGAAACTGTTTTGTCTTGAAGGCTCAGCTATTCCCGTTGGCATTGATGTGCAGATAGAAAGTATAGACAGTATTTCAGAAGTTGATATGGTAAGTTATGTAATTTTTTTCGTAAACATTGGCTTAGAAAGAATGATATTCTTCTTTAGATTGAAAATCTAACGGTTTGCTGTTATTTATTGTTTTTTTCTGTTTCTATAACTGCATTGTGTAAGAAAACAACATGCTTGTCTTATAATGTTTGGTGTTGTGTCTGTGCAGTACAGATAGACTGTTAACAGGTCACCATCTAATAAAGCGGTTGTAAACTCTTATGCCTGTCGTACACGTACACACGTTCGGACTTTGTCCACCTGACCTAGTCCAGCAGACAAACCGCCGGACTTTCCGAGCGTGTGACTTGCCCACACACGCCCGGACTTCGCCGGACTTTCCGAGCGTGTGACTTGCCCACACACGCCTGGACTTCGCCGGCGGACAATCCGCGGGAAAAAGTCCGAGGGACTTTTGAAAATGAACGGACTTGCCCACACACGGAGCAGTCCGTTCATTTAGAACGTAACTGCAGGTAGATGGGGCTAGCGCGGCGGCATTCACTGCCTTCGCTAGCTCCATCTACCTGAAGTCACGTGCTAAATGAACGGACTTTCCGATGATCGGCAAGTCCGTTCATTTCCAAAAGTCCGGCGGACTAGCATACTAACGGCGGGATTGTCCGCCGGACTGCCAAGTCCAGCGGATAATTTTAAAACAAAACTTAAAACCTAGTCCGCCGGACTTTTGGCGCCAAAAAGTCCGCCGGCGCCCACACACGGGGGGATTGTCCGGCGGACAATCCCGCGGGAAAGTCCGTTCATGTGTACGCGGCATTACATATACCTACTGAAGTACCTAGCCTCAGGTGATACACTGAAATGAAACAGATGTATAAGTTGTACCTGTTTATCTGCAGTCGTCTCTTCATTACTGCTGTTCAAAGTACCAAATTTACACAGCATTTCTCACCTCCAGCAGGCAGTGGACAGGGAAGTCACACATTGCATAGTGAGAAGAGCTCTATGCTACACTTCAAAACTTGATAACATTATAAAGTACATAGTCGGTGCCTATGTAAAGTTTTGGTGTGCTCAGAATTCCGCCAAGTTTTACTCTCCATGAGAATGGAAGTTGTCTTTGCTTCCAGATGTTTGTGGTTGTGTGGTAGGGATAGATGCCCAACCAAAGGCTCTTATATAGGTACTAACCTGCTCACATGCCAAGTTGATCCACCCTCCAGTCTATAGGTTACTGGTCCCAGTGGCTGTGGATTTGTGGAGGACTGGCTGGTGGCTTCCTTATTCTCACCCACTGGCCAGGAATGAGGGTAGTTGTCTTGGCATTTATTTTGCATCTCTGTAAGTTTTTGCTTGGACCTGCTACCTCGCCACTCTAACTTGCGGGTCCCGGGGTTCTGCTACAATATTTGGTGGTTTCAAACCTGTGAGTGGGGTACAATCTATCATCGTTTTGCAGGCGATTCCCCAGTGGTGCTATGAGGAGATGACCTGTAGTGTTTTAGAACAGCAGTTATAGCTTTGCTAAAAAGTAGTCTCTCATGCAGATGTGTCTTTAGGTCATTTTTAAATGTCTGGTTAAAACATTTCACACCTCCATTGACCTGTAGATGGTATCGGGGTGTTAAGATATGCTTTATTCCCTTTAATATAAGGAAAATCTCAAACTCTTTTGAAATAAATTGTAAACCATTGTCGGTAGAGCTGCTCGATTCTGGCTAAAATGAGAATCATGATTTTTTTTGCTTAGAAGATAGATCACAATTCTCTCACGATTCTCGTGGCATAACATCATCTTTCACATTAAAACAAAAGAAATTGGGCTAACTTTACTGTTTCGTTTATTTTTTTTTATTATTCATTGAAGTGTATTTTTTACCAAAAAATTGCATTTGAAAGACTGCTGGGCAAATACAGTGTGACATAAAATATTGCAGCAATTTACACTTTATTCCCTATGGTCTCTGCTAAAATATATATAATGTTTGGGGGTTCCAAGTAATTTTCTAGCAAAAAATATTGATTTTAACTTAAGAAACAAGTGTCAGAAAAAGATTTAGACTTTAAGTGGTTAAACTTCCTGCATTTACATGTTGTTAAATACTTGGCAGACTGCCTGGATTTTTTTTCACACAGAAGTTTATCCCTTGGATCTAAGATAGAAGAGTTAGTTACAATGTTTCATGTTAAAAACTTGGCAGACTACCCGGAGGTTTTCTTTTGACAGCTGAGTGAGCAGATAAGTCTCTCCACTTGTTATATGAAAGAATCGTCAAACTCTGCAATAGAGATCGTCAGTGGCTTGAATCGAGATCACGTGTTAGTACTACCCCTCCATGCGAACCATATCTCGAAGGTGGTGATGACAACTTTAGGGGTCATGACTAGAGATGTAAAATTCCTGGATATTTTGAAGCAATGGAAAAAAAAAAAACGTTTTTTGCCTAGTTTTTTTCCTGGAAAAAAATTGAAATTTTGGAAAAATTGGGAAAAAACAATGTATTGTGGAGTAGTTTTACAAATTGAAAGTCGTTTTGTTACACTAGGAATGTGAAATGCAGTGTATATAAAAGTATTATGCTTGAAAAAAAGTACAGCTTATTCAGTAAATAAATAAAACTTGCTTTTTAAAATTGAATTTTTTATTACAAATGGAATAAAAAAAAAACATTTCACCTATACATGAGAACAGGTAATCACCCCCCTTTAATATAAATGCTTCCTGACAATATGCATTTTCAGTAATTGACCATGCAGATCCAGAAGCATACAATATAATAGGTAGTTGTAATCTGTGTAATCCAGTGACTGACACTTCATAGGTTATTACTAACACACTTACTCCTGTGTCATAATAGAGAAATGCTTGTAGCATCAATTTTACAAGAAGTTGTAATCCTATGTAGATATTGTCAAGACCATAAGTGCTCATATCACCATGAATCCAAAGATCTGAAGCATCTCATGGGGAAAGAGTTTTCATAGCTGCAATGCAGTACCAATATATTTTAATAGGATATTGCTGGGCTAGCATACACTTCCATCAAAATATATGGGAGCTTCTATCTGCATGTATCAAACATATACATTTTTTACACAGACAGAATTATAAAACATGGGTGCATCATATAAGGCAAGATGTTTTTGTAGAAAAAACATTAGTGTATGGCAAAGATTGTCTCAGGTCCATTGGACAGATCTTATGCACAAACTATCATTTTTTTTCTGTTCAACCCAGCAGGCTGAATGAAAAAAAATTGAGGAGCTCACTGTAACCCTGTGATGTTAGTACATCGATTTCCCCGACAGAACACACCAGTCAGCGCTCGCAGCCATTGGTTGACAGTGCTTTTCGAAAGCTGATCAGATGCTGGCTTTCCAGCATGCCTGTTCAACAGAAGCCGCCCGTTTGGCCAGCTTCTGTTGGACAGACTGGTGTACACACGGAGACCGATATTGGGGACTGTCAGGAAGCATGAATCGGACAGAGACAGAAAATGCAGTAAAAAAAATCACATCATTTAATATAGTGGTAAAAATGGTATAAATAGTAAATGTAGTCAAAACATAGCCAGGGTTCGGTATTCAAAGCGGGTAGTCAGAACAAGCCAGTAAATCAGGAAGCCAGATTTCAGCATAGTCGGAGACAGCAAACAGGATCAGGAACCAGAAGGGATGTCAGCCAGGCAAGTCTTGAACAGGAACAAAGCAGAGAATCTTCAGATATGTTGACCAGGGTGAAGGCATAGGAAAAATGAACCAGGCAGTTTAAATAGCCAGAAAGGGCTGGCTGACGAGCAGGAAATTATCACCAGGTGAGGCACTGTGGAACGATGAGGGCTGGCAATTAACCAACAGCTGAGCACTGAGAAGGGAGGGCTGAGCCCAGCCCTGACAGTACCCCCTCCTCAACGACCCCTCCCCCTTGGAGAACCACCAGGTTTGAGGGGAAAACGTCTATGGAAAGCACGGTGGAGCACAGGAGCATGTACGTCCGAGGATGATACCCAAGAGCGCTCCTCTAGACCGTACCCTTTTCAATGAACCAGGTACTGTATGCGCCCATGGAACCTACGGGAGTCAATGATTGTCACTGGCACGTTGCAAGGACTCTTGGACCTTTACCCAAGACGAATGAAGACCATTCCTCTAACGCAGGAACTCTTTTAGATAGCAAATGAGTCAGGCAACATGGATGGTTGGAAACCATAATTCGCCAAAAACTGAGACAAGCAGGAAGCGGTATTGAGGGCACTATTGTGGGCAAACTGATCCATGTGGGAAATCCTGCTCATTCAATCTGGAAAAAAATATTAACACTAGGTGGATTGCCTACATCTTCTGAATTCATGGCCTTAGCCTACTGTCAGGAACCATGAATCAGACGTAGACAGAAAATGCAGTAGAAATCACACCTTTTATTATAGTGGTAAAAATGGTACAAATAGTAAACGTAGTCAAAAACATAGCCAGGGTTCGGTAATCAAAGCAGGTAGTAAGTGCAAGCCATTAAATCAGGAAACCAGAGATCAGTGTAGTCGGCGACAGCAAACAGGATCAGGAACCAGAAGGGATGTCAGCCAGGCAATTCTTTAACAGGAACACAGCAGAGACTCTTCAGATATGTTGATCAAGGCGAAGGCATTGGAAAAATGAATCAGGCAGTTTAAATAGCCAGAAGGGGCTGGCTAACAAGCAGGAAGTGATCACTAGTTGAGGCACTGTGGAACGATGAGTGCTGGTGTTAACCTTAAAAATCTATATTTCTGATTTATTAATCACAAGATATGATATGGGTTAAATGAGAGTTATTTTGACCAGCAGCAAAAGTTTTAAATATAATAACATTTATTAAAAGTAGTTAAAAGTCTAGCTAATACACAAATCTCCATCTATGGTCTTACATCGAAGAAGAAAATACTAGGTGGAAGTAAAATATTTACATGAAGGAATACGGAGTCCTTAAAACAATGATCTACAAACATAGTTACAAGTAACAGGGCATACCTTTCCCATAATTACGCATTCTTATCAAGGTTCCATTCTGATGCCTGGTTTCCCAGAAAAGAGCGCGTTACCGCCCCTGTGCTCTGAGTATATGCCTTCATGCTGATGCCCCATAGGTTGGCCTAGCTTGGATCATGATTGGAGGGCTTACTACATAAGTCGGCCCCCTTTCATGCAAATCTTTGTGGCTATTCTGGGCAGGAGATGTAATTGAATTTACCCAGGAACTTAGGTATTGATTATTAGTTGGGTTCTCTTCATTGTCTACCCCGGGTTGGGGTCCTTTGAAGTGAGTAGGTGTAAAACAATGGAATTGACTCTCCAGTGCTTGTATATACAAGCCTCGGCCCCGCATTGTCTGCTCTTAACAAGCGCTTGGGGTAAGCCCTTTTCCCTGCTTTCATAGATGCAAGCTAAATAAGATAAATTTATAATTACAATATGTTCCAGCTATTAATGGAGATTTCACATAAACTCATAAGGCAACACTGGCAATTAACCCACAGTTGAGCACCGAGAAGGGAGGGCTGAGCCCAGCCCTGACAGGGACCAATATTTGGCCCCTGTGTACTGGGCTTTACCAGTGTCCCTAAGCAAAATAAGAGTAGCCAAATGTATTGGGCAAACACATGAATCAGCATAGGCTAAAGGGGAATCCTTAGCCCAAGTCTCAGCAATCTACCTACACCTAAAGGGTGAGGAAAGGTTCTTGAGAACAGCAATGTGCACATTTTCCACAGAGTAGTAAAAATATGGTTTAGAAGAGTTTTAAATGAAGCAACCTGTTAGATCGGAGCGACCATCCCGTAAAAGGTGGGTGCACATATCAATAACTTACAAATGTCTTTACTGTGGCACTTTCACACCTCCGGGTATGTCCTTTAGGTTGACACCTACCTCAATGAGGGGTATATGTAACAACAATCACATCTTGAATGATATACTCCAACCAACACCTACCTCATGTGTATGGCAGCATATAAAGACTGTATTATGGTGGTATAACCACCCAAAAGATCGTTTATTCTTAATAACAGTATTGTTATAATATATAGATATTTATGCAGCTGTTATTTGTGTAAAGTAATCATTTTTTTTTTTTCAATTTCTGCTGGCCTTTGAAGGATTTTACAATGACCTTATACCTCAGACATTACTGGAAAGATGAAAGGTTGTCTTTCCAGAGTACCAACAACAGAAGCATGACATTTGATGGGAGACTAATCAAAAAGATTTGGGTGCCAGATGTGTTTTTTGTCCATTCCAAGCGATCATTTATACATGATACCACAATGGAAAACATTATGCTGCGTGTATATCCAGATGGGAATGTGCTATTCAGCCTAAGGTAAGAAGACTGCAGATTGTCTTACTTCATGCTGAGTGACTGATTAACATTTTTCATTATGGAAATGAGTGCATGTATGTTTTTTCCAGTTTATAGACCAGCTGACTCTATAGGAGTCAGGCTGTGTGGCTATTTTTTCCATCCATATGTTCTGAGCACATACATGCAAATAGAATGTTCTCTATGGGAGCTGGGAGACCATAAAAATAACAAACAGCTGTTCTTGTCCTTTAGAAAGAGAAATGGCTGAAATTATTACAAAGTACTACGATAACGTTTGGAATCTTACCACATAGATTTGAAATATATCGAGCGATAAGCAGATGGGGATAGAAGCTAAAATGCTTAGACATTGCACTAGCCTGTGGCTATGAAAAATTATTTGAATTTATAGATGTGGCCCAACCAGTCAAGAACCATGAGATATGACTAAGGGAACAAAGTAGAACAAAATGAGGAAATACGATTTTATTTCAGGTTTCTTTCAATGACAGGAAAGGCACTTTAATGAATAAGGAGGGTCTTAAAATACAGTTGTTACTGCTTTGAATTTAGGGTAGCCAGCTAAAATGGTGTGAGAATCTTCTCCGAAGGTTCTAGGGAAGTGCAACTGGGAGTAGGTACTGGAGGAGGTGGACATGAAATGTGTTGATGTTCCCCAGAAACAACTAGCAGTTGCGAGGCAGGTCTGCACAGTCTCTTAACTAATGGAAAGTGCATACAACCAAGGGTGAAGTTTGTACCTTGGCCTGGGGAGCTAATACAATCAAATGCCCCTTTCAGAACAGGGACAGATTTCTGTGTGCTAAATGACAAGGATTATTGTGAGACACCTTTTTGCATAATCAGCCTACTTTTCAGCTTTTGGCATGGACTCATATGGAATCCCATAGTCGCAAAGGAAGTTGGTGCTGGAAGACTTCGCTGTGCCAGATGATGGGATTGCAAGACTGAATTGATTCTAAACCTATTTTTTTTTTTTTTTTCAAATATATAATTTTTTATTTATTTTTAAAACAGAGGAAAATAAACATAGGTATACACATCATATACATAGTGTACATTGCTTTCCACAACATCAACAGTATATACATTTGGGCCTACAACATGTGGAATTTCGGTAGCTTGTCTTATCTTTGTTCATAAGATTACATCTTGTGTGGTAAGAAGAATAGAGAAGATAGGAAAGTTGGAAAGAAGGAAGCTAGCGAAGAAAAGAGAATGTTTGGGTAGGGGGGGGGGAGGGTAGGTTTGGGGTCGGTAGGGGGGGGGGGGGGTCCAGGAGAGCTCGAGCTCGTTGTATTTTAGTCTGGTTTATTGTCTAGGTGGCCATTAGGGCTATTCCTTCATCAGAAAATATAAACATGTTCCACAGCATCCATGTCTGTGAGTGTAGTTCCTGCTTATTCTGTGCTGTGAGGACTAAGTCCTCCAATCTCTTGATCTCCTCCACTCTGCGCAGCCACAGCCCTATCGTTGGTGGTGTATGCTTTTTCCATAGGAGTGGGATGCAGGATTTAGCTGCATTCAATAAATGCCTCACAATCAATTTTTTGTATTTTTTGGCTGGAATTGTGGTGGCGTGTAACAGTATGAAGGCTGGGTCGTCACCGATCGTGTAATCCGTAAATTTCTGTATAATCTTTCGGACTGATGACCAGAAGTTTTGTAGCAGAGGGCAGGACCAAAAGATGTGGAGGAGGGTCCCTTTATCTGTTTGACATCTCCAACAGGTATCTGGTGTGGTTGGGAAGTATTTATGAAGTTTGCTAGGGGTGTAATACCATCTGGTCAGTATCTTGTAATTGAGTTCCTGTATTTTTGTGCAGATGGTGGTCTGTAGGGAGAATTTAATGATCGTTTGTTTTTGGGCACTGGTGAACGTGCACCCCAGGTCAGCCTCCCATTTATTTATGAATGTCAGATCCGGGGTTTCTATCGGGGAGTTAAGTAGGGCGTACGTTTTGGACAGTACTTGTGACATGGGTCCCTCTTCTTTACAGTACCGTTCGAAGGTCGTCAGGTCACGATTAAACTGTGCTGGTTGAGGGATTGAGTGCAGGAAGTGGTGTAGTCTGGTTGCTTTCCAGAACGGTAGCTGGAAAGGCCCGTTCTCGTCTACTAGCGTTTCAATAGATGGCCAATCCCCATTTATTATGAAATGTGAGGCTTGGTCTCTACCGGTTCTAGTTAGTGTCTCGTATCCCCCATATTCCATTCCGGGTGGGAAGGCCGGATTGCCTAGTACTGGGTACAGAGGCGAGTTGCCGGTGGATATGGACGTTAGGAGTAAAATGGATGCCCCTATCTTCAAGGTCGTTCCTATAGTGGGATGTGTTTTAATTGTAGGGGGTAGCTTGTCATAGCACCATACCGCCCCTTTCAGTGAGGGAGAGCATTGTGCCTGTTCTAGTTGTACCCATATTTTGTTTTTGTCGTGTCTGTTCCAGTCGATAATTCTGCCCAGGTGGACCGCCCTATAGTAGTTTTTCACATCTGGGAGGGCCAAGCCCCCGTGGATTTTAGGTAGTGTGAGGTATTGCCTGCGCAGTCTAGGTTTTGAGTTCTTCCATACAAATTTGGTGAAGATGGAGTGTATTTGCTTGAAATATTGGGGTGGGATGTGTATCGGTAGCGCTTGAAGTAGATATAAGAATTTGGGGAGTATTGTCATTTTGAGTAAGTTGCATCTACCGAACCAGGAGTGAAGCCCCTTGGTCCAGTCCTCCAAGAGTAGTCTAGTTTTAATCAACAGGGGTGGAAAGTTCAATTCAAAGACACGTTTTAGGTCTTTGGGAATCTGGGTACCTAGGTATTTAAGGGAGGTGTCTGACCATTTGAATCTGAACTGCGATTTCAGTACCTCTAGTCTCTTTGGCGGTAGGTTAAGTCCCATCGCCTCTGATTTATCAAAGTTAATTTTAAGATTGGATAGTTGTCCGTATTTGTCGAATTCCTGAAGGAGGTTAGGTAGTGAGATCGCAGGGTTGGTAAGAACGAACATAAGGTCGTCTGCGTAGGCGGCTATTTTATATTGGGATTTGTCTATTGTCACTCCGGTAATGTCGGGATTTAATCTTACACTACATAGAAAGGGCTCTAGTACTAGGGCATATAATAGGGGGGAAAGTGGGCATCCCTGTCTGGTCCCGTTTGTTATTGGGAATGAGTCTGATAAGATTCCGTTGGCTTTTACTTGCGCCGTGGGTGTGGAATAGATGTTTCAAATCCAATGTAGCATTTTACTGCCCAGGCCTATGTGTTTGAGCACTGTTGTCATGAACTCCCAGTTTACCCGGTCGAACGCCTTCTCAGCATCTGTGCTGAGAAGGACGCACGGGGTGTTGGATTTGGTGACTGTGTGGATAAGATTTATTACCTTTGTGGTGTTATCCCTGGCCTCCCGGGCCGGGATAAACCCCACTTGGTCCAAGTGTATTAAATCTGGCATAGATTGGGTCAGTCTGTTGGCCATGATCTTAGTAAACAGTTTCAAGTCTACATTCAGGAGCGAGATAGGTCTGTAGCTACCGCATGCTGCAGGGTCTTTGCCGTCTTTTGATATTAGGGATATATGGGCCCTCAATGTGTCTTTGGGTAGCAGTTTCCCCTCTCCTAGACCGTTAAACATTCTTACCATATGTGTGCCCAGTAGTGGCAAAAGGATCTGGTAATATTGTAGGGTAAACCCGTCTGGGCCTGGTGCTTTGCCTGGTTTCGTTCCCCTTATTGCTCGCTGTAGTTCCCCAAATGTAATGGGTTCCTCTAATTCAGCCCTAGCTTCTGGGGGGAGTTGAGGGGTCTGTGCTGTCGTGACATAGTCCTGTAATGTCTGTTCGTTCTGCGTGCCTTTCGGGAGGTTGTAAAGCGTGGAATAATACTCCCTGAATTCATTTGCTATTTGGGATGGTGTGGTCTTTTTTTGTCCCTTTGTGTCTACAATCTGCGGGATATATGTGTTAAGTCGTTGGGTCTTAACCGCCCTGGACAAAAGTCGCCCGCACTTATTTCCCGACTCGTATGAGATTTTTCGGCAGATCTGTAGCGCTGCTTTGGCTCTATATTCCAATAGGTCCACTACTTGTCTCCTAAGGGTCACTAATTCTACTTCTATCGAGTTAACCGGGGTTTTTTTGTGTTGTAATTCTGTTACGTGTATCTTCTGTAGGAGTTCTAATAAAAGTTGTTCTTTTTTCTTTTTAATGTATGACCCGTGTTTAATTAGTATCCCCCTAACCACTGTCTTATGGGCCTCCCATAGTATACCCGGGTCGCAGTCCTCAGTGTTGTTGATTTGGAAATATTGTTTTATTTCCTTCTGTATGTCTGTCAGGACGTCCGGTGTTTGTAAAAGGCTTTCGTTCAGCCTCCAGAATTTAGATCTGGAAGTCTGGGCCGATGATAGACAGTAGCGCATGGATATGGGGGCGTGGTCCGACCACGTAATACTCCCTATCTTAACCTCCTGAATCGCTTCTAGTTGGCTATGTGGAATAAAGAAGTAGTCTATCCTTGAATACACTTTATGTGGAGATGAGAAGAAGGTGTAGTCTCTTTCACCTGCGTGGAGGAGTCTCCATGCGTCTATTAGTTGGGTGTCATGTAGGGTTTTTGTAATGCGCTTATGCATTCCTGTACGTATTGATGAGGTTCTGGAGGACGTGTCTAGAGTCGGGACCAGAGGTATGTTGAAATCTCCTCCCAGTATTAGTTGGCCTTCCCTAAAGTCAGTAAGTAGTTTCAAGGTCCGGTGTAGGAAGGAATCTTGTCGATCATTGGGAGCGTATATGGTGGCTAATGTCACTCTCGTGCCTCTTAGCGTGCCTTTTATAAATAGGTACCTGCCGGAAGTGTCCGCTAAGGTATCACTATTTGTCCACGGGACTGATCCCGATATCATTATGGAGACTCCCTTAGATTTGGCCTCTGCGTTAGTGGCATGGTACGTGTGGGGAAAGCGTCTGCTTTGGAGGCATGTGGGGTTTCCTGTCCTGAAGTGAGTTTCTTGAACGAATGCTACGTCAGTTTGGGCCCTTTTAAGGTCGTTTACTAATATTCTTCGCTTTTCGGGTGTGTTCAGTCCCTTGGCATTTACTGAGTATATATTAATCGTGTCCATTATGTCCTGGGTAAGGGTGGGATTTTAGGGGGTGGGCAGGGATGGGGGAGGGGGGGAGGGGGTGAGGGGGGATATAGAGATAGGCTTAGAGGAGAGGCAAGAGAGAGGAAAGAGAGAGAGAGAGATAGTGAGGTGAAATTCACCTATTTACAGGTAAACGGATAGCTGACTATGTGCACTATCCGTTTGTTAAACTAAGTGCAAATCAAAAAACTTTTTGCAATGAAGCGTATCACAGCACTTGCTGCGATATCTGCTCCGTCCTATTGGGGGTAGAGGTTGGGATGGACCGGGGTGAAGCCCCCGACCCGCCCCCGCCCACCCAGCTTGGTGTTATAAAGATAACCAACTGCTCTTACTTGATCTATACAACAGATTATTCCAACTTCATACCCAACAACTTGAAACGTATAACATGTTTCCTGTATGATATATCATAGTTATAAACATCTCGCACCGTCTTACCCTTTGGGATCCCTTTTGGGCCTGGTCCCTTGAACCTTTGTGGGGCTATGGGGGTTGTTGCCTAAGGCACCCCTCTGGTTTTGAGAGTTCTATCTTGGCCATCTATAGACCCCAAGGGCTGGCATCTCTGGCCTTGTGTTTGGATAACCCCCTGGAAACCTGGTTTATTACCGTGTGTCCCCGTCCCTCCTCTGTGGCTACCCCCTCTCTATGTGGCCCCTCCCTCCTCCCTGTACCGTGAGAGAGAGTTATAGTGTTGCTGTTCCTCGTTCTAAGGTTGTGTGTGGGGGACCCTTGGTCCTTGGTCTCGTATGTATGGTAGTAGTGTGCGGTGTGTTGTGTCTTCAGCATATCTATAGTCGGCTGGGACCCGGGTTAACCCTTGACCCTTTTACTACCTGTCTTCAGAGCACAGTGCTAATATTCGAGCAGTCATTCGGTATACCAGCAGTTATACATTACATCTTGCATTTCTATAGATATATATCTCCCTGTGCGTTCCTAATATTCCACTTAAGGTTCCCATCATCTCCTCTCCTCATTGGTAACAAATATTCTCCCCCACCCAAGTGTGTCTCTTTTGATCTCTCCGGAGGGTCACCTTCTCCAGTTGCCTTTACAAGGCTAGCAGTTTGTGTTCGTGGGGTGATTTCTGTCTACACCTCTCAGGATTTCCTAAGTTTAATCCTTGGGCTCTCATGGGGGGAATAGTCCTATGGGCGGTGGTGTACCCTTCAGGTAGCCCTTCCCCTGTTCCGTATCTCCCGGGGGATGGTGTATTGTGGCCATGGTAGAATATATGTGACTCCATCCGATTCATCATATCCGGGTATCCCATAGAACTCAAAAAGAACCTCTCAAAGATGATCCACAATAAGGGGCGGTAAACGAACCGTGCCAAAGGCGAGAAAAAACACAAAACAAAACCAAGAGAAAAAAGAAAAAAGGAACCGGTGGGGCTAGCGCCTTGTATAACATTGAACGACCACCCCCCTCTCCTATGACTGTCCCTCTGGGTCCCTCTTCTGCTGCTCCGTCCCTGCTCATAGATACAGTTCCCTTCCCTCTACATAGGGAGTTTCCTTGTCTCTGGTCCCCGGTCCCCCCCTCACCTCCGTGAGGTCTGTCCCATGGCTGGCCTTTGTTGTTGCCCGTGTTCCGTAGGGCCGGGGGGGGTGTACAATCTCCATGGCAGGGGGGGGGGAGGGGGGGGGCCGTGGGCGACCGACAGGTCGGGTGGGGAGAGGTATATTGCAGGGGACGCTTACCTCAGGTGAGGGAGGGTGTCTGGGAGTCTTCTGGTGTGGAGGGACGACTTCCAAAGGATGGGCTGTAGTGTGTTATCCGTTGGGGGGTGTCGTTCAATTCTTTCAGTCTCTCCCGGGGTGTACCGTGGTCTGCTCATGTTCCTCTGTGGCCTCGGAGATCGTGATCTTCTTATCCTTGCTGGTCCGGTTCTAGCGGGAAAGCTCTGGATTGCTTGTAGCCAGTCCGGTACGTCTACGGGGTCAGTTTCCATGAACTCGAACAGTGCGGGGAGGTCCCTGGGTGTCCGGAGGGTGAAGGAGTACTGAGCCTTTTTAAAAGTTACAGAGATGGGGAAGCCCCATCTGTAGGTTAGTCCGGCATCTCTCGCTGCTGATAGTATTGGCTTAAGAAGTGCTCTCCGTTGCAATGTTTGTCTGGACAGGTCCGGCATTATTTTAATCTCAGCCCCATCGAATGTGATGTTCCTCTTTTCCCAGGCAGCTCGCAGGATTGTTTCTTTGTGGGTGTATTGATGCACCCTGCATATCACGTCCCTCGGTCTGTCCGTGTCTGGCGAGCGGGGGCCCAGGGCCCTGTGGATCCGGTCAAAGGATAGGTTGGCGGGATACAGTTCTCCAGACACTTCCCTGAATATCGCCAGGGTGGTCTCTATTAGGTCCTCCGCGCCCGTTGCCTCCGGCAGGCCTCGTATCCTGAGATTGTTGCGCCTGCTGCGGTCCTCGGCCTCTTCTAACCGGAGCTGCTGTGTTAGAAGCATGTCTGCTTGTGCCGACTGTGTGGCCTCTACCGCCGCTAGTCTCTGTTCCATTGAGGATATTGTTACTTCTCCGGACTCCACTCGGTCTGCTAGGGTTTGGACGTCTTGCCTCATCACCGTCATGTCCTGACGGAGGGTCGCTTCTATTTTGCCGACTATCGCCTCTATGTCTGCCCTCGTGGGTAAGGCTTGTAGCAGTGCTCTCAGTTCGGCATCTGCCCTTAGTGTCAGCGGGGAGTGATCAGGTTGGTGTTCCTGGGGGTTGGAGCTGGGTCGGAACATCTCTGGGGTGGTGTAGTCCATATTCGAGGCATGTGAAGGTAATCCCCGCGTAGGGGAAGCCGGTACCTGCATGGCGCTCTGTGAGCTGCGCCTCGTGGTGTCCGCCATCTTAGGGGCCGGTGAGGCCTTCGGGTTTGTGAGGAACCTCTGGATGTCCTCGCTCTTCCTCGGGTTAGGGGATCCTCTTTTTAGGTTTCTGCCTCTCCGCTTTCCAGCAGAGTACATTCCGGGTCGTTTGAGCAGTGTTTTGGCGTTTTAAAGCTGGTTTTGGACGGGACGGACCGGGAGCTCCACAGACTCACGTCCTCACTCAGCCATGTCCAGGCCACGCCCCAACCTATTTTTTTTTTTTTAAATACCACACATATACTTACCTGAACCAAAGGAGTGCTTAGGGGATAGATTTGCTAATCCTTCAAAAGACCTTTGACCAGCAGCAGCTAAATTATTAGCCATTTTATTCATTTGGATTTAAACAAAGAGATATGGATTATTATATTTGAAGATGAGTTCAATAGAAATATAGGAACAGGCCTGGTTTTATATTTTTAGTGATGCTTGGTAGATAAAGAACTATGAAAACTTCTTGTCTTGCCAGTTGGAGGTAAATAAAGAGTTTTGATGAGACTTATTTTAAAAGTTTTAAGGATATGGGTTTTGCCCATGATCTTTTGATTTATATTGAGATTTTTGTATATACAGCATTTTTCTTGATGAGTTATTTGGCTTTTTTTGTATGTTTTAGATTTAAAGTTTTCTAAAGCGTTTTTTGTTATTTTAATAAAAAAAAAAAAAAAACATGATATACTTACCTGCTCTGTGCAATGAGAACCCGTATCTCCTCTTCGGGGGTCCCCTGCTGGTGATCTTGGCTCCTCCACTTCGGTTTCTGCTCCCATAGAAAGCCAATTTTTTATGGGGGAAGACCTGCAGACTTAGGCTGTGTGTGTCTATAGACACACACACAGCATGACTCGGCTCCGCCCCCTGTCCCTCCTGACATGCTTTGACTGGCAGCAGCAGGAGCCAATGGCTCCCCCTGCTTCTGAGTCTCCTGTGAGAAGAGAGAGAGAGGAGAAGATCAGGGGATCCCCTGATGAAGTCACATGACGCCACGCGTAGGGACACGGAGAGGCATTCATACCTGAAAGATAACGAGTTCGGTGCTCGTTTGGAGATAAGCAAAACCTTTATTTTTATTTTGTGAGTTTTTTACTGTGAGTTTCGATTTTAATGCTTGAATAAACTGCTTACTAAGCTATTATTTAAACATACTACACTATACGGCTCCCCCTTTATTTTTCACCTACCACTCCGGCGATTGCCGAGAGAGATAAGGCTAAAGATACCAGGAGCCAGGGAAGGAAGAAGGAAACACACACCCTCCTAGGCAGAGCAGCACGTCAGAAGAAGAGGACGGCAGAACCCATATTACTATCTATATGCGGTTAACCCTTTACCGCAAGGTATCATTCACCTCACACTCAGAGTTTGGATCTAACTGGTAGACGAGACAATACCATTGTCTATTACCATTGTATACATTAGGGGTTCACGCCTTTGCCCCAATACTGCCACCTTGAGGCAGATCTAATACATTCCCCTGGGGAACAGCGCAGCATCACCCCCACTTTTCTAAACAGCGCTGGATCGAGATTGGGTAGTAAGTAAGTATTTAGGGGTGGGGGAAGAGTGTAGGCACAGATACAGGAAGGCTTACCTAATGCAGAAAATGCATTAAGGTTAAATCCTTTTTTTTTTTAGATGGTATGTAGAAGTTTCAGCTCTGGATCAGCACCTTGAACTGTACACAATAATTAATATGACCTCTATATTAATGATCCTGTTAATGATTGGTTTGGTGATGTGAATATGCAGCTTATCTTCTTGAATGTTGGGAAATTGTATTGTATGAATAAAGGAAATAAATGCATAGGGGCCAGATGTTTTTTTTTTTTACCCATCAGTAGTAATATGCTTTCATTGATGAAAGGGCATAAAGTGTGCAATTTATTGTATGACTCATGGCAAGCTCTCAAACCATCCTTGTTAGACCGGTATAATGCTTTCAGAAGAAACTGTAGATGTATTAAAGATTTCATAAAAAAAAACAAAAAAAAACATGTAGCTATGCTAACACTTTAAATAGAGCACTCATACTTCCAGCCACTTTCATCTTAAAGCGGAGTTCCGGACACATTTTATTTTTATTGTTTTTCAGGTATCCGAGCATAATGCATTATTAACATAAAGAAATATTTTATATGTTTGCTAGTGGATGTTGATAATATATTTATTTTTACAACTTAATAAATCCTCTTCTGGCCGTTGCCATGATGATTGTGGGCATGAGAAGCCCAATCGCAATCTCTTCCTGAATTACCGATGGAGAGGTGCATGCTGGGTAACCAGCATGCACCTCTCGATATCGCGCATGTGCAATGCTCCGGAGGCCGTAGAGCCGATTGTTTAGAAAGTTACCATAACAAACGGGCGGTGTCAGGAAATAACGCAATTTTTGCTCACAGTACTGCCCACAGACTCCTGGGAAATTATGATTCACATTTCCCAGGAGCACAGGCGAGGGAGGAAGTGACGAGGAGCTCCGCGGACCAGGAAGTGGCAGATTAGGAGCACTGTATAGCAATAGGGCATTTTTGGGAAGTATATAAAAAAATAATTTCCCCCAAATGTTTCTTTATAGGATTAAAGGTCTGTGATTAAGTAAAAAATAATTTCAGGGTGGAACTCCGCTTTAAGTTGGTAAATCTATAGAGAGTACCATGTATAATTTTGGGAATATTTTTTACTATTAGTAAATGGATTAAGAAGCATAATGGTTTTAAGAGGTTATCAGGCTTAAGCAGTGTATTAAGTGGGGTAGGTATAGTTGGAGAACTGTTTGGTTCCTAATAGTCTTCATTTGAAACACATTTATAAAATGGTGTGATGCCCTTGTTTAATTTTGAAAGAAAATAATTTTCTGGATACACAGATTTACTTAATTTTTTTGCATATTCGTTGGCAGTAAAAAACAGGAATAGAACTACCTGGGAATAGTTTTAACTGCTGAATTCTGCAACTGACATTGAATATTTTATTTATGTCAGGTATTTATATAGCACCGACAGTCTACACACTGCTTTACATACTGTACCTTCCCATCGGTCTCTGACTTTAAATTGGGAGTAAACTCCCTTGTATGATTTTTAACTATAGGTATGCCTATAATAAGGCTTACTTATAGGTACACTAAATATCTGCCAAATGTGCCCCGTTTAACAGATATTTACTTTAGATGCAGCCGGTGACGACACCAGCGCATGCACTATAAAGGAACGGCATACCCATGCCCTTCCTTCAGAGCCGTGCCATAAACAGTGACTCCCGCGTGCATGCGTGAAGCCCGCAAACCTGTAAGGAAGACCAGGGGAAGATGAAAGCACCTTCATCAGTGACAGCGCGCCGCTGGAGGGCTTCGTTTTTAGATAAGTCTGTCATAATGTGCTTGTATGTGATGCATACTAGCACATTATGACTTAAACTGCCGGGGGGCCAAATTTTATTTTATTTTTTTTGCTGCGGTTTGCTACCACTTTAACCACTTGCCGCCTGTCATATAGCAGAATGGCGGCGGCAAAGGGGTTGTGATATCCTAACCAGACGTCATATGACAGTGGCTTCTAACCACGTGATCAGCTGTGACCAATCACAGCTTATCATCGCGTGAACCAGGAAGTGCCGGTAAACGGCTTTCCTCAGTTCACGCTGACAGGGAGAGCCGATCGGCGGCTCTCCCTGTCAGAGGGGGGGTCTGTGCTGATAATCAGCACATTGATTATCAGCACAGCCCCCATCAAAAGGTGCCCATCAGCTGCCAATCAGTGCCTAACACCTGCCAGCCTGTCCCCATAATAAACGCCTGTCAGTGCCCACAACAGTGCCCAAAAAAGTGGGAATCAGTGCCCCATCAGTAATGCCTGTCAGTGCCCCATCAGTAATGCCAATCAGTGCCACTCAGTAATGCCTGTCAGTAGCTCCTCATCAGTGCCACCTATCAGTGCCCACCAGTGCCTGTCAGTGCTGCCTATCAGTGCCGCCTATCAGTGCCCATCAGTTGTTTTTTTTTAAATTGTCTGCCTTTTTTCGTTTATATCGCAAAAATTAAAAACTGAGGTGATCAAATACCACCAAAAGAAAGCTCTATCTGTGGGAAGAAAATTATAAATATTTAGTTTGGGTACAGTGTTGCATGACCGTGCAATTGTCATTCAAATTGCAACAGCGCTGAAAGCTAAAAATTGTCCTGGGCAGGAAGGGGGGAAGTGCCTGGTATGAAAGTGGTTAAGGAGCTTACAGTCTATGGTCCCTATTTCACATGCATACACACTTGGGCTAATTTACCTACCAACATGTATATGGAGTGTGGAAGAAAACTCATGCAAACACTGGAAACTCCATGCAGATGGTAACCTGGTAAGGATTTGAACCAGGGACCCCAGTGCAGCTAGGCAGAAGTGCTAACCATGAAGCCACCGTACTGCTCCAATAATGTTACATCAATGGCTACACAATGAAGGTGACCAAGGGGGAAACTGGAAAGTAATGGCGGAGGAGGAGATTGTAATGGTGGGGAAAACAGCAGCAACGGAAAGCCTAGATCTGTCAGTGCTGCAGAATGCAACGCTTGTAAGCTATAGTAAGGGGGTAATTTACTAAAATCAGTGAACATAGAATCTGGTGCAGCTGTGCATAGTAACCAATCAGCTTCTAGTTTTTTTTGTCAAAGTTTAATTGAACAAGCTGAAGTTAGAAGCTGATTGGTTACTATGCCCTGTTGCAGCAGATTCTGTGTGCACCAGTTGTAGTAAATCTGCCCATAAGTTTTTTTTGCATCCATCCACCAGAGTAGACTCGAGCAGAGGGCTAGGAAAAATTGCATTTAACCGCTTCCCGACTGGCACGGGCAGGCAGAGTATCGGCCTAAACTGAGGAAAAAAATGTTTTTTTATATATTTTTTGGGGATATTCATTATAGCAAAAAGCAAAAAATATTGCATTGTTTTCAAAATTGTGGCTCTATTTTTGTTTATAGCGCAAAAAATAAAAACCGCAGGGGCGATCAAATACCACCAAAAGAAAGCTCTATTTGTGGGAAAAAAAACGCCAATTTTGTTTTGGAGCCACGTCGCACGACCGCGCAATTGTCAGTTAAAGTGATGCAGTGCCGAATCGCAAAAAAGAAAAAAAATTCACATAAAGAAAAAAGGCAATAGGCCAGGGAAATAACCATAGTAATAATCAGTATTACAGAACACATGAACAGGGGCTGGGATGCAGACAGTCCACACAATTCCCCAGCAATAACCGAGGAAAAGAACAGCCTTTATATGCTCTCAGAGATTCCTCAGGCCAAGTATAGTTCACAACAGAAAAAAAGACAGAGTGAAAGACATATATAGGCTAGCAGGTAATATAAATAGACAAGGGAGAGATACTGATAATTCCACACTTTAGTTGCAGAGATTGTGGACTTTAAATTGGTTGTAAAGGACAATTACTGGTATCCCCTCTGTTATAGCAAGCTATACGGCGCAGTGTGTGTGTTTTTTTAAATTATGAAGCTAAATACAGCGCCGCTGCGCGGCCATGTGACCTCTTGCCGCTCTCCTTCTCCGATCTAAGGACTATAGCGGGAGGGGCTGAGATTCACCTCTGACGTCAGCTGGGAGGTCATGTGACCGCACAGTGGCACTGTAAAATAAGGTATTTAGCTTCATCATTTTATAAAACACACACACATTGTAATGTATAGCTTGCTATAACAGAGGGGATACCAGTAATTGCATAGTTGTCAACAGTCCCAATTTGCCCAGGACATCCACGGAAATCAGACCGATGTCCAGGTCTGAACATGTTCCTGGGCAAAATCCCGAAAAATAGGCTTTGTCATGGGCATCGCTATGGGGGTGCGGACCGCACCCAGGCAACACCAATGGCGTAGCTGCAGGGGTCTGTGCGGCCCCACTGTCACATTAACTCATGCCCATCACTCACGCAAATTTTTAGTATTTAGTCTTGTCCCAGCTCAGTTTGTGATTTGTGTGATCAGATGTGGAGGGACTTGGTGTCTGATGTGCCTCATGAAGCTACAGGACCACCCCCTTCTGGTCGGCTTATCTCTGGCTTATTGAAGAGAGGGGGGCACGGTGGTAAACAGGAAAAGACACCACCGAGGCAGGTACTCATGCATGCCGCCAGAAAAGCTACAGCTGCCATGAGTCCTATAGAAAGTTGTCTGCTGACTTGTGCAGCAACTTTTGTGTGCCTGTCTCCCCACCCCCCCCAACATTGCTCACCCCCCAACTCTGCTCTCTCCCCCTCTTCTCCATCCCCCTGACCCCCTGCCCTACCTACATTCCCTAAACATTACCACATTTTTCACTATGTAAGTAGTCATCTCAGACTCTATTTAACCACACCCCCTATAAACCACGCCCAATATTTATTGTTTATTGCTGCAGATGGACACTGATCATGCTGCAACGATGGGCAAGGCTGCAGATGGGCACTGATCAGGCTGCAATGATGGGCAAGGCTGCAATAATGGGCAAGGCTGCAGATGGGCACTGATCATGCTGCAATGATGGGTAAGGCTGCAGATGAGCACTGATCATGCTGCAATGATGGGCAAGGCTGCAGATGGGCACTGATCATGCTGCAATGATGGGCAAGGCTGCAGATGGGCACTGATCATGCTGTAATGTTAGGCAAGGCTGCAGATGGGCACTGATCAGGCTGCAATGATGGGCAAGGCTGCAATGATGGGCAAGGCTGCAGATGGGCACTGATCATGCTGCAATGATGGGTAAGGCTGCAGATGAGCACTGATCATGCTGCAATGATGGGCAAGGCTGCAGATGGGCACTGATCATGCTGCAATGATGGGCAAGGCTACAGATGGGCACTGATCCTGCTGCAATGATGGGCAAGGCTGCAGATGGGCACTGATCAGGCTGCAATGATGGGCAAAGCTGCAATATTTGGCACTGATCAGGCTGCAATGATGGGCAAGGCTGCAATAATGGGCACTGATCAGGCTGCAATGATGGGCAATGTCGAGGCTGCAGGTGGGCACTGATAAGGCTGCATTGATGGGCACTGACCCTTATTTTGCTTCAAAATTCTTTATTTAAAACTAAAAGATTAAGTTTTTCCCTCTTAAAATTAAGGTGCATGTTATATGCCTGTGTATGTTATACGCCGATAAATACAGTATTTATTGTGAATACATGTATAGTGAATAAATATTCCATATTTAGTCTGTATTCATATCGTTTGATGTGTGTTTTTAAAAAGAAATACGATTGGTAAAATGACTCATTACAATTATCGTCCAGGCAATTCCTGACGCAAATGCCTAACACTAAACTGTACTGATACCAACCCTGTACTGAATTAGACAGAGTCTTTACTGCAACTGAACCACATCTACCTTGCACCTGTGCCGAGAATATACTGTACCAATACTGCATACAGGCTACTGGGATTGTCGTTAAGTGCACCAACTTTCTGTAGTTAACTTCCCTGGCGGTATTCCTGAGTGTGGCTTGGGGTGAATTTTCAGAACCAAAAGTGGTAACCCAGTGCCACACTCGGGATCGCATCGCAGGATACAGGGGAAGTTACTTACCTTGTCCCCAGGATCCTGCGATGTCTCCCTGCTGTGTGCGGCGGCTGTGTCTCCGCTCGATCACAGTGCTGGGCTCCGTTCCCTGCAAGCATCGCAATGCACGGGACGGAGCACGGCACCAAATTCAAAAAGTTAAAAACACAGTACACTGTAATCTTACAAATTACATTACTGTGTCACATGGTTTGTCCGGTGCCCTGCATGCAGTTTTATATTATAAATACTGTTCTTTCGGCCTGGAAACTGGAGATTGTCCATAGCAACCAAAAAGTGCCCCTTTACATCAAAAGCGGTTTTAGACCAGCTAGAAAACAGCGATAATAAATTAGGATCACTTGCAGAATTGAGCGATAGTGATTTGTGGTGAACTTCTGCATCAAACACTGAAAGTAATGACAGCAACAATTCTGCAACAGAGCAAATTTCAGTGTTTTTGATTTGATTACATTATTGAATAATTTTTATTATTATTTGTTATATTTATTTATAGTTATTTATTATATTATAGTTTATGATTTTGTGTTTCAAACTTTATCATACCCGGGCTGTCTACTAGACTCTTGTTTGGACAGATTTAAGTGTGTTATTCCTAAGAATTATAGGCCTACAATATAAAACGCCAAATTTCCATGCAAAACATTATACCGCTTTGAGCATCAAAAATCTGACATAATCATACCGCCAGGGTGGTTAAGGGCCCCCCCCCAACAACCGACATAAGAACATCTCAAAGCACTGCCCCTCCCGTAATAATTATCAGCAAGTCCCCTTTGTTCCCCTGCCTCCTACTCTACCATCCTCTTTTTCTTTTGGACAGTGCATACCCAGTCAGTCTAGGATTAGCATTGCTGCCATAAATGTGCTCTGGCAGCGCTAGTTCAAGCACATTTAAAGTAAAATTTACTACTGCTCACTGCTGCATTTCATGCTGCTCACTTGCTGCTATTATATCTGGACTCCAAATATCAACTCATGCCTAGTTCCTGAAAAAAAAACTTCATAAAAATGTTAATAAACATTTAAAAGGAAAAAAAAAAAAAAATTATTTTTTTTTACTTACCAGAAATGGCTGTTGCTAGGCAGATCGTCCTAATCTGCCTCTTCCTGTTCCGCTGAGTTGTTCGGTCTTCTGCTCCTAGCGTCGTCTTCTAGTGAATGGGGCGCGGTGTGTTATGGGAACTGTGTGTGTCCCACAACACATCGCGTTCCCCATTCACAAAGCGCTGCGCGACTCAAGCGACTCAAGCGCCAGCATAGCCCCGCTGCCTGTTTTCTTTAGTTGGAATGGCGGCGCCGGGAACCGAGACCCGAGGGACAGTCGGTCTCGGGCGGCCGACATCGCAGGCACCCAGGACAGGTAAGTCTGCTTATTAAAAGTCAGCAACTACAGTGTTTGTAGCTGCTGACTTTTACTTTTTTTTTTTCCCGGCTGGCCCTCCCCTTTAATAACTTTGAATGCTTTTAGTGTTGTTACTATCGTTAATCCATTTATGCTTGCCATGTTACCAATCATATTAGGTGACAATATATGAAGTTTGTCTTTACTACCTGGATTGGTGCCTGTTTTATTTGATATAGCACTACTACTGGATACTAAGTATTCCTTTCAGTGATTTTGTGTGCTATTGTATGATTCTACTTGCATGCAATGTGGTGTGTTAGACGGGCTGAGATTCTCCAAAAGGTCAAAGCAAAGAACCGAGGACTTATCTTATCCTAACCAGCAGCTCATAGGGGGGGGGGGGGGGGGGTTAGTGCTACACAATCCTTCCTCCTTCCATGTAAAACAAAACAAACAAAAAAAATGGTTTAAGCTATAATTACACTTTTAGACTTACTACACCAAAACCTATAAGAAATATTTTCGCTATAGGTTGACTTTGGTAGCGGAATCACCCTTGACTTTGTATATCTTTTCATCCCAGAGACCCAGCTGTGTCCCCCTTTACATGTAGGTAATGCCAGCTTTATGTAGGCATGTAGGTATGTCACCTAAGCAGTGTACCCTGAATATTGAGACTAATTGCCAAACAGAGTTGTTTAAACTCTGATTATATATTGTAGAAATTGAATAGGCCCAAACAAGGCAGTTATAGCAATGGCACTACTTATGTTGTAGACCAGGGGTCTCCAAAATATCTAAACAAAGGGCTAATTTACTATCTTTCAGACCTTGGGGGCCGGAGTCGCCAGTGGGAGTAGAAAATGCCCCAGTGTCAGCAGGAGAAAAAATATTACATAGGACTTGTAGTCAGCTGAAGAAGGAAAAGTGTCCCATCATTGTTATTAGTGGTGGAATAGTGTCTCATCATTGGTATTAGTGGTGGAATAGTGCCCCATTATTGGTATTAGTGGTGGAATAGTGCCCCATCATTGGTATTGGAGGGAGTAATAGTGCCCTGTCATTGGTATTAGTGGTGGAATAGTGCCCCATCATTGGTGTCAGTAGAAAAAAAACTGCCCCAATGTTGGTGACAGTGGGAGGACTGGTTCCCCACTGTTTGGTGTCAGTGGAGGAAATGATGCCTCCTTGTTGGTGTCAGTAGGAGGAATGACAAGCAAAGGACCCCTTTCACCCACAGGCCTCAGATGGAGACCACTGTTGTAGAGTATACAGTTCTTCAAGCAAAGAAAGTAGTGTTTATCAGTAAGGCAGTTTTCCAGAAGTGTTATGAAAGACACTTTTAGATCACAGAGTGCCAGAGAACTTCCCTTGGAGTTGTTATGGTAGTACCACATCGCACTGCGATCCCTAAATGTCCCTGCAGATCTAGCTGCCAATGTGAGACTGTTCTGAGAAGCTGACAGAGGAGACCCCCTTTTAATGGGAAACCTATTCTTTCCCTCCTTAATAGGTACTGTACCTCACCCTAATGCCACTCCTACTCTCGCCCTATTCTGCAGGGACTTTACCCCTATATTATTGCCACACTGTGGGCACACAGAATGATAAAGTAATCTCCTATTTAATGAATTTCAAGATGCAACCAAATATCACGGGATTATATTATCAAATTAGATATGCTGTCATGTGCAAACTAGTCCTCAACAGTCTCTTACCAGTTTGAGGAAGTGCCACCTTCAGGTTGGTGAATATACTGCAGCCCAACCCCTGCCTTCACTCTCCTCCTCAAGAAGGATGCAGTCCTCAGTATAAAAAACAACCATACAAAATATGAAAAACAGCAATAAAACTAGAATACATTGTAAAGTGCAGTAACATAAAGAATAGGGCATAAACAAATAACAACAGACAAACAGACTGTCCAGCCTCAAAAGAAGTACTGGGATGCTGCCTAATTTCAACAGGATGGTCAATGCCTCCTGGACAAAGCATCCACCAGAGATAGCAAGTTCTCCTGAACCTATTTGATTGAAAGCCTCTTCAGCTGGAAAAGAGTCTGCACTGCATACACTAGACATGTGCGATTCGTTTCGTACGAATTTTTCGAAATTCGTACGAATTTTTCGAAATTCGTACGAATTTACGAATCCGTAGTACGAATTTTTTCTAATACGAATTCCGTACGGAATACGAAATTCCGTTTTAGAATTTCGTTGCCGAATTTATTCGAATCCGACTACCAAATATCGAATTTCAACTAATATGAAAGAAATTATTATAGCGGATATAACGAATGATTCGAATGAATTCGAATGAATTCGAATGACAAAGTGTAATTTTTGCAGGACAAATTCCGTTTACGAATTTCAGCTCCAAATTATTCGAATCCAACTACCAATATCGAATTTCAACTAATTCGAAATAAATTATTATAGCGGATATAACGAATGATTTCGAATGAATTTGAATGAATTTGAATGATTCGAATGACAAAGTGTAATTTTTGCAGGAAAAAAAGCTATTTAAAATCACTCGCGGCTATTGCCGGCAAATGAATTGTCGGCTCCGTAACACAGAGAACAGTCAGTCATTGATATAAAAAAAAGCGTGGGGGTCCCCCCAAATTCAATAACCAGGCCCTTCAGGTCTGGTATGGATATTAAGGGGGACCCCAGCCAAAAAAAAAATGGCATGGGGTCCCCCCCAAATATCCATACCAGACCCTTCAGGTCTGGGATGGATTTTAAGGGGAACCCTGGCCAAAAAAAATGGCGTGGGGTCCCCCTCAAAATCCATACCAGACCCTTATCCGAGCACGCAACCTGGAAGGCCGCAGGAAAAGAGGGGGGACGAGAGCGGCCCCCCCTCCCACCTGAACCGTACCAGGCCACATGCCCTCAACATTGGGAGGGTGCTTTGGGGGTCTGAGACCCCCAAAGCACCTTGTCCCCATGTTGATGAGGACAAGGGCCTCTTCCCCACAACCCTGGCCATTGGTTGTGGGGGTCTGCGGGCGGGGGGCTTATCGGAATCTGGAAGCCCCCTTTAACAAGGGGACCCCCAGATCCCGCCCCCCCCCTGTGTGAAATGGTAAGGGGGTACAAAAGTACCCCTACCATTTCACCAAAAAAGTGTCAAAAATTGTAAAAATTACAGGAGACGGTCTTTGACAATTCCTTTATTAAAATCTTCTTTCTTCTGGTCTTCTTCCTTCTTCCTCTCTTCATCCTTCGGTTTCTTCATCTTCTCCTTCCGGCATCTTCTTCCATCTTCTTCTTCCATCTTCTTCTTCTTCCTCCCACGCCATTTTTTTTTTTTTTTGGCCGGGTTTGCCCTTAAAATCCATCCCAGACCTGAAGGGTCTGGTATGGATATTTAGGGGGGGACCCCACGCTATTTTTTTAAATTTTTTTTGGCTGGGGTTCCCCTTAATATCCATACCAGACCTGAAGGGCCTGGTTATTGAATTTGGGGGGACCCCTACGCTTTTTTTTTTTTTTTTTATCAATGAATGACTGTTCTCTGTGTTAAAGAGCCGACAATTCATTAGCCGTGAGTGATTTTAAATAGCTTTTTTTCCTGCAAAAATGACACTTTGTGCAGGGACAATTCTCTATATTAGATATACTGAATCTCAAATTCATTCGAATCATTTGAAGCATTCGTTATATCCGCTATTATAATTTCTTTCATATTAGTTAAAATTCGATATTTGTATTTGGATTTATTAACGATTCGTAACGATTCGTAACGATTCGTAACTTGAAATTGAAATTCGATATTTGTAGTTGGATTCGAATTGTTCTCTGTGTTACGAGAACCGACAATTCATTAGCCGCGTTAAGGATTCGTAACGATTCGTAACTTTACTAACGATTCGAAAAAAAAATTACGATCCGTACGAAATTCGTATTTCGTACGAATTTGAACGGAATTTCGTACACGAATTACGAATTACAAATTCTTTTATATACGAAACGGGACGAAACGAAACACATTTTTTGTCAGTTCCCATGTCTAGCATACACCAGTTCGGAACAGATCTTGGTGCAAGGGTTTGGGAAGTCCACTTTGCTCTTCAGACACTACATTGTACACCAGTTGCTAAGGAAGGTTGCTGTCCATTCTGACATGCCATTTGGCTTCCAGTTTTCCAGTTAGGGCTTTTCCAATCTCTTAAACCTGGAGAAAAACCTGGTTGTCTGCCAATGCCTGTGCAGTTTGGACATCATGACCATCACAACTGATCTTGGTGGAACATACTGCCTCTCAATACCTTGCTCCGTCTGGACTACATTGCTCCGTCTGGACTACAAAAAAAAACTACATTTTTTTTTGGCCGGGGTTCCCCTTAAAATCCATCCCAGACCTGAAGGGTCTGGTATGGATATTTAGGGGGGACCCCACGCTATTTTTTTTTTTTTTTTTTTGGCTGGGGTTCCCCTTAATATCCATACCAGACCTGAAGGGCCTGGTTATTGAATTTGGGGGGACCCCTACGCTTTTTTTTTTTTTTTTATCAATGAATGACTGTTCTCTGTGTTAAAGAGCCGACAATTCATTAGCCGTGAGTGATTTTAAATAGCTTTTTTTCCTGCAAAAATGACACTTTGTGCAGGGACAATTCTCTATATTAGATATACTGAATCTCAAATTCATTCGAATCATTTGAAGCATTCGTTATATCCGCTATTATAATTTCTTTCATATTAGTTAAAATTCGATATTTGTATTTGGATTTATTAACGATTCGTAACGATTCGTAACGATTCGTAACGATTCGTAACGATTCGTAACTTGAAATTGAAATTCGATATTTGTAGTTGGATTCGAATTGTTCTCTGTGTTACGAGAACCGACAATTCATTAGCCGCGTTAAGGATTCGTAACGATTCGTAACTTTACTAACGATTCGAAGAAAAAAATTACGATCCGTACGAAATTCGTATTTCGTACGAATTTGAACGGAATTTCGTACACGAATTACGAATTACAAATTCTTTTATATACGAAACGGGACGAAACGAAACACATTTTTTGTCAGTTCCCATGTCTAGCATACACCAGTTCGGAACAGATCTTGGTGCAAGGGTTTGGGAAGTCCACTTTGCTCTTCAGACACTACATTGTACACCAGTTGCTAAGGAAGGTTGCTGTCCATTCTGACATGCCATTTGGCTTCCAGTTTTCCAGTTAGGGCTTTTCCAATCTCTTAAACCTGGAGAAAAACCTGGTTGTCTGCCAATGCCTGTGCAGTTTGGACATCATGACCATCACAACTGATCTTGGTGGAACATACTACCTCTCAATACCTTGCTCCGTCTGGACTACATTGCATATACAGGCATTAGCTGCAAGAGGAGTCGGCCTGGGGCCTGCACTTTTTTTGGAGCTTCCTGTTTGCATTCCTGGAAAGATTCCAGCATTTGGACTCTGATTCTGTCCCCACAAAGTACCAGACTACTGCTTTGATTTCCAAGAGGTGTCCTGCAGAAGCTGAAGTATAGTCCATTTCTTTAGTACATTCATTGCTAAAACAACAGGGAGCTTCAGAAAAGCTGAGCCAGGGGCCACCACTACTTAAATGATAGTTGCCTTGGCCAATTGTTAGGAGATCAATTGATTTCTCCCTAATTCTGGACTTGCTGCACTTTTCTCTTCTGTCACTAGGTGGCACTGTAGCTGGTGACATTGGATAAGACAAGGGCATAGCAAGGGGAGATTAGGAATGAATGGGGTGTCTCAACCAATGGGCAGGGATTTTCTTGGGTCCTTTGGCCTGCTGGGAGAGCCTATTTATTTGGGTGTTCTGTGCCACCTGGACAGCTGTCTGGGTGGAAGTGTGTCACGTTTCTCCGAGCTGCAAGGCCATAAGCCTGAGGTCTATCCCAGGGACATCTGGCTGCTAGGCTGTCTGAAGGCCTATCCAGAAGCAGGAGAGCAGTGTATGGTTGGGACTGCAGGCTTGTAGTTCAACCAGATGTAATGGTTCTGCTGGCCGGGGAACCAGTTGTGGTCAGAGGTAGAGGGGAAGCTGTTGCCACTAAGGAACCATCCACCTTGTTACCGGAGACCGCTGTGAGTAAGCTGAGACCAGTACCAGAGCAGACTTCTCACCAGCCGGAGATGGTGAAGAAGTAGGAAAACTTCAGCAAGTGCCAAGTCAGGGACCCAGCGAGACAGCAGAGGGGTCGCTTGCGGAGCATCAGTGAGTGCCAAGCCAGGGACCTAGTATGTCAGCAGGGCTGATGCTTTAAGAGTATCTGTGAGTGCCAAGCCAGGGACCCAGCAGGGAAGCAGGGGTGACGCTTGAGGAAGATACTGAGTGCTAACAGTGGAAGAGCTCAGGGGATCCAGTGGCTATTGGATCTGAAGTCTAGTGAGAGAGACTGGGAGCTCATTGAGTGAAGACCCACAGTGAGTGATTGTGGGGTAAGCTGAAAACTGTTCGAAAACTATTTGTGTTGCAAATAGTTGGATACAATTACAGCGTCCTACCTTTATAGAAGTGGTGTCCGGCTGGAGGCCTTCGCCTGTATGACTGTCTGCCTAACCCTCTCTCTCACAGTTCTGTTTAAGAGACAATAAATCTCTTTGCATTTAAAAAGTGGCACCTACCCTTTTCATCTTGCATTACACCCACTATGCCTCGTAACACACTCTATGCAGAAGGATGTCAGCTGTCCCTGACTCTGGAGGTCACCATTAGGCCTAAAGGGGCCTCCAGACTTTGCTACAGAGATTTACACTGTGTTTTCAGTGCACTGTGTTTTAGCTGCCTGGTTTGGTTCGAATCCTGGAAATACATTGATCACAGATTACCTGATCAGGATCCAGTGTGGTAGAACAGCCATACCTATCTTTATCTTGCAGGCAGTTCCATAGCTCCACCTCTTGCCGATTTCAGATAAATCATTTTTTGCAGACTTCCACCCGGGTGGTATTTTCACCATACAGAATTTCCAAGCATGCCGCTATTGCTGCTAAAGTTTCTCTCTCCTCCTCAGACACGGCTAACACCGCCGACAGGCAACACCTTCCAGGATATTGATAGCTAATTAAGGAAGGTATATCCCAGGGATCTGGAACAAACGTAATATATTACAGAGTAATATTTGTGCCATTACATTTTGTAGTCAATGCCAGTATTGCTCTGTAATGCACCATGGCTGTCACTCTTGCAACTCTTAGCCCTGAGGATGAGGGATCTGTCATCCTGCTGACTACGCCAAGTGTAGGCTGGGCCTAATCAGTGTACCCAAAGACTAATGCCGCGTACACACAGTCGGAATTCTCGTCGGAAAAAGCTCTGATGGTTTTCCTATCTGAATTCCGACGGAATTTCGCTCAAACTGTCTTGCCTACACACGGTCACACCAAATTCCGACCGCCAATAACACCACGCCTTAAAAAACGTTCGACTGCACTATAAAAGGGAAGTTTAATGCTTCTGAGCATGCGTCGAATTGTTTCCGAGCATGCGTCGGAATTTTGCGTGTCGTAATTGCATACACACGATTGGAAAATCCGATAGAAAGGTTTTCCGTCGGAAAAATTAAGAACAGGTTCTCAATCCAAAGTCCGTCGGAAATTCCGACAGAAAAAGACCGATGGGCATACACATGGTCGGAAAATCCGATGAAAAGCTCCCATCGGACTGTTTCCATTGAAAATTCCGACCGTGTGTACGCGGCATTAGAGGAATCATCTAATTTAGTTGTTTGAATGCTGTTTATATATTGAAGAAATACAAGGGCACAGTTATACCAATGGCATACCTCCCAACTTTCTGAAATGGGAATGAGGGACACCTATTAGCAAAAGTATGTAGGCATAGGACACACCTCCTGCCACGCCCCCCTTAACCACTTCAATACCAGGCACTTTTGTCCCTTCCTGCCCAAGCCAATTTTTAGCTTTCAGCGCTGCTGCACTTTGAATGACAATTGCGCGGTCATGCTACACTGTACCCAAACAAATTTTTTTATAATTTTGTTCCCACAAATAGAGCTTTTTTTTGGTGGTATTTGATCACTGCTGGCATTTTTATTTTTTTGCGCAACAAATAAAAAAAGACAAAAAAAAAAAATGTTTTTCTTTGTTTCTGTTATAAAATTTTATAAATAAATAAGTTTTCTCCTTCACTGACGGGCACTGATGAGGCTGCACTAATGGGCACTGATAGGTGGTACTGATGGGCACTGATAGGTGGCACTGGTATGCAGCACTGATGGGCATTGATAGGTGGTAACTGATGGGCACTGATAGGTGGCACTGAGGGGTACTTATGGGTGGCATTGATAGGTGGCACGGGTGGGCACTGATTGGCACTGATAGGTGGGCACTGATGGGTGGCAATGATGGAAACTGATAGATGGCACTGCTAGGCATCACTGTGAGGAGACATCTGGCAGGCACTGACTGACTGGCACTGACTGGCAAGATGTGTGGTCACTGATTGTCATTATTTGGGCACTTACTGGCATCCCTGGTCATCCATCTGTTGTGGGCATCCCTGGTGGTCCTGGTAGTGTCTGGTGGTGACCCTTGAACTCTTTGCTCCTTCCATTAACTTTCTATTTAAGCCATGTCTCTGCACTTCCTCTCTGCACTTCCTATTTTCCAATTATTGTGCTCTCCCAAGTTGATATCTTGCTTAGTTGCATACCTACTGCTGTCATCTTCGTTACCATTCATTATCGACTCTTGGCTTATTCATTGACTATGCTTCCAACTGATCCCATCCAGCTACTAATTGTTCATCAACTATGCATCTACTTGTTCCCTAGATGCTGCATCAGCTACCTGACCCCTTCTTGCTCTCTTCCTGCTGTGGCAATTCAGAGCGCTGTGACCTGGCATTAGCATGCTGGGAAACCCATCTCCACTTTCAGGATCTCTGGTGAAGACCAGCTAGTGGTTAGACCCCACTCCTTGGTTGATCATCCAACCATCATCCGCTAGGGGGGTTTGTTTGTGTATTCATCCTACTGACTACTGTGTGAACCTCTCTACTGCTACAGCCATTGGCCTCTGAGCCTGATTTCAGACCATGACAGGCTTCCAGTGGGAGACTGTTATGAGCAGCTGACAGGGGAGACACCCTTGTAATGTGAAACCTATTCTTTCCCTCTTTAACAGGTACCTCACCCTAATGGTACTCCTACTTTCTCCCTATCCAACGGGAGCTCTGTCCCTATCTTAGACTCACACACTGTGGGCCCAGTGAATAACGCAGAATCTCCTATTTAAAGTGGTGTTGCCACCAAAAAAAAAAAAATCTGGCTTAAAAATCATAAAAAAAAAAAAAAAAAAAAATAATTGGAAAAAAAATTTTTTTTTTACTCACCTCTAAATGCCTGTTGCTAGGGGGTCCCTCGTAGTCTGCCACCTTCATTGCCCGGGCAATGACATCACTTCCTGTAGGCGCCGCACAGTCATCTGGGACCTGTCATGTGTCCCAGATGAGTGAGCATCGAATCACGGCGTGGGGAACGAGGGGGGGGTCTCGTTCCCACGCATCACTGGACCTCGGGACAGGTAAGTGTCCGATTATTAAAAGTCAGCAGCTGCAGTATTTGTAGCTGCTGACTTTTATTTATTTATTTTTTTTTTGTGGGCACTCCACTTTAAGGAATATTGAATTTATGACTGCCACCAAAATTTTGTGTGATTTCAGTAAGATATACTGTCCTCCCGAAGATGGCTGCCTGGAGGTCATAGTAGGTGACAAGTTAGTTCTCAAAGCTCTGAATAAGCCTGGAGAAATGGCACAGTACCACCTTCAGGTTGGTGGAAATACTGTAGCCCAGCACCTGCCTACTTTCTACCATGTTCTCAGCAATAGCTATAGATACACTTTAATCGCACTGTCACCAGCAGCTGAGACAGAAAGTGTTTTTCTTGTGTTTGCTGCTTCCATCCCATCTGAATAAATGGAAATGCTTATATATTTTTTCCTTTGAACCTAATGACTCACTGGTCACTAGCAAGATATTCTCAATATACTGTATTTATTGGTGTATAACACTCACTTTTTCACCATGAAAATCGGGTGCAAATAGCATGTGCGTGTTATATGCCAATACTTAAATTTTAGCTGCCTCAGAGGGGATAGGGAGGGGGCAGGACAAGCGCCGTCAGATTACATACAGTAAGAATCTCCTATTCACTTGGCGGCCTCTGTAATAGGAAGTCCTGTCTCCTGGGCCGCCATTGGACCACTGGTCTGTCTATCATAGGAGATTCTCACTGTATGTAATCTGTTGGCACTCATCCCGCCCCCCCCCTCCCTGTCCCCTCTAGGCTGCAGATGTGCATCAATCAGGCTACATTGATGGCAATGGTGAGGCTGCATTGATGGCACTTGTGAGGCTGCAGATATGCATTGATCAGGCTGCATTGATGGCAATGGTGAGGCTGCAGATGGGCACTGACCCTTATTTTGCTTAAAAAAAAAAAGTTTTTTTCCTGAAACTTCCATCTTAAAGTGAATATGCGTGTTATACGCCTGTGCGTGTTATACGCCGATAAATACGGTATTTATAATTTCAAGAACAAAACAAAAGTACAAACCAGCAGTATGTTTTTTATTGTGCAGCTTAAAACCTGTAACGGCACACTTTAACACTGATTAAGAAAGAGGGTGTTGACACAAAATATACATCCATCATTATATTATCCTCAGATTACCCAGGAGGTCTATGAGCACTGCTATTGAAATCTTGCTTAATCCCACAGTGGGGTAGCCCCCACAAAGACAGCTTATTATATTAAACGTTATATCCTTGCAGGAAAATGCACCAGCTGTCCACTTCTCATTTTTCTGCCACTCTGGTTTGATAAACACAAAAAAAAACACTGCTTGAAGTATGCCAACCAGTAAACGCTGCTCTATAAAATACTCAGACTGCATTGAAGATGTATGGTACTGTCATAGATCTGTCTTCATACCTTATGTTTAGTCATTATTCGAAAATAGATTCACATTTAGAAGTTTGACAATGAGTAACTACCGCTAAGAAAGAAATCTGTTCTAGTGCTAGCAAGGCAGTCTTTAATATTGATTGGACCCTGGGCAAACATTTTCTTGGTGGCCCCCCCGGCCCTTCCATGCAATTTCGCTCTCTGAGACATACAATAAATAGCAGCTAGACTCAAAATCAGTTTACTGAATCAGATCAGGCAGTGATTGCGTTTGGTTGCCAAAAGTTATGGTGTATCATTACCGCTCACTGACTGGCTGCTAGAGGTTACAGCACACATTATGGCTCACTGATTATTTGATAGAAGTTACAGCACATGACTTCTGCTTGTTGATTGGTTGCTAGAGATTACTGTACATCAATACTGCTCACTGGTTGGTTGCTAGAGGTTATTGGACATCCTTATCACTCACTAATTGGTTGCTAGAGGTTACTGCACATTATTACTGCTCACTGATTGGTTGCTAAAAGTTACAGCACATAATTTCCTCACTGCCTGCACACCATAGACTGGGGAGGTGAGGAGACCCATCAATAGACATAAAACCTATCCTAGGTAATCTAGGACTCCTGGGAACAGTGGCAATGCCGGGGGGTGCTGATGAGTGGCAATGCTGGGGGGTTGATGGGACCAGGGGCAGTGGTTGGGGGACGGGATTAGTTAGGAGGCAAATTCTAAATCATGTAGAGTAAAGCTGTACAACTTTGGCAAGTATATAGTGGGGGATTCTACACTGACCACCAATGTGATTGGTTATTTACAATGACCACCAATGAGAGGGGGGATTTACACTAAGCACCAATGTGAGGGGGGATTTACCACCATTTAACAGGGGATTTTAGGCCACCCACCAATAGGGATTTCTACACTGACACCAATGTAATAGGAGCATTTACACCAACCACCAGTGTAAGGGGAATATACAATGTAGGAATTTACACTGGCAACTATTGTCGAGGAAATTTGTACTGACCATCAATGTAAGGTGACACTTCTACACCGACCACCAATGTTAGGGGGGTTTTCCACTGACCACCAATGCAAAGGGGGGTTTTTCACTGACCACCAATGTAAATGTGGATTTACACTGTCCACCAATGTAATAGCAATTCTGCACTTACCACCAATGTAAAGGGAAATGTACACTGATCACCAATGTAATGAAGAAATTACACCGACAACCAATGTAATGGGGGATTTTACATTAACAACCAATAAAGGGGATTTCTACACTGGCCACCACTGTAAGGGGGGATTTACACTCACCGCCAAATTTAAGGGGGCTTCTACATGGACCACCAATGTAAGGGAGGATTCAAAACTGACCACAAATGTTTGGATTTTTTTTACAGATTATATAAAGAGGAGTTTCTACACTAGCCATCAATGTAATGGTGATTTACACTGACCAGTAATGTAATGTAGATTTACACTGACCACCAATGTAATGGGGATTTACACTGACCACCAATGTAATTGGAGCATTCACAGTAACCACCAATGTAAAGAGGGATTTACACTGACCACAAATGTAAGGGGCAATTTGCTTACCTTTGCAGAACAGGCTGATGTTAGGCTTAATGACCACAGTTGTAGGCAGGACTTTGTAATGTTTGACATTTTGTAATGTTTAGTGTAAGAGCTTATGAAGAAATGAATGTCCCTGGTTCGGAAAAGGATAAAACTGAAAGGATAAAATATCCCTGTGTTAGCAGTGTTGGTAAGAGTTAAATTGGCACTGTGTAAGTGGGAAAAAAAAGCAGCTGCACTGGGCTCTAAAGGTTACTCAAAACAGGGACAACTGAAGAAGAAAGAGGGACAGAGGTATTTGGTTTAACAAAGAGGGACAGTCCCTCCAATGAGGGACAGTTGAAAGGTATGCATAATACACTTTTCTTTGATGTTTCAATATTGATGCCCTGCCTCATTGTTGATAACTGATATCAATGCTCAGTATCCTCATGCAGCTTCTTTTTGTAGAGAATGTATCCACTCTTTAGGAGCCTACTACTGTTATAGTATTTCCTTTTAGGTAATTACTATAATTGTGAATGCTGAGAGGATAGGACCGTGGGGCATTTACAAATGACAGTAGCCACATGACCTATACAAATGTAGCGGCCATAACCCTTGATGGGGCGGCCTTAGCTTTTGGGCTTACCGGTTACCTCCGCTTGGCTTGTTCTTCCAGGTCTAAGGGTTCCCAGGGTTAGTACCCAACGACTTTGGATGCTGACACCATAAAAGTCTTTTAGAAAGGTTTTTATTTGCAGGGGTAACATCCAACAGACACAGTCTCATATAGGAACTGAGGGCAAGGGTGAAGAAACTCAGGCACCTTGAACTGCAGACTATTTGAAAGTCTATAATGCAAACCCAGAGAGTAGCCACTCACAGCTGGGCGCTTCAAAGCTGAACAAATCTCTAGACACAGATTATGGCAGTCAGCACTTGAATTCGGAAATTGCAAAGTCTCTGACCTTGAAGAAAAGTTGCAATCAAAGTGAACAGGAACCTTTCCTCAGTACCTGGAACGTTCTCTGTCTCCATGGCAGTACTGGGAAAGCGTGGATTCGTCAGTGTCCTTGACAACCCAGCAACCAGGCACTTCTTGGGATGCCAGCTTGTTGGCCCTCCTCCGAAGAGTCCTCCCCCGGTCGCTTACACAAGCTGCGGTGCCCCTCCAAGTTGAGAGTGCACCCAGAAGCCTTAAATCCTCCCTCAGTTACTGCGCCTCCGACCAGCCGGTTCCGAGACTCGGGAACAGATGGATCCTTGCCCCAGACCAAGCAGGTCTGTGGGGCTAGTCAAGCGGACCATGTTGCGGGTGGCCTTAGCTCCGTGACCGGGACCCCTCGTGGGGCTACCCTGGTCCAGATCCAGAAACAGGCAGCTCCGGCCGAACGAACCCCGAACATGTGACTCCAGCATCTTAAGTACCCTTCCCCAGACTCCTCAGCGGGGCCAGACGCACCCGCCGATTGGCTCCGGGGAATGTTGATACCCAAAACGTCCAACCAGGCCTGGTTCTGAGCCTGTCATGTGCACCTCAAAGTACACATGACCAGGCAGAACCCCTACATAGCCCAGCCAAACTGATGCCAAAGTTAAACCTACACAATAAACCCTCAGAACCTCCTTACTGTTGTGAGATAAAAATACTAAATTTACACATAGCGGACACCTTGCAAAAGTGTCGCCGCTACACAAACATTATATAAACTGCCACTCCTCCATTCCTAGGTCAATAAGTCAACAATACAATTATCTTTATATTGTAGAGGCGATAGTCATCTAATTTAAAGGAGAATTTGGGGAATTAAAAAAAAATCAAAAACATACTTACCTACCTGCTTCAGCATCGATTTGATGCGACTAACTGTCCCCTGCCGGCACTAAGCCAGAGAAATCACGTTATCTCTGATCGCTCAGTTCTAGGGTCGGCTCTAAGTAACTCCTCACTGGAGCTCCAGGCAGGAAAGGGGTGGGAGTGCCTGGCTAAGGCTTTCATCGGTACGCTGAGAGGCTGAACCAATCTGGGTGGATCCTGAAATTATTGTTGGGATTCCTCCAGATCTTGAAGCAGCCCTGTGATGTCAGCCGACAGCTGGGTTTAACCCACTGGTCACAAGAGAGCAGAACTAAGTGGACTTCTGTGACCCACATGAGACGTATGACCAAAAGAGCTTTGGCGATACTTCTCTTTTAAGCTTTTTACATAGTTGGTCAAATATCAGCCATATTGTATCACAGTTTAAGATCATGTACTCTCAAAGTGGTTTTATCATCACATACTGTATATTATTATTATAATACAGGATTAATATAACGCCAATGGCTTGCACAGTTCATTGCATTATAAAAGTGAGACAATACAATTACAATGCACTTCAATAAAAGGGGATTAGGAGGGTCCTGTTTGAGAGAGCTTACAATCTAATAAAATGGATTATGTTTAGTACATGCGGGCTAAATTATGTATAAGCGAAAGCCTAGCAGGTATATATTACCTGTCAAAGAAATCACAGTATTCCTTCTGAGAATCTACCTTATTCCCCTGGAAGGTTAGAGCTATCTGTGTCAGCCATTTTCCTGGGTCAGCATCTACATCCTAGATTAAGATGCACTCATGTAACTTTTGATGTCCCAGCATTAGACTGTATGTTCTTGGCTGGGTGTACAACAAATCAGATCCCTATTGCTGGCAATTAGGCTTGTGCAATTCGTTTCGTAACGAATCAAAATTCGGACGAATTTTGCATCTTTCTGACAATCGAATGCATCCGAATGTCCAAATAAAAAAATAACGAATTTCAACTTATACGAAAGAAATTATAGCGGATATAACGAATGAATTCGACATGATTCGGTAATTCGTTAAAGATCTAATGAAACAAAAGGTCAACTCAAAGTAAATCTTACAGTCCAATCAGCTGATTCATTTTGTGCTGGAGGTTGGATTACTGGCAAAGTGCATTCCTGAGAACTGAGTGAGAAGGGTGTTGTATTGTATTTGAGCAGAGGAGAAGAGATATTATCAGTGTGTGTTAATAGATTCAATAAACAAACGACTTTCCAAACTACAAATCGTTATCATGAATATATATACATACATACATAAATATTGAATTTCAACGAATACGAATGAAATTATAGCGCATATAACGAATTAATTCGACATGATTCGAGATTCAGTATAACGGATATCGACACTCTACGAATAATAACGAATTATCCGAAATGTATTAACGTTACATAACGAATATAACATAACGATATTATATATTTTACGAATGACAACAAACCGAAACGAAACAAATTTTTCCATTTTGCACAAGTCTACTGGCAATCTTTGTAACTTGTTACAAAATTACAGTGTACAAAATTTGTGAGTGATTACTGTGCGAGGCGAGGGAAAACTGAGCAAATGCTTCTGCTTTTGTGCATGAGATTTGTAGGCAGGTTGCCTATAGTATTCATTTGTAAAAATATAAAACATATGCTGCGCTAATATGAACAAATGTGAAATGCTGGAGGCTATTCTTTCAGTCTCTGCCCGGTGGCACTAACTGGTCATCTGTGGAACTGCCTGAGGAGCGCTGAGTGTCCATCCATGTGAGGCTTTGGATCATATCTGCTAACAGAGCGTGTTGTGACCTGAGAGAGTCACATACATTGAGCTAAGTCAGTGCATACTAGGGTTGTCCCGATACCACTTTTTTAAGACCGAGTACAAGTACCGATACTTTTTTTCAAGTACTCGCCGATACCGATTACCGATACTTTTTATTAATGTCATGTGACAGTTTGACTGATGGGCACTGATAGGTGGCACTGACTGATGGCTAGCACTGACTGATGGGGACTAAAAGGTGGCACTTATGGGCACTGATAGGCGGCAATTATAGGCACTGATAGGTGGCACTGACAGGTGGCTGGTACTGATAGGTGGCACTGATAGACGGTACTTCTGGGCACTGATAGGTGGCACCGACAAGTGGCTGGCACTGATAGATGGCACTTATGGGCACTGACAGGTGGCTGGCACTGAAATGCAGCAATAAATGACATGAGGAAAGGATGTATTTTTTTAAATGCTGTACACCCTGCCGCAGTAAGCAGCAGACATCTTGTTACACCCAGCTCGAACTATATGGGCTGGGTGTAACAAGATGTCCACTGCTGGCTTACTACAGCCAAGTGCAGAGTGTACCAAGATGGGTATCGGGATGTTCTGACGGCTCTCTCTGTTGTCTCTCTCTCCCCCTCTCTCTGTTGTCTCTCCCCCTCTCTCTGTTGTCTATTGTCCCTCTCTCTGTTGTCCCTCTCCCTGATCTCTCTCTCTCTCTCTCTCTCTCTCTCTCTCTCTCTCTCTCTCTCTCTCTCTCTCTCTCTGTAGTTTTGTGCTTGGAGATAGGAAAGTGAAAGAAAACTCAGCTTCAATCTCTGTCACAGTGAGGTACAGGGCGGCAGAAGACACGCCCCTTTCACACACGCCCCCTTGTAATGTGTTAATTACACAGGCTGACTCCGCCCACCCTCTTCATCCGCCCGCCCTCTGCCTTCACCTGCCCTCTGCCTTCACCTGCCCTCTCCGTTCACCCGCTGACTCCGCCCGCCCTATCCGTCCACCCGCCGACCAGGTATCGGATAAGGCATCGGGAGCATTTGTGCGAGTACAAGTACTCGCGCAAATGCTCGGTATCGGTCCCGATACCGATTCTAGTATCGGTATCGGGACAACCCTAGTGCATACATGTGTTTGGTGGAAGAAGCACTTTCACATTTCACATTTCACATGTGTTTAAGAGCTCTATCTTTCAAAAGGAAAGAGGACTTTACGCTGGTGGTTACTGATTTACCTTTTGCATGGACTTTAATTTAATGTTGGACTTTATTTAGTTGAAGAATATTTTATATTTGTTCATTCTGTATTAGCACAGCATAAGTTTCATATTTTTACAAGTGTATGGTATGCCCTGTACGTTTTGTGTGCTGCTGCTTTCAGATTGTTTCATTGTACCTTTTGCGTGGTCATTTTTTGTTTTAATTTACAGTATTCATTTAGCTAGGCTTGTGTGGCTGCCCAGGCTTAGAGAAAGGGGTTAATACTGCTTTCCATTACCTGCTCACATTTGTGGGCTTTTATAGGGTCCAGACTCCTAACCTGTGATACATAAAAGGAAGAGGTTCGGGTCCCAAGAAAGCGTGGAGTAGCAGACTAAGAACAGGAACGGGACCTAGACCTAGCAGTCTGTCTCTGTCGGTCACCAGGAGCGGAGTAGCATTACAGAGATCTATGGCCTGATCACTAGGTACGGAAAGGCAAGAGTTAAGTTGAGCACATATGAGGTCCACTCAATTTGTTTGGCGGGATCCCATTCTGTTACTGGGAGTGGGGTAACAGAGGTACGCTTACTGGTAGAGTGAGCATAGGCTCTGCGTGTCCCTCCTAATTCAACATATACACCTGTTAAAGTGTGTAGGACAAGGACAGTATCTTCAGAAGAACTCTGCATACAACACTAGACATAAATGGCTTATCTCTGAGTTGGGGGACTACTGTAATGTTTGACTTTCACATGACTGTGGCCCTTGCCTGGTCACGGGCATTGGTGAGCACACATTATGGCAAGGTGTAACCCCTGTGCTATGATGAGTGACCCTGTTCATTGCCTGGCATATCCCAGAAGAACCCACCCAGGGTAGGCCTCCTATGTGATCCACACTTAGCGCCCTACAAGTTAATGGAAAACATATGGAGGAGGTGCCATTCACCTACTGCAACAGGCACCCCTTACAGACTGATGACAACATTTTCCAAGGTTGCACCTTTGAAGCCTATGCAGAATCACATGGAGTTTAAGGATTCCCACGCAAATGGTTATTTGAGACGTGGGGCATTTCTGAAGTGAGACTTTCTGCAGCAACATGTACATACTGACTGCTGATGCAGTCAGTTAACTGTTGCTGGTAACTTGGATGTTTGGATTTAGGCATAAGTTTACTTTAACCGCTTCCCGACCGCCTCCTGCACATTTACGTCGGCAGAATGACAGGGCTAGGCAAAAGCACGTACAGGTACGTCCCCTTTAATTGCCTAGCCGTGGGGTCGCGGGCGCGCCGCTGGTGGCGCGCTCGCGACCCGGTCGGGAGCTCCGTGACCACGGCCGCGGGACCAGCGGACCTGATCGCCGCTGGTGTCCCGCGCTCGGGTCACAGAGCTGAAGAACGGGGAGAGGTCTGTGTAAACAAACCTCTCCCCGCGCTTCCTACTCTGCCTGTCACTGATCTGCTGTTCCCTGTCATCGGGAAAGCCGATCAATGACGTCAGAAATGACTGTAAAAAAAAAATACAACACGTCACACTGGATCCTCCCCGCCCCCTAGTGGTTAACTCCTTCACTGCCACTGTCATTTACATAGGAATCAGTGCTATTTAAATAGCACTGATTTCTGTATAAATGACAATGGTCCCGAAAATGTGTCAAAAATTGCCGATGTGTCCGCCATAATGTCGCAGTCACAATAAAAATCGCTGATCGCCGCCATTACTAGTAAAAAAAAAATATTAATAAAAATGCTATAAAAACTATCCCCTATTTTGTAAACGCTATAACGCTATAACTTTTGCGCAAACCAATAAATAATCACTAATTGCGATTCTTTTTACCAAAAATATGTAGAAGAATACGTATCGGCCTAAACTGAGGAAAAAAAATGTTTTTTTATATAATTTTGGGGGATATTTATTATAGCAAAATGTTAAAAATATTGATTTTTTTTCAAAATTGTCGCTCTATTTTTGTTTATAGCGCAAAAAATAAAAACCGCAGGGGCGATCAAATACCACCAAAAGAAAGCTCTATTTGTGGGAAAAAAAGGACGCCAACTTTGTTTGGGAGCCACGTCGCACGACCGCGCAATTGTCAGTTAAAGCGACGCAGTGCCGAATCGCAAAAAGGGGCCAGGTCCTTTGGCTGCCAATTGGTCCGGGGCTGAAGTGGTTAAAGCAGGATTAAACCCAAAATAAAACATTTATTATATTGCAGCTTTTCTTTTTATGCTTTCTTTCTTCTGTTTTAATCTGCTGATTCAGCGAGTGAGTTTGTTGTTTTTCAAAAGAACAAGCTCTCTTCTAGATGTATCAGTTTACAGGGATGAGTCAAACCATTTAACATTGGCAGTAGCGCTTACAATGATCAGCTTTTATTTATTTATGTAAAAGCTTTATCTTAAAAGGAAAAAACTGCTGTACCTTATTATAAAGTGTGAGCTTGAGTTTGACTTACATTTGTTAGTGTATTTAAATCTGCTAGTACATCTGACACTCCCTTCCCCCAGACTGACAATGCTCCTGTTCAAAGGTGCCTCTGTTCTCCTTCATCCAGAGTGGAGGCACTCTAATACAGGAGGTGTGTTACTGGACAGATCACCAGGTGACGACAAAGGTAAAAAAAAACTAATACAGCCACCACATCTAATGATTGGTAAGCTGCAATATAATACATTTTATGGTTTGGGTTTAATACCACTTTGTTTCTACAGCATCTTTCATTTCATTAGAAGTACTTGTGCTGTAATATGGACAAACCCCTCAGGACTTTGTGGGCTGGATAAGGCAGAATTACATGTTACATAGACCCTTTTCACACTGAGGCAGTTTTCAGGCGTTTTAGCGCTAGAAATAGCGCCTGTAAAGCACCTGAAAACTGCCTCTAATTCATTACAATGAGTGCTTTCACACTCGGGCGGTGCGCTTGCGGGACGTTCAGAAAAGTCCTGCAAGCAGCATCTTTGGGGCGGTTTGGGAGCGCTGTATACAGCGCTCCCAAACGCCCCTCCCCATTGCAATGAATGGCCCACGCTTCCGAAGTGCCTGAAAAGCGATTTGAAAGCGGCGCAACACATGAGTTTTTAACCCCTACTTTGGGGTTAACAGCGCCCCGCTAGCGGCCGAAAAGCGCTGCTTAAACAGCGCTAAAGCATCACTAAAACGAGCGGCGCTAATGCGGCCGCGGCCCCAGTGTGAAATGGGTCTTACAGTATTTAAAAATTTTGCCATCCAATGCTTGGCCAGGAGATAGAAGTTGTAGTGAAGCAGTTGCAATATGGAGCAGCCAACTTGATGATTTGGATAAATATTTTGGAGAGGGGGACAGGCTGGCATATTTGTATAGGTGATAGCATTTTAGGTCTGCTTTAAGTGCCAAAGCATACTTACTGTATATACGAAATATGTTGTTTATGGTTTTTATTCATTGTTAATTTTCTCCCCCCGCCTCCATTAGACACATTGGAATTAGCAGTGAGCCTGCTGTATTATAAATTATTTATATTGTCCTTCTGATTATTTTAGGATAACGGTCTCTGCTATGTGCTTCATGGACTTCAGCAGATTTCCTCTAGATACGCAGAACTGCTCCTTGGAACTGGAAAGTTGTAAGTAGGTTTGTTCATTGCTTGTGCTGTATAATTGTGCTGAAATTAAAGATATGTGGTGCTAAAATTCATACATAAATAGATTGTACTTGTAGCGCTACCCCCAAAGGAGCTGCTGGTCAGGATGGGCCCTGTGTTTTCTGCATCAACCTCCTCAAGAACTTCAACCTCTCTGACACTAGGTTAAGTGCATAAGCAAGCAATATCACAGAAAATCTCTAAATGGACGCTCGGTATTAAAGCGGTAATGCACTCTTTTTTTTTTTCTTTTTTTTTTTGGGCTATATGCCAAGGGCATATAGCTCAATTGGGGGACTTACCTGTTCCATCTTCCATCTCGATCGCAGCCGGTTTTCATCTTCATCTTCTTCTTGTCTTCTTCTTGTCTGCTGGGGTCCATCTTGCCTGTGGGCATGTGAAACCCCACAGGCACTGTTGATGGCCCAGCATGCACCGCCGTTACTCGCGCGTGCGCAGTAACGGCACATCTGTCGACATCTCACGAGATTTCGGCAGATGTGGCCGAAATCTCGGGAGATTTCGGAAGATGTGGCCGAAATCTCGCAAGATTTTGGAAGATGCCCGCACTGACTCCTGGGATCAATGACACCAGATCCCAGGAGACAGTGCGGCGTGACGACGATCGACGCAGAGACCCCGCCCGCCGCCACAGAGAGAGAAGACCGGAAGTCTTCAATTACAAGGTAAGTAAAAAAAAAAAAAAAAAAAAACATTTCATTTAGTACTCTTTGCCTGATTTGGAAGGCAAAGAGATTTACTAAATGAAATGGGTGCAGAACCGCTTTAAGAGATTGCACTACGTCAAAGGAGCAGGCACTTACACTGTTAGTAAAATCAAACTTGGTTGATTGTCACACAGTACGGACAGTAATAAAGGAAAGCATAAAGATGGGTTGGCAATAGTAATAACACAATTGTATATAAAATGAAAAACACTAAGTATAAGATGACATTTTGTGCCAGATCAGCATAAACAGCAAACATTTACTGGAGGGCAGCAATGAACAGTAATGTAGCTTAGTTGACTGTGTTTAGGAGGCTATACTGCCAAGGTGCCTTACTGGTGACTGTTAGACCTAGGCTCAATGGGCAGAGGTACCCGTTAACTGAATAATGAGTAGGAGCTATAAGAATGGCCTAGTGATGGGGGGGGGGGGGGGGTTGGTGCAGTCCTTTAGGTTGCTCCTCTGCCGGCTATCATTGGGGCCCTGTAAGAAGTGTTGGTGCACTTACTGACATTAAAGCTTCAGTTGTTTTTTTTTTACTAAAACAATGAACATGTTATACTTACCTGCCCTGTGCAATGGTTTTGCACAGAGCAGCCCCAATCCTATTTTTCTGGGGTCCCAGCTGGTGCTTCTCTTCAGCGAGTGCCCCATAGAAAGCCGCTGTCTATGGGGGCATTTGTGTGCGTCTCCACTCGTCTATTGACACAGACTGGGCGATTCAGCCCCATACTCATCACTCACACCATTTGACTGACAGCAGCAGGAGCCAATGGCTCCCACTGCTATCAATCTGCCCAGTAAGAAGGTGAACAGTGGAAAGAGCCGCTGCTCTAGTGCACATCGCTTTATCAAGATTGGGCTCAGGTAAGTATAAGGGGGGCTGGGGGGGATTCTGCAGCACAGAAGGCTTTTTACCTTAATGCATAAAATGCATTAGGGTAAAAAACCTTAAGGTTTTAGAACCACTTTAATAAATCAGCATGCAGTAAGGATGCAGTATAGGTGCTGTATAGATGTAGTATAGGTGCAGTATAGATGCTGGATAAATGTGGTATAGATGCAGTATAGGTGCAATGTAGGTGAGGTATAGGTGCAGTAGAGGTGCCTTATAATCAATGTCCTGCCTCTAGTGGTTCAGTCCCTGCAAACAGTGTGAACAATGGGCAGTGAGCCCTATCACCAGTGCCCATGCTGCGGCTATGACCTCTCGCTGTTAAAAGGGACCCCCTTTATCTCTCTACAGAATACCTCTGGTGATCAGCAGTGGGAGGAGACGAGTGAGAGGACACTCTGGTCTACCTGCAGCAATGGTACAGATGTGATGCTGTAGTCCATGTGGCTCTACGCCAGGTGTCTCCACTCCCAGGCCTCAAGCTCGGCCCCCGCTGATCTGGCCTCCCAGCAGCCCTGTCTACATGCAGATAGATGTACTCTCATTGGTTCCCATGGCGCCAAGAGGAAGAGGTTTCTCATGCAGTCCAGTAAAAACCCTCTTGCCACTCCCAATTCTCTGTAGTGTACTCTGGGAACTGTAATGTAAATGGTCCGTTGTCCTTATTCTATGGCTCATATCAGGAACTACAACTCCTGTGATTCTCAGCTCCCTGCAAAGGAATACATAGGCTTCCTGGTTATAGCTTTCTTCCTGCTGGCTGGAAGGGATAGTGCAGCATGGCATCCAGTATCACAGTAGAGGGTGAAGGAACAAAGGGCAATGTCTCCTTCTCCATGATGTTGTAATCCAACACCTGCCTACATACTTAAGAAATGTATGTGAAACGCTCTATGCTGTGTCTGTCTGTTCAGAAACATTATAACCTACAGTGGTGTGAAAAAGTGTTTGCCCCCTTCCTCATTTCCTGTTCCTTTGCATGTTTGTCACACTTAAGTGTTTCGGAACATCAAACCAATTTAAACAATAGTCAAGGACAACACAAGTAAACACAAAATGCAATTTGTAAATGAAGGTGTTTATTAATAAAGGTGAAAAAAAATCCAAACCATCATGGCCCTGTGTGAAAAAGTGATTGCCCCCCTTGTTAAAACATACTATAACTGTGGTTGTCCACACCTGAGTTCAATTTCTCTAGCCACACCCAGGCCTGATTATTGCCACACCTGTTCACAATCAAGGCATCACTTAAATAGGAGCTGCTTAAAAAAGTAAGGTCCACCAGAAGATCCTTAAAAGCTACACATCATGCCGAGACCCAAAGAAATTCAGGAACAATTGAGAAAGAAAGTAATTGAGATCTATCAGTCTGGAAAGGGTTATAAAGCCATTTCCAAAGCTTTGGGAATCCAGCGAACCACAGTGAGAGCCATTATCCACAAATGGCGAAGACATGGAACAGTGTTGAACCTTCCCAGGAGTGGCCGGCCGCCCAAAATTACCCCAAGAGCGCAGCGACGACTCATCCAAGAGGTCACAAAAGACCCCACAACAACGTCCAAGGAACTGCAGGCCTCACTTGCCTCAGTTAAGGTCAGCGTTCATGCCTCCACCATCAGGAAAAGACTGGGCAAAAATGGCCTGCATGGCAGAGTTCCAAGGAGAAAACCACTGCTGAGCAAAAAGAACATCAAAGCTCGTCTCAATTTCTCCACAACACATCTTAATGATCCCCAAGACTTTTGGGACAACATTCTGTGGACCGATGAGACAAAAGTGGAACTCTTTGGAAGGTGTGTGTCCAAGTATATCTGGCGTAGAAGGAACACTGCATTTCAGAAAAAGAACATTGTACCAACAGTAAAATATGGTGGTGGTAGTGTGATGGTCTGGGGCTGTTTTGCTGCTTCAGGACCTGGAAGACTTGCCGTGATAAAAGGAACTATGAATTCTGCTGTCTACCAAGAGATCCTGAAGGAGAATGTCCGACCATCTGTTCATGTACTCAAGCTGAAACGAACTTGGGTTCTGCAGCAGGACAATGATCCTAAACACACCAGCAAGTCCACCACCGAATGGCTGAAGAAAAACAAAATGAAGACTTTGGAGTGGCCTAGCCAAAGTCCTGACCTGAATCCTATTGCGATGTTGTGGTATGACCTTAAAAAGGCCGTTCATGCTCGAAAACCCTCTAATGTAACTGAATTAGGACAATTCTGCAAAGATGAGTGGGCCAAAATTCCTCCAGGACGCTGTAAAAGCCTCATTGCACGTTATCGCAAACGCTTGGTTGCAGTTGTTGCTGCTAAGGGTGGCCCAACCAGTTATTAGGTTTAGGGGGCAATCACTTTTTCACACAGGGCCATGATGGTTTGGATTTTTTTTCACCTTTAATAATAAACACCTTCATTTACAAATTGCATTTTGTGTTTACTTGTGTTGTCCTTGACTATTGTTTAAATTGGTTTGATGTTCCGAAACACTTAAGTGTGAGAAACATGCAAAGGAACAGGAAATGAGGAAGGGGGCAAACACTTTTTCACACCACTGTATATGTTAATTCATTTTTCAACTACTGTAAGCCATCTAGGAACTTGTGCTTCTAAAATATTCATTTAATCATTGTCATTCATTTTTTGATTTCAACTAGATGCCTATAATGAGGATGATCTAATGCTGTATTGGAAGCATGGAAATGAGTCTCTGAAAACTGATGAACACATTGCCCTATCCCAGTTTTTCATTGAAGAGTTCAGCGCTTCTAGTGGACTGGCACTATACAGTAGCACCGGTAATCATTGATAATAACTGTTTATTAGATATTGTGACTTCCATCATCTATCTGAACAGTTGCGAACATTCCCAGTTCAAATGGCAAGACAAATACTATAGGTGACACTTCTCGACTACCATTCCATCAGTCTAAAGCTAAAAGTGCTGCCTGAGATGTCTCCTATTATTTACTTATCCAGAAAAGCCTCTTCCGTGACTTGCCTGATATTATGTTTATTTTGCTAAGGTTTCCTAAGATTCTATGAAGACATAAACTGCGCTTACCTCTCAACCCCCTGTCCATTGAGAGTGCTTTATTGGGCAGCAAGGAGCTCTCATTGGGTAGGGGCCAGCAGGTGAACATGGCCAAGAACACCGATATTGGATAGGCAGAGCTGATGCCCTGAATTTAGTAGTCAGGGATCATATCGCAAGGCAGCACTTTTAGTCAGAATAGAGGAAAAGTTCAGCTTAAACTGTACCAGGACCAATCACATTTCATGCACCTTTGACCAAAATCCATCCTCTCAGCCCCTGTAACAATCCTAAATGTCCAGTTGTCTTGGCATATCTTATACAATAAATAAAAACCGCGCTACAGGTAATATAGTGGTGAAGACAGGCTGCTGCTCAATGTGCCAAGAACAAAATAGAAATAAAATATCATAAAATACAAAAGTTATATGTGCCCCACTGGATATGATGTCCACAGTGGTAGGGACCTTCACAGCACCTAGGGACCCTATACGGCACCTAAGAATAACAGTCTCTTGTCGGCACAATAATCAATCCCTGAAACAGTGATAGAAACAAAATGAACTGTTTTACAATGTCCAAGTATGAAGCATATCAAGTAGAAGTAGTAGTGAGGGAGGTGATCCTGGCGTCCAAATGTGAAACAGAAGAAGCACCTGGGTGACTTGTAATACAAGCAATGGTGAACACAGTGCCCGACACCCTCACACACTAACTGCTTACCAGAAAGCAGAGGTAAAAAAGCTCTGCTAGGACGTTAAACGACCCACGGCTGCGACTCTTCCTAATTTCCCGTGAAATCCAATCAATACTCTGAATATTGAAGAGTTGGGGGACCACTTGTTCACATAGGATCCATATAGGGAGTGGAGGAAGAAAAGCAGCCCATAGCATAAATCCGATAACAATCGTTTATTAAAACAAATTAAGAAGCACTTACATTAGTCCAAATGTTAAGGCACATATAGTAAAAAAGATGCCGGCTGGCAAATGTAGGAGCCCGTCCTCCTCTTGGTCATGTGGGGGCGTCACTGCGTGCCCTCCCAGACTAGTTTCGACAATGGGGAACGGGTTGGGTTTTGATTGGATTTCACGGGATTGGATTTCACGGGAAATTAGGAAGAGTCGCAGCCGTGGGTCGTTTAATGTCCTAGCAGAGCTTTTTTACCTTTGCTTTCTGGTAAGCAGTTAGTGTGTGAGGGTGTCGGGCACTGTGTTCACCATTGCTTGTATTACAACTCACCCAGGTGCTTCTTCTGTTTCACATTTGGACGCCAGGATCACCTCCCTCACTACTACTTCTACTTGATATGCTTCATACTTGGACATTGTAAAACAGTTCATTTTGTTTCTATCACTGTTTCAGGGATTGATTATTGTGCCGACAAGAGACTGTTATTCTTAGGTGCCGTATAGGGTCCCTACCACTGTGGACATCATATCCAGTGGGGCACATATAACTTTTGTATTTTATGATATTTTATTTCTATTTTGTTCTTGGCACAGCTTCTTTTTCATTTATGTCTTGGCATATCTGCATGAACAGCTGTTAATATACTTGTAAATAGCTAAATTGACTTTACTCTGATGTTGTATACTGTAACATTCCCTCAACAATTTTATATATATGCAGCAGCAGCCCGTCCATATGGGGCACAGGGGTGCTGCCCCCCTAATCCATGCGCCCAGCTTCTAATTTACATGCAGGGCGCCAGGAGCATGGATTCCAATTTTTTTTTTTTTTTGAAGCACATGATTAGAGCATGGGACTCTAATTGGCTTCCAAAATGGGTGGGCTCTGCGCCCCGAGCCCACCCACTTGTGTGACAATAGCAAATTAATATTCGCTGTTGTCTTCCTGCTTCTCCTCCCGGCTAATCCTGGCTCAGAAAGCGGGTCCTAAGACCCGACTGGCCGAGAGGAGAAGCAATCCTATTGGCCGCCGAGGAGGAGGGAGGAGGAGGAGACGCAGAGGAAGCTGCGCCCCCTTGAATCCAAGGAAGGAGGAGGCGCAGAGGCCCGCCGCCCAGAGGAAGCCCACGACCCCTAGATGGGGTAAGTGTGGGGACCGATCAACCAAATTGGGGGGGGTAAGCTGTACACTCACTACTTTACATTGTAGAAAAATGGCATTTCTTCAGTGTTGTCACTAAAATATATATTAAAATATTTACAAAAATGTGAGGGGTGTACTCACTTTTGTGAGATACTGTATAGATATATATACAGTATCTCACAAAAGTGAGTACACCCCTCACATTTTTGTAAATATTTTATTACATCTTTTCATGTGACAACACTGAAGAAAGCAGCTTGTATATAAGTCTAAATTTGCTGTCCCGTCAAATAACTCAACACACAGCCATTAATGTCTAAACCGCTGGCAACAAGTGAGTACACCCCTAAGTGAAAATGTCCAAATTGGGCCCAATTAGCCATTTTCCCTCCCCGGTGTCATGTGACTCGTTAGTGTTACAAGATATCAGATGTGAATGGGGAGCAGGTGTGTTAAATTTGATGTTATCGCTCTCACTCTCTCATACTGGTCAATGGAACTTCAACATGGCATCTCATAGCAAATAACTCTCTGAGGATCTGAAAGAAAAGAATTGTTGCTCTACATAAAGATGGCCTAGGCTATAAGAAGATTGTCAAGACCCTGAAACTGAGCTGCAGCACGGTGGCCAAGACCCTACAGCGGTTTAACATAACAGGTTCCACTCAAAACAGGCCTCGCCATGGTCGACCAATGAAGTTGAGTGCATGTGCTCAGCGTCATATGCAGAGGTTATCTTTGGGAAATAGACTCAGCTTAACATATGAGTGCTGTCAGCATTGCTGCAGAGGTTGAAGGGGTGAGGGTGCTCAGACCATACACTGCACACTGCATCAAATTGGTCTGCCTGGCTGTCGTCCCAGAAGGAAGCCTCTTCTAAAGATGATGCAAAAGAAATCCCGCAAACAGTTTGCTGAAGACAAGCAGACTAAGGACATTGATTACTGGAACTATGTCCTGTGCTCTGATGAGACCAAGATAAACTTATTTGGTTTAGATGGTGTCAATCGTGTGTGGTGGCAACCAGGCGAGGAGTACAAAGACAAGTGTGTCTTTCCTACAGTCAAGCATGGTGGTGGGAGTGAAATCGTCTGGGGCTACATGAGTGCTGCCGGCACTGGAGAGCTACAGTTCATTGAGGGAACCATGAATGCCAACATGCACTGTGACATACTGAAGCAGAGCACGATCCCCTCCCTTTGGAGACTGGGCTGCAGGGCAGTATTCCAACATGATAACGACCCCAAACACACCTCCAAGAGGACCACTGCCTTGCTAAAGAAGCTGAGGGTAAAGGTGATGGACTGGCCCAGCATGTCTCCAGACCTAAACCCTATTGAGCATCCTAAAAACGGGAGGTGGATGAGCACAAGGTCTCTAACATCCACCAGCTCTGTGATGTTGTCATGGAGGAGTGGAAGAAGACTCCAGTGGCAACCTGTGAAGCTCTGGTGAACTCCATGCCCAAGAGAGTTAAGGCAGTGCTGGAAAAAAATGGTGACCACACAAAATATTGACACTTTGGGCCCAATTTGGACATTTTCACTTAGGGGTGTACTCACTTTTGTTGCCGGCGGTTTAGACATTAATGGCTGTGTGTTGAGTTATTTTGAGGGGACAGCAAATTTACACTGTTATACAAGCTGTACACTCATTACTTTACATTGTAGTAAAGTGTAATTTCTTCAGTGTTGTCACATGAAAAGATATAATGAAATATTTACAAAAATGTGAGGGGGTGTACTCACTTTTGTGCGATACTGTATATACACACACAGTATACATAGTATTGTATAGTGTTAACAATTGATTAATGCAGAAAGTTTAAAGTCTGCATGATACCCTTTATTGGCTAACATGCTACTAAAAATGCAAGCTTTTGGGATGACCTGGACTATTGTATAAAGTTTGAAGAAAGCATCTAAGTGATCCTGAAAGCTTGCATCTTTATTAACTTAGGATAGCCAACAATGGGTATCATTTAAACTTTCTGCAATACGTTATACAACTTAAAAGTAGTCTAATACATTTTATTCTGATTGCTAGTTGTGGCTAATGCAAAGCAATGCTATTTAGGAGTTTTGAAAATAATTGCAAATGTCAAGTTAAAGTGTGAACATAAAGCAAACAAAAATCAAATCAAATATTTTCATTTATTTCCATTTTGTTGCTTGTTTTCCAGGATGGTATAATAGACTTTTCATCAACTTCATTCTTAGGCGGCACATTTTCTTCTTTGTGCTTCAGTCCTACTTCCCAGCAATGCTGATGGTGATGCTATCTTGGGTATCTTTCTGGATAGACAGAAGAGCTGTACCTGCCAGAGTATCTCTAGGTAAGGTATGACTCTAGAAGGACCCATCAGTCACCAGTACATTTTAAAAACACTGGAAACAAGTATAAATTAGTCATAGTACTGCATCAAAGAATGATACCATTCCAATAAGTGTTGTCTACAATGGATTTCTACATATTATCCATGTTTCTTCCTTGTTTGAATATATTAAATACAGTATTGCCAACCAAACTTCTATGTTTTTTAGAAGAGCTGCTGAAAATATTTTGAACATTTTCAATTTTTTGGGATTTATTACAATAGCCGCACCGAACTGTTCCTGGCACTTTTCAGTTACCTAATTATTTATTACTGGAAACAGAAATCTCCTGAGCTCATTAAAGGCACTCCCTGAACATCAGTGTTCCAGAATATCTACTCGTTTTGGGCAGAGACTAGTGGTAAATCAAGTGCTTAGTGGTAAGTGTACATACTGTATCAGCATTGCAATATGAATTAATGGCTGATACGGAATATACAGAAATGTGATATGTAGGAGAAAATGGTATGAGACACACAAGCAAACACAAGTTTAAATATGTGCACAGTGCTGGGTTGAGTGTGTAGCACTGAATTCAGGACTATATTGTCACAAAGTGTACTGTTGGTACTGAATTAAACTAGATTTTCTGACTTAAAGTGATTGCAAAGTCTATGGAAAAAAGGACTCTAATATATTTTGGACTTTAAAAGGCACATGCGTAATATGTCTAAAAGGTACAAAAGATTTATTGGACAAAGTAACTAAGTTACTTTGCAAAGTCTAGTTTAAAAAAACTGCACAGAGCAGCCCGGATGCTCCTCTTCTCAGGTCCCTTTTTGCTGCTCCTGGCCCATCCCTCCTATTTAATGCCCCCACAGTCAGCAGCTTCCTATGGGGGCACTGGAGCCGAGTCACAGCTCCGCATGTCCATTCAGACACAGAGCCTGGCCCCGCCCCTCTCTCCCTTGATTGGTTGACTGACTTTGATTGACAGCTGCGGGAGCCAATGGCACCAATCAGGAGGAGTGTCCCGGGCGGCTTAGACACTCATGGACATTGCTGGAGAGAGAGGGGGCTCAGGTAAGTAATTAGGGGTGCTGGGGAGGATGCTACATAGAAAAGGTTTTTTATCTTAATGAATAGAATGCATTAAGATAAAAAAAACTTCTGCCTTTACCACTCCTTTAAATTGTTCTAGAAGAGACGTACCCCTTCCTGAGACCTACAGTATATGCCTGACTTGAATGTAAGACAATTATTGAATCATTGCAGGCAATCTTCATCAAATTGCTGATCTTACCACTTAACACTTGATATCCATGCTAGAGAAGGGTTAACACAAACAATATGATGCAGTAGATGTTGACAATTGTCATGTTTGAAGGTCAAAGGGAATATTTATTTTTAAGCCTCAAAGTGTACTTTGCAGGAACTCAGGAACCCCAGACAAAACTCACTTACCATGAGCCATTGCTCTGAAGTCCTGTTGCAGATCTCTCTGGCTCCTGCAAACTCTAGACAAGCTTGTGTCTAATTACTTCTTTCAGTTATATCATGACAAGCTCACATTGTTCCTTAAAGTTGATGAAAATTCCTCTACTACCTAATGCCTCAAATGCTACCTAATACTTTTCCTATAATTTTTTTCCTAATTGAAAATTAAATTATTTTTAAATACAACTGGTACTGCCTCTTTTCTTCCCTTATAGAGGCAGAGATTTCCCTGAAGGATTATGTAGGTGGGAGAACGCTCTGCTCGAGGTCTGTTCTGCCCTCACTACACGTGGCTGAGGTATAATTAGACAAACAGCTAACTCTCCTCCCTTAAAGTGGTTGTAAACCCTTACAGACCACTTTGACCTACAGGTAAGCCTAGATTAAGGCTTACCTGTAGGTCCAAGAAATATCTCCTAAACCTACATGGTTTAGGAGATATTTGCAAAAAGACAGGCACCGCTGTCTACAGCGCATCCCCCTGTAGACAGCGGCGCGCAGGCGCACTGAGCACGCCGCTGCTAATGGTGATATGCCGCTAGTGGTGGCTCCCGTGCGCATGCGCAGGAGTGACGTCATCGTGGCTCTGGCCAATCACAGCGCCAGGGCTGCGATACCCTGAAAGAAGATGGACACTCCATGGAAGAGGGAACAGCAGTGACATCGCTGGCTCCTGTGTCCGCTAAGTGACACATAATGGGCTACTATGCGATGCTTTACCATTGAAGGGAAACAAAGAGGAAGTAAACCCATCAGGGTTAACTTCCTCTTTAACAACTCATTGAGGCAGGCGCAAGGTCCTTTTTTCAACTTTTATTGCAGGAAAGTTAGAGTAAAATTAAAATAAAAGAAATAACATACAATCAGTGTATACAATATACAAAATATACAGTCCTAACACACTAGTCTAACTAGGGAAAGGGGTTATAAACATATCAGCGATGTTTCCGTTAGGCTGACAATAGAATGCAGCTGAATAGGTGTGGAGTTCTCTGGAGAAGATGCATGAATGAAGAAGAAATATGGCTACTGGGGGCTGTCTCTCAGACCTCATGGTATAGACCAATGGAATGATGGGAAACTACGGTGCTTTTAAGCAACAATTTCTACCCACAGTAATAAATCTTACAGAACTATGAGTATGCAAAAGAGCCACTAGATGGCGATATTACAACTTACCGTACTTTACATAACATTAGCATATTCAACAATTAACAAAGGAACATAAGAAACACTTGCTGAAGGCATGACACTATGGATACCAACTATGATGGTCCCTCTGGGGAGAGTAGTATAATTAGTTCGGACACGTTCACAAAGTTTAGGCTTGTCTAATGACCTTAACCTCAACGTTCCTGACTTTCCCGTCTTCGTTTGGAAACACGTGGGTTATCAGGCTCAAGGGCCATTCGTTTCTCCTCGACTGAGAGTCTTTCACAAGAACAACAGTGCCAGGTTCCAAGTTGGGCTTGCTGTCTTGCCATTTGTTTCTTATCTGTAGATTGGATAGGTACTACTTCTTCCACTTGTTCCAGAAGATGTCCGCCAAGGCTTGCACTTGTCTGGCATCTGTATAGGTCTTTAGTGTCAAAGCCTATTGGAGGAGCTGTGGTTACCCCAACTTTCTGGGTAAGCAAAGTGGAAGGGGTGAGCAAGAAAAGATCTTCTGGGTCATTGGGTATTGATATCAGGGGTCTGGTATTTATTATAGCTGCTACTTCAGCCATAAAGGTCGCCAGTGTCTCGTGTGTGAGCCTTGAGGTTTCTAACTGTAGAAATATTGAGTCTAGGATTATAGGAGCTAGGTCTAGGTCTAGCTAGGTCTAGTCTAGGAGCTATGCCAATCATGTGCTCCAAAGGACCTCCCATATGGGAAGTGTGTGTTGGGTTAAACGTCCATATACAACCCTGTGCTGAAAGGTTTCTCTCTACATGTTCTCTGGTCAAGGTTTAAAATGATATTCAGTTCTTTGCAAGCTCCAACAAAGTTGGTACCTCTATCAGAGTGAATGTGTTTGACAGGGCCTGTAATCAAAATGAACTGTCTGAGGGCATTTATAAAGCTGGATGTGTCTAAGGACTTAATAACTTCTATGTGTACAGCCCCGATGCACATGCAACTGAACATGAAAGCACAACGTTTTCTGTTAGCACTGCCTCCTCTAGTTTGCCGTGTGAAAGGCTTTGGCTCCTGGTCGACTTAGAAGGTGATGGTATCAGACTTGAGTCCTAGGCTCCGCTGCATGGGTAGCGAGTCTGTTGCCAAGTCTAGGTCTTTCAAATCACTAGCGTGATCTTGAGAGGAGAAGGCCTCCATAACAGCCTTGCTGTTTGAAGCTATCTTATGCAACCTAAGGTTTGAACAGGCAACTGTGGTTTGGGTTCTCTTAAGTAGACGGATTGCAGTCTCAGGCAGGAAGTGACTTCAGGCCATCATCTACATAAAAGTCTCTCTCAATGAACCTTCTAACATCTTTCTCATAGTTGTTTCACCTTCTTGGGCAGATAGCAGATAGCAACAGCAGGGGATGGGCTATTGCCAAAAATGTGCACTTTCATGCGGTACTCTACATTGTTTACATCTACTTTAGTGATGTTGTTATCCCTAAACCAGAAGAATCTCAGAAAGTTCCTTTTGTTTCTGGTTTCCTTTGAAAATTGCATCTGAGAGAAGAAAAGTGTATTAAAGCCTGTAGTCTGTTAGGAAGACAGGGTCCCTGTGTTTTGAAAAGCAGGGGTGCTACTCAGCTATTTGCATCATTTTTGTAGAATCCCTGTTCCATTATCTTCAATAAGCTATGATCTTCAATAGATAGGTCAATTTTGTGGTCTTCTTTTGTCTTTTGGAAAACTGAGGATCCAAACTGATCTTTGTGTTTATTGCAAGGGAAATTGCTAGTGTAAATGTTGGAAAGTATGACACTCACAGGTTTCTCTTTTATGAGGAATCTGTTGGGGCAAGGTTGTAAAAGGGGTGGACGCCCATTTTCTAATGAGAGTCTAAAAAGAGAGTTCATGCTGGTTGGTTTGTGAGCATTTCCTAGGCAAACATTGCCTTTAATGACCCATCCTAGGTCCTGCTTCTGAGCGTAAGGAGAGTTGTGGGGACCATTGATTTGTTTTCTCACCTTGTGAACTTTGATAATATCTCTCCCAAGCAGGAGCGCTATCTGAGCCTGGGGTTTAAGCGCAGGGATGAGATGCGCTATGCTCTTCAGATGTCTGTGATGAAATGCCACCTCAGGTGTAGGGATCTCCCCTCTTCAAATTTGGGAACTGATTGCACTCGATTAAGGTTGGCAAAGGCAGGGATTTTTGGCCATCAATGGATTTGATTTGGTAACCAATGGTCCTTCTCCCAGTTTCTTCACTCACGCCCGATCACTCACCCCCGTGCCCTTCACTCACGCCCGAGTGAGTATGAAGAGCTGGCTCCCTCGATTTTAAAGGTGTCGAAGAAGGCTGAGCTAGCAAGTGATCTTTTGCTTCGATCGTCCAAGATTGCGTACAGCTTTACTGCTTTTTGTCTGTGACCTGTGGGGTAAACTGTGACAAGACAAATCTTGGAGCAGGATTTGCCAAAGGGACCTTCTCCGCAGACTTGGGTGCACTGGGGTGTCACTACAGTAGGTACTGGGTCTTGCTGCTCCCCGCCATGCTCTTCAGCCTGGTTTGAGGTGGTTAGAGTCCATGGCACTGGCCCTGGATGTAGAACGGTATTGTGCTCTGTGCTGTCACACTCTGAACAGTTTATACCCGCTTTGCAGTTCTTTGCAAGGTGCAAAGTTGATGCACAGCACCTGAAGCAAATTCTATTTTTCTTGAGGAAGCTTTTGCAATCTTGGAGAGTTTTTTCTATTAAACCTCTGCACTTTAGCAATGGGTGGGGCTTCTTGTGAAGGGGACACTCTCTGCTTGGGTTCTTTGTTGGTGATAAGCTTGAATGAATGAATGAATGAATGAATGATTTGTATAGCGCTGCAACTGCGAACTGAATAGCCTTGAGGCACTTGTTTTGAGTAAGCTTGTTTTGAGTACTACAACAGATATGTATTTTAAGTTGTGAGCTGAAGTAAGATTACCTGCCCTAAGGTAAGTAGAGTCAGATGATGAGAAGTCAAAACTGGGATCATTTTTAATCTTTGCTTGTTGGCGAACAAAGTCCACAAAGAAAGAGAATTGTGGGAAAGGGACTTTATGCTCTTGCTTGTAGTTGGAGCCTTATGTAACCCACATTTCTTGAAGGCTATAAGGCAGTTTTTGCACTATGGGGCTGTATCTAGAAAAGCAAGGCCTGGCAAATCTCCTTCTGCCTTGGCTAATTGGAGCTCTGTCACCAGGTCGCTTAACTCTCTCAGCTTCTGGAAGCCTTTGTTAGAAATCTTAGGGAAGTCCTCTATTCTTTTAAAGAGTGAATTTTCTATGGCTTCTGGGGAACGGTAACACTCCTCAATACGCTCCAATGTCATGATCAGTCCTCTGCTTGGATAGTTAACATCGATATCCCTGATTCTTCTTGAATGCTCTGCTGGACTCAGTCCCTTAAGAGATCGGCCTCCTCACTTGCAGATAGATCTAGATCTTTTATTGCATTTCTGAAGGATGATCACCATGCTCTATAGCTCTCCGGTCGGTCGTTAAGCCTTGTGAGTACTTTTGTCAACAGCTCATGCCGTGCAAAGAACTTGAGAAAATCCAACATACCTTGGTCATTGTGTGAGTAGTCTGGAGGTGCTCTGCTGTGCGGGGGACTTGGTGGGTATTTGTGGTCGTCAGAAATGCTGTGGCTGTAGTTTCTACCCCACGACCTTTCCTTTCTGAAGTAAGTGACTGTATCATAAGGGTTTGATAGCTTAGATGCAGATTGCACTGAAGACTGACCTGAGTATGGGATTATTTTGTAGACATGTGCAATTTTTTTTTTTTTTTTTTTTTTTTTTTTTTCCGTTATTTTCGTTCATTCGTTATCGTACGAATGAACGAACGATTCGGTAAAAATTTTAATGAATAACAAATTGTTCGAATCGAACGAATCCGAAAAACAACGAAAATCCGAAAAAAAATTATTAGAAACAACGAATCTACGAAAGAAGAAAATCCGAAAAACGAAAGCAGGAACAACGAAAATCAAAATGAACGAAAAAATTCGTACATTCGTAGCTTTTTTTTTTTTGTTGAATTGATAATTTTCCGTGTCCCTTACAATGGCGCTGCTTAACGTGCCTCGAATGGATTGAACGAAAAAATTCGTACATTCGTAACTTTTTTTATTTTTTTTCGATTCGTAATTTTTTGTGTCTCTTACAATGGCGCTGCTTAACATGCTTCGAATGGATTGAATGAAAAAATTCGTACATTCGTAACTTTTTTTTTTTTTTTTTTTTCGATTCGTAATTTTTTGTGTCTCTTACAATGGCGCTGCTTAACGTGCTTTGAATGGATTGAACGAAAAAATTCATACATTCGTAACTTTTTTTTTCGATTCGTAATTTTCTGTGTCTCTTAAAATGTAATAGCATACACATTACATAAAATTGAATTATGCTCCGATTACGAATCTACGAATGTTACGAATGTATGAATAAATACGAATGCGTCCGAATTTCAAATAAACGGAAATTAAACTAACGGAAAAACGAATCAACGAAAAAATAATTCTAACGAAAATACGATTCGTTACTAATATGAACACCGACGACTTACGAATTTATGAATCGTTATGAATACGAACACCGACGACTTACGAATTTATGAATCGTTACGAATACGAACACCGACGACGTACGAATTTACGAATCGTTACGAATCAACGGAAACGAAAAAAACGAAATGACAATAAACAAATTTTTTTGTTGTGCACATGTCTATTATTTTCTTATTTAATGTAGGGTGTGTGGATGGCAGGTGTCGACTCTGCTCTTGGAGCTGAATGTAGGCAGTCATCTGGCTTGGCATGTTGCATCACATAGTCTGAAGTACGCTGCAAATTGTCATGATGATCAGGTTTAATTTCATGTATGTTGCTGAGTCTCTCACTGGTGGGGTTGGCAAGTTCCTCTAAGATCTCTGCCTCAGCTACTACTGCCACTGCTTCCTTCCCGGCAGGCAATTTCTCTAACACAGCTTCTATGCGTAGCTTCTCTAATTTAATTTGCATCTCTTTTTCAGCAAAGGCAGCCTTTACTTTTGCAGCTTCTGCTTTTGTGCAGGCGATAGCAACCAAGTCGCTGCTTATTGACCTCTTTGAGCTCCTGGAGCTAACCGAGACTTGAGACCTTGGCTCTGACTTTTTCTCTCATGTTGTCTTGCAATATGAATGCTTTGTTAAAGGCTGCTGTTTCACTGGCCTTCTGTGTGCAGGCCTGTTTGGAGCCACTGTTTTACTGGCTTTCTATGTGCAAACCTGTTTGGAGTTGCCGTTTTACTGTTCTGCTCTCACTACACGTGGCTGAGGTATAATTAGACAGACAGCTAACTCTCCTCCCTTAACAACTCATTAAAGCCTTTTTTTCAACTTTTATTGCAGGGAAGTTAGAGTAAAACTAAAATAAAAGAAATAAAATACAATCAGTGTATACAATATACAAAATATATTCCTAACACACTACTAGATGTATGGAAGAAGGAAGATGGCTCCTGGGGGCTGTCTCTCAGACCTCATGGTATAGACCAATGGAATGATGGGAAACTACGGTGGCTTTTAAGCTACAATCTTTACCCACAGTATTAAATCTTACAGAACTATGAGTATACAAAAGAGCCACTAGATGGCGATATTACAATTTACTTTACAGAACATTATCATATTCAACAATTAACAAAGGAACATAAGAAACACTTGCTGAAGGCATAACAAGGTCAATTACATACTCAGTGAGGGGAGTTTTATCCAGTGGCACAGGGTCACCCTGCTACACAATACATCTCTAAAACAAGGATATGGAAATAGAAGCTATTGTTAAGGATTATTTGTAGGGGAAACCTTTCAAAAGACACTTTTTAAATTTTTGGCTGGAGTAAAACTTTAAAGAAAATCTCTGCTGAAAGAGATACATAGGTTACATTTTTTTCTGGGATGCATCAATAAATAAATGACTTACCGTTCATGGAGAAAAAAAATATTGCTCCAAGCTCCCCCCAGTCCTGTTCACATGAGTTGAAAACCATGCATTTGACCAAATGATCTATGCTGAAATAGAGGATTAGTCAAGGATTTTGGTCTTGTGATCAGCAGTAGAGGGAGACTTGAGTATAATTTGTTTCCTGGACTGTAAGCTTTTCATCCTTCTATCACGGTTTTTATTATATCAATCCAAGATGTTAACCAGAGCTGGCACCTTCCAAAACAAAACTTTTTTCCTTCCTTCAGACTCTAAAATTAACATTACATAATTACATAATTAGGTTGAAAAAAGACACATGGCCATCTAGTTCAACCAACATAACATGTGTAAACTGGTAAAAGAGGGTCAGCTGGGTATTATTCTCTGTCCTGTCTGTTTGTCCATTGTATCTCTGGCTATTTTGTTTCTATGCCTTTAGCTTTTCTGTAATCCTGCTGGTTTCTCCCTGGTTGTGTTTGCTCTTTTTTGATATGTGTTTTCCCACTATATTTTATTAAATTTTAGCACCCTGATTTGCTCATTTTAGTGTGTGTGTGTTTGGGGGGGGGGGGGTGGGGGGTAGGTAAATGGGACCAAGGAGAGCTATACTACTCTCCATACATGAATAGCTTGAAATGTTGTAACAACCTACTGTTTTACTTCTAGTTCTAAAGCTGATGTTATTGAGCATTGGACACATGCATTGTGCTTCACACCGGCTCTGGGTGCTGTAGGGACTATAGGGACTATGCATTACTTGTGGTCAGTGTTTTCTACCATCTCTACTATTAGCCTAGCTTTAAAGTGAAAGTCTGGAAGTCTAAACCTATCTAATGTTAAAGGGGTTGTAAACCTTCCGTTTTTTTTCACCTTAATGCACCCTATTCATTAAGGTGAAAAAACATCTGATAGTTGCAGCCCCCCAGTTTACTTACCTGAGCCCTCGAAAGTCCCACGTTGAGAACACGCTGGCTTCTCGGCTCTTCGCGGCTCGGTCTTCTCGGCTCTTCATTGGATAGATTGTTAGCAAATCAATCAAATACAAATGACCGAGACATACACTCTGTGTCCCTCGAGAGAGAGCTTCCACAGGGGGTTATCTATTGCAGGGAGGAGCCGAGAGAGCTGCCGTGGGACCCCAGAACAGGAGGATCAGGGCCACAGCTGCACAGTGGAGGTAAGTATGACATGTTTGTTATTTTAAAAAAAATGAACCTTTACAACCCCTTTAAATCCTAGTCCTATACTAACAAGCCTGTAGAGGAAAGATGTCTATAGTTGCCTATTCTCAGGGAGCTCCAGTCCAGTCACGTGATCTCCCTCTCTTTTTCTAAGGAGCCTGCAGAGCATTGCACTGCTGAACAGCAGACTGCGGGCGCAATGTCTGGCTCATGCAGACTCTCATGATAGTTGTCTGCTCGTACCTCGTGTAGGCAGGCAGTTACCTGAGAGCAGGAAGGTCAATGGACTACAAGGACACTCACACAGCGCTCTTGCAGCTCATTGAGAACTACAAGCCGTCAGCCACAATGCAAATAACTCAGGTCTCTCCTACCTGTTCAGAGGTTGCCAGGCCCAAGAACCAGTTGTAGAACACACCAACAAAACACAGGCTTAATCTAGGGTTATCTATTTGAAGAATTATTGCAGTGCTTGAACACAGGTGGGTAGAGAGATAAGGGTGCGTGATACTCCAAAAACACGCAAAAGTCCTTCAGTAGCAGTGTCACGTACCTGGTGGTGCGAGCTCGAGTTTGCAGAGAGAGACCTCCCTTGCATCTCCCACTCCTGGTTCCCTGGTAGGGTGACAGGAGACCCAGGAGTGATGAGGAGCACGGGTGCCTGGCAGGATCAACAGACCAGTGGAGTGACACAGGGTCAACTCAGCGGACAAGGTGGGTAACTGGATCAGCACAGCAGACTGGATAGCAGAGGAGGCTGGATCTGGATGGACAGGAAGGATCAGCACAGCAGACTGGATAGCAGAGCAGGCTGGATCTGGATGGACAGGCAGGATCAGCACAGCAGACTGGATAGCAGAGCATGCTGGAACTGGATGGACAGGCAGGATCAGCACAGCAGACTGGATAGCAGAGCAGGCTGGAACTGGATGGACAGGCAGGATCAGCACAGCAGACTGGATAGCAGAGCAGGCTGGAACTGGATGGACAGGCAGGATCAGCACAGCAGACTGGATAGCAGAGCAGGCTGGATCTGGATGGACAGGCTAGATCAGCACGGCAGACTGGATAGCAGAGCAGGCCGGATCAGTACCGGTAAGCTGGTTCAGCAAAGCAGACAGGAACTCAGAGCAGGCCGGATCAGTACAGGTAAGCTGGTTCAGCAAAGCAGACAGGAACTCAGAGCAGGCCGGATCAGTACAGGTAATCTGGGTCATCAGAACAGGCCGGGTCAGATATCAGGCTGGCAGCAAGGTACAAGAGGATAAAGCAGAAGGATGGTCACAAACAAGCCAAGGTCGGGTGCAGGTGGATAGGTAAATGGTCACAGGCAGGCCAGGTCGATACAGGACAGAGGAATCAGGATCAGGTTACAATCACCACAACGCTGTAGAGCTGACAGCGGGGACCATCTGCTCTGGCCGGATTTAAATAGGCTACCTGGCGCCAACAAGAGCGCGCACCTGTCTACCTGTGCGCGCGCCCGTGCGCAGCCGCACACGTGCACGCGCACCGGCGCGCATGCGCAGTGGCGCCCGTGCGCCAGGGTTCAGGTTTCTGGCAGGATCGTTATGACAAGCAGCCTTAAGTAACGCTGGGGGTAGAGGGGACTGCCAGCTAGTCTGAGTCTTTGTAAGAGCAGTCATAATCCTTGTAGCAAACTCTGGAGTCTAACCCTCAAAAATACACCTAGAGCTCTAGGCAAAAGGCCCTACTCGCAATGTCCAGAGACAGCTCCCCAGCCAGCTTCCCTGTGACACTCTTCAGTGAAAGGGTTCCTTCTTCAGTACTGCTTTCTGAACTAGTGTCCTCCAGTAAATTCTCCTTAATCCTATTTCCTCCAGACCCTCAGCCAAGTACATCACTGCCTTCCAGTGGCCCCAGAAGAGAAAGACTCTAATCAGACCCTCCCAAACATTCCCAGCCACACCTTCTAGGTCTACCTCCCAGGGATTGGCTAAGTTCAGATAAATATGTATAACCCATTGACTGACTCTCCTACTTCCAGAGGCAGACAGGATAGACCTGACCAGACCTGAAAAATAAATTGCTGCTCAGTAGACATGTGCACAACAAAAAAAATAGTTTTTTTTCGTTTCGTTTTTTTTTCATTTCCGTTGATTCGTAACGATTCGTACATTCGTAAGTCGTCGGTGTTCGGATTCGTAACGATTCGTACATTCGTAAGTCGTCAGTGTTCGTATTCATAACGATTCGTACATTCGTAAGAGTTATTTTTTCGTTGATTCGTTTTTTCGTTAGTTTAATTTTCGGACGCATTCGTATTTATTCGTACATTCGTAACATTCGTAACATTCGTAGATTCGTAATCGGAGCATAATTCATCATTTTATGTAATGTGTATGCTATTATTACATTTTAAAAAGTTACGAATCGAAAAAAAAGGTACGAATGTACGAATTTTTTTGTTCAATCCATTCGAAGCACATTTAGCAGCACCATTGTAAGGGACACGGAAAATTACCAATTCAACAAAAAAAAAAAAAAGTTACGAATGTACGAATTTTTTAGTTCGTTTTCGTTTTTCGGATTTTCTTCATTAGTACATTCGTTGTTTCTAATTTTTTTTTTTCGGATTTTCGTTGTTTTTCGGATTCGTTCGATTCGAATGATTCGTTAATCGGATTCGTACGATTCGAACGATTCGTTATTTGGATTCGTACGATTCGAACGATTCGTTCATTCGTACGAAAACGAACGAACGAAAATAACGAAAAAAAACGAAAAATGAAAAAAAAAAAAACGAAACGAATTGCACATGTCTACTGCTCAGCTGGATATAGCAAAGCCAAACTTATCAAGCCTTTTGCAGGGCATTTTTAATATATATATACATGTAGAAGCATCTTTATATAAATTGTGTATTCAATAGAGATTTTACTTGAAGCAGTAATGTTACATTCCGTAGCCTGTACTGGTTTTCACATGGCTAAGCCCTTGTTGTATCAATTATATTTCTGTAATAATTATCACTCACCCGTAAACCTCTTTTTCTTTACTGACAGGTATCACCACCGTCCTGACCATGTCCACCATCATCACAGGAGTGAGTGCCTCAATGCCTCAGGTGTCTTACATTAAAGCTGTAGACGTCTATTTGTGGATCAGTTTCCTATTTGTGTTCCTGTCTGTTATTGAGTATGCTGCTGTCAATTACCTGACCACTGTGGAGGAACGAAAACAGCTCAAGAGGAGAGGGAAGGTAAATAAAAGAGAAAAGCAGATGAAGAAATCAGGACTCATCGTTGTGTAGACATCCATGTATAAAAAAGATATTATAGAAGTACCGTAAATACTCGAGTATAAGCCGAGTTTTTCAGCACATTTTTTTTGTGCTCAAAATGCCCCCCTCTGCTTATACTCGAGTCAAGTACTTTTCTGCAGCAGAGAATGACATTTTCCGACCTGACTTTGGGGCCCCCTGTATCTCGGGGCCACTTGGTGCTAGGAAATTTGGTATGCAAACCCAGTGGAACTATTACTACAACATATCCAAAGATGGGGTTCCTAGCACCAAGTAGCCCCGAGATACGGGGGCCCCAAAGTCGGTCAACTGTGTCCATCTGCAACAATGTCATTTTAGGGACCCTTTGGGTCCAGAGACCCCAAATTTTGGCTTCAGCTAGGGGGCATCTAGGAACCCTTAACTAACAAGTTAGAAGTTCGGGGGACCTATGGCTGCAAATGAGCACAGTGAGGCTGCAAATGGGCATTGTTGACCCTCTTTTCCACTTACAGTAGCTGCGCATTTCTCACCCTAGGCTTATACTCGAGTCAATAAGTTTTCCCAGTTTTTTGTGTTAAAATTAGGTGCCTCAGCCTATATTCGGGTCAGCTTATACTCGAGTATATACGGTAAAATGTGGCAGATAGGAGCACTGGATGGGGAAAATACGGCATGGCAGCTGCCCAAAGTGCTCTTTGTGGCTTTTTGCAATATAAACATTAAAAAAAAAACTAACCCTATGCTATTCTTTATAGTAAAATGGCAGACAGTATGGTGGGGTAGATTTCATTTTAAATACAGAAAAACATTATATTGGTATTGATTTATTGAACTATTTTCTTTATACGGTGGATCATAAAAGTGCTAATTATGAAAAAAATGTACTTCAACATTTTGTTTGCTTTTAACATTTGATTTTGGAATGAATTGTAATTGAATGAATATAATTTCCTGAACAAGAACCACATTCACTGCTCGTTCATATGGGCAGCCGCAACAGTATAAGAGCGGAGGGAAGAGAAGCAGCAGTATACTGAGCTTCCCAGTGAAAGGCTGTGCAGGGGAGACATGTCAGGACAAGTCAGATCGCTGGACGAGAGCAGGCTGAGTTCCCAGCATAGCTAGAGAACTGACCACGGTGTCTTCTCCTGCTTAATGTGGTCAGTTTTTAATAGGAAAGCAGAGGGACTGGCAGGAACATTTGTGTATAGATATATAAAAAATTATAAATACCCCTTTTTTTATAAGTGATCACATACCCTCAGCTCCATAAGGATCTTAGACAGCCGGGGGAGGAGAAGAAGCAGCAGTGTACTGGTCTTCCCAGTGGATGGCTGTGCAGGGAAAGCATGTCAGCACAAGTCTGATTATTGGAGGAAAGCAGGCTGAGTTCTAAGCACAGCTAGAAATCTGACCACACTATGTTATCATGCCTAGTGTGGTCAGGTTTTAATAGGAAAGCAGAGTAACTGGCAGGATCACCTGGTATTTCACATAAAGGAAGCAATACAAAAAGAACAGGATCAGGGGCGGCCGGTCCATTGTGGGTGCTCGGGCACCACCCCCCTATCCACACGCCCCGCCACCCTCCCTATCCACGCACCCAGACCCTTTCAGGACGTCGGGTGCATGAAATACAGTGGCAGTTTTTTTTTTCAAGAACCTGATTAGAGCCAGAGGCTCTGAAAGGCTTCAACATAGGATGGGTTTGGGACGCAGAGCATTGTGTCTGGAGCCCACCCAGTTGTGTTGCAACAGCAAATAAATATTCGCTGTTACAACACTGATCCTCCTCCTGGCCAATCGGGAAGCAGGTCTGATACCTGTCACCCGATTGGCTGAAAGGACGGGCGATCCTATTGGATGCCTAGGAGGAGGGGAGGAGACACACGGCGGAAGCGAGAAGAGCCTGATCCCTGCCCCTGCTTGATGCCCTGATCCCCGCCGTTCCTCAAATGCCGTTTTCTGGCACTCCTCTGATTTGCCTGATCCCAGCCGCTGCTCCTTGGATGCCCGATCCACGCCGATGCCCGCCACCTAGATTGGGTAAGTGCCAGCCACTACTGAACAGGATATTTTCTCATACAAGTACAGCAGGCACATATCAGGAATATGAAATGTTGGGGTAACAAATGCTTCAATGCATTATGGTAAAAAATGTTTAGGCATCAGTATAACCCCTCACCCTCCCTTTTACTTACCTGAACCGCCATTCTATCCAGCCCTGTGAACATCTGCAGCTCTTCCCTCCCCTCGCTTTCTGGTCTCACAGGCTTTGCTGAAGCAGTGGAAGCCAATGGCTCCCACTGCTGTCAATCAAAGCCAGTGACAAGAGAGGGGGCGGGGCTGAGTCTCACTGACAGTGAGGCTCGGGAGTGAGTACGCATAAGTGCCCCCATAGAAAGTAGATTTCTATGGGGGCACTCGCTAGAGGAGAGGAGACAGGAGTGCCAGCGGAGGACCTGAGGAGAGAAGGGTTGGAGCCACTGTGTGCAATTCCATTGCATAGGGCTTTGAGGGTTACACACCAGAATCGGAAAGAAGCCTTAGAAAGTAATTTGTTCAAGAAAAAATTTCCATCCTGTTCCTTCAAATACTTTTGCCACTATGGTTGAAAATGAACATTGATTTAACACCGCTAATGTTTAGAAAATTAAACGAACGTTCTTAAAACGTCCTACAAAACTCTGCTAGTATATACCCAGCTTTGGATCCATTGAGAATTCCAGTACAAATCTAAGGAAAACAAAAAAAGTATTTTAAATAATGTGCGTGATTTGCCTGGCAATATGAAAGGAACTAACTAGTGTTAAAGGTGTACTTGCTCTGTCAAAGGCTGTCATCAATCTGACTTAAGTATATTTTCCTCCTAGTCTTCCACAACCCTGAACCTAGAGGCAGTGCAGGCTATGGCATTTGATGGCTGCTACCACGACAGTGATGCCGACCTGAACTATTCTATGCACTCGGAGGAGAGCTCATCTCGCGGACGGGCTGCCAGTGTGGCCACTCTGGATGCAGCACGTGTAAAAAGGAAGAGATCCATTAAAGGGAATGTTGGCAGAATAATCCTTGAGAACAATCATGCCATTGACACATATTCAAGGATTATCTTTCCCGTTGTCTATATTTTATTTAACTTTTTCTACTGGGGCATGTACCTATGAGAATTAATATTGTGAAGATGTAAATATGTTATATATAAAATTTGAATGTATGGATACGAGAGGAAAGCACTCGGGTTCTTATTACAAATGTCATTATAAGATATCTAACCAGGACAACTTTAAGCCTTGAAATAGCAAAAAATGCCCGCAACATGATTGCTTCTTCTTAGATCTTTATTAAAGCGGAGTTCCACACAAAAATGGAACTTCCGCTTTAAGCACTCCTCGCCCCCTTACATGCCACATATGGCGGGGGGGATTGGAGGCTTCATTAGGAGGGTGACTTCCTGTCCCACTTCCTCCTTCCGCCCAGGGACCGCCTAGGCGACTCCTCCTTTCGCCTTAGGCGGCCCCTCCCTCTAGGCGATCTCCTGGGACACGTGACAGGTCCCAGGAGATCGCCTATCCACTCCGGGAGCGCAGCGCAACTCGTGCATGCACCGCGCGTGCCCGGCCGTGAAGCCGAAAGCTGTCATGACCGGGTGCCCAGAGTGGCAATGGAGGCGCCGGTGGAGAGGAGGGGGAGAGGAGCGATACGTTCGGCTGCATCGCTGGACCGTGGAACAGGTAAGTGTCTGTTTATTAAAAGTCAGCAACTGCACTTTTTGTAGCTGCTGACTGGAACTCCCCTTTAAGCACTAACAGCAGTGCGACATCTAAAACGCTAACATGTTTCGGCCGGAGCCTTCCTCATAGGAAGGCTCCGGCCGAAACATGTTAGCGTTTTAGATGTCGCACTGCTGTTAGTGCTCAATAAAGATTTAAGAAGAAGCAATCGAGTTTCCGGAATTTTTTGCTATTTTGATGTTTATGGCACACAACAAGCCTGAGCACCGTAATTCAGCTCATCATTCTACAATCATGCGGTAGAGCTTGGGTGAGTTTTTGTCTACATAACCTTAAGCCTTGACCTGTCCAGCATCTCATAAAGCTAACCAATCGCAACAAGCCATGTCTATTTTCTGAACATTTTATGCCGAAGCAGCGCTTTGCTGTCACTTTTAACCCTTTTTCGGGCGCTAGCGGGGGTTAAAAGAGCCCCGTTAGCGCCCGAAAAAGCACCGCAAAAACAGCAATTTACCGCCAACGCCCCAGTGTGAAAGTGCCCTTATAGAGCAACCAGTCATTTGGAGAATTTTCTGTTATCCAAGAAACATTGTAGCTGTGGAGTTTGTATCGAACAGCAAAGGCAGCTTGCATTTGAGATCAGTTTGAGATGCATCTGAAATCATTCACAGTTCATTGACAGGTTCAATTAGCCTGCACCTACCTCCTTCTGATCTGCGTTTGAACTCCTTCCAAGCTGCATAAACTTGCTTTAAGCTGCTTTTACATTCCCATTAACTTTTATGGAGAGAGAAGCAGTTCTAATGTGATCAAAAGCACCCAATTGGAAGCACCCCAGGCAGTGTTAAATGGTTTGTCTGAACACTCTTAACTGATACACGTGTAGGAGAGCTTGGTCTATTGAAAAACAACAGACTAAGGGCTCTTTCACACGGACGTGTCCGTGTATGGAGCCCGCTCTACTAAGCGGGGGAATGCTCCGTCGATCTCCACTGAGCAGGCAGATGACAGGTCCGAGCGCCTCTCTCCCCTATGGGGGATCGGACGACGACGGACCGTAGAGTCTGTCGCCACCCGATCTGCAGACGGATGGAAAAGTAGGTTTTTCCTCCGTCACACTTTTTCAGATCGGAGCGGGTCGGATGTCAGTGGACATGTCATCGCTGACATCCGTCCCTCCATAGAGGTCTATGGAGCATCCGTCCAGGTCCGCCTAAAAAAACTGACAGGCGGATTTGAACGGATCGTCCGTGTGAAAGAGCCCTTAATGGCGGGATCACAAGGTGAAAATAAAGGGAAGAAAGACTAAAAAAAAAAACGAATGCAGACACCACATCTGATAATAGATAAGCTGCAATATAATAAATGTTTTCTATAGGGTTTAACACCACTTTAAACAGAGTTTAGCTTTAAGCCAGAGAGAGCTGGCTAAAAATTTTAGAGGGAGGTCAGAAATGGTAGCCACATACTTTTGTCGTGACAGTTGTCCTTTAAAAACGATGAACCACTTAAAAACCTTCACTTCTTTATCTATCTCATCTTGAAAAGATGAAAAATTTACAAAAGCTGTACAAAAAATAATTTGTGTCCTGAGCTGAACTGATCGCAGTGAAAATAAAGACTCTGAAATGAAAGAAATTAGAGGTTGTCTCTGTGGTGTTTTATCATTGTGTCATAAATAGACATTATATAATGGAGGCAGTGTTGCTGTGGAGTGTGTTAAATCAACAACCTTGAGGAAAAAAAATAAGATGTTTGAAAACGCTGCAGAAAATAACTGATATTAAGTCAGCCGGCTGCACTTATCCTCTCAATAGACTGTAAACACAGTTAATGTATTGTCCAAGGAGAATAAACTCAACCTGTGAGAAAATGATACTCTGTTGTTAAGATGTACTCATAGGTGCTGGAAAAACTGCAAAAGAACTTGCATATGCCTTTCAGAACATTTATGGCTATTAGAAAAAGCAAAGTCACCAAATGTTGTGCTTAAAGAGTAACTCCACTTTTGTAGAGAAAAGAGCGATTCTCTCTGGGTGATCTATGTACATTGCAAGGATTATAACAAACTTTGTAGCAAAGTCCTGTTTCTGTTTTGAAAAAGATGTTTCTATCATTATGTAATAACAAGACCAATTCCTGAATGGGAGGGTCTGGTTCCTTATAACCACCCGGTGCACGTTCAGTGTTCAAATGAGGAAATTTGCAATGCCTGCATCCCTTTAGAAGTATTACATTTTTTGGAAGTATATCACCAAAAACTAATTCCTACTGTAGCGGTTGCCGAAAATTTTACCTCTGCAGACTTCTGGGATATGCTATATTATTTTTTTTAACAAAAGTGTAATTCTCCTTTAAAGCAACCCTCTTGCCATTGAAAAGTTACTCAGACAACAAATACCTGTTACAGAACAGTGAACATTTTTACATTTCCTGTTACTCACACTGTTGAACTTTCCTCCACTGAAAAATGGTCCCCCAAAGTCTTCTTGGAGACCAGCACTTCCAAGAGTCTCAATCTCCTGCTTTTTCCGCTCATTTCACTGGATCTTCCTGCTCATGCCACTGCCTTTTTCTGCAGTGATGTAAGGTCAGCAGAAGGAACCAGTGACAGACCATGAGGACTGATACATCCAGAAGTGTTGGTCTTCCAGTGCACTTTGGAGGGCCATTTCTCTAATGCCGCGTACACACGACAGGACTTTTCGACAGCAAAGGTCCGACGTTTTTTCGGACGGACTTTCGGCGGACTTCCGACGGACTTGGACACACACATTCACACCAAAGTCCGACGAAATCGAACGTGATGACGTATGAGCGGACTAGAATAAGGAAGTTCATAGCCAGTAGCCAATAGCTGCCCTAGCGTCAGTTTTCGTCCTTCGGACTAGCATACAGACGAGCGGATTTCTCGATAGGAACTGGGTCCAGCGGAGTCCCAGAGGAAAAATTTGAAACATGTTCTATTTATAAAGTCCGTCTGATTTTTGGACAGCAAAGGTCCGATGAAGCCCACACGCGATCGAATTGTCCGGCGGATTCGTTCCGTCGGACCTTTGCTGTCGAAAAGTCCGGTCGTGTGTACGCGGCATAAGTAACTTTAAAATAGCAACAGAGGGGTAGATTTACTAAAACTGGTGCACTCAGAATCTGGTGCAGCTGTGCCAATCGGCTCCCAACTTCGGCTTTTCAGTTAAGCTTTGACAATAAATCCTGGAAGCTGATTGGCTTCTATGCAGAGCTGCGCCATATTTTGCACACTCTAGTTTTAGTAAGCAACCCCCAAAATCTTTTTAAAGGTAATCAGTCGGTAATTTAAAAAAAAAGATACTATACTATAGCTTTCTTCAATGAAAAGTGCTTTATGAATGGAGGAGGCAGAGCTTTCATTCATCTGCCTATCCCCCATTTTTAGAACCCTCTTCACTGATTGAAGCTATAGTACACATTGAATGAATGGTTGGAAAGGGCGGGCATAGACAGCATTCGTGACTAGTGCTTGTGACAGGTCCAACGTCTTGTATTAACCTCTGAAGCACCATAGGATGGAAGGTTTGATAAAGTCACGTGACCGTGACGAAATGTGTCAGGAGGGGGCCTAGTGACATCATCACATCTACCCGAAAGTGCCGCTGGCTTAGCTATATTGGTTGATGTAGATGTCTAAGCCTAAAGGGGACACTGTACCTGCATATACCAACACACTTTTAAAGTGGTGCATTGCTTCCCGAGTGCACTTTTTTTGTAAGTGGGATTATTTTATTACCTTTCATAAAGGTTTTTGTTTTTATTATGGTAAAACACTAAATTAGCCTTTTTATCATGAGCGGAGGAGAAAGTGGAGGCTCTTTGAGTCTGGAGGAATGAACCCCTTAAATGGGAAAGTGCATGTGACCTATTTTTAGTTAAACAGGTCCACATTTTAAGGAGAGGGCAAATTATGAAAGGTAGTGAGATTCACCAACCTTTTGCATGCGGAGGACTCACTGAGTTTTTTATTTGGATGCACATATATATCAAAAGTCACTTTTTATTTTATTTTTATGCAATATATGGATTACTGTTTTTTGTATGATTAGAGATATCTTTTAACCCTTGTTATGCACTAAGAGGAGTAACAATACATCATTTAATCTGAATTCATAAAAATTTGTTTAGAATTACACACATTATTAATTTTAACGCATGTTGTGTGTTGTGTGTAAAAGGTTCACAGGTTTGTGATTTATTGGGATACAAGTTTTTGCTGGGTTGCGCAACACTTTTATTTTTTTATATATCTCATTAACATCATATTGCGTCTAACCTGCTAATACAAGAACTTCAAGCCTATATTGGTAAGTACCCCAAATTTGGAATTTTTATACTTTTTTGGTTGTCTCTTAGGGTTGTGATGGGCCCTGGTCTTAAAGGAGTTGTAAAGGCAGAAGGTTTTTTATCTTAATGCATTCTATGCATTAAGATAAAAAAAAACCTTCTGTTTGTAGCAGCCTCCCCAGAACCCCCCAATTACCTACCTGACCTTCTTCTCTCTCCAGCAATGTCCACGATTCCCTCAGACATCTACATCTACACTAACACTCCTCCTGATTGGCTGAGACAGAGCAGTGGCGCTATTGACTCACGCAACTGTCAGTCAGCCAATCAGGGGAGAGAGGGGGCAGGGCCAGGTCGGGGCTCCGTGTCTGAATGGCTACGCGAAGCTCTGACTCGGCTTGGGTGACAACCTGTAACAAGCTGCTGGCTGAGGGGCACTCAAAGGAGGGAGGGGCCAGGAGCAGCAAAGAGGGACCAGAGAAGAGGAGGATCTGTGCACAGAGGAGGTAAGTATGACATGTTTGTTATTTAAAAAAAAAAAAAAAGTGAGCCTTTACAATCACTTTAAGCAAAAGTGAAGGAAACCAGGCCAGATAGACAACTAGGATGGTTGGGGTATTCAAAAACAGGTTTAAGTGGATTAAACCTGAGCCCCTGAATTACCTTGAGGGTTCCAATGCTTTCTCTGCAACCAATCTGGAACCAGTACACAGATACTCAACACACAGGGCTGTATATATATACAAGGTCACACTGTTGCTTAGCCTAAACCACATACTGTCACAGATGTTGGTCCTAGACTACTTCTCCCCATCCTCCTGGTCACTTGAACCCCTTCCTGCCTGGGGTACTTGCACACATAGGCTTATGATGAAAAAATATTAAAGAGAAATAGTCAAAAAATAAATTTTAATAAAATAATTAATAAAATAATGTTTAAAGCACCCCTGCCCCCCTTCCCATCCCCCTGTGATCAAGCGCAAATGCGAATGCGCATGTAGACCCCACATGTATATGTAAATGGTGATCACACCATACATGTGAGGTAACATCAGAGCGGGAGCAATAGTTCTAGTGCCAGAATTTCTGTGTAACTCTAAACTGATATAATCAGATATATACTGATGTAAAGGATTTTAAAGCATCACCTATGGATAATTTAATGTGCCGTAGTTTGTTGCCATTCCACATTTACTCAATGCAACATTATCTTTTACATTCTACCAAAAGATTGGCTATTACAGTATCTGACAAAAGTGAGTACACCCCTCACATTTTTGTAAATATTTTATTATATCTTTTCATATACTTTTTGTTATTCACTTTGCTACAATGTAAGGTAGTGAATTTACGGCTTGTATAACAGTGTAAATTTGCTGTCCCTTCAAAGTAACTCAACACACGGCCATTAACCACTTTCAGACCGGACCATTATGCAGCCTAAAGACCAGAGGACTTTTTACAATTTCGCACTGCACTGGTTTAACTGGTAATTACGCGGTCATGCAATGTTGTACCCAAACGAAATTTGCGTCCTTTTCTTCCCACAAATAGAGCTTTCTTTTGATGGTATTTGATTGCCTCTGCGATTTTTATTTTTTGCGCTATAAACGGAAAAACACAGAAAATTTTGAAAAAAAATGATATTTTCTACTTTTTGTTATAAGAAAAATCCAATAAACTCAATTTTAGTCATACTTTTAAGCCAAAATGTATTCAGCCACATGTCTTTGGTAAAAAAAAATGTCAATAAGCGTATATTTATTGGTTTGCGCAAAAGTTATAGCGTCTACAAACTAGGGTACATTTTCTGGAATTTACGCAGCTTTTAGTTTACGACTGCCTATCTCATTTCCTGAGGTGCTAAAATGGCAGGGAAGTACAAACCCCCCCCCAAATGACCCCATTTTGGAAAGTAGACACCCTAAGGAAATTGCTAAGAGGCATGTTGAGCCCATTGAATACTTTATTTTTTTGTCCCAAGTGATTGAATAATAACGAAAAAAAAAAAAAAAAATGTTTACAAAAAGTTGTCACTAAATGATATATTTCTCACACATGCCATGGGCATATGTGGAATTACACCCCAAAATAAATTCTGCTGCTTCTTCTGAGTACGGAGATACCACATGTGTGGGACTTTTTGGGAGCCTATCCGCGTACGGGACCCCGAAATCCAAGCACCGCCTTAAGGATTTCTAAGGGCGTAAATTTTTGATTTCACTCCTCACTACCTATCACTACCTATCACAGTTTTGAAGGCCATAAAATGCCAAGATGGCACAAAACCCCCCCCCAAATGACCCCATTTTGGAAAGTAGACACCCCAAGCTATTTGCTGAGAGGCATGTTGAGTCCATGGAATATTTTATATTTTGCCACAAGTAGCGGGAAAAATTACAAACTTTTTTTTTTATTTATTTTTTTTGCCCAAAGTTGTCACTAAATTATATATTGCTCACACATGCCATGGGCATATGTGGAATTACACCCCAAAATATATTCTGCTGCTTCTCCTGAGTATGGGGATACTACATGTGTGGTGTGATTTCACTCCTCACTACCTATCACAGTTTTGAAGGCCATAAAATGCCCAGATGGCACAAAACCCCCCAAATGACCCCATTTTGGAAAGTAGACACCCCAAGCTATTTTATGAGAGGCATGGTGAGTATTTTGCAGCTCTCATTTTTTTTTGAAAATGAAGAAAGTAAAGAAAAATTTTTTTTTTTTTTTTCTTTTTTCAATTTTCAAAACTTTGTGACAAAAAGCGAGATCTGCAAAATACTCACCATACCTCTCAGCAAATAGCTTGGGGTGTCCACTTTCCAAAATGGGTCATTTGGGGGTATTTTGTGCCATCTGGGCATTCCATGGCCTCTGAAACTGTGATAGGCAGTGAGGAGTGAATTCAAAAATTCACACCCTTAGAAATCCTGAAGGTGGTGCTTGGTTTTTGGGGCCCACACATGTGGTATCCCCGTACTCAGGAGAAGCAGCAGAATGTATTTTGGGGTGTAATTCAACATATGCCCATGGCATGTTTGAGCAATATATCATTTAGTGACAACTTTGTGCAAAAAAAATAAAAATAAATAATAATTATTATATTTCCCGCAACTTGTGTCAAAATATAAAATATTCCATGGACTCGACATGCCTCTCAGCAAAAAGCTTGGGGTGTCTACTTTCCAAAATGGGGTCATTTGGGGGGGGTTTTGAACTGTCCTGGCATTTTATGCACAACATTTAGACGCTTATGTCACACATTACCCACTCTTCTAACCACTTGAAGACAAAGCCCTTTCTGACACTTTTTGTTTACATGAGAAAATAATTTTTTTTTTTGCAAGAAAATTACGTTGAACCCCCAAACAATATATATTTTTTTAAAGCAAAGGCCCTACAGATTAAAATGGTGGGTGTTTCATTTTTTTTTTTTTCACTCAGTATTTGCGCAGCGATTTTTCAAACAAATTTTTTTGGGAAAAAACACACTTTTTAAAATTTTAATGCACTAAAACACACCATCTTGCCCAAATATTTGATGAAATAAAAAATTAGATCTTAGGCCGAGTACATAGATACCAAACACGACATGCTTTAAAATTGCGCAGAAACGTGCAGCGGTGACAAACTACATACATTTTTAAAAGCATTTAAACGCCTTTACAGGTTACCACTTTAGATTTACAGAGGAGGTCTACTGCTAAAATTACTGCCCTCGATCTGACCTTCGCAGTGATACCTCACATGCATGGTGCAATTGCTGTTTACATATGACGCCAGACCGACGCTTGCATTCGCCTTTGCGTGAGAGCAGGGGGGGACAGGGGTGCTTTTTTTTTATTTATTTTTTTATTATTATTGATTTTGCTTTTTTATTTTATTTTTCAACTGTTCCTTTCATTTATATATATTTTTTATCATTTTTATTGCTATCTCAGGGAATGTAAATATCCCCTATGATAGCAATAGGTAGTGACAGGTACTCTTTTTTAAAAAAAATTGGGGTCCATTAGACCCTAGATCTGTCCTCTGCCCTCAAAGCATCTGACCACACCAAGATCGGTGTGATAAAATACTTTCCCAATTTCCCAATGGCGCTGTTTATATCCGGCGAAATATAAGTCATGAAATGCTCGTAGCTTCCGGTTTCTTAGGCCATAGGGATGATTGGAGCCATTCTGGTCTCTGATCAGCTCTATGGTCAGCTGGCGGAACCACCGGCTGCATTCTCAGGTTCCCTGTTGGGACAGGAGAGCCAGAGAAAACCATGGAAGACGGTGGGAGGGGGGGGGGACATTCCCTCCCACTGCTTGTAAAAGCAGTCTAGAGACTAATTAGCCACTAGGATTGCTTTTACATGAAAGCCGACCGCTGGCTGAAAAGAATGATACCAAGATAATGCCTAATCCTGCCGGCATCATTCTGGTATAACCACTCAAAGTCCAGCAACATACCAGTACGTTGCTGGCCCTTGTTTGGCATATATTGTAATCTTTTTTTTCATGCAGCCTGTGGGCTGAACGAAAAAAAAAGATTGATCGGTGGGTATGCCCACCATTAGAAAACCTCCCTTCATCCACCCACTTCTAATGATGGGCATACATGCACCATTTTGTTTTTAACTGTGGTGGTGAAATCACCTCCAACAGCGCTGGAGTCACGGATTTATGTATCGTGGGAGCAAGCGCTGTTGCTGTCAAGATAAATAAATCCGCGCTGCAGCTGAATGGCGTACCTGCTAAGCAAATTATGGTTAACAATAAAACAAAGTAACATTACAGTATAACAGTAAGATTTACCATACCTGCAAAGCAAATACAAAAAAAAACATAGTAAAAAATAAAACATTTTTTAATGCAACCTGTGCCTAAAATATATATATGCCGAAGCATGGGGGCATCCTCCCGCAAAAAAGTTATGCCGCGTACACACGGTCGGAATTTTCCACGGGCAAGCCTCCGTCGGAATTTCAACCGTATGTAGGCGGCATTAGGAGCAAATCGCTCCTCCGCCCTCTGCTGCCCCCATGCTTCGGCATATATGCTCTTTTTTTTTTTAACTGTGGTGGTGAAATCACCTCCTACAGCGTTGGAGTCACGGCTTTATGTATCGTGGGAGCAAACGCTGTTGCTGTCAAGATAGATAAATCCGCGCTGCAACTGAATGGCGTACCTGAAAACAAAAAAAATGGTTAACAATAAAACATTGCAGAATAGAATACAGTAAAAAAGAGAACAATAGAGAGAGAATAGAGAGAAAGAGAACAATAAAACAACAACTATTTTTGTTTTTTTTATTTTATATTTTTTTTGTTTTTTTATTTTTTACTTTTTTTTTTTAAACTTTTGTTTGTAACTGTAACAGTTCTAACGGAACTGTTGTAACGGTTCCAGCGGTTTTGGTCTCAAAATGCGAAGGCATTCTTGAGAACATGTGCCTAGTCTGTGCAATGCTGTACCCTACGCTAATACTCAACTAGTGTATGGTAGCGTTCAAAACATTCACCGATGCAAAGACCAGGATTGTCAGGACAGCGGGGACAATAATAGCGGGTGTCACGTCTAAATCCGCGCTTTCTGCAGACACGACATTTTCTTTGGGGGGCTCATTGGGTAGGGGTACTCGGGAGGACATGAATAAAATGCCGCTCATGCAGCCGGCTAACTGCATTTGGTTGGGGAATGTGAGGTGGAGCACCGTCTGGAAACAGAAGGGCTCCGATGATCTCTTCCTGGAATTTAAGGAAGGATCCAGTCTGTCCTGAAGCTCCGTATAGCACATGAGCGTTCAGCAAAGCCAATTGGAAAAGGTAAATAGACACTTTTTTGTACCAGCGTCTAGCCTTACGGGCAACTAGGTACGGCGCCAACAACTGGTCGTTGAGGTCCACCCCTCCCATGTTTTGGTTGTACTCGTGGACACAGAGGGGTTTCGTCACAACACCAGCCGCCGTAGTAATTTGGACCGTCGTGTCTGCATGAAGGGAGGTAAGAACGAAAACATTCTTATTATCCCTCCACTTCATAGCGAGCAAGTTATTACACTTCAAGCAGGCTCTCTCCCCCAGCCTAAGACGGGACTCTACAAGCCGCTGGGGAAAGCCCCGGCGATTAGGTCGCACGGTGCCACATGCTCAAATCTGATGATCAAACAAATGACTAAACAGTGGCACGCTAGTGTAATAATTGTCCACGTACAAGTGGTACCCCTTTCCGAATAAGGGTGACACCAAGTCCCACACAATCTTGCCAGCGCTCCCTATGTAGTCAGGGCAGTTTGTCAGCTCTATGTGGCTATCTTTGCCCTCATAAACCATAAATTTACATGTATAGCCTGTGGTCCTGTCACAGAGCTTATACATCTTGACCCCGTATCTGGCACGCTTGCTGGGAAGGTATTGTTTGAATGACAAGCGGCCAGTAAACTTAATCAGGGACTCGTCAACGCAGACAACTTGATGGGGAGTAAACAAGTCTGCAAAACGTTGGTTGAAATGGTTTATGAGGGGCCGAATTTTATAGAGCCGATCGTATGCAGGGTCTCCACGAGGACGACAGAGTTCATTGTCGTTGAAGTGCATGAACCGCAAAATCTGTTCGTATCGTGCCCTGGACATGGAGGCAGAGAACACGGGCATATGGTACATTGGCTCAGTGGACCAATACGAACGCAACGTACCCATTTTAACTACGCCCATGATGAGGGAAAGGCCCAGAAAGATCTTAAATTCGGGGACCGTAATTGGTCTCCAATCTCTGGCAAGGGTGGACAACTGGGGATTAGCGGCGATGTGTTGACCAGCGTACAAATTGGTTTGGTCCACAATAGATCTATAGAGATCTTCGGTGAAAAACAGCGAAAAAAAATCAAGTAACGTAAAATCAGCTGTTTCCACCTGAATACCGGGTTGGCCAGTGAATGGGGGAAGTACGGGTTCTGCAGAAGTGTTGGGCACCCAATCAGGATTGGCGAATTCTGCAGGAAGGGCACTATGGGCACGACAGGCCTGTCTTTGTCGTCTTCTTGGTGGCAGCGGGACACTACTTGTGCTTGCCACCTCGCCAGCTGGAACTGCACTTATGGGACTCGCCACGTCACCACGTGATACTGCAGTGCTGGTTTGACTACGTCCAGGGTGTACTAGGCCGCTGGTGCTTGCCTGTTCACCAGAAGGAATAGCGGCTCTAGTACGTCTCTGCCTCCTACGAGCGACCTGCGGTTCCTGCACCTCAACAACAGAAGAAGGAGTTTGGGGTCTGGTACGCCTGACCTTAGCAGGGACCACAACTCCGCCGTCAGAGCTATCTGTCATGGAGCCGCTGTCGTCTACTGGGTCGTATTCTGAGCCTGATTCTGACAGATGAGTGACCTCCTCTTCACTATCTGTCATACTCAGAAACAAGTAGGCCTGTTCACTAGTGTACGTTTGACTTGCCATTTTGGGCTCTAAATTTAGTAGTACACTAGTGAGACTCACAGGAAAAAAAAAGCTCCTGACTGTTAGCGACTGAATCAAAACGCTACCAAAAAACTGTAAGCGATCGCAGGGATCAGGCCTGACTCTGCGAACGCTGCAGTTATGTGTGCTTAGTGTTTTGTAAGTGACAGTGATCGATCGATACTGCACTTGGGTGGGCTGGGCTGAGGGGGAAAACGCAGGTGCTAGCAGGTATCTGGGCTGATCCCGCTAACAATGCGTTTTTGGGAACCCTAAACAGCTGGGGACGCTAGTATAGATCTGATCAGATCAGATATCGATCTGTTCAGATTCTATACCACTAAGGGAGGTGTATTCTGCGTGCGTGGGTGTTAGCGGTACTGGCACTAACCCGACGCTGCCTGGGGCGACGCAGACCCTATTTGACTCTAAAACCTTACTTATATCACCCGCCGGGCGATCAGGGGGTTAAACCTTTATTAGGTAATAAACGGCGGGTGCCCTGAAACTATAAAAAAATAAACTAACTGACCAGCGTCACCCGTAACAGTTATATGGTGATCACTGGTGAAAGGGTTAACTAGGGGGTAATCAGGGGGTTAAAACCTTTAGTAGGTAGTATATGGGGGGTCCCTGACCCTATAAAACGCTGCGGCAAACCTAAATACCTACCTCCCTAACTAGCGTCAACTGTGACACTAATACAGCGATCAAAAAAAAACGATCGCTTAGTGACACTGGTGACGGGGGGTGATCACGGGGGTTAAACCTTTATTAGGGGGGGTTCCTAGACCTAAAGGGGGCTAAATCTAACTGCCCTAACAGTTATTAGGGTCACAATGCACCAATGCAGTTAACAGTAAAAAAAAAAAAAACTGCTTTGGTGTCACTGTGACAGGGGGTGCAGGGGGGCAATCGGGGGGGGGGGGGCTGGGGTGTGTAAAGTGTGCCTAAAGTGTTCTACTGTTAGTGTAGTGTAGTGTAGGTGTAGTGTTGTGCAACTCACGTGTCTTCTCTCCTCGGCGTCGGTTCGAAAAGACCGCCACGAGGAGAGATGACCTCACTTCCTCTAGCTCTGTACACAATACAGAGCCAGGGGAAGCATTCCATTGGCTGGGAGCGATCGCGAGGGGGGGGGCACGAATGAGTGCCCCCCCCCTCATCTCCGATCCCTCCCCCAATGTCCCGGACAATTTACAGGCACGGGGGCGGGCCCGATTGGCCCCCCACCCGCGTCTGTTAGGGATGACATCATTTCCTCTAGCCCTGTTTACATGACAAGTTTGAAGTTCGGGTGACCTTTGGCTGCAAAGTGAGGCTGAAAATGGGCATTGTTGACCCTCTTTTCCACTTACAGTAGCTGCACATTTATCACCCTAGGCTTATACTCGAGTCAATAAGTTTTCCCATTTTTTTGTGGTAAAATTAGGTGCCTCGTGTACTGTAAAAAAAAATTAGGTGCCTCTGCTTATATTCGGGTTGGCTTATACTCGAGTATATACAGTATTTACAAAATTTTATAATAGAAATGAAAAAAAGCAAATTTTTTTTTCTTAATCGTCAAGTTTTTTTTTTTTGTTTCTTACCAAAAAATTTAAAACCCAGTGGTAATTAAATACCACCAAAAGAAAGCTCTATTTGTGTGAGTAACATGATACAAAATGTAGCTTGGGTACAGTGTTGCATGGCCACGTAATTGTCATTTAAAGTGCGCAAGCGCTAAAAGCTGAAGATTGTCCTGGGCAGGAAGGGGGTAAAAGTGTCCAGTACTGAAGTAGTTAAAGCGGAGCTCCACCCAGAAGGGGAAGCTCCGCTTGCTTGCAGCCTCCACTGCCACATTTGGCACTTTTTAGGAGGGGGAGCAGATACCTGTCAAAACTAGCTGCTCCCACTTCTGGGTAAGATCGCTGCATGGTATTCACAGTGATCTATGCAATTTCCAGCCCCTCCTCCTTTCCCCGTGGCAAACTGTGGAATCAGATCGCATGGGTCTGAACACCCATGAGACATACCTCCCAACTTTTTGAGATGGGAATGAGGGACACCTATCAGCAAAAGCATGCAGGCATAGGACACACCCCTTGCCACGCCCCCTTAAAGGAGAATTGTACAAAGAAAACAAGATTGGTTAAACCCACAAGTACTTTTTTTTACCACTACTATTCCTTTATATTGGCTCTTGAAATTTACAAATGCAGCCATTTAGAAATCAGATGAAAGGTTGGAAAACACCTTTGATAGATGAAAAGTGCATTTTATATACATTTATATAGATCAGACCAAAATGAGGGACAAATGAGGAAGAATGAGGGACAGCAGAACATTGTTCCAAATCAGGGACAGTCCCTTGAAATCAGGGACAGTTGGGAACTATGCATGAGATCTGATTCCAGTGCGGACACAAAAAAGGGTCCTGCATGTTTTTGGTGCGGATCCAGGACCAATCGAATCATACATAATGAATGGCTCAATGCACACTGCACTGAATTCGCATGTGCGATTCCTGTACAAATGACATGCAATGAGGCAGGCGGCATCAGTGTGAACCCAGCCTAAAAGAGGATTGTACAAAAAAAGGGATTAGTTAAACCCACAAATTATTATTATTTTTTTTACCACTACTATTCCTCTATAATGAGATTTACAAATGCAGCAGTTTAGAAAATAAATGAAAGGTTTAGCATTGGGAAACACCTTTTGATAGATAAGTAGTGCATTTTATATAGAAATATATAGATCAGACCAAAATGGGGGACAAATGAGGAGGAAATAGGGACTTTACTCTGAATGAGGGACAGTTGGGAGCTAACAGCTGGAGGTGTACAGAGGCAAGCTGGGCATGGCACGCAGTCTGCACTGCCACCACTAGGTGTCCCCCTCCGCCCCCAGCACAGCGCGCGGCCATGTGTTGTGATTGGAGCGAGGCATGCTGGGAGAAGAGGTGCAGACACGTGGAGCGGTGGGTAGATCAGGGAGTGCGGTGAGTGAAGGAGGTAAGAGTATAGAGATCCGCCATCCTGCTCTCCCTCCTATATATAGTAGACGGGCTCTTCTCTGTGCGGAAGTGTATGGGCAGTGCCATGTGTTCTTATGAATGCCCTGCTATGGATCATGCTGGGATTCCTGCTCATGTAGAGGAAGTAAAGACTGAAAGTGTACAGGTTGGGGGGAGGGGATTATACCAGACACTTGTCACCACTAACACCATGACATGGGTGGAGTGGTGAGGGGTTATGGCTCTGGCAGGTTCTTATTGAAGTCGGTGTCCCCTGTGGAGAGAATCGCCCTGTATTTGTCCTGATGACACCAGGACTGGAAGTGATGGAGAAATAGTCACCGGAATGACCCCGCAGTATAGACCTCTTTCCTCCATACACAGATTGTATGGCCCACTGATAGCACTGCGTTGCGATGTCACACATGCGTTGGTGCTATTAGTTTCGGGTGACACTGTAGAACTAGGGTTGCCACCTCATCCCTTTAGGGCCAGTGCACACTGCTGCATGGTGTGAGATCGCATGTGATTCGCACCGCACTTCAATGCTAATCGCATGCGATGTCTGTGCGATGCAAATTCAGCCACAGGGGCGTTGCTAGGTGTGCCAAAGATCTGGTGCTGGAGCCCATAGCAGCGGTCACCAACCTTTTTGCAGGCCCTGGAGGGCACTTTAGTTGTAAGCAATTTTTTGCGGGCAATGGCTGTTGTTGGTGCTTCAATCATCATGGCACCATGATTGATATGGTGTCAGTGTGATTGAAGCGCATTGTTACATTCTAATAATGAAGTGGTTCAACTCACCATAATGCAGAATCAGTGGGAGCCCTGGGCATGTCACTTGCCACATCTCCTGCCACCAGATGAAGCGTGTCACTTGCCACCGTTGCCTGTCACTGGATGCAGATTGTCACTTGCAATGTCGCTTGCCACCAGATGTGGATTGTCACTTGCCACCTGATGTGGATTGTCACCTGCCAAATCTCATGCCACCATTTGCAGATTACCAAGTCACCTGCCACCATTTGCAGATTGACACTTGCCACGTCACCTGCCACCATTTGCAGATTACCACGTCACCTGCCACCATTTGCAGATTGTCACTTGCCTAGTCACCTGCCACCTGATGCGGCTTGTCACTTGACACATCACCTGCCACCTGATGTGGAGTGTCACTTGCCATGCCAGCCAGTGCCACAAAATGTGCATTGTCGCTGCATTGGTGGCATGCTGGCAGCACTGGTCCATTTAGTGAGGGCAGGAGAGCGGTGATGCGGAGTGGGCAGTGAGAGATTGTCATCTCGCTGCTTCCCGCCGCACCTCCGACATTGAAGAGGCCCGTCCTGTGAAGGCGGAAGAGTGCTCATGTGTGGCGGGCAGTGAGAGATGATGTAATTTCTCTGCTCCCGGACGCATCTCGCTCCCACATTGAAGTGGCCCAGCTGTGAGGACGGAAGAGCAATGATGTGGAGCGGGCAGAGAGATGATGTCATCTCTGCTCGTCCGCCCGCCCCGCTTGCTTCTGTCCTCTCATCCGCCTCTCTCATGCAGCTAGCCCGCCGCAGCCTGCTGGTTAGGCAGGGACCCTGCGACAAGAGACTCGGGGCTATGGGCCCCAGATTCGGCGCTATAGCCACCCACTAGCAACGCCACAGTTCAGCAATACAGATAGTATGGCTGAATTTGCATTCGGACCAAACTCGCACAGGACCCTTTTTTTGGTCCACAGCAGAATCGATGAACACTAATGCGATCCGATTCTTGTCCGAATTTGCAATGTAAACTGATTTAGGGGTGTCATTAACTGTTAATTGACATTCCCAGCAGTTCGCATTAAAGCAGTGTGAACTGCCGCCGGGAGACAAGCGACGCGGGAACCCGCAGTGGTTTCGCAGGGATCGCACATTGCGGCAGTGTGAATCGGCCCTCATACCTGAACACATATGAATTACACAAGGATGAGCTCAGGTGTGTTCGCAATCCATGTGCCCTTCAGGAAGCTGACACTCCGCAGCGCTAATCGCAATCTTTGCAGATCGGGAAATGTCTCACTGCCTGTGATTAGCGCTGCGGAGTGTCAGCTTCTTGGCGGGCTCATGGACTTGCGAACACACCTGAGCTCATCCTTCATTCTGAGGCTAATTTAATGCAGATAAGGCATCAGGTGAGTTTAATTAGCCACAGAACCTGTGTAATTATTATGTGTTCGGGTTTAAAGGGATGAGGTGGCAACCCTATGTAGAGCCCAGTGTTGCAGCGTATAATCTTACTGTGATACCAAACATACTGCTGGTGTGATTGAGGCTTCTTTGTAGTTCATTAGGTAGTCCATTCATACAAATAGGCGGCCTTGGTGCAATGCTTGTTAAAGTGGAATTCCAGGATAGACATAACTAATAAAACTGCCCCTTCCTAACACCGTCCTATATTAACTAACCTGTGTAAGAAAGACATATAGACTTCCCTTTTTTCAGCCCACTCCGGTCAGGTCATGTGATCTGGCTCCCCAGTGTCAGCCAGCAGCGACTGCTGCAGGGGAGGGAGCGCTGACAACAGATGGGCCAGAGGCGCCTATTGCTGACATCACCACTCCAGGCTTTGGCCCTCGTTCACACTGAACACGGCTTTGAACTTGCACAATTTCAAAGCCGCATTTTAGTCCAACTTCAGGGGCAACTTGAAAGACATCTGTTCGGGTTCATGCACGGATGTCTACTGAAATCGCCCCCGAATTCGCCAAAAGTAGTGCAGGAGCTGCTTTTGGAAATCGGTGCAGCGCCGCAAAGTCAGCGTCACACCGATTGGGGCTCGCCTTTTGCTGGCAATAGGCTCTGATTTGACCTGTCAATTCACAGGTCAAATCACACCGATGTGAACAGGTGCTGACTAGCCGTTGTCTATTTGTGTGCGCAGCCTATTGCATTAGGGTGTGCACCCCGGAGCACAAACACACATGCGTGTATATCAGCAGAGCAGTGGAGGGTGTCAGTTGTTTATTTTTATTATTTTTTTACAATTTAAAGCGGTTCTGCACTCTGAAAAAAAAATTTTTTTTTTAGGATGTAATGTAAAGTGTGCTTACCTTTATTAGGGGACTCACCTGTTCCATCTTCCATCTCGATCGCCGCCGGTTTTCGTCCGATGAAGTTCCTCGTCTTCTTCTTTAGTGCTGGGGGCCATCTTGCCTGTGGGCATGTGAAACACCCACAGGGACTTTAGATGGCCCAGCATGCACTGCCGTTACTCGCGCGTGCGCAGTAACGGCTCATCTGCCGAGATCTCACGAGATTTCGGCAGATGCGGCCGAAATCTCGCGAGATTTCGGAAGATGTGGCCGAAATCTCGCGAGATTTCGGAAGAAGCCCGCACTGACTCCTGGGATCAATGACACCAGATCCCAGGAGACAGTGCGGCGTGACGACGATCGACGCAAGACCCCGCCCGCCGCCGCAGAGGGAGAAGACCGGAAGTCTTCAATTACAAGGTAAGTAAAAAAAAAAAAAAAAAAAAAAAACATTTCATTTAGTACTCTTTGCCTGATTTGGAAGGCAAAGAGATTTACTAAATGAAATGAGTGCAGAACCGCTTTAATTATTTGTTGCAATATTTTTTGAATAATTTTTTTTAGGAGCCCTGTTATGGGGCTTAGTTGAAATATTGGGGATCTATACAGACCTCTGATGTCTCACTTTTGAGACAGAGGGTCTGAGGACAGAGATTCCCCGTTCACTTTCTCTGCAGCCTGCAGTAAACATAGTTTACTATGCGTCAGTTAAGATGCACATTGGCTGTGCTCTCAACCAAACAGTCAAACCATCCAATGGCTGGTGTCATAACGGATCACATGTGCAGCACCGTGGCAGATGAAGATTAAACAGAGGCAAAGATGGCAGCTGAAAACGATAGGGGGGTTTACTTCCACTTTAAGAAAGAACACAGGAGTGATCAGTACAGATCACTCCCTGTGTTTATTCAGAAAAGGAAGGGGGCGGTTAATTAAATGTTTACCAGCCCCTGACTGGTGTGAATAGGCCCTTATGAGATGGGTTCAATTTAAAAAAACAAGTAAGAAATATTGGCTCCTAATATTTATGTTCTTATGGGTCCCCTTTAGAGTGAACCGGAGAAACGCAAAAGCCTCAGTGGTTAACCTCTTGCTTTGCTTCTCCCCAGCCACTGCAAGTGTTCCCTGCTTTAGGCCTGATTCACACCTCTGCATTTAGTGCTTTTTGCATTTTGCACTACAGAACGTGGTCCATAGGAAACCATGGTAAATGGACTTTAGTGCCAATCTGCAAAATGCAAAAAGCACTAAAAATGCAGAGGTGTGAATCAGGCCTTAGTGTCTGGAATACCTGCTCCCCCGCAGCACACTGTGGTTTCACCTGGCAGCTCATCTGTCACTACAGGATCTCAAACCTGGTGGTAGGAACCACTGTGTGTAGCAGGGGAGTAGGTATTTGATCCACTTAAAGTGGTGGGCCACCCTGAAAAAAAAAAAACTTTTAAAAAAATGTTAATAACAATTTAAAATGGAAAAAAATAAAAAATTTTTTTTTTTTACTTACCAGAAATGGCTGTTGCTAGGCAGATCGTCCTAATCTGCCTCTTCCAGCTCTGCGGTGATGTTCTCTCCTCTGCTCCGAGCGCCGTCTTCTAGTGAATGGGGCGCAGTGTGTTATGGGAACTGTGTCCCACAACGCATCGCATTCCCCATTCACAAATTCGACACGCGCATGCGCAGTAGGCCGTGCGCCAACTCGCGCATGCGCAGTAGGAAACGGGCAGCCGTTTCCCTTACTGAGGATGGCGGCGCTGGAACCGGATCACCGAGGGACATCTCGGCCTCCATGACCGACATCGCGGGCGCCCTGGGAGGGTAAGTGTACTTATTAAAAGTCAGCAGCTACTTTTTTTTTTAGCTGCTGACTTTAAAAAAATTTTTTTTTTAGGTGAAAAACCACTTTAAAGGGTCCTATAAGGGTCCTATAATTGTAATGGCTGGGTTCCAACACACAGGCAGCAAGAAATGTAAATATATACCAATCGGCCATTACTTGACCACCAACCTAATACTGAGTAGGTCCCATTTTGCTGCATTGATGGGCACTGGTCAGGCTGCATTGGGCACTGATAAAGTTGTTAATTTATTTTTGTAACTTAATGCATAAAACATTTAAGACCCCTTTCACACTGAGGCATTTTTCAGGCACTACAGCGCTAAAAATAGCACCTGTAAAGCTCCTGAAAAAAGCCTCAGCTGCAAACCCAGTGTGAAAGCCTGAGTGTCACAAAAAGTTCTGCCAGCAGCTTCTTTGCAGCGCTGAATACACTGCTCCTCCCCGTTGAAAACAATGGGGCAGCGCTGCTATACCATCGGCAAAGCGCGGCTGCAGCAGCGTTTTGCGGGCGGATTTAACCCCTTTTCGGACGCTAGCAGGGGGTTAAAACCGCTCCGCTAGCAGCCGAATAGCGCCACTTTACCGCTGACGCCCCGGGCGGCTCAGTATGAAAGGGGTCTAAGTTTAATTTCATGAGATGATCCATTAGGGCGTTGCCCCACCCAACCTCTACCATAACAACTGGTGGTGAGTAACCCTTAAGGCCTGGCTAGTACCTCAGGACTTGAAATTTTGAGCCCTGTAGGTGAGTATATATGTTTAAAGCTGAACTCCTAGCACAAATGAAATATGCTGCCAGCAATGACAGGGGAGTTCTCTTCTCCTTCATCACTGCTCCATCTGTCTGATCCCAAAGAGCTGAGGACACTATCACAGTTTTGTGCTACACCAATGTAGATATTCAAGGTACACTTATGTTTCATTCTATGTGACCAGTCTAAAGGGGCTGTGAATGGGACCGGTTTAGGCCTTTGTGTTGATATGTGTAAATATTCATTTTAGTGTTCTCTCAATAGAAAATGCCACGCAGAGCAAGACGGGTGGGTGCTGATGACGATGCCGCCATACCCACCAAAAAGCCACTATCAACCGATCCTCCTCTGGATTTCACCACACCACAAAGCCTCTTTGAAAGCTTTATTGCTCCAGTGACCAGAGATGAATTCTTCAGCACTTACTGGGAGAAGAAGCCATTGTTAATCCAGCGCAGTGACCCCAGTGTGCAGAGTTACTACCGGTCTCTCTTCCCGATGCAAGACTTGAAACTTGCCAGCGGGCAAGGGATCTACTACAGTAGAGATGTGAACCTGTGCAAGTGTAAGGATGGGAAGAAGGTGCTTTTACCTAGACGGGGAAAAGCCAACTACACAGAGATCATGAAGGATTTCCGAAATGCCAAGGCCACCATACAGTTTCATCAGCCCCAAAGATACAATGTAAGAACATGGTCCGTAGTTCTATCATTTATCTCACAGCAGACTATAGAAGATAATGTGTAATTCTATATAACAAATGTTTCATTTTGTTCATACTGCAGTAGCAGACTTTATAATAAAAGAAAGGTTTAGGTATGCCAGGCAGTATTTTTTATTTTTTATATATTTTTTTTATTTTTTATAACAGGTTCCCTTTTTACCTAAGGCCCCTTTCACACATGTAGACCGTATTTCCGTTTTTCATCCATCCGTTTTTTGGATCCAAAACGGACATACATGAATGTCTTTGGGATAGCGGATGAGCATCCGCTGACACCCGATATCGTCCGTCTCCGCAATTGTCCGATTCTGCAGACGGAGAAAACCCTATTTTTTCATCCGTCTGCAGAGCGGATTGGATGAACACGGACAGATATCAGTTCTAGAGTTTTTGGTCTGTCACTCCTGCTGTGGCCATTATGAGTTTTTTTTTTCCCCCTTTCTTCTAGTTATCTTTCTTTATTTTCAATTGTAGTGAGGGATATCAAAGCTCAGAGGAATACCGTAAAAGTTTTGGGAATTGCAGCAGGAAGTTCTTGGTGATGATTATTGCATATATAGAAAGTACTGACTACCTATTACTAAAATATTACTTTTTGGTATACTGACCCTTAAGGCTTGGTTCACAGCTATGCAGTTTGCGATTTGTGCGTTCTACAGTGCATTTTGTTGTGCGTTTTTGTGTTTTTTGCACATGTGATTTTAAGGTGTTTTGTATGATTTTATTTTTTTGGGGTTTATTTCTTGGGCAGATTAAAAAAATGCGAATAGCAGCAAAAACGCACTACATGCTTTTATGCAGCTTCTCCATTGGAGTCTATAGTACCAAAAAAAGCATAGTTTTATATTTTAAAAAGCCCCTGACCCTTTCCAAATATGTAGCGGCTGAAAAAGCATCGATGTGTACATGTCCCATAGGAAGCCATGTTAAATGGACTGTAGTGCGTTCCTGCAAAAAGCACCAAAAAAATGGTGTGAACCGAGCCTTAACCGTCATCTGAATGAAACCATTCACATTTCAGCTGTAAGGGCTTGATTACACATAAGGCTGTTTATTCCGGGTGTTTTGACATGCAACGATGAGGCAATATGTCACCCCACACTTTTTTTTTTTAAACACTTTATTGACAAGTGTATAAAACATTAGACATATTCAGTAAATATGCTCAACACCCCACACGGTACCACCCTTGGAATGCAAAACACTGTTCAATTTTTTGCCATGAAAAGCATTGTGGCTGTGGTATAGATACAGCCCTAAGCTGCTGCATTCTGTGTTTAGTGGTAAAACTGCCTTTTTTTACCACCCCCTATCCAATGCATTTCTTTAGGTTTGGCTAAAGCAGAGTTAGAGCCTCTATCAAGTTTTTATTACCCTGTGTCCCTAGCTGGGTAGGCTTTCCCTATTCTGTGTGGCATTGGGAGTTTAATCTCTGATAAAAGCCTTCTACGTTCCTGTGGATACCATTGGTGCGAGGTTCAGGGACAGATCAAGTGATTATATAAGGTAAAAATCTCTGTTGTTTTAAAAGCTTTTTTCAAACATTGCTTTCCCTCTAATACGTCTCCCTCTGTACAGGACAAGCTGTGGCAGATCATGGAGAAGCTTGAATGTTTCTTTGGTACACTCGTTGGATGTAATGTGTATATCACACCATCAGGTTCTCAGGGTCTGCCCGCTCACCATGATGATGTAGAGGTAAGCTGTTTTATGTAGTGTATGTGATTGATTTTTTTTTTAGGAAGGTTTCTAACAGTGCTCCCAGGTAGAAATGCACATGATGGAGGTGGGACAGACGAGGCTGACATTAAAATAATGTACCGTATATACTCGAGTATAAGCCGAGTTTTTCAGCACATTTTTTTTGTGCTGAAAGTGCCCCCCTTTTCTGCAGCAAAAAAAAAAAAAATTTCCGACCCGACTTTGGGGCCTCGTATCTCGGGGTCACTTGGGTCTAGGAGTCCCAAATTTGGTGTGCCAACCCAGTGGACCTAGCACTACAACATTTGGGGTTCCTAGCACCAAGTGGCCCCGAGATACGGGGCCCCAAAGTCGGTTCGGAAAATGTCATTCTCTGCTGCAGAAAAGTGCTTGAGATTTTCTGACCCGAATTTGGGGCCCCATATCTTGGGGACACTTGGTGCTAGGAACCCCAAATGTTGTATTCCAACCCAGTGGAATTAGCACTACAACATATCTAAAGATGGGGTTCCTAGCACTAAGTGACCCTGAGATACAGGGCCCCAAATCGGTCAACTGTGTCCATCTGCATAGGCACAGTGAGGCTGCAAATGGGCATCGTTGACCCTCTTTTCCACTTACAGTAGCTGCGCATTTCTCACCCTAGGCTTATACTCGAGTCAATAAATTTTACCAGTTGTTTGTGGTAAAATTAGGTGCCTCGGCTTATATTCGGGTCGGCCTATACTCGAGTATATACGGTATTTGTTTGCCTACATCCTGCTGGTTTAGTGCATTTCTGTGTCTCATTGTCCTGTTTCATCTTCTGTCGGATACAGCAGTCAGACTCACGGAAGCATACAAAGGTAGAGTAGGGGAAGTTGGAGATCCATGGGGCCCAGTATACAATGCTGGTCTTTTTGAGAATTTTGTCTTAACTAGAGGTGTAGGAGCAGGGGGAGAAGTATTTATAGATGTAAAAAGCCCCTGTTTTGGAGGGTTCATTCCTCCCAATTTCATTGCTGCTCTGAAGTATGTAGAATGCACCAGCAAGGATGGGAGAGGAGCTGTCCAAAATGATTCACAGCAAGAATGGCAGAGGTAATATCTGATAATGATCTACAGCAAAGGTGGATGTGGTGCTATTCAATATGATCCACAGCAGAAATGGGAAAGGTTCTGTCTGATAATGATCCACAGCAAAAGAGAGGCGCTCACAGATCCTAGACTGGCCTCTCCTGCACATGGACAACCTGGGTGCTGGACATCATAGTCAATCTCCACTCTTCATTGAAAATAGGAAACAATCAGACACACTCCAATTAGATCTTCTTGCAGTATTTTTAACCCCTTAGTGCTGGAGGGTAAAACAAATGTTAATACCTGAACACAATTTTGCTACTTTGACATATGTTACTAAAACTGTACCTATCATTGCAACTACTTTGGGTATCCAGGTGGATTATACCTTGTTTTTTTTTCAGGACAAATCTGACTTTTTTGGTGGTAAATGGTGACAAATATTTCCTGTATTTATTTATTTTTTAATCAAAGAAATGCTGGCCCAAAATAGTAAAAAAAATAAGGAATATTTTTGTAATTTAGCTGTATATTTCTTGCTACTATCATAACCTACCACCAAAGAACAACCCAAAAATAATTCTCCTGCTCCTGACGATTGCAGCGATACCACATATGTGTATGTTGTTTATACCTGTAGTACAGCCCAGAAACAATAGTGCCCAGTTCTCTTTTTTTTAATCCTGCCCAAAACATACTGACCATGACCTTTGACCCTTACTTGACCCAAACACTAATCCTCGCACTGACCTAGATCAAACCTTGATCTAGTTTTATTTTTTCATAAATTTTTTTGTAACTGATCACTGATATCCACTCGCAGCAATCAGATGACCCTGCACCGGGACCCATGCTGTTCTGCGTACTCCCAGCACAAAGACAGATATGCATATATATGGCCCCAAGGGTAAAGGCCCACTTCCATGAGGTTGCATATATGTGTACTGTCTGCTCAAAGGGGTTGATAATAGTCAACATGTTTGACTGCATACAGTGATCTCTCCACCCAAAACCAGCCTTCCCTGACATGTTTCACTCCCGGTGGTAGAGAGCAGTCCCCCGTACTTCACCTTTGCTTATCTTTGCGAGCAAGCCAGGAGTGGTAAAATGTGTCAAGGAAGGCTGGTTTTGGGTTGGAGACATCACTGTATGCAGTCAAAAGCATTCATTTTTAAAAAAAATGATGCAAAAAGACTTCATTGGCGTACAGTTGTTTTTTATTTTTTTTCCTATTTTCAATGGGAGAGGTGCTGTTTGATGATTTACAGCAAAGCCTTTAAGGAAAGTTACAGGGGCCAGGACAGAGCTCAGGAACACTTCTCCATACCTTGCTTGCTTGGTGTTGTATTCTGTGACCGAGTGTAGGAGACCCATCTCTGCACCCTTTAACTTCTGAGCATTTCTGCCATGGACCATCACGCCTCACATCTCTGGGGCAGTAAAAGGAGGCATAGGAGTAGATTTACTAAAACTGGTGCACACAGAATCTGGTGCAGCTGTGCATGGCAGCCAATCTGCTTCTAACTTCAGCTTGCAGAGCGGCACCAGATCTTGCACGCTCAAGTTTTAGTACATCTCCCCCATACTGGTCTGAGACTCCCATCTGTACCTATTTCATGTTTTTTGGTAATCTTTCCAGTTTGCACTAGATGGCAGTATAACCCAGCAGCTGTACAGTTGAATTTGATTTCTTGGCCATTTTTCAGAGACTCATGGTTAGTGTTTGGCTGAAGCCATTTAATATCGATCAACTGTGTTTACTTTTTTAAATCATAATGGCATGAGAAACTACCCAAATGACCCTGATCAAAGGTTTACATACCCCAGTTCTTAATACCGTGTATTGCCCCCTTTAACCTCAATGACAGCTTGAAGTTTTTTGTGGTATTTGTGGATGAGGCTCTTTATCTTCTCAGATGGTAAAGCTGCCCATTCCTCTTGGCAAAAGCCTCCAGTTCCTGTAAATTCTTGGGCTGTCTTGCTTGAACTGCACGTTTTGAGATCTCCCCAGAGTTTGCTCAATGATATTGAGGTCAGGAGACTGAGATGGTCACTCCAGAACCTTCACTTTCTTCTGCTGTAGCCATTGACAGGTCGACTTGACCTTGTGTTTGGGATCATTGTCATGTTGAAATGTCCAAGTACGTCCCGTGTGCAGCTTTCTGGCTGATGAAAGCAAATGTTCCTCCAGTATTTCTTGATAACATACTGCATTCATCTTGCCTTCAATTTTGACCAATTTTCCTGTGCCTTTTGTAGCTCACACATCCCCAAAACATCAGCAATCCACCTCCGTACCTTTTCATCATAGGCCTTGTTGACTTCTCTACAAATGTAACTTATGGTTGTTGTCAAAAAGCTAAATTTTGGTCTCATCACTCCAAATTACTTTGCGCCAGAAGGTTTGAGGCTTGTCTCTGTGCTGTTTGGCGTATTGTAAGCGGGATACTTTGTGGAGTACTTTTGTGTAGTAATGGCTTTCGACCATGCAGCCCATCTTTCTTCAAGTGCCTCCTTATTGTACATCTTGAAACAGCCACACCACATGTTTTCAGAGAGTCCTGTATTTCACCTGAAGTTATTTGTGGGGTTTTCTTTGTATCCCAAACAATTTTCTTGGCAGCTGTGGCTTAAATTGTAGTTGGTCTACCAACAGAACCCCTCATTTTCCACTTCTTGATTAGAGTTTGATCACTGCTGATTGGCATCCATAAACTCATTGACCTTTTATACACACACAGTAATTACAAGCAAACAGATCACAGGTGAGCATGGTTACCTTTTTAATAGCCATTCAAACCCCCCTAGGCCCCTTTCACACGTGCGGACAGTATGTTTTCGGATGAAATACGGACATGCATGCATCCCTATGGGATAGAGGATGTCAGAGGATGAACATCCGCTGACACCCAATATCATCCGTCTCCGCTATGGTCCAATTCTGCAGATGGAGGCAAATCCTATTTTTCTATCTGTCTGCAGATCGGATGAACATGGACAGACGGCCCATGCTCATCCGATCCCCCCCCATAGGGGAGAGCAGAGATCTGACAGGGCGGTCCCTGCACAGTGTGCAGGGACCGCCCTGTCATGCGCCGGATCAACGGAGCGATCCCCGCTGAGCAAGCGGATGTTCATGGGGCGGACCTTAACGGATCCATCCTGTGTGAAAGGACCCTTAGTGTCAACTTGTGTGCATGTTGTCAGGCTAAAATCGCCAGGGTATGTAAACTTTTGATCAGGGTCATATAGGTAGTTTCTGTTGCCATTATGATTTAAAAAGAGTAAAAGGCGGTTGATTGATAATAAATGGCTTCAGACAAACACTAACCATGAGTGAAAGAAAAGTTTTTGTGTTATCATTCATATTCTCTGAAAAATGGCCATGAAATCATAAATTCTGCCAGGGAATGTAAACTTGTGAGCACAAATGTATGTACAGCATGATGGCCATAGCCCAGCTTTTCACAAAAAAACACTTTGAAAAGTACATTTTTATAATCCAGTTAAACTTGAGTTAAAACATTTGCGCTTTTATCCAAATGTTTTATGACAGAAGTAGCATTTCATCTTCACCTTTTTAGTAAATGTTAGATGTATGTACAGATTGGGACTAGAACATTTAATACAATTAATTAGTTGCATTTTATCTTGCAGTGTTTAAAAGTGCAGCAGTAAATTATTAAATGGAACTACCCAGATCTAACACGCGTATTTACCAAGCCTTAAAAAAAAAAAAAAAAAGACATTTCTTACTGTGCTTGACTTCTTCAACATTTTACTTTGCTCCAATTGTAGTTGTTGAGCTAATTTATCAAAAGGCAAAGAAGAAGCCATTAGAGATGTTTTAATGAAGACTTGTGAAGTGAAAAATTAAAGGATCATTTAAAAAATCCTCAGATTTTCTGTCTGATAGTTTTCTTCCTCCCAAATGAAACTTAGATCTTACAAAATGGAAGGCAGGACACAGTGAATATCTTAAAGCGGAGCTCCACCCTAAAGTGGAACTTCCGCTTATCGGATTCCTCCCCCCTCCGGTGCCACAATTCGCACCTTTCAGGGGGAGGGGGGGTGCAGATACCTGTATAATACAGGTATCTGCACCCACTTCCGGGACTAGCTAGCCGCAGCTGTCCCGCCCCTATCCGCTGCTAAACCCCCCCTTCCCCTTGGGGAAACACACAGTTCCCAGGACACAAGGGGGACCAATAAAGACGCGCAGCGCGACTCGCGCATGAGAAGTAGGGAACCGGGCAGTGGAGCTGTTGTGGCTTCACTTCCTGATTCCCTGACAGAGGATGGCGGCGGGGGCAGCCGAGAGACGAGCGATCGCTCGTCATCTTCTGCTGACACCGCTGGAACCTGGAACGGGTAAGTGTCCATTTATTAAAAGTCAGCAGCTGCAGTATTTGTAGCTGCTGACTTTTAATATTTTTTTTTGCGGGTGGACCACCTCTTTAAATAAGGAACCGCTGGGTAATCCTGCTACCTACAAGAGTAGGATGCTAGGTACAAACACAAAAAAACAGCTTAGGGGCGCCCCCTGCTCTTTATCCTGGCTTTGCCTGCTGGTAACAGCTCTATTTTTTTTTTCCTGGCTTTTGGAGGTAGGACCTCAGAATCCCAGCTGGAATTCCTTTTTCCCCTTTCGTGAGCAGCATAAGATTCAGTGTGGAAAAGGCATGTAGTAGAGTGTACTGATCCAATGGTGACAGGAGGGCAACTCTGCCTCATCTGCCCATGGACCCTTGAGCCACTTCCTCACAGGCTGTTCTGAGGACGGAGTAGTTGCAGCCGAACCTGCCGTGTCGGGGAACTGCATTGTTGTCAGTCTTGGGAGGCTATAATAATTTATAATATCCAGCTTGTCATTTAGCCTGCAGTTGATTGAAAAGTCCACCAATTATATGAAAAAAGAAAATTAAAAAAGAAAAAAAAAAAAAACCCTAAAAGATAAGGGGGGGGGGGGCATCGTAGCGTGGATTCTGAGGTCCTAACTTCTGATGCTGAGCCAAAAGATGGGGCTATTTCCATCAGGAGAGGGTTGGCCACCAGTACAGGCTGTACCTAGTGTCCTATTCCTGTAGGTGGCAGTATAACCCAGTGGTTCCAGATCTTCACTGTGTCCTTCAGTAAACACAGAAGTGAGTGCAAAAATTCTCTTTATTCCTCTTGAAATTGTGTATCTCTGTAAAATCACCATAACTTAACTCATTGGCTGCATTTTTATGAGGTGCATACATATTGGCTAGTTTGTTTGTTTATATGTGGCATTAGATTACCAACCCCATTACACTGTGTATGTTTCATCTTTTTTTATACAACCTATAATGAGCTCAGTTATGTCAGTAGCATTGCTGGCTAAAACATTTCATCTTCTCTTTTGTGAAAAGATAATTTTTATAGTCCTCTACCATGGGACTATACTGCATTTTGTTTTGATAGACGGTATACTGTATACACACACGGGGGACATTTATTAGTTCTACTATAAGGTTCATTCATAAATTCCTCTCTTTGCTGCTACTGTAGAAAGTAGCTCTGTGACTGACAAGTTTCTCCAGTCTGTTTGGAATGAAAGGCTGTGTTATAGTCCACGCTAATTCTGTTTTAGAATGGTGCAGTTTTGCCTGAGTGGGCTGCCCGCCCAGGTCTAGGAGATGCAAAATGCAGAAAAATTGTAGCATAGACTTTGCTAGATGAAAGTAGGCTACTATTGTAATTGGTGCCAAGTGTATGTATCGCAGAGAGCGAGGAGGAGGTGACGTCCCATACATGGGGACTGCTCTAGAGCGCACGCTGTCACTTTGGACAGACGCGGGGTGTCATTTGCTAGGACTCAGATGCTTGTGTCCAGCTAAAAGCTGGCCATACATGGTCGAATTTCGAAAGAATTTTCTTTTGAAAATCAGAAAATTTGTGCGTTTTGTGATCCGATGATGCCACCATTGATTTTGAAATTCGGCCAACCAAGCCTTCAATTTCACCTCATGTTGCTACAGAAAAGAATTTTCAGGCCGGGAATCTTCTTTTCTTGCACATGCGCATTTCTTTTTCGATTACATTTCTCGCACGATTCTCCCATCTTTGATTAGAAAATTGTTTGTTTTTCAAAAAATTTCCAACATGTCCCATTACTCAAATTTGATTGCCGCACAAAAATCGGCTGTTGCTGCAGTCCACTAATGGTGCGAAATACGAACGAAAATTATTAGATAAGGTTTTCAAAAGAAAATTCTTTCTAAATTCAACCCATGTATGGCCTGCCTAAGGCTTAATGTACAAGGGACGTTTTTACAACCTCTCCTGAACGATTTAACTAGACAGATACAAACCCACGTTTAAACTTTCCGTTTTGCCAGGTTTACATGCTGTGCTGCATTTAGAAGCGTTTGAAATATATATTTTTTTTAAATAGCCAAAAATGAAAAACGCCTGTAAACTAAACGCCGGTACCGCGTTCAGCGGCATTTGGCGTCGGAAACTTCAGTGTCTGAACTCATTTTTTTGCCTTCAAAGAAAAGCCTCTAAACGCAACTGCCTAAAAAAACGACATTGAACGAACCTGTGTACATGTACACATAAGATAACATTGGATGAGTTCCGGGGCAGCTGAAAAAAGCATCCAACTGCCTCTGAACGTCCGTTTACCAGCAGCAGTGTACATGAGGCCTAATAGTGCTCTTTTCCTGCTCTGTTTCTTTCACATCCGTCATTTCAGGCACACTTTTTAATATTGTTTGCACTGCACTATAAACATTGAGGCAGCAAAGCTACTACACTTTAGAAGAATTATGATGCCGGCTTTATAGAGTGAGTTTTTGGTTTTATTGCTACAAACGTTATCTGTTCTTTTCTATACAAAGTTGTGCACTGAGGGTTTGTTTGAGCGCTGCAGGATTGATTTATGATACTTTTGTAATTTGTGTCACTAATTTACTTGATAAATGTCCCCATTTGTCTTTCCAGGTGTTTATCCTGCAGGTGGAGGGTGAGAAGCACTGGAGGCTCTATGAGCCCATTGTTCCCCTGGCTAGAGAATATGATGTGGCCCCTGTGGACAAGGTCAAAACACCCACTCATGATTTCTTATTAAAGGTAATTGCCTTTTCTGAATATCTGCAGACTAGTTGGAATTGGTCTGTACACATAATGGTTGGTTTAGCGCTAAAGCAGTTTCTCCTCTTAGGAAGGTGACATGTTGTATTTTCCCAGAGGGGTGGTTCATGAGGCTGACACGCCTGCAGGCTCCTCACATTCCACGCATGTGACTATCAGCACCTATCAGAACATGTAAGTATTTTTCAGATGCAAGGAATGGTATGTAAACTTGAATTTTGAAAAAAAAAAAAAACATAGTACCATGCGCTAGACCAGAAAAAAAATCACTCTGTATTTAAGTCCCAGCTAAGCTGAAATCTGACTGTGTATGAAGATACTTGGGTTTTGTCCTTTTTTGCTGCCAGCTGTATTTACCATATCGTGTATTCAGCATGGTGAGATGCTAAAACGGCCTCTGCTATGCAAGGCAGTGTTCCTTGTGAAATGACCTACTACATAAAGGGGTGTATTGTACTGAGAAAATAATTTACTTGATGTGTACCTTGCATAATATTTCTGATTTTTAGACCTTGCAAGACTTCACAAATGTTTTACTTCCTTCTTGCTTCTCCAGGCTCCTGTAATGTCTATTTTGAAGACATATACTTTTTTTTGGGCTCATTTCTGTGGGAAACCTGCAGACACATGAAGTGTTGTTCATGCAAACATTATGTATGGAATGATGGTTTTACAGACATTTCTCATATAATATTGGAATGACAATCTTGCCTGTTCCCATGTCTGTGTGGCTTCCAGCTTGCCTCTAGGCCAATCACCACCATGCAAGGCTGATACTCATAAACTCAGTAGAGTCCTTTCCAGCAGCACTGTGCAGCTGGGAGCATTGTAGTAATATAATGGGACCTCATACCCATCTAGCTTGCTACTGAATGTGGGGTTGACTTATAAAGCAGTGGTATGGATTACTGCAGCCCTGCTACTGCATTTCAAAGACAAAAAAACTGTCACATTTATAAAGGACAGTGGACACTAAAATTGATTTGGGACTCCAAGTCAAATGAAGTCATGATCATTTTAAAAATTGGGGGTCAAAAATCTCCAGAGAGGGAGAACCCAGTCACATGACCTGTAAGTCATGTGATGGAACTCTCCTCCTATGATGGACTGTCCACTGGAAATTGAAGGACCAGCGGTGGAACTACCAGGGTCACAAAGGTCGCATTTGCGTCCAGGCCATAGCATTCCGCCACTATCGTGGGGGACCCCAGCGGGGTTGCTTGCTGCAGGGCTCTGAGTTGATAGCATGTCTCTCAAACAGCCCAGAGACTGCACGGACAGTTACCCCTCCCTTCACAGTTGGAAGAGGAGAGAGACAATCTGCTCCTTCTCCCGCCCCTTTTGTGTGCACCGTGGGAAGTGTGAAGCCCAGCAGCTGAATTTGATCATTCAGCGGCTGGGCTTTACACTTCCTGCAGTGCACACACAGAAGGAGGCAAGTGGGAGGAGAAGGAGCAGATTGTCTCCCCTCTCCCATCCGTGTGAGGGAAAAGGGAGGGGGACCTGTCTGTGCAGGCTCTGGGTTGTATGAGAGAGAAGCTGTCAGCTCAGAGCCCTGCTGAGGAGGCACTGGTATTGCTGATGAGTGCCATGATTATCAGTGTAAACGATGTACTGACAGTCTTGCCGGTTAACGACTCGCCTTTCCTCACATAGACACAGTGTGGGAGGAACGAACTGCCGATAAACAGCAAGTCAGTTGATTGCCCCTTTACTGTGATCTCTGATCAGCTGTGTATGAAAAACACAGCAGTCACAGAGAGCGCTGGATGTGTGCTCTTCCATAACTGGAAGCCTGGGGCTCAGAATGGAAGGGGGGGAGGGGGGGGGGGCTGGCCCTTCGTATTTTCTTGTGCAATTGCCCTGAAGGTTCTAGTTATCTAGTTACGCCTCTGCCAGGGACCACTCTGAAGGACACCACAGGCTCCAAACTCTTAAACTGCAGGCACAATCCTGTGTATACACTGCATTCTCTTGCAGATAGTTATCCGATCTCCATTAATAATCTTAGGGTCTTATGTTTTTCTTTATGTATTACCATAAGAAAAATGTTAACCTGGAAAACCATGGTATTTCTCCTTACTGATTTGTAACATTGCACTATTTCTCTTTGTCCTGTGTAAAGCTCCTGGGCAGACTATGTGCAGGACCTGATGCCTGCACTCCTACATGATGGTGCGAAGGAAAATGTGGACCTGAGAAAGGGCATTCCTCTCCAACAATTACTGGTAAAAACCACACCTCTTTGCTATTCTTCATTGTGTATGGAGACCTTTGGACTAACCTTATAGATACATGGAGAAGTAATAGAATGGGCTTTCACCCTTTAGCAGCAATTCTAGGTGATATGAGATCCTAGTTCACACTCCCAGTAAACCAGATTTCAGTAGACGCGTGTTGCTGCACACAAAGACATTACGCCAGGGTCAGCTGTTGAATTAGAGAGAGACTGTGGGGATTGACATATTGGCGCTGCCACTGCAAATGTTTCCTGTTTTTTATTTTTTAGGCGCAAAATTCAGGGCTGTCATCCTCCATTCGCACAACCTAGTGAGCCAAATCTAGTACAGGTATACAGAAAAGATTACGGCTCTCTCGGGATGCATGCTTGTTTAAAGAGTAGGTCCGCTCAAAGCCAGCAGCTACACATACTAGAGCTGCTGACTTTTAATAATGGGACACTTACCTGTCCTGGAGTCCAGCAATGTCGGCACCGTAGCTGCTGTTTCTATTGGCTGTTGGGTGCTGCTGCCACCATTGCGGGTAAGGGAACCCGGCATTTTAGCATTACAGCTTCACGCTGGGTCCATACTGTGCATGCGTGATGCACCACTGCGCTCTACCACTGGCCCGGCAGCTGGGGAAGGAGGAGGGAGCCGAGCTGTGATGTAATTTGCCACGGCCCTGACTCTCTGAAGTGGGGATAGGATACCTGTTGAACACCAGTATCCGCTCCCTCCCGAAAGGTGCCAAATGTGGCACTAGAGGGGGGTAGGAGACAAATGAGTGGAATTTCCACTTTTGGGTGGAACTCCGCTTTAAGGTAAGTGACTCATTTAGTTAGTGCAGACAGGCGTAAAACCAAAATGACCGCTCCCTTAGTTGTATCCCAACATCTTTGCTTAATTCTCTTCAGTATTGAATTGTGTCCTGGGAATATTGCATCCATCTTAAAGCCAGTTGTATGTCCGCTCAGCTAATAACATTTATATAACTCATTGTTGCCAGATTCAGCTGTTTTTTCACAGTGAAGTTTTCTTCTGAATATAAAAATTGGGAAAAACGTTATGTATCTAAATCTCAAACTGTATGGGTCTTTTGTTTAGCATGTTATATGCATCTGTGTTTAGTGTTTAGGTCCTACTAGTGCAGGCAGCACCTTGGCTGGTCTCTTGAAGGACTTGGCTAACCGGATAGAAGGAGGATGCCAGCTGCGTTCATGTGAAATGCTGCGGGACTTCATGGGGAGTAGACTGCCACCCTATGTGAAAGATGGCACTCCTCTTAACAAGGAGAAAGGAAATGCACAGACATCAGGTGTGTTTGTTACAGCGTCTTCTTTCCTATACAATTATTACATTCATACGTTGTGAAATTAATGCTTTGCTAAAAATGTATTTGCTTTACCACTTCCCGCCTGACGGCAGTCATATGTCGTCCTTGACTTTGTGCGGGTATATCTGAGTGATGGGTGCAGCTACAGGCATCATTCAGATATCGGCCTTTTTAGCTGGGGATTCCCTGCGCCGCAAGAACGATCGTTCTTACGGGTGGTGAGAGGGGGCGTCCCCTCCCGCCGGTGCTTTTCCCGACTCACGCTTCCATCGGTGAGTCGGAGACAGGATCCGCCACCCCTGGATGTTTACCATAGAGATTTCCGGCGGACCAGTTGGTCGCCAGAGTCTCTATGGTCGTGAGGAGGTTGGGCGCGATGTTATGACGTCACGCCCAGCCTCTGCATTCAAACAGACGGTGCGGCCTGTGAAACCGAGAACATTTTTATTGTTTTTTTGTAATAGGAATAAAACTGATCAAATTTTTTTTTTTTTTTAAAAAAGTGTCAAACTAGAAAAAAAAAAGTAAAATTAACAATAAAAAAAAAAAAAGCGCCCCTGTCTCCGTGTGCTCGCACACAGAAGCAAAGGCATACTTAAGTCCCATCCACATATGAAAACGGTGTTCAAACCACACGTGAGGTATTGCCATGAACGTTAGAGTGAGAGCAATAATTCTAGCCCTAGACCTCCTCTGTAACTCTAAACATGTAACCAGTAGAAAAAATGTAGAGTCGCCTATGGGGATTTTTAAGTACCGAAGTTTGGTGCCATTCCACGAGTGTGTGCAATTTTGAAGCGTGACATGTTGGGTATCTGTTTACTCAGCCTAACTTCATCTTTCACATTTTGCAAGTTTTTTTTTTTTTTTCAAACGCGTTAGAAATTGCTGCGCAAATACCGTGCATGATAAAAAGTTGCAATGACCGCCATTGTCTCTAGGGTCTTTGCTAAAAAAAAAAGGTAATGTTTGGGGGTTCTATGTAATTTTCTAGCAAAAAAATGATTTTTTACATGTAGGAGAGAAATGTCAGAATTTACCTGGGTGGTAAGTGGTGAAGGTGCTGTGCTTTGTGGTTTGCTGAACTCCAAAATGAATGGCACTGCAATATACTAATGTACTAGCACATGTTAAAAGTGTGATTCAGTGGCACACTACTGGTAACACAGCTCCAGTACACATGCATTGCAGCCCATTACTACAATGCAGCGTAATGCATTGCTGTGTGTGTTATGGTGCACTGTGTTGTCAAAAGGTATGCTTTGCAATTAACTGCATTGGAAGCAAATTCAAAATGAATAGGCTGCCTCAATGCAACACATGTTAACTCATGGCAAGATGCGTGTTAACACAACATACCAGAATGGCAGAGTTTGAATGGACCCTGTCAGGTTCACCTTAAAGTTTCATTTTTATTGCACTTGGCCTTTCCTAAACACAGCCTTCCTCTACAATGTCCTCCCAACACTTTGAATATATCTTATACCATTGTACAACACTAAGGTTTGTTGATTGTCACTGAGCCACAAAGCCTGTAGGTGAGATATTCAGAAATCCTCTGCTGAACTGGTATATGCACACTGCAGTCTGTCATCTTCAAAAGTAATCCCATCTCTCAGAAGGAAGACCTTTATTTGACTCATCCTTACTTCACCTTCCTACTTAACAACTGCTGAATTAACATAAGTGGCACAGAGGGGGTGTTGTCAATGAGTTGGCCGACTTTTGCAAGCGAGCATAAAGCACAACCAATGTGTAGCACTACAAAGCTTGAAACAGAGCCTGCATTTGTAATGAATAAATATAGTTCACTTACATCTATAAATACAAAGTATACATGGATACATTTTTAACCATTAAATCACACATTGAAAATGTTTGCTTCCACTACTGTCTTTTGAAACTAGCCCCGTACACCCTGGCCGAATGTTGGGAGAAAACAGTCGGTTCAAAAAATAAAACGCCCGACATTCGGCCCGTGTGTATGTCGGTCTGTCTGATAGAAGCCAGCTGGTTGGCCAGCTTCTGTCGGGCGCGCATGCTGGAAAACCAGCATTTGACCGACTCCCAATTAACACACTCAGCCTATGGCAGAGAGCGCTGATCGTAGTGTTCTGGTGGGGGAATGTCCCCCTTTTAGAACACAACAGCTCAGCGGGGGAAGTTCGCTGAACTAATCTCGCATGGTTAATACAGTGGCTCTGACCGGATCTGTCAGGTTTTTTTTTTCGTGCAAAAAGCTGGGTTGCACAAAAAAGAACTAGTGTGTACCTGGTTTATAACCCATACCAATGAAGGAGCAGAGCTATGCTTTGCTTTAACTACAATAACACTCCCTCTGCTGGCTATCTATACCCTAGCACCTCTCATTTCATTATTTCGCTGAACGCTCTTAAACGCCATGTTTATGGGTGTCAAGTGTTTTTTTTTTTCTGCCCGAAAGCTCCACTCAAATACAATTGTGATGTTTTTATTTTTTTTGCCTGAAAACGTTTCTCTGCAAATATGCCTGTACTCCCTAATGTGCATGTACAAATGGACTAACATAGAGTTGCTTTTACAGCCTGAAGAAGAAAATTCCAGAGCCTGTATAAGCAGGATTTTTTATGCCCAGTGTGCATGGACCCTGAATGTGATTATAGCAGTAACTACCAGTAGATCCTGTACTGTTAAACATTATATAATGCAACTTCATTAGATGTTTAAGCTGTTAATTGGCAAAATACTGAACAACAAAAAGATAGCTGAAAGGACTATACATTGCTTGTAAGAAGTAATATCACCTGTCCCACCCCCTTGCCCCTTTATGTAAACCACGGGCAGTACAATCTGCTAGTTGTCCTTTGCCTGTGTTTATCCTGCAGTGGACATTCTTTCCAGCACACATACACCAGGCTTGGCCAAAGAGGATAATGGCAGCCATGTAAGTATTGTCCTAGATGGGTACAGGCTGCTCGCTCTTGATGGGTCCATGCAAGATCATTTGCCTCAATCTGAGGTCTGTAATATGAGTAACACATTTGGTCAGAAGGATGAAGTGGGTGGGAGAGCTTATCCTTTTCCTTTTAACCTTTAAAGGAAATATAGACCCTTTCCTGGCATCTGAAGAGTATTCCATCCAGCACAGTTCAAAAATGGTGAATATCGTTATTCACACAAGTACTCAGTGAAGTGGCTTTGCCTTATTTTGCACTTCTTTAGATTGATGTGGACTGCAGTCTCTGCTCTGCATCCAGCATCTGCTCTTAATGCTACAGGAGAAATATATTATGCATTGACATATGTCCGACTACTAATGGTATGTTCTTATTTGTATATTTTTGGCTTTTTTTGTGTAGTCCATCCTCCAAACCTAAACAGCACAATCAGACTGAAGTACCAGGATTATGCCGCCATTACAGTAGATCACGTTCCTAAGATGCTTGTGAGTAGTTTTATGGGATTGTTCTGTTTTGTTTGTTCAAGAAAACAATGTGCATCTGAGCATAGGTTACCTATATCTACATGAGTTTAAGCTTCATTGATTTCTGCTTTACGTATGTAACAACCATTCCCACTCTCCCTTTTGGTTTCCCACAGAATATTGGGAGCATGAAAAGTAGATAGTCTTTCTTTACACTTTAATGCCCGGAGGTCAGTTACACACCCAAAGGCCAAAGGGATAGTATTGACTTATTTAGAAAGACAATTGATATAGTCTTTCTATACAGTCTTGTGCAGGCCCATTACATACCCAAAGAGTGAAAAAGCAGTATTGACTTATTCAGTAAGACAACATAAAATGCAGAACCAAACCCCCCCCTCCAATTCCTGCACCGCCTGTGGGGAGTCAAGGGGCAGATCCCCCATGTCTTCTTCTTTGGGACACCATCCATCAAACCCCTCCCAATAGCCATTGTCCAGGCCCTTCTCGCTGCAGCTCAGCTTGCCAGTGAGCTCCTGGAGGCCTCTTGGTCAGTAAGGATCTGCATCATCTAATGGAGCACAGTGTCCCGGAGCTGCTCAGCAGTGTTCTGCAAGGCAAGGAGCTCTTCTACGGCAGGCTGGGGTAAGTCTCTCTGCACATCAGAGGGGCACTCCATGGCTAAGGGAGTGCAGATGAGTCTGCTGAAGCTGGGGGGAGACTGTCTCTCTTGGATCCAGGGGGCTACAGGAAGGCATCCTTTGATTCCGCTGTGCGCCTTCTCCAAGGCGGCCAATAGGATCGCCTGTCCTTTCAGCCAATTGGGTGATTGGTCTCAAGACCAGCTTCCTGATTGTTAGGGAGGAGAGTCTGTGTGACAATAAAAAATATTAATTCGCTATTGTCACATAACTGGGTGGGCTCAGGGCACAGTGCTCTGTGCCTGGAGCCCACCCTTTTTTGAAGCTTATTAGAGCCTCTGGTTGTAATCACATGCTTCAAAAACAAAAACAAAAAAACACCATAGTAATCCATGCATCTGGCAACCTGCATGTAGATTAGGGGGCAGGATGCATGGATTGGGCCGGCGCCTGTGCGCCCCCAATGAACGGGCCACCACTGCTATACACAGAAACACATACAGCTATCTAACATTGCAGCTACTAACAATAGTAATGTACAGTAACCTATAGCAAAGACATTTCAGCTTACTGTATAGATGACTTCATTAGGTGCATTTTGATTCAGTTTTTGATTTAAATGGCTTACAGATTTCATACATGTCTTGTTTTAGAATCCCACAGATGAATTAATGATATATGTCTTCCATGCCTTAAACAATACCCGGGAATCGCATATGGTCTCAGACACTGAAGAAAGCCCTCCAGTAAGTAGGATGCACACACTCCGGGGTCGGCATTTGTTCTAAAGGGGTACAACAAGATAACATCCATTGCTTACACAGTCGATAGTTCCACTGACAGCCGAATGCAGCTTTCTGCTGGTGTCAGAGATATATATATCTATCTAACTCTAATGTAAAATTTACGCAGATACACTGCCATCCTTTAAAACTCCTCATAAGGGTAAATGGCAGATGGTTTTAAAGTATCGCAGGGAAAATGACTGGATAGTGAGTAGTAATAGTATTTTCTTTCCCCCCATGTACATAGTTGAGTGTGCTGTGGTACGACAGCTTTAATATGTCATCTGCACAAATAAAACATACTTCCCTCTGTTCTTATTGTTTTATGGTAGTCAGCTAATATATGTTTGCAAAATTCCCTAAGTGCAAGTAAAAGTAAGAAAAATATCTCTCCCATGGGGGAAATAGCCTTGTTTTATGAGTTGAGCTTCCTCTCCTGTCTTTGAAAGAAAAACAGGTTTTGCGTGATCTGGATGGTGGTAAAGTACATATAGCATTGGTGGGGAATGGCCTGCAGGGGGCACTGTTGCACTGTCAGTGTGCTTTCCTGCTACCATGCAATTTCTATTCCACACCATGAGCCAGCTCACAAGGTGTAGCGGGCAGACCTGTTTTATGCTATGTGACACTTATTGGTATCCAGCAGGTTCTGTAACAAGACCTTTGTGGGGCTATAGAAAATCACTGTGCCTTTGTATGGCTGAGCTTTTGTTAGCTGAGCACAGCTACTAATGGTGTATCACAAGCTGATTATAACATTTAAGGGGCCAGTAAGTTAACTAGTTATTATAGTGGTATATTTTACTACAGATGATGTAAAGAAAAAACACTTTTAGAAACTAAAAACGGTTATAAAAGCTAATTTTTATGAGGAGATCCCTATACTCATGTCTGCTGATTATATAAAAGTATGACACTAGATATCACTTGTAAACTGTCTAAAGTGTAGTGTGGCTGAGAAGGTAGAATAGTGGGCAGTACTTGGAGTGTATGTGGGTTTGCCAAGCTCCGGATTACTATTGCTGAAAACAGCCTCAGCTCTCTCATTCTGATCACCCAAGGTTACTGTGCAAGTAGCACTGAGGATTGGATTGGTGACATTTCGGGGACCTGGGAGAAGCCAGTAGCCTGTGACGCCTATGGAAGTGTCAGAAGCTGCACAAAATAGTAGGAACACTTGCTCAGCAGTAGGGGTACATATTTCCATAAGTAACAGAACTCTTTTTTTTATATATTTTTTTTTTTAAATGTGCCTTGATTTTGATACATATTGACAGTGGGTTCCATTCACAGAACCAGATTGCATGCAGCATATTGGTTTACCACTTCACGCAAAACGATGTGCATCAAGCTGGAATCATCTTTGATCGGGTCTCCGATGAAGTAACCCGAAAGCAACATCGCTTCCGGTTTACTCAGCTGCCAATGGCGTTGATTTTAACCACTTCAGCCCTGGAAAATTTGGCTGCTCAATGACCAGGCCATTTTCTCAACTCGCCTTTCAGGACAACCCTGGAGAGAGCGCAGCTCCGCCCACTTTTCAGGAAACACTTGCTTTGACCTTTAAATCCCTCCTCTTCCACCATGGCTTCAGTTATTGTTTCCTCCGCCATGGTGGAAGCACTTGTGGGAACCATAGGGGCTGCGAGCTCTCCAGGGGGAGTTGAAAGGCCTTACCTCTTGTGAGGTGCTGTTTTTGCGGCAAACGACCATCCCAGCTCCTTCCTGGTACGTTCGGAGGGTGTTCCGGAGCTCCCAGCCTTGTCCAGCTCAGGGGAGCAATGGCCAACAGGAGGTCGAGGCGTCTTGGATACCTGGAAGCCCGAGTTTGTATCTCGCGCGCTGGCGCTGAGTTGGCTTCCGGGTCTCCTCTGGAGGGCGGATGACGCGGCTTCCTGTTCGGGCGGGGCGACGAGTGGTTCCGGTCGCCTGACACGCAGGGGCTAGGGGGCGGTTCCGTAGACCGGTGCGTTCGTTTCCGGCCAGCGTAATGACACCAGACCCGGAAAACTTGAAAAATCATCTGTGTAGCTTCAGTCCCTGCTGCGCTCTCTGCATAATGGAGGAGAGATCTTCAGCGTCAGTGGAGGCAGGCACCACAGGCACCAGTCAGGCCCTGGTAAGAGGGGCACAACGGTGCTCTCTATTCTTATCCCTATGGGCTTACGTGTTTTTATTTCTGTACTTTGTTGTTTCCTCCTTGAGGGGAGCCTGCCCCTACAGGTTCGGAGGTTACTTTTCTCAAACCTGTGGGTTGATGGTGGCTGTAATTTCTCTTTTTCACAGGGGTTTTTTCTTTCTGCCTGGTGGTGGTGGTATGAGCACTGGTTGTGTTAGTGGCCCTCTGCAGTAGCAGTAAGACATCCTTTTTGTTTTTTTTTAGGAAACTGTCTTGGGGGAAGTAAAACGGTAAACCCTCCAGGCCAGAAGAAATGCCCCTCATGCAAGAATCCGTTGCGAGAATCTTGGCAAAAAGCCTTGTGCAAATCTTGCATCAAGGAGCTGGTGGAGTAGGAGTCCTCCCAGCAATATAGGGATCTCTTTTCCTCTGTTAAGGAAATTGCAAGCTCCTTAAACTCTGTCAAGACACTGCTAGCCTAGAGCCCAGCGGTTCAGAGCAGTAGCCAGCAGCCACCGCTAAGTCCTAGGGCATCCACCTCCAGACAGCTGGAGATCATGGATTCCGAGGATGAAGGGACAAGCACTCTTCCTTCCCTCAGGGATTCAGAGGACGAGGGGGAAGAAGAGGATGAGGATCGTAGATCTAGATATAAATTGTCCTTAGAGGAAGTGGACGACCCTTTGAAAGCTATATATACAAAAAAGGTCCAGTTATCGGTCCATGATAAAATGTAGCAGGGCCTGGATGACACCAATTCTAGGGTTTTTCCGGTCCATAGAGTGCTGTCAGACACGGTCAAAAGGGAGTGGAAGGATCCAGAAAGAGGTCCTTTTCTCTCCAAAACCCTCAAGAGGCGTTTTCCATTCGATGACAGAGTCTGAGGTTTGGAATAAAAAGCCTCTGGCTGATGCCGCTTTTTCTCAGGTTTTCCGCCGCACAGACTTAGCCTTTGAGGACATGGGGGTTCTCAGGGGCACAATGGATAAAAGGGCAGATGCCCTCCTGAAAAAGGCATGGGATTCAGCGGCAGCAAGCCTCAAACCAGCCATGGCGTCCACAGTATTGGCGAGAAATCTGGAGTGCTGGGTGGAGAAACTGAAAAGTCACATTGAGGCAGGGACTTCACGGAAGGACCTGTTGGAATCTTTTCCGTTGATCCTAAAAGCAGTGAAATACATGGCCGACGCTTCGGCCGAGTCTATCAAGAAGGCAGCCAGGTCCTCGGCCCTGGTTAATTCGACTAGGCGAGCTGTCTGGTTAAAGACGTGGTCAGGTGACACTGCATCAAAGATTAGGCTGTGTGGCCTTCCCTTTTCAGGGGATCTACTTTTTGGTCCAGATCTGGAAACCATTTTGGATAGGACTGCAGATAAAAAGAAGGCCTTCCCTACTAAAAAGAAACAGGCACCGAAGAAGAATTTTCGTGCTGTTCAGCAGTCCCAAAAAGGTAGAGAAGACAACAAGAGTCGTTGGGCTTCCCAGAGGGGTAGAGGAGGAGTTCTCTTTAAATCTCCCTCTGACCAAACACCCAAAAGTAAGTGACAGTCCAGTTCCAGTAGGAACTTCCTTCTGCAATGGAACAGGATGACGTTGAGCCAGTTCGTGGGGAATATTGTCGCTCAGGGCTACAACCTAGAGTTTCTAAAGCCTCCTCCAAACAGGTTCTATGTCAAGACCCTCCCAAAGGACCGAGACAAAGGCTCTGCCATGACAAACCTGTTACAGGAACTGATACAGCAAGAGGCGATTGTCGAGGTTCCAAAACATCAGCAGGGGCGAGGGTTTTATTCCCAAATTTTTCTGGTGAGGAAGCCCTCAGGAAGGTATCGGTTGATCTTAAACCTAAAGGTCCTAATACAAATCAATCCGATACAAACATTTTCGTATGAATACAATCCATTCGATAACGAAACTATTAATGCCAAATTGTTTCATGGCATCCCTAGATCTGAGGGATGCTTATCTGCACGTTCCAATTGCCCAAACCTCCCAACATTTCCTCCGGTTGGCAGTCAATCTGGGGACGTCCATTTGGCACCTGCAGTTCAGGGCTCTGCCCTTCAGGCTCTAATCTTCCCCCAGGACCTTTACGAAGATTATGGCGGAAGCCCTGGAGCCTCTGAGGTTGAGGGGAATTTCCGTAATTCCCTACCTAGACGACCTTTTTTTTTTTTTTTGCGGACTCCAGGGAGCAGGTAGCCACAAATCCGCGGGTGGCTCAGGCTCACCTCAGGGACCTGGAGTGGCTACTCAATTTAGAGAAGTCAAACCTGGTACCAAGTCAGGAAGTAACTTTCCTGCGCTATGTAATCAATTTAGTCCTCCAGAGAGTTTTCCTTCCGCAGGCAAAGTTGGAAAAGGTCCAGGCAGCAGTTCAAACGAATTGTCTAGAATCAGTTCGTTCAGCCATTACGGCCTCTATCCCGGCAGTACAGTGGGCCAGTTTTCACGCCATGCCTCTCCAGTTAAACATTTTGAAGATGTGGTCGCATCAGTTTTCTCTGGAGAAGGAAATCGGACTTACCTCAAAGGTAAAAAGTGCTCTGTGGTGGTGGAGGTTTCCAACCAACCTTTCCAGAGGCCTCCCTTGGGTCTTCCCACTGGACAAGCGCCTCACAACAGATGCGAGTGCATGGGGCCGGGGAGCCCATCTGGACGGGCTAACGACACAAGGGACTTGGTCCAAGGCAGAGTCCCGAAAATTGTCAAAACTGGCGAGAGCTCAGGGCCATTCTCTTAGCCCTCCTAGCTTTTCAGCAGGAGGTGAAGGGTCATCATGTCCAAATCTTCTCGGACAATACGACTGCGGTAGCTTATGTGCAGAGACAGGGAGGGACCACCAGGAGCAGGGCCCTTATGGACCTAGCCGAGCAACTTTTCAGTTGGGCAGAACAGTATGTAGCCTCCCTCTCAGCAGTCCACCTAAAGGGCTCCCTAAATCTATTTGCTGATATGCTCAGCAGGAAAAGGCTGATAAAAGCAGAGTGGGGTCTGAATCAAGAAGTATTCCTAATGATCACCAGAGTGTGGGGGTGCCCTCAGGTAGACCTTTTTGCCAGCCAGCAGAACTGCAAAGTCCGCAGATTCTTTTCTTTTCACAGGGAGGATGGGGCTATGTGTCTAGATGCTCTAGCACACCCGTGGCACTACCACCTGTGTTATGCCTTTCCCCCCTTCCCTTTAATTCCGATAGTCCTAAGGAAGTTCAGGGAAGAGGGGACCAGCATGATCCTAATCACACCTTTCTGGCCAAAAAGGCCCTGGTTCACAACGCTCCTAAACTTAGCCGTGGAGACTACCAGCCAGGGAGGACCTGCTGTTGCAGGGAGCAGTGGTTCATCCAGAGGTAGGCAGACTTCAGTTAACTGCCTGGCTTCTGAGGAGGACCTCCTAAAGGCTAGAGGTTTGTCCGATAGAGTAGTCAAGACTCTACTTTCCAGCAGGAAGGAGGTGACTAGGGCAATATACCGTATTTATCGGCGTATAACACGCACTTGTTCCCCCTTAAAATCGGGGGAAAGTTTTGGGTGCGTGTTATACGCCGATCCCCCCAAAAAATTTGGAAAAATAGCGAGCCAAAAAAAACGAGCGCCGCCAAAAAAGACAGAGCCGACTGCTCGGCTCCGCTCGCAGTCCCACCTCCCTGCGCTCGCTCCCGAAACAGCAGGGAGGCGGGACTGCGAGCGGAGCCGAACAGTTGGCTCGGTCTTTTCCGTCGGCCCTCTGTCTTTTCCGTCGGCGCTCGCGCGGTCTGTCTCGGCGGCGGAAAATTTAAACGTGGGCAAGGCTGCAAATGGCGCTGGGCAAGGCTGCAAATGGCGCTGGGCAAGGCTGCAAATGGCGCTGGGCAAGGCTGCAAATGACGCTTAAATTTAAGTTTTTTTTTTTTTCTCCCTAAACTTCCCTCCGAAAACTTTTTTCCTTAAAATGCCCTCCTAAACTTGGGGTGCGTGTTATACGCCGATAAATACGGTACTTAAAAGTATGGAAAAAATGTAACTCGTATTGTACCTCCAAGGGCTTCCAGGTAAAGAGTGTAATTTCTGTCCTGGAATTTCTCCAGGATGGAATGGAGAAAGGATTAGCAGCCAGCACCTTGAAGACTCAGGTAGCGGCTGTGTCAGTTTATTTTGAGAAAACCCTTTCCAGGGAGACTTTAATTTCTAGATTTCTTTAGGGCTTTTTGCGCTATTAACAAAAGAAGAGTGACAATTTAGAAAAAACACTATGTTTTACTTTTTGCTATAATAAATATCCCACTTTTTTTTTTTTTTTCCTCAGTTTAGGCCGATATGTACTTTTCTACATATTTTTGGTAAAAATCGCAATAAGCTTATATTGATTGGTTTGTGCAAAAGTTATAGCGTCTACAAAATAGGGGATTTATTTTTATTTTATTTTTACTTTTTTTACCAGTAATGGCCGAGGTCGGCGATTTTTATCGGGACTGCGATATTGCAGTGGACAAATTGGACACTTTTGACACATTTAGTATGACCACACGATCTGTCTCCTCTCCCCTGAGAGAACCAGAATCTGTGTGTTTACGGGTATGGAGGTACATTCTAATGTCCTCATATAAAGTCCCAAACCGTTTCTTCTCTTTCTTTCATTGACATCACATTGCTGGTGGATGTTAGAGACCTTTGCGCTCCTCCACCTTCCGTTTGAGGAGGCCCCACAGATGCTCAATAGGGTTTAGGTCTGGAGACATGCTTGGCCAGTCCATCACCTTTACCCTCAGCTTCCTTGGCAAGGCAGTGGTCGTCTTGGAGGTGTGTTTGGAGGTTTGTTATCCTGTTGGAATACTGCCCTACGGCCCAGTCTCCGAAAGGAGAGGATCATGCTCCGCTTCAGTATGTCACAGTACATGTTGGCATTCATGGTTCCTTCAACGAACTGTAGCTCCCCATTGCCAGCACACTCATGCAGCCACAGACCATGACACTACCACCACCATGCTTGGCTGTAGGCAAGACACGCTTGTCTTTGTACTCCTCACCTGGTTGCCACCACACACGCTTGACACCATCTGAACTAAATAAGTTTTATCTTGGTTCCAGTAATCCATGTTCTTAGTCTGCTTGTTTTCAGCAAACTGTTTGTGGGCTTACTTGTGTATCATCTTTAGAAGAGTCTTCCTTCTGGGATGACAGCCATGCAGACCAATTTGATGCAGTGTGCAGCGTATGGTCTGAGCAGTGACAGGGTGACCCCCACCCTTTCAACCTCTGCACCAATGCTGGCAGCACTCAAGCACTGCTTTACCGTCGTTTTAGACGCGGTATGCGGCCGCTAGCGGGGTGGTTTTAACCCCCGCTAGCGGCTGGAAAAGGGTTAAAACCCCCCGCAAAGCGCAGCTGCGGCGGCGCTTTGCCGGCGGTATCCCTGGGTGTCCCATTGATTTCAATGGGTAGGAGTGGTATAGGAGCGGTGAATACACCGCTCCAAAGATGCTGCTAGCAGGACTTTTTTTTTACCGTCCGCTCCAGTGTGAAAGCCTGACACAGCAGCAGCTGTTTCAGGTCGGTTTGCAGGCGCTATTTTTAGCGCAATAGCGCCTGCAAACCGCCCCAGTGTGAAAGCAGTCTTAGGGGTGTACTCACTTTTGTTGCCAGTGGTTTAGACAATGGCTGTGTGAGTTATTTTGAGGGAAAGCTAATTTACACTGTTATACAAGCTGTACACTCACTACTTTACATTGTAGCAAAGTGTCATTTCTTCAGTGTTGTCACATGAAAAGATAAAAATAAAATATTTACAAAAGGGGTGTACTCACTTTTGTGAGATACTGTATAATATTTAGGGATTCTAAGTAATTTTCTAGCAAAAAATACAGATTTTATCTTGTGAACAGCAAGTGATAAAAATAGGTTTGGTCCAGAAGTGGTTAACAACCATGACAGTTACTGGTTGGTGGCTGCCCACTCCTTAACAACCAGCTATTTATATCCTGTGGTAAGGACGCTGGCTGCCACTGGCAGTAAATTACCACAGGTTTTCACCACTAAAATACTGCATGACTTCATAAAATAATTCATGCGGTATTTTAGTAGATTTTTTTTTTTTTTTTTAGTGGATGTTGAAAAACGCTGTTCTCATACTATGTTAAGATACCGCTTTGTGAATGGTGTCCATTCTCTTTTAATCCTGCATTTTTTTTCAATGTAACAAATCAATCAAATAAAATTAATATGAACTAAAATAAGTATTAAATATTATTAGCTAAAAAAATATATATATACCAAATTGTTATCAGGAGAAGGGGAAGCCGTTAATTATGACTAATTAGGCGTTTAATAGAATTTTTATTTTTTTATTACTTGTCAGATTGCTTTAACTGACATGCAGACTAAAGCTTAATTTTTTGATCTGCAGATGAATGAAATAGAGTAGATATAAAAGTGATAATGTCCATATTGGATCTCGGTCTTGTCTGAACAGTGTTTATAAACACTGTCGGTCCTTTTTTCCTTCTTTTTTTTTTATTTTTTTTTATTTTTTTTAATAGATGCTATAAGTTTACACAGCAACTTCCAGCTGTCATTTTGACAGCTGTGAATTTCTGGCAGGTGTGATGGGGAGGGTGGCCCGAAGGACAGGGTGTACTGTACACGCCCTATGTACTTTGTTGGTGTTTTTTGGCATGCCCAGTGTCCACAACTGTCTAATAAGCATAGCTATTGTAATAACTAGTAAATGCACTAAAAAAGACGCATATCATGTATCACTTTCTTATGTGTGATTGTAAATTGTAGCTTCCTTCTCTGTCCCTCTTCTGTAGGTGAGCGGTCTGCGTTTCCCTTTGTCACACATGAATGCACTTAAAGCAATCTGGGAGAGCAAGCTACTGCGTGTTAATGACCTTCCTCTGGAGGATGATCATGACAAGGTGAACCTGGCGATCTCTTTGTGGACTGAGGGCTTAATCGAGAATGTCCACACTGAGAGCTGAACACCATACAGTCTCTATAACACCAGCCCAGGATGTGATTCGTCTCCCAGAGGAACAAGCCTACTGCTGCTGTGTTTTACGTGTTCACTTAGATCTGCTACAACCAAAAGCAAAAAAATCATTTGATGTTTACAATGGGTTGGATAGCGCCAATGTGCCTTTATTTTATCGTCTACCTGACCTCTTCAGCTTGGTGTTGCAGCAAGAGTGGACTTATTCTTTAGTCTTGTTTGACTCATTATGACCTCACGGATCACCGGCCATTTCTCTGAACTCTTACTGTTTTGTATTCATTGTCTGTTGTGCCTAGCCTCATGACACGCCATACTCCTGTTGCATTCATGGCTACTGGTTTTCTCCCCAACGAGTTCTGCCTTTTTATCATATGGCTAGAATATTTGGCTTTGGTATCAGTACTTCAAGTGAAATGGTTTTAAAATAGAATTGCAGGTTTGTTTTCACATTAAATACTTTAGACCAAGTGTGCCCAAACACATTTTCCATGCCAGAACAGTGTGGCCACTGGGACTCCTATAATAGATTGTAGTAGTATTAGCTAGTGAGCAGCTGCTGTTTTCCAGCAGTACAAGTGACTTGATGCTGCTGGATATAGAGAGAATTTGTCTTGATGCATCTCTGCAATTCAGGAGACAACTTGTAATTTTATATTTGCATCTGATTGGCCGAGGTAGAGATTGTGACATCATGGGCCAGCCTGTTCACTTCAGTCAATCAGAGGAAGCCTTGTATTCATTGGTAAATTTACAAAGCTTCTCCTAAATGGCTAAGATGTGCTAAGATCCACTCTTCCAATATCCAGCAGCAATGGGGTAGTGGCTCGTACTGCTGCTTGTCTTTAACAAACTATTAAAAGTGAAAGCAAACCTGAAAATCTATTTTAACCACTTAAGGACCTAGCCTCTTTTTGAGATGTGGTGGTTACAATTTAAAAAGTTTTTTTTTTTTTTTTTTTTGCTAGAAAATTACTTGGACCCCCCCCAAACATTATACATTTATTTTTCTAACACCCTAGAGAGTAAAATGGCGGTCGTTGCAATGCTTTCTGTCACACCGTATTTGCGCAGCGGTCTTGCAAGCACACTTTTTTTTAATTAAAAAATAAGACAACAGTGAAGTTAGCCCAATTTCATTTTATATTGTGAAAGATTATGTTAGGCCCAGTAAATTGAAAACATGTCACGCTTCAAAATTGCGCCCGCTCGTGGAATTGACGACAAAGTTTTACCCTTAAAAATCTCCATAGGCGACGTTTAAAAATTCTACAGGTTGGATGTTTTAAGTTAGAGGAGTTCTAGTACTAGAATTATTGCTCTTGCCCTACCGATTGCGGTGGTACCTCACATATGTGGGTTAAACACCGTTTTCAAATGCGGGGGCGCTACTCACGTATGCTACAAATTTTATTTATTTTTTCTTTTTATTTTTACACTGTTTTAAAAATTAAAAAAAAATGTGTCACTATTATTTATATTACAAGGAATGTAAACATCCCTTGTAATAGAAAAAAAGCATGACCTCTCAAAAAGACCTCGGCTCATATTTGCACTTAAATGCAATATAAAAAAATAAATAATAATTAAAAAAAAATTTCCCTTTTTAAGAGCTATGGGCGAAAGTGACGTTGCTTCCGCCCTACAATGTTATGGAGACGGTGGTAGTCATCTTCCCCTCACTCGTCTCCATACCCAGCTAGTGACAGCATCCGATTTCCGATGGCTCCAGTAAGCGGCGGAGGGCCCCTCTCCCGGCGCCGATGAAGTGATCTCGCGGCGAATCTGCTGCAGAGGCCACTCTTATCGGAAACCGGACCGCTGGCTGAAGTAGAGGATACAGGGGTTATGGCAGCTAGCTGCTACCATAACAACGATATCCCCCTTCAAATTAAGGACATATATTGTCGTGCGGCGGTCCGGAAGTGGTTAAAGTGGTTGTAAACCTCAGACATGAAATATGAGCTAAGCATATCCCTCTTTAGTGTGTACTTCGTTTCTCTGCTATCAGCATTAGTCACTCTCGACAAGTTTTTCTGACACCAAGAGAAAAATGGTGACAGGGGAGGGAGATCCAGCTGATTGACAGCCTCATCTCTGTTCCTGTGTGGAGGGAGATGTGTACCTTCCCCCTCCAATCAGCTCTGAGTGTAGCTTCAGCTCTCCTCCACCTTTTTCTAAACTCTCAGACAAGCTTTAAAAAAAAAAGTTTTTTGAATGTATGTATAGAAGATAAGACTGCAGATTGACAGGTTCAACTTGCATAGCATGATTTGTTTCATCTCTGTGTATCACCAGGAGCCAGTCACTTTACTGGGTATATGTGAGGGTTTACAACCACTTTCAGAATTGGCAACGCCACTGTAATACTAGCAATACTGGTGTGCAGTCAGACTGCTCTGCTGCTTAGTCCTCCTGCATCCAACAACACCGCAGACTGTTGGTATACCTGCTGCATGATAGGTCTGTGGGTGCATGCAGACTTGTTTTGATGAAGTTACCCATCTGCTGCATTTACGGTGCAATGGCCAATCAGTGTCCACTGGTCACTGGGCAATGTGCATTCTTAAATGCGTAACCCAGTTCCTAATGTGTGGATGCTGATGTAAAAATTCAGTGTGTGATGTAAAACAATTCTAGGGCTATACAAGTTGGGTGGAGATGGTAACTCGGATATTTTCATTTTGGTTCCTACAAAATGTAAGAATTTAGTGGATGGTTAATTTCTGAGCACAGAAATATACAGCCTACATAATAGTTAGTCTGGTCGAAAAAAAAAAAAAAGACAAGTCCATCTAGTACAACCAATATGCATGAGAGGAGATGTATGGATTCAACCTGATATTTCAAGCCTCGGAGTAAGGTCGTGAATTTTCAGACCTAACCACAGTTGCAGTAATTTCTGCATGGCCTTAACAGTTCTGAATGGTCTCCATTATCTCCTGGGATTTTTCTCTAAACCAAAAATTTTGACTAGTAGTGTATGGTTCGAACTAGGTAACAGGAATTCTTAAAGTATTAACCAAGTTTAATGTATTTAGGTATTTGAAGCTAATATGCATAAATGGCCTTTTCTCTGCTTCTACTGCGGTTTGAGAAATGTAATGGGTCATCAAGCTTCTTGCCATTTCTAAGTTTTCTCTGCAAGTGAAAGGTATATGGAAAGGAGCGTCCCTTGCCTTCCTCTATATGTGCAAGCTCTCTGGACTTTCTCAAATTAGGCCAGCATGGATGAGAAAGGGGCACATCTAAAGACAAGTCCTCTATAACCTGATCCTGACCATGGTTGGTAGACTCACATTCCCATACACAGTACCCATTGCTGAGGTAATGGTAACCTTCCTTCTAGGGCAGTGGTTCTCAACCTGGGGGTCGGGACCCCCTCAGGGGTCAAATGATGACTTGCCAGGGGTCACAGAATCCTGGGCGGTTCCTAAAGTCCGCACCGCTCTCCCTGCCTTTTTGCGGCTGCCCAGCTGGGCTGTTCCTGGAGCCTGCGACCGCCCACTCAGCCTCTTCGCAGCCACCCATTCAGTTCACAGCATGGGTGGGGGGCAGAGACTTGAGGTCAGCTGACTGGTGAGGAATGTGAAGTGGGAGGGGCTGGAGGAGACACTATCTCCTGATTTCGGCATAGTTGTCACTTCTATGAGACACCACAAAGTCTGAGACACCGTGAAGCCAGGGACACAGTGAGTAACACTACCTGTGATTATAGTTGCCATTAAAAGTCCCCACTACAGTTCTCAGATCAGCAGATGACCCTGATCAAGAGCACCTAAGTTGGCTCATCAGAACTCCCCCCAACATTGCCACTCATCCCATTCACCCCACCCCCCACCAAGGAGGAAGAGAAGTAATAAAAATGGAAATACATGGAAGAGAGAGGAAAAGAGGGGGAGGAGCAAAGAAAAAGGGAGAGAGAGAACAAGAAAGTCGGCTAGAGAGAGGGATGGAGGAAAAAAACAAGAAATTAGGATAGAGAGAGATAAAAGGGAAAGAAAGGAGAGTGAAAGGGACTCGGGGAGCGCTAAATGTCTGTGGGTTAGGGGTGCAAATTACTTGTCTTGCCTTGGGTTCTGACAACCCACGCTACGAAAATAATTTTACTGTTAGGGATCCCTGCAACTTAGGAAATTTTATCAAAGGGTCCAGGCACTAGAAAGGTTGAGAACCACTTTTATAGGGGGCCTGCTCCTGTTTCTGAGACCATGGTGTCAGTGATATGACAATACTGGTCTCAAAAGGGGAAGCTTCGCTGGTCTGCCTCCTTCCACCCCTATTGACATTGACATGAGGGGCAAAAATTGAATTGTATTGCCAAAGGTGCTGCTATTCTATCAAGTTAAATTCAATTCTATCAGCTAAATAATGGTGAGCACACAGAGATAATAGGGGGACATGATCTTCTCAGGTATATACATCTGTGACAATCTTATTTTTGGTATGTTATATGCCTTAACTGTGTGTAAATGTATATATAGTGTATGCTGCATGGATTGGGCTTGTGAAAAGACTCTGAATATGGACTATTGCCCAGAGCAACCAAATGGACCTCACTGGTCACTTTTCTAATGGAGGCAGCAAATACCTATTTACATTTGGTTGTTGGGGCATTCTTGTGTTTCCCCTTGCTCCACCTTATGAGTGTTCTCTGTTGTACTCTACCTGCGGTGCTAATGAACAAATACTCTGTCACGGCCTTGTTTTTACATTACTGCCATGCCAAAATGCTGAATTCTCATTTGATGTTTTCAATTAATATGGTTTTCATAATTAATAATAATAATCCAAATCATTTTGTGGAGGGGGGATCATGGTGTGGTGGTGTTAGATTACAGAGCTCATTAGTGCACAGCTAAATGAGGGACTTTTGCTTACCTCTGGACCTACTCTGTTTATATGTGCCTTTATGGAGATTTCGTTAGGGCTCATGCACACTGCATCTCAAAGAAGTGACTCCTACAGGAGCCAATGTGTCCATGCACACTATGGCTTTTTCAGGAGTTTACAGCCATATGCTCTTACAGGAAGAAAAAAAATTCCCACCAAACTTGTGTTTTTGAGAGGTGCATTTGAGCAGGAAAGATGCCTACGTGCCCACAAAAGAGCGAAAAACCCTGAAAACACACAAAATAAAAGGAAAAATTAGCTGAGGGGAGTGTTTGTGGAAAAAAAACGCATATGCTTAAAGAAGCTCAATAAAAAAAGCACAAGCTTTTAAGCAGAGAAATATAAGCTCAGATGCCTGTAAAACCAGCTTCTTTTTTTTTTTGAGCTTCAGTGTGAATGAGCCCTTAGAGAGAGACAGTCTGAAAGCAAACAGCTTCTGCTCTGTTTTCAAAACCCTTATTGATCCATCCCTGAGTTATAGTTACATTCCATACTCATATTAAGGGTATGTAAACCCTAACAATGAACATCTCTTGTTGTCTCAAGTTTTAGGCATACCGTGGAAAGCCTTTTATTACATCTGCTAGATAAATTGATCCTACCAGAAATCCTGTGAGCTTTATAACTTCCTGTACACTTTGTATGTGCTGCACTAAAGTCAGCAGTGATATTGGCCCTGTCCAATTCTACCTATGAACTACAGAACACTTCCCCATTATGTTATGGTGACGAGGAGAGGGAGAGGTGTTTTTGAAGTCTAAATTGGGAGTGAGCAGCATTAAGTGACATTGATGATCCCATATAGATACAGTGCATTGAGGGACTATTGTCAAGCTAGGACAGGACGTGTCACCAGGTGGAAGTAATTGGGGGGGAAAAAGTTCACCTTCTATGAAATATAATTTTAGCAGAAGACTGCATAGCGTACAGTGGGGACATGTGTCTTCAAGGTGTGCTATTAATCAATCGCTCCTTGCAACTTCCTAGAGTCAACCATTAGGTGCTTTTGTGTCTTTGACGCAGCTATTGTCCATTTGGGCATTGTAATGTTTGGTGCACACAAATTTACATCCTGTCGTCAGCTGTCATTGGCTGACAGCTTATCACGTGGTAAAGGGCCGCTGTGATTGGCCCTTTACCCCGATCTGTGATCAGCCGAGTCTGACGGACTTGGCAATCACAGAGCGCGCCGCCCACGTGCCACAGGGGGCACGCAGGCAGAGCGAGCATGTATGCCATCCGGGCATTGTAAGCCCGCACTGTAGCCATCTTTCGGCTATAGTATGGGCAGGAACTGGATAAAAAAAAAAGCTGTACTATTAAAAATTTATCCTTTAGTATGGTCATGTGCATGAGCTCTAAGGCTGGTAAGTTGAAATTTATACATTTTTTGACATGGGTTTAGATACTATAAGCCGATTTTATTTCATACATTACAGTAAGAACGTCTGCTGTCTTAAGTTGTAGAGTGGGAAGAAGAAGCGTTTGCTTGGGGTTATAACATCCACTCCATGCTTGGCATCATCAGATCTAAAATGTGTTTTATTAAGTACAATACTGAAAACTAGTAATATTACCTTGGCAGGTAGAACTCTGAAGCAGACCACTGTTTAGTCCCTATGGCCTTTTTCATACCTGCTTTGATTAGGCGAGCTTGCAGCAGGGGACAGCACAGTGCGGTGGTAAATGTGCCAAGTAACCAGTTCATATGTTTTAATACGTGTTTGAATATCTTTGTATTATTAATGTTTGATGGTTTTGATTTGTGATGTTGAGTATACATTTTTCAGTACTGTTGTATGTATGATCTTTCACTATGGACAGATGCTGATTAATAAATATCTGTTTCACATACACATGCCTGTTTGGATGATTAAAGGGAAATGTCACTTTTGCTGAAAAAATATCACATTGATAACACAAGGCATTTTGTAATTTTATTTTATTTAAAATGACATTTGTTTAATCTGTAGCTGCTGTGCATTTGTAAAGCTGTCAAACTCATTTTGTCTCTTTCATCGTTTGGTGTTTTGTGCACTGCACACCTAAAAATCATATTTCCTGCTTGCGAGATTTCTTTGCTGCCTTTTTTCCAGAAGGCTTCATTGAACTATACACTCACCAGCCACTTTATTAAATACACTTTGCTTGACCCAGGCCATGGCTAAAGTGAGGACTTGGAAACTGAACGAGAATCTGCTAGATGACCTGAGAGTGGTGACAGGGGTCCAGGAGACTTTGACGCAGTACTTTGCGGAAAACAATAACGGGGAAGTGACGGAGGGCATTCTTTGGGACGGTCGCAAAGCTGTGGTGCGGGGCACTTTTATCGCCCTGGGAGCCAAACTTAACAAGGAGAGGCAGGCGGATTTCCAGAGAGTGTTACGGGAGCTACAATGTGCGGAGATTGCACATAAAAGAACGTCAGGTTCTGAAGAACTCCGGCGCCTGACTGAGCTAAGACAGCTCTTCTCTAAATTACTGGATCGTAAAATAAAACGTAAGCTGAGGTATCTGGCGCACACTTATTATGAACATGGCAACAAGTGCTGCTGGCTCGAGCACTACGCAAAAAGAGACTCCTAGCACAAGTTATATTCCCCCACCGGAGAACCTGCACAGCACACATCCAAAATAGCAAATTTGTTCCGTGAATATTATGCGAATCTGTACAATCTGGACTCTGCCTCCTCTCCAGCAGACGTAGCTCTCAAGAAGTCTCGCATACAAACTTACCTCTCGACAATAGGGCTCCCAACGCATACCCCAGATCAGGCAGCCGACTTGGAGTGCCCAATCACCACTACCAAAATATTGGCTACTATTAAATCCCTACCTACAGGCAAAAGCCCTGGACCTGACGGCTTCACTAGGGCCTACTACCTGAAGTTCTTTGACAGATTGCAAACCCCCTTTGCGCTCTTCTCTACTCTCTCACAACCAACTGATCTCTACCGCAAGAGACCTCGCTGACACACCTTACAGTGCTCCCAAAAGACGGGAAAGACCCCACTCAACCGCAAAGCTACTGCCCAATTTCCCTTTTAAATACAGACCTTAAAATCTTCTCCAAGATTATCACTAAGCGCCTGAAACACTTGCTTACCCGACTTGATTCATGCTGACCAGACAGGTTTTATTATGGGTAGGGAGGCTAGGGACAACTCCAACAGAGCATTTCAGCTTATACACTGGGCACATACACGCGGTCGAATGCCTCCATACCTAATTCTGTCTACAGATGCAGAAAAGGCATTCGACTGCGTGGACTGGGACTTCCTAAGCGCTGTGCTGCGGGGCACGGGCTTGGGCCCTCACATGTTGAAATGTATCTCAGCCCTATATGTGTCCCCTACTGCCCAGGTCAAGGGGAATGGTAGCCTCTCCTCACCGTTCCCTATCCGAAATGGCACGAGACAGGGTTGCCCGCTCTCGCCACTTTTGTTCGCACTGGTCCTTGAACCACTGCTGCAGAAGGGTAGAGATAATCAAAATGTCAAAGGGGTGCAGGCGGGCTCTCACGAGCACAAACTCTCTGCTTATGCGGATGATATATTGTTCCATGTAATAGACCCTCAAGTCTCACTGCCGAATCTGATGGGAGAACTAGCGGCATATGGAGAGGTATCCAATTTTTGGATAAACTACACCAAATCGGAAATATTACCAGTCACCATCCCTCCAACCATGACGTACTCCCTAAAAAGCTCATTCTCATTCACATGGACTACCCCCTCCATGAAGTTTTTAGGTGTCCAGCTCACGGATAGACCAGACTCTCTGTACACAACAACTATATACCCTTACTTAAGAAGATAACACATGACTTAACAACGTGGGACCAAACACACTTTACCTGGTTAGGGCGAACAAACATTTAAAAAATTACCATACTGCCCCGTGTCCTGTTCCTCCTGCAGATGATACCGATTCATATACCCAAACGCTTTTTTGCCGGCTTATGTAGCATTTTTATTAAGTTCGTGTGGGGCATCAAAAAAAACACATTTGGCCATGCCAACGCTCCAAAGAACAAAGCTGAAAGGGGGCTTAGGCGTACCCAACATACTCCAATATTACCAAGCAATTGCTCTGCAGCGCATTCTAAACTGGAGGTTCCATACGCCCCTTAAACTGTGGGTCCCCCTGGAGAAAACGATGGCGGGCAGAGACTTATCCTACGCACCCTGGGTCCCTGCGGGAGACAGAGGGCTCTCGGAATGGGTCTCCCCACTAACAGTTCACGCCCTGAAAACATGGGACAGAGTGAACGCACGCTTAACCTTAGCACCACAAATATCCCCACTGACACCAGTGAGTGGGTACCCGTGGTTTCCTCCGGGGGAACAGATGGCCTCGCTCGGCACATGGACGAGAGATGGGAAGGTTAGCCTGACAAGATTTATAGAGGGAGGTTCGGTGGTACCGCTCTCCACCTTGAGGGAACGATACGGTAGCTTCCCCTTTGACTTCTGGAGACACCGCCAATTAGAGACCTTCATAGCCAAATTCCACATGTGACCAGGAAATGATTTCATTAGCATTTCCCCATTCTTTCTCTCCGTGAGACGATTGCGGGTATCCCCGCAGACATGGTCACACTTACAGAGCTCGTGGCGGGCGCACGCGCCCACAATGCCGCATCTTAAAGGGCAACATACAGGTAACTTAATATTCCTGTACGTGATTTTTTTCGTGACTGTGACATTGTGATGGACACATCGGACACTTTTGACACATTTTTGGGACCATTCACATTTACACAGCGATCGGTGCTAAAAAAAATTGCACTGATTACTGTGTAAATTTGACTGGCAGGGAAGGGGTTAATTATGTTCCCTTTGAGTGATTTTAACTGTAGGGGGGGCCGACTCACAAAGGGAGGCGACCAATCGGTGTTCCTCTGTACTGGGAACACACCATCGGCCCCCTCTCCTCTGACAGGACGTGGGTCTGTGTGTTTACACAGATCCACGGTCCTGCTTTGTTCCCGGGCAATCGCTGGTGCCCGGCGGACATTGCGGCCACCGGGCACGCACACTTGTTTTTTACAAACAAACAGAAGTGAGGAGAAAGGGCGAGGTCCAGGCGTTAAGAGGATGTGACCAGGAAATGATTTCATTAAAAATAAATCACAGTGACATGGAGTAGAAGATCTGTATGGATTATTTCAATTATTATATATTTAGTGTCATGAAAAAAAAAAAAAAATCGGCCTCTTCCATCCCCTCATAGCCGGCCAATCACTCTCCTTTTTTGTTAGATGGTAAAGAAGTGATGCTAAACTCTGGTTTAAAAAAATATCCAATTCAGGTATGTGTTCTTCGCCACAAAAAATATTTTTACTGGTTTCAGACTCCTCCAAATCTCCATTTTTTTTTGTAATTTGACTTTCTGCTGTGGGCTGTAGGCTATGGGCAGTGTACATAACTGCAACGAATGTGCACTGCTTGTTCCAAACAAACAGAAGTGAAGGGGAAAATGAGAGGTGTGGGAGCTCATGGAGGATGTTGCAGTACAAGGAAGCAGAAAAACAAATTCGGTGGTAATGGTCTGAGAGCCTCCACCCGCAAGCATGAGGCTCGTCGGGGTGAAGGGACTCCTTTTCGGTGGTAATGGTCTGGGAGCCTCCACCCACGAGCTAGAGGCTGCATCAGGGTGAAGGGATTCCTTTTCAGTGGTAATGGTCTGGGAGCCTCCATTCACGAGCTAGAGGCTGCGTCAGGGTGAAGGGACTCCTTTTCGGTGGTAATGGTCTGGGAGCCTCTACCCACGAGCTAGGGGCTGCGTCAGGGTGAAGGGACTCCTTTTCGGTGGTAATGGTCTGGGAGCCTCCACCCACGAGTTCGAGGCTGCGTCAGGATGAAGGGACCCTTTTTTGGTGTTAATGATCAATTAATGGTTCAGGCATTTAATAGAGGATGTGACAAGGAAATTATTTCATTAAAAATAAATTACAGTGACATGGAGTAGTGGATCTGTATGGATTATTTTTATTATACATTTAGTGTCATGAAAAAAAAAAAATTCGGCCTCCTCCATCCCCTAATAGCCGGCCAATCACTCTCCTTTTTTGTTAGATGGTAAAGAAGTGATGCTAAACTCTGGTTAAAAAAATATCCAATTAAGGTATCTCTTCTTCATCCCAAAAAAGTTATTTTTACTGGTTTGAGACTCCTCCAAATCTCCATTTTTTTTTTTTTTTTTTTTGTAATTCGACTTCCTGCTGTGGGCTGTAAGCTATGGGCAGTGTACATAGAGCCGTGTATATAACAGCAAAGAATGTGCACTGCTTGTTCCAAACAAACAGAAGTGAAGGGGGAAATTAGAGGTAGGGGAGCTCATGGAGGATGTTGCAGTACAAGGAAGCAGAAAAACAAAGTAAGAAAACTAGATGGCAGGGCCATTTCCTAGTGGATGTGTATTGATTTTTACTGAAAAATAAATATATTGTTTGGCGTTGTGTACCTGTATCTTCTTTTTTTTTTTTTCTTTTTTTATACAATGCTTTTTGGGGGGAGGGGCTTGGGGCTGTGGAAAGTGGCAGAGAAGGATCACACAGCAGGCTGGAGGAGGAGAATACGGGGGCAGAAGAGAACATGGGAGGAGGACACGGGGGACAGTCGGGGATGATCGGTGCTGCGGGGGGACAGTTGCTAGCACCCGATCTTCCTGTATCGCTTTTCAGCTGACAGCTGAATGTAGAAAAATTTAAAATAATGCATTTGGGGGGCAAAAATATCAATGCAATCTATACACTGGTGGGAAAATCTCTGGGGGAATCTAGGATGGAAAAGGACCTGGGGGTCCTAGTAGATGATAGGCTCAGCAATAGCAGGCAATGCCAAGCTGCTGCTAACAAAGAAAACAGAATATTGGCATGCATTAAAAAGGGGATTAACTCCAGAGATAAAGCGATTATTCTCCCGCTCTACAAGACTCTGGTCCAGCCGCACCTGAATTATGCTGTCCAGTTCTGGGCACCAGTCCTCAGGAAGGATGTACTAGAAATGGAGCGAGTACAGAGAAGGGCAACAAAACTAATAAAGGGTCTGGAGGACATTAGTTATGAGGAAAGAGACGCTTGAGAGGGGATAGGATTTCAATTTATAAATACCGTACTGGTGACCCCACAATAGGGATAAAACTTTTTTGAGGAAGGGAGTTTAACAAGACTCATGGCCACTCATTAAAATTAGAAGAAAATAGGTTTAACCTTAAACTGTGTAGAGGGTTCTTTACTGTAAGAGCGTCAAGGATGTGGAATTCCCTTCCACAGGCGGTGGTCTCAGCGGGGGGCATCGATAGTTTCAAAAAAACAATTAGATAAGCACCTGAAGGACCACAGCATACAGGGATATACAATGTAATACTGACATATAATCACACACATAGGTTGGACTTGATGGACTTGTGTCTTTTTTCAACCTCACCTACTATAACTATAGCCGTGGGAGGGAGAGGAGGTGAAGCTGCTGTCAGCTGAAAAGCTATATAGGGAGATCGGTGCTAGCAACTGTCTCCCGCCGCACAGATCATCCCTGCATGTCAAAGGACAATCACCCATGGGTGCAGGGTAGGTTACAGTGCCCCCCCCCCCCCCCCCCCCAGGCCTGTGCACACATGGATTATACACCATTGCTAGGGGTCATCATGTGGCAGGGATGGCGCTGGTTGTTTTGGCACCAAAAGCTCCCGTCGAGTGCCACGGAGGGTGGCGGAATTAGGGGCGGTCCCCTGATGTGGTGATGTGTGATGTAACCCCGCCCAACGTGCAAGATGACATCACGTGCCGGCTCCCCACCAGTGTTGCAGGCCTAGCCGTGCTGGAAATGCTGCGGTATGAGCGGAGGTAGGCCCCTGCCCACAGTCAGGGATACAGAGCTCCACAGGAAGAGAGCTATAGCATCAAGGGACCACCTGATTCCTCTTCCCTCCGCCACACTCGGTTGGGGCTTTTGGCGCCAAGCGACCAGCGCCATCCCTGGGTATCTCTTTATGATATAGAATCCATAATTTTAAATGACTATACTTCTCCTTTTTTTGGTGAATTGACTTAATATAACTACTTATCATGCATAGCCAACCCCTTATGTTCTTTATGTTGTATACTGTACTCCTGTAATCATGACCATATTTATACTACATTTATCCTACATACTACCATCCATATTGTTGCTGCTGGTTGTCCTTTTGTGGGTGGTCCTTGTGGCTACATGGTGGTCTACCCTGGTTGCTCATTTACCTGTTCGGGAGGTGGTGCACTTTTCAGCCCCATCTACTGAGGATCTTCTGACAGATCCATGCTTGTAAGTTTTTGTACTGTACATTGACTATTGTAATTATCTACAACAGCCTCTAGTGCCCTTTAATACCTGATATATTGTATATATAAAAAACAGTTTGAATCTATTCAGTTGTACTAGAACAATTGATGATTATTCATATTTGTATTTTAGATACATAGTATTAACTATCTTCCCTGAAGAAGGAATATAATTCTGAAACATGTTGGGATGCATCAAAGAAACTCATGCGGTCTGACCACAGTCTATCTTTGACAGTACCCAGGCTGCATTTTGATATTTTTGAGTATCTACTTTTATTCCTTTGCTCAATTGTACTCCTGTTAGCATTGCTGTACATGTTATTAACACTTGTCTTCTTAGGGCGCATGTAGCTCTCCCTCTCAATTTTTTTTTCTTAAAACTGCAGCAGAGGGAACTTACCTTTTATATGCTGGAGACGAGTGTAGTGAAGGCACTGAAGGACTTTATGGTCTCCGGAAAGGATGTTTGCGAACCATCCTCTGAAGCCCGAGCAAGATCCTTTGTCGGTCTTCATTGGCCGGTGGCGTCTGACTGGCCGGATGGTCCGCGGACTCATCGGTGGTAAGGTGGGGAGGATAAAACCTATAAGAAAAATACAATTTTAGCATGAGGATGAAACCCTGCAATACAAATAGTTGTAAATATAGAACAGAAACATTTAGACTTGGTTCACATATATGCGATTTGGATGAGTTCTGAGCCGCATCTAATTTGCATAACACGTGAACCAGACCATCTTTCAATGGAGCCTGTTCACATAAATGCTGCCCGGTTGCGGTGCGAATAAAAAAAAAAGGGTCCTGCGTGTGTTTTTTAGTCTGGTTCAGGTGCGGTTTAAGTGTCCAATTCGCACCTGAATCGCACCTGAACCGCTGAATGGAAACCACACCAGACTGCACAGAAATGGGCCCTGCATATATGTGAACCCAGCCTTAATATTTTTCATTTTAGCATATAATGATAATTTTAAAACATAATTAGTACATTATTATTATTCTTATTATTAATAATGATAATAGGACATAATGATAGTGAGGCCCGGAGCGAGAAAAAAAAATGTAAATAGTGGAGGGCAGGCATGACAACGTGAACAGGGCATGTAGGGATGAGAGGGCTTACCTGATTGGGGGAGTGCTTTTAAGGAAAGGTGGTTCCGCCCTGGCGTCCAGTGGATCACGCGGCGCCGGTAACATCTTTCCACCCACCCACCGTCCCTGTTTTTTAGTTCAGTTCTCACAGCAGGAGCTGTGGCTTCAGGATTTTGTGGCAGCTGGTGGATGTTGGTCTTTGTTAGCGAATGGAAGAACCTCAGATATGGAAGGGTTCGGGACCCATCAGTGGTATGGGTCCCTCTGGTGTATTCCAGTTAACGTTGGTAAATGGGTACACTGCGGTTAGTGGCCAGTATGCTGCAGCTGGAGGCCTAGTACACTAAAAGGTACCGCAGTGCATTCTTGAACATACAATATTTTGGGGTTCCTGCAAAGACCAACGCAATTAGTCACTGATGGGTTTTTTGTTTAACAAATTGTTTTATTCTTTATGTTAATTTAAGTTTATTTGTTAATAAAGAGGCTGCTACAGACAATTTTTTACTCCATTTTTGTGTGGTCTCTATTAATGGGATTTTATGACAGGTTGGTCTATTAATGGGATTTTATGACAGGTTGGTCTGGCAGTCATTGGCTAAGGATGGAATATCTGTTCTACACTGGTCAAGATATTAGGGTTGGTTCACATTGCAAAGAGAATGTTGGTACATGGGGACAAGATGTGTTCACTTTGAATGCCCAGACATGTGCACATTGGGCATTTAAAGCGATCACAGCTTCACCTTGGGGGGGGATTTCCTAAAACTGGAGCACACAAAATCTGGTGCAGCTCTGCATAGTAACCAATCAGCTCCTAACTTCAGCTTTTTTCAATTAAGCTTTGAAAATGAAAGCTGATTGGTTACTATGCACAACTGCACCAGATTCTGCTTGCTCCAGTTTTAGTACCCCCCCCCCCCATTATCTACAAACATACACGATGGAAAATGAACAGCCCCCACTCTTTTGGTAACCCCCCCATTTCTTTATTAGCCACTTCCCATCCGCGCTATAGCCGAAAGATGGCTGCAGCGCTAGTAGCGTGAAGAGGAAAAAAACAATCAGCGAGAGGGACATCGGTCCCGATTGTGGAGAGCCTCTGCAGAAGCTTCTGTGCCCACCAGTGTCACCTACCAGTGCCCACCAGCGCCACATACCAGTTCCCACAGTGTCACCTATCAGTGCCCACAGTTCCACCTATCAGCGCCCACAGTGCCGCCTCTAAATCACCAATCAGTGTGTGTCATCGCCAGTGCTGCCTATGAATATCACCTACCAGTGCCCATCAGTGCCACCTATCAGTACCACCCATCAGTGCCATCCATCAGGGACCATCAGTGCTGTCTTATCAGTGCCTATCAGTGTCGCCTTATCTGTGCCCATCAGTGCAGCCTCATCAGTGAATATCAATGAAGGAGAAAAATTACCCGTTTGCTAAATTTTATAACAAACTATGAAACTGTTTTTTTTTTTTCAAAAATGTCTGTCTTTTTTTGTTTGTTTAGCAAAAAATAAAAACCCAAGTGGTGATTCAATACCACTAAAAGAAAGCTCCATTTGTGTGAAAAAAATTATAAAAATTTAATTTGAGTACAGTGTAGCATGACCGCGCAATTGTCATTCAAAGTGTGACAGAACTGAAAGCTGAACATTGGCCTGGGCAGGAGAGGGGTTCAAGTGCCCGGTAAGCAAGAGGTTAGTAAAGTGTAACATTATACAAAGGGGGTACAGTTGTGTTTATCTGATCAGCCATAGTCTTCGATAACACACATGTCTTACAGAGAGGCTGGATATTTAATTTTAGCACCATTTACAACCGCCATGCTAACATCCAGGTGTGCCCATATTTCATAGTGACCAATGAAATTGAAGCTGGTGTGACAGTTGGTTTTTAAATATACATCTAGCCTCTGTAAGGCCCCTTTCACACTGGGGCGGTTTTCAGGCGGTACAGCGCTAAAAATAGCTGGAGTGCCAAAGTCTGCCTGACCCCCCCAAAAATGACATTGATGACACGCCTATAATTACAAAAAAATGTTAAATTATGAATCAGTCAACTTACCACTCATCCTCAGGTGAAGAAAATCGGATAAATTGCTTCAAATCACATGCCAGACGAATCGGTCTCACACGGCTCCAAGACAGCTGCTCTGCTCGCCTCTGCAGAAATGACAGTTGGAGGTGAGTAAGCAAGTGGTAAACAAGTCTTTTTTTTTTTGATTGTTTGTAAAACTTTATTTATAATGAACTAGCAAATAAAAGGAAAGGTATTTAAATCAAATAAATAAGGTATTTACGTGTAAATAAAGACAAAATGATAAATGATCTATATAATGCAGTGTGTCACTAGCATTAACAAGGCAGTCTTTGTTTTCTGAGCCCCTCGTGCAACTTAGATGTATCACCTGTTGGTCCTACTGCTTTATCTGTTATTTTTCAACTTTCTTTATCCAATTTGAGTACCAGCCTGTAAGGCTCAGTTCACACCGATGTGTTTTTTTTGGTGCTTTTTTCAGAAACGCACTACAGATCATTTAACATGGTTTCCTATGGGACACGATCGCATCTATGCTTTTTTCAGCCGCTGAGTTTTTGGAAATCATCAGGGACTTATTGAAACGCAAAACGGTGCTTTTTTTTGGTTCAATAGGCTTCAATGGAGAAGCTGCAGAAAGCATGTAGTGCGTTTTTGCAGCGCTTTTGCCACAATTTTTTTAAAGGATTGCTGTGCCATATGAGACATGAGACCATCCCCCCTGAAGCTAGTTGCCATGATTACCTGAATGGGTCACTTGCAACATTTGATATTAAAAGCACGAAGACGAAGACGATCTACTACATCTTACACAAGTACATAGATTGTGAGCTGTCTGGTATTGGGAAATGGTGGGTCACATTACAGGGTCATCAGTATGGTGGTGGGGTGCCCCTTATGATGGGAATGGATGGGGAATCATAAAATGCAGGTTGTTGGGTACAGTTGCGGATGGAATAAGCTGTCACAGTTTGCAGGGTTATCTTTAAGAAAGGTAAGGGGGGGGGGGTGATCATCACAGATTAGGGGGTGCTCATTACTAGATACATAAAGTGATGACAGACATTTGCCGTTCTTGATAGCCTCAGCAATGTAAAAATGTTTACTTAACCACTTCTGGACCGCCGCACGCCGATGTACGTCCTCACTTTGAGAACAGATATTGTTGTTATGGCAGCAGCTAGCTGCCATAACCCCGGTATCCCCGTGTTCAGCCGGCGGTCCGGTACAAGATAAAAGTGGTCTCTGCAGTGGATTCGCCGCAAGATCACTTTTATCGGTGGTGGGAGAGGCCTCCCACTTTTGGGTGGAACTCTGCTTTAAATCCCAAATTGGGGAATGACAGTGGTCACTGTTTGAGCTACAGGAAGCAGGTCCAAGCAACAGAATCCATTGATCTGCTTCTTACCTGTAGCTCCTGTAGCAGGGAGGTACCTTGCCAGGATCCAGGTCTAATAAACAGCCAGTTCACTAATGAGTCAGCTGTGTTCTGGGCTTTAAGTAATCACCAGACCAAGGATCTAGGTTCCCAGTTGGAGACGACTCCACCCTGCAGACAGGAGGTCTTGGCATGGGAGTCAGTAGGGCTTCACCTAGGAGAGAGGTGGGAGCCAGTGTAGCACGAGGCTACTTGCTATATGCACAGAGGTGCTCAGTGTCCGGTCTGTGGGAGACAGACCAAGGCCCTAAAGTGTAAGGCCTGAGCTGGAGAGCTCCGTTTACAAGCCAGGAGGGCTGAAAATCGCTTACTTTGGTAGCAACACTGAAATACTGAATACCCCTGCGAGGGAATCTTCTGTGTTTGTTTTGAACTTTCTTTTAAATAAAAGTGGGCAAAACCACCCCTGAAACGGATAAAAGCGAGTGGTGGTGTCCTTAAAGCGCTACACTTGGAGTGAACCCCTAACACTCCCCTTAGGGTTGCACCGATACTGGTATCGGTGCTGATACTAAGCATTTGCACGAGTTTCGGTACGCGTGCAAATGCACCGATACATTCAGGTTTGGTTCTTTCATCTGACAGCGGGACTCCCCCGCTGACAGGTGACATGTATACAAAGGAATACAGGCAGTCATTGGTTAAGGAGCGGGGCCGCCGTGTCCTTAACAACTGATGACGTTTCAGCTATCAGTGGGATTTCCCATCCCCGAAGTGGACCCCACCCTCCCACTTAGCTCCGATTGTTTTGTCCTCCTCGGGGCTCCTGCCAGGTGACTGATCTGCCTGGTGAGTAATGTGTCCTGCTTGCCCCCCAGCCTCTGCTGCAGAACTTCTTGGAGGGGGAGGGCAGGTCTGCTGGGTGTTTTAAGGGCAGTGATTGGCAGCTGTGTGGTTCCCAAATACCCCCATTCCCCTCCCCCTCCCTTCCTGCATATACAAACAATAACCCCCTCCCCACCTCTCCATCCTAAACAACTCCTGGGGGTTGTAGGATTGTCACATTAACATCAACTTCCATGAAAAGCCAAGAACAAAACTAAGCATATATGTGTCAACATTCTTTATTAAAAGAGTTTACACTGGTACAGAATGTTTTTATATAACCAACGAGACCAGTTTCGTGTCATTTGGGTGTTGTAGGGGGGCTGAGTGACCTTTGGTGACCTTTAATAAATCAATAATAACGCAAAAACAATAAAAGATAGAACGGAAATTTTAGTAGCACAAAACAGCACAAACGTAGCACCAGTTTTGTGTCATTTGGGGCGTTGTAGGGGGGCTGAGTGACCTTTGGTGACTTTTAATAAATCATTAATAACGCAAAAACGATAAAAGATAGAACAGGATTTTAAACAGTACAAAACAGCACACACATAGCACTAACCAACGAGACCAGTTTTGTGCTATTTGGCTGTTGTAGGGGGGCTAGGTGATGTCATAGTCTGGAAAAAACAATTGCTAAATTCTTAAAAATAAAAGCAGCACAAATGTAAATTTTTACCGCACAAAATAGCACAAACGTAGCACTAAAGAAACACACTTGAGTTTTTATTTGTGCTGATTGTAGGGGGGCCAGCTTCGCTGAGCTGAACCAGCATGGGGAGTAGAGAGCGATTGTCTGTTCCTAGTGATTAGGAAAAGTGATCTCTCTCCTCCTCCAGTCAGTCCCCTCCCCCCACAGTTAGAAATACCTCCCAGGGAACACATTTAACCCCTTGGGCACCACTAGTGTTAACCCCTTCCCTGCCAGTGTCATTTACATGTCGTTTATATATAGATCACTCTAGAAATGTCACTGGTCCCAAAAAAGTGTCTGATCTGTCTGCCACAATGTCGCAGTTTCGCAAAAATTCACTGATCACCGCCATTACTAGTAAAAAAAAAAAAAAAAAATGCCAAAGATCTATCACCTATTTTGTAGACGTTATAACTTTTGCCCAAACCAATTGATATACTCATAAAAATACTTATTGCTTTTTTTTTTTACCAAAAATATGTAGAAGAATACAGATCGGCCTAAACGGAGGTAGAAATTTTTTTTTATATATATTTTTGGGGGGATATTTATTATAGCAAATACCACCAAAAGAAAGCTCTATTTGTGGGAAAAAATACACAAATTTTGTTTGGGTACAGCGTCCCACGACCACGCAATTGTCAGTTAAAGCGACGCAGTGCCGTATCGCAAAAAATGGCCTGGTCATGAAGGGAGTAAATTCTTCGGTCCTTAACTGGTTAATACTGCGTTAACTGCAGCAGAGAAATATCTAGTTATTTCCCTTGCCAGACACAGCTTTGCAGTGTTGTAGAGCTGTATAAATTTAAGGACTGAATGTACAGAAAGACAAATCCGCTGGCAGGTAAAACAGCTCCCATACATGTATTTCATCTGTTTACCCAGAGTTCAGTTTTTAAACGCACAATTTAATGATTGTTATCAGACTTCAAGTAATATTAAAGGCAATGTTTTAAAAAAAAAAAAATAACAAACATGTCATTCTTGCCTGCTCTGTGCAATAGTTTTGCACAGATCGCCCCCCGAATCTCTTCTTCTTGGGTCCCTTGCTGGTGCCCTTGGCCCCTCCCACCTATCGAGTGCCCACAGAGCAAGAAGCTTGCTCTGGGGGCACTCGAGCAGGCTCGCTCCCGAGCAGCTGCTCTGCGTGTCCATTCACACAGCAGCAGCCTGGCACCACCCCCTCAGCCAATGAGGCTCCTGCTGCTATCTCAGCCAATGAGGAGGGAGCGTCCCCGAGAACCAAGGCTCTTGTGCACATTGTTGGATCACGATGGGGCTCAGGTAAGTATTAGGGGGAGTTGCTGCACACAGAAGGTTTTTTACCTTCATACATAGAATGCTTGAAGGTAAAAAACGTTGAGCCTTTAGAACTACTTTCATATATGCACATTGCCATTCCTTCTTAATTGCTCCCCAACATACAGCATCTCACAAAAGTGAGTACACCCCTCACATTTTTGACAACACTGAATAAATTACACTTTGCTACTAAGTTGTGAGTGTACAGCTTGTATAACAGTGTAAATTTGCTGTCCCCTCAAAATAACTCAACACACATTAATGTCTAAACCGCTGGCAAAAAAAGTGAGTACACCCCTAAGTCAAAATGTCCAAATTGGGCCCAATTATCCATTTTCCCTCCCTGGTGTCATGTTATTAGTGTTACAAGGTCTCAGGTGTGAATGGGGAGCAGGTGTGTTAAATTTGGTGTTATCGCTCTCACTCTCATACTGGTCACTAGAAGTTCAACATGGCACCTCATGGCAAAGAACTCTCGGAGGATCTGAAAAAAAGAATTGTTGCTCTACATAAAGATGGCCTAGGTTATAAGAAGATTGCCAAGACCCCTGAAACTGAGCTGCACACGGTGCCCAAGACCATACAACGGTTACACAGGACAGGTTCAGCTCAGAACAGGTCTCACCATGGTCGACCAAAGAAGTTGAGTGCACGTGCTCAGCATCATATCCAGAGGTTGTCTTTGCTGCCTACAGTCAAGCATGGTGGTGGGAGTGTCATGGTCTGGGGCTGCATGAGTGCTGCCCTCACTGGGGAGCTACAGTTCATTGAGGGAACCATGAATGCTAACATGTACTGTTATATACTGAAGCAGAGCATGATCCCCTCCCTTCGGAGACTGGGCCTCAGGGCAGTATTCCAATATAGCAACCCCAAACACACCTCCAAAATGACCACTGCCTTGCTAAAGAAGCTGAGGTTACAGGTGATGGACTGGCCAAGCATGTCTCCAGAACCAAACCCTATTGAGCATCTGTGGGGCATCCTCAAAGGGAAGGTGGCGGAGCGCAAGGTCTCTAACATCCACCAGCTCTGTGATGTCGTCATGGAGGAGTGGAAGAGGACTCCAGTGGCAACCTGCAGAGGCGGCTCTTTAGGCAAATTAGGCGATTGCCTTAGGCCTCGCCCACAGAAGGGCCTCGCCGTCGAGCGATTGCCTAATTTGCCTAATGTTGTGTGACTCACTGTGTCTGGCGGCGGGCGCTCTGCGCAAAGTGAGCTAATCCATTGCTGAGGCTGAGCTGAGCCACCGTTGCGATCCGCGGCGGCGGACGAGCATGGTGGATGTGTGGTGGGCGTGGCTAAGGCTGCCTCAGCTGCCTGCGTTATAATAGCAGGCTCAACTGCTGCGGCGCCGTTCCCCATGATGTGCCCAAGGTTCTGCTGTGTACCCCATGATGTGCCCCATGTTCTGCTGTGTGCCCCATGATGTGCCCAAGATTCTGCTGTGTTCCCCATGTTCTGTGTGCCCCATGATGTGCCCAATGTTCTGCTGTGTGCCCCATGATGTGCCCAATGTTCTGCTGTGTGCCCCATGATGTGCCCAATATTCTGCTGTGTGCCCCATGATGTGCCCCATGTTCTGCTGTGTGCCCCATGATTGTCTCCTGACCTCCTGTGCTCTGCCCTGCTGTCCCCTGTACACTGCTTATCTCAAGTTAAACCCAAAACTGAGCATCTGTGGGGAAAAAAAGCACAATTTTCACATAAAATAGGAAAGTTCTAAGATTTGTTTCTATTATTTAAAGTGGTTGTAAACCCTCATGTTTTTTCCCCTATACATTAGTGTGAAAAAACTTCTGTCACTCAGCAGCCCCCCCATTTTACTCACCTGAGCCGTTCGTCCCCACGCCGGAGACACGCTCTACCTCTCTGGCCGGAGGTTCTCGGCTCTTGATTGGATAGATTGATAGCAGCGCAGCCATTGGCTTCCACTGCTGTCAATCAAATCCAATGACGTGGGGCGGGGCTGAGTCCGGCATTCTCTGTGGACGCAAATGCTGGACACGGGAGCGCGCCCGCAAGGTAACCCCCAGGGAGAGCGTTTCTCCTAGGTGGTTTCCCAATGCGGGGAGGAGCCGCGAGCGCCGTTGGGGGACCCCAGAAGAGGATGTTCGGGGCCACTCTGTTTAAAACTAACTGCACAGTGGAGGTAAGTATATGTTTGTTGTTATTTATTTATTTTCTAAAACAATGGTTTACAACCCCTTTAATGCTATTTTTTAAAATGTTTTTATATCACAGCTCACTGATCATGCCAATGTTCCGTGAGCTGTAGATCTGAACACCACAGGTTACAGCCCCACTCCTGAACCCCCAAATGATTGCCTTAGCCATACCCCAGTTCATTTTTAGTATTTTATCCATTATGGACGTGAATGTCTAAGTTTTGCCTAAGGCCTCTCAAAGCCTAGAGCCACCTCTGGCAACCTGTGAAGCTCTTGTGAACTCCATGCCCAAGAAGGTTAAAGCAGTGCTGAAAAATAAGGGTGGCCACACAAAATATGGACACTTTGGGCCCAATTTGGACATTTTCACTCAGTGGTGTACTCACATTTGTTGCCAGCGATTTAGACATTAATGGCTGTGTGTTGAGTTATTTTGAGAGGACAGAAAATTTACATTGTTTTACAAGCTGTACACTCACTACTTTACATTGTAGCAAAGTTTTATTTCTTCAGTGTTGTCACATGAAAAGATGGAATAAAATATTTACAAAAATGTGAGGGATGTACTCACTATTGTAAAACTGTACATATAGTATACAGTGCAATAAAGTGCACTGTAAGGTGGAGAAGTGAACATTCTGTGCCTTTATAGTGTGCTGTATTGCAAAAATTAGTGCAGTTTGTTTCTTGTGTTGAAACATATTGAGGGCTCATTTAAAAAGTGTGCGTTATGTGAACAATACCCTAGCATTCAGATGGGGTGCTCCATGGGAAAAGGAGAGCTCTTGCAGACAGCATCCAACAGACTCAGGCCCCATACACACTATTAGATTTTCTGCAGATTTTTGTCTTCAGATTTACCACAACCATGTAGTGCAAGGGCCTGTCTGATTGCATACAAATTGAAACTCTTAAGGTTTGACCTCATATTATATGATTTTGGTAAATCTGGAGACAAAAATCTGCAGGCAATCTAATAGTGTGTATGGGGTCTAAGATGAAAACTGGATGCTGTAGACAACCCCACCTCCAACCTACCTCTGTGTTCCCTTGCTTATTTTGTGATGTGATTTGATATCTATGTGTAATCTCTTCAGATTAGTGCTGAGTAGACTTGTGCTGGAATTGGTAATATATGGTGTTCAGGTAGGAATTGCCCAGAAGATAAACTCTGTTTTACCTCTAGGGAAGAAAAGGCTGCAACATGCAATCAATACAGCTTTCTCTGTAACTGTTTGTATAACATGTTCTAAGCACTGTAATTTCAGAGAGTCAGCACTTAAGAGTTGGAAAGGTCATCCATAGATAACTCAAACAGGAAAGCACTAAAGATTTAGCAACAACTTTTTTTTTTATATATAAATATAAATTTGGCTGGCATAAACACTTTCATGCCTTTACACATATTTTGTTTTATGTGTAAAACAATTTTTTTTTATTTTTTTATTTCAGCATTATATTACTATAATATATTTAAAATGTATAGTCAGGATGCATGACGACTGCCATTGTGGACCTCCCCTGCAAATAGTACTTCTGATCCTCGACCTGCATCTGTTAATACAGGTTTTCTTTGGGAGAATCTGTCATCAACAAAACAATTTACTAATTATACTAAAGCCCCATACACAGCAAAAGTTGGATGTGAGCTTTTGGTCAGAAATTCCAACCGTGTGTATGCTCCATCGGACTTTTGCTGGCAGAATTCCAGCCAGCAAAAGATTAAGAGCAGGTTTTTCCTGCAAAATTCCTAGGCATGCTCGGAAACAATTCGACGCATGCTCGGAAGCATTGAACTTCATTTTCTCAGCTCGTCGTAGTGTTGTACATCACCGCATTCTTGACGGTCTAAAGTTCAGAGACCTTTTGTGTAACTGTGTATGCAAGCCAAGCTTGAGTGGAATTCAAGTTCCAAGTTTTTTCCGACGGAAAATCCGCTCGTGTGTACGGGGCATAAGTAACATCTTTTGCCTGAATCAATGTATAATGCAAAACAAACTGTTTCTGTGAATATAGCTAAACCCACTCACACCCACCTGTGATTTTGTTTATACATATACTTCCCTAAACTGTCCACACTGCCCTTCTGAGCAGATAGCTTAGTACTAGTGTACCTGCTGACTATACGTATGAATGGGTTAGACCAGTGGCTTCAATAGCGGATCACATTATATGCATTATGCTTAAACTAGGACAGCAACACACATAATACTGAAGCCATGACAGCTAAGAGTTTGAAAGTAGAATTGCCTAAAAATAGGCTTGTGTGTGGCCAGTGTAAGATTTTCAATGGAGCTGTACATCTAATGTAGTGGTGTAGTGTAGTGTGCCCACATGCAGCCCTTTGCTTGCCTCAGTCCTCGGGGCATTGTTCCACTCACTGAAACAAATGATGGGGCACAATTCCTCCCACTGAAACCAATGATGGGACAGAATCCCTCTCACTATCACCACTGATTGGGTGCTATTTATCAGAAAGTACATCACCTGCTGGTGGCACCGTGGTCCCCAGACTTGAATGGTGTATGTCCAGTGTCCACCAGGGGGTCTCTTCCAACAGTCAGCAGGTCTTAGTAATTAGTCACCACCTGATGTTGGCTGCTGGGAGGTTAGTTAGTCCATCTTAAGACTCACATCGTGCTTCAATATTTTACCTGTCTACTCATAACCTTTTACTTCTGGAACCTGCTACCCAGTCTGGTCCCCGTTCCTGATCTGTCTTCATCCCTGTCCCTGCTCTACCTGGCTCCCCTTCTCCTCGGTACATAGGTCATTAGTTTCCACTTTTCATGCATGTTCTCTGATTTGTGTATAGGTTGCAATATTTCTGTTTTATATTACTTGTCTTTTTGTGTTTATAATAAATTGTATTTTTGCAGTTAGGTTTGAGTCTGAGTCTGTATTGTAATTTCCACATATCTGGACACACTAGCGCTGCAGGAAACCAGCACATGGCCTCCTGACAATTTTCACCAACACTAATAATCAGGGGACTATTCCTCCTTCTCCCACTATGCCTTCCACTGATACACACAATGGTCCATTATTCCATCAACTAAATGTATATAAAAGCAAAGGCGAGGGCCTTCAAAAAATACAAGGATGAGAAAGAAAGAAAGGGTTACTACTTAGGAGGGTAGGGAGAGCTCCATAGAGGATAAGCTGCCTCCACTTTTGCAAGATGTTCAAATGACAGCAGCTAAAACAACAGAAACGGCGGCTAGAGTGAAAGATATGGAAAACAGGCTGCGCCGTAGTAAAATTTGCATTGTTGGCATGCCTGAGAAATATGAAGGGAAGAACCCTGTTGAATAGAAAATAACTATGCTGCGCTATCTCGTGATATTAATTCCAACAATGATTTTAAAGTGGCAAAATGCAATATTGAAACTGAAAAATAAACCGTGATAAACTAACAAAGAAATAATATATTACAAAAAATGTACATACAGGCGTTTGATTGCTGTGATGATAAGGTTGTATGTCCGTTCCCTGTGAAGCAGACCAGCTGCTTTCTACACTGTCCTGTCCCCTCCCCCCTGAGGAAGATACAAAATTTCCCTTGTATCGTCACGCATAGGGGAGGAGACAGGACGGTGTAGGAAGCAGCTGGTCTGCTTCACAGGTAACGGACATATGACTTCAACCAAAACCCAGCATTTTAAGGCACACTACAGAGTGGTGCACTAAATGCACGTTACCCATGTGAGTACCCTGGACTGGGGCTTTTTGTCTGTACAATAAAGTTGTGTTAAAACGGTATCACGCTCTGGAGTTCCTCTTTACTGTTTGTATATGAGGACACAGCACCAGTGAGCAGCTTGGAACCATACAGCTAATTTAGAATCCCTGAGGTGATTCATATGCATGGTTGACCAAACTTAATTGCGAGGTCACACGCTCTGAGGTGAGCAGCAATTGCCTGAGGGTGGAGAGCACCTGAGTGTGGACACCACAACACGTTGCTTTCAGGTTTTTATGAAGTCACCATTATACCTTTGATAAGGACTATATACTAATTATGCTGGACTGATCTTCGTTTGATTAGGACGTCACTGTTATATGCACTATAGCACTTTATGATTCATATTTGTGGCACCATATATATACATTTTAAAAGTTTGTTTATTATTTTAATTTTGTTTGTGGAATGTGACACTTCACACAGTTTTTATCACCACAGCAATCAAACGACTTTATATACATTTTTTGTAATATATTATTTCTTTGTTAGTTTATCACGGTTTATTTTTCAGTTTAAATATTGCATTGTTGGGACTTTAATCATTGTTGGAATTAATATCAGGAGGTAGCTCAGCATATTGCTAGCAGCTGTCGATCATCACTATGCACCATTTATATCTTTATTTTAATATTTTTGTATATTTAATATTTTATTACTTTCACAACGGGTAGCTCGCAAGATCCTCATTATTTGTTTTAAGTTTTGTTGACTTCATTGAAACTTGGCTGTCTGACACGTTTGGCAAAAATAACCTTACCCCATTTTTCTCTGTGAAAGGAGCTCACACGGTGCCTTCTCAACCACCACCACCAGGGGGCAATGATAGACCATTCCTGCTGAAACACTTACACTATAAAGATAGAGATATCATCCGTCGCCTGGCTAGACAAAAAGCTAATGTGGAAATACAGGGCACCAAGGTATCCATATATTCGGATTTTTCAGCTGCAGTCCAAAAGCAGAGGGCAAGATTCACAGAGGCGAAGAAATGCTTTACCCAGCCAAGTTACCCGCTATGGCTGCCAACTGGCTTGATCGTCATGAGCGACATCTGCGAGCGGCTGCTCATGGTGATGATCCGAGCTACATGCCTTAACCTGCCTACTTACATTTCTGATTGCTCACCTTGCTAACAATGGAGCCCAAAGAAGAACATCTCCTACCAGCAACCTTTGTGATTGACTCTCAGAACACAAGGTCCTAGCCCTTGCTTATCCCCCCTCACATAGCCCTGTGGGCACACTTGGAAGTCTTTCCAATAGGAACTTCCGTTTTCTTGGTTGGAAGACTGTATATTTTTCTGTTTGTTGTTTTCAGGCCCAGGTTGGGTGGGCACTACCTCTGCAGATCACTTTACTGCTCTACTCTACCACAAGATTCTGTGCTCCAGAGTAGGATGACTGACGCCAGCCACATGGAGTGCCTCCTGCACGCTGGACACCATGGTATACTGCTTGACTGGATCGACGGGTTCCCCGGCCACAGAATGGCCCGCCATTGGTTTGGGAATTCTTCACACATGTTTTTAAATGAGTAACCATATAGATTTGGTCCTCTCCTGGAATGTAAGAGGCTTGCATGATCCTAAAAAGGGGACTGCAGCATTTACTTTTCTCTCACACCAGGCTCTTGCTGTTATTTGCTTACAGGATACACATCTCACCGGTGACACTACCAATCTCTTACATATGTCTAAATATCCTGTACAATATCATTCTGTGCACACTCGATACTCTAGGGGGGTTAGTGTATTATTTCCCAGGACTGCCTCTTTCACTAAACTTGACGCTCAAATAGACTCTGAGGGCAGATTCATTTTTCTGATAGGGTTGTGGGAATCTGATGCTTGTGTAATTGCTAGTGCTTATGGGCCAAGGATGCCAGTATGTCTGTAGAAAGGGCTGAAGAAAAATGATTGCGAGCTTCTACACCTGATCATGAGAGGCAGTGAATAGATGCATCAAAACTTTATCACACTATACATCAACAGCAGGCTGATTACAAGCGTTTCTTTACCTCTCAAACACATTTTGAAAAGGGTGAGAAAGCTGACCATATGCTGTCCATGATAGCCAGGTCCCAATAACCTTCCCAGGTCATACATAGATTGGCCATGTCGCCCACTCAAGTGGTTACAGATACTCCTTCCATTCTGAAGAGGTTTTGTACCTTCTTTCAGGATAAATATTCCTCAAAGGTCTCTGACTTCCTGGATGGCATTCAACTCCCGCAACTGCGGGGGAAGATAAAAATAACAACTAAATGCACCTCTCACCCTTGAGGAGATACAACTCGCCTTGACTATGTTCCCGAACTCTATGGCCCCAGGAAGCGATGGCTTACCAATTGAATTATACAAAGAAATTGGAAGAGTACTCTTACCAGAGTTACTCCATATGCTTACTGATGCTCACCCCCTTGATTCTTTGCCGAGTTCTATGTATGAAGTGGTGGTGGTCCTTTTGAAACCAGAGAAGGATCCTGATAAACCTGAATCCTATAGACCCATCTCTCTGCTGAATACGGATTTAAAATTGCTCACTAAAGTCATCGCCATGAGACTATCAAAGGTGGTGACTAAACTTATACACACGGACCAATCCAGATTCATACCTAATAGATCTGCGGCAAACAATCTTCATCGCCTATATCTAAATATGCAAGTCCCCACTGACAACCAGGGTCAGAGAGCCATCCTCTCACTCGATGCTGCTAAGGCATTCGATAGTGTTGAGTAGAATTACTTATGGCAGGTGTTGAAAAAATTAAAACGGGGGGAGATATTCATTTCCTGGATCAAACTATTGTATAAGGCACCGAAAGCCTGTATCAGAATCAATAACACCTTCTCCCCTCCCTTTGATCTGCACAGGGGTACAAGGCAGGGATGCCCCCTGTCCCCTCTGCTATTTGTGCTGGCCATAGAGCCCATAGCTGCAGCCATTAGAGGGAACATGGATATATGTGGGATTAAACAAGGTGATCTAGAAGACAAATTGGCACTATACGCAGACGATGCGCTCCTCTTTATGGGCAACACTTCTGCCTCACTGATAAACCTTATGGAATTAATACATAGATTTGGGACCTTCTCCGGGTTTAAAACAAACGGACAAATCTACACTATTACCATTAGACCCTCTTGTGGCACCCTTACCCCGGATAGCAGAACAGATTAAGGTGGTAGATACCTTTGGGTACCTGGGCATAGTTATCCACCCTAACTTAGCACTCTATTACAAACTCAATATAAACCCATTGATTCAAAAATGTCTGGAAAAAACAGCTAGTTGGATTAAATTACCCCTCTCCATAGTAGGCCGCTGTAACTTGAAAAAAATGATTTGGAATCCACAACTCTTGTATGCGCTTCACAATGCACCCATCTGGATCCCTATCCATGTGTTTAAAAAATGCAATACCATTTTCCACAGATTGATATGGAGGAAACAGGTTCCACGTATTAAGTTGTAAACTCTGCAAGAAACAAAGGACTCGGGTGACCTGGCAGTTCCAAACCCATTTTATTATTTCATAGCAGCATTTAATGGACTGGCTGTACCCCGAGTCCTCTGATCCTATAAGGAATATTATACGCACACAGCTGTTCGGTGTGGAATGCATAGAAGCGGGAGAGCTAGGGGCGTTACCATCTTACCCCACCCTGGTACTCATGGACAGAGTATGGCGTAAAGCCAAACAGCATTTACAATATGTGGGATACCTTAACTGTTCCCGCATTTGGAACAATAGGAACTACCCAAAACTAGGTAAATTACAGGGTTTCTCCGCCTGGTCTAGGAGTGGTGTTGTATATATTCCACAGTTGTACCATGGAGGCGAGACTTCCAATCACTGCACGGGGAATTCAGTCTGCCAAATATCTTATTTTTCCAAAACCTACAACTTATGCACGCTATATCGGCACAATCTACAATTTCTACTTGGGAACTAACTAGGGGCCACAATACTTATACAACTAGTTACATCATCGTCCCAGAAGGGACAGATATCCTCCCTATATGGTTCTCTCCTATGTAAAGTATCTAAAGCTATGTCACTGACCACAGAGCTGGCTGGGGGGACATCTTTCGGATGAGGAATGGGCCACCATACTTGATGATGTACTTAGAGTGTCACTTTCCTCATCCCATTATACACATGCTATGGAAAAATGCCCAAAATTGCAAAGATATTGGTCCACCGTGATAAGTACTATTAATAGAATATGGAACTTTAAGCTTGAAGTAGACCCTAAACTCTGCCTACTAGGCTGGTTAAACCAACTCAAGGACAACGGACTCACTTTTATCAGTGGCGGTAGAGGGACTCCCGCTGCGCTCCGGTTGTCTGCGCCGATTACCGGAGCCGTCGGTAGCGGTGGAGACAATTGCGTCCGCTCCCCTCACTGCCTGGATGCCGAGTAATGGAAAGATGGCCCCCGCTCAGCGCCATAGCATTGGAGGGGGTAAGCGACGTCAAACGTCACTTCCGCCCAATGCTCTTAAAGGGGAATTTTTTTAAATGGCATTTCAATTAAATTTTTTATTGTATTTTAGTGTAAATTTGAGATCTTAGGTCTTTTTGACCCCAGATCTCAAATTTAAAGGTCCTGTCATGCGTAATGCTTTTTTTTTTCTATTACAAGGGATCTTGTAATAGAAAATAAAAGTGACCCAAATTTTTTTTTTAAAAGGACAAAATAAAAAATAAAAGGTAAAATAAATAAGAAAAAAATCAATACAATTTTTTAATGCGCCCCATCCCGCCGAGCTCAAGCGCAGAAGCGAACGCATACGTAAGTTGCACCTGCATATGAAACTGGTGTTCAAACCACAAATGTGAGGTATCACCGCGATTGTTAGAGCAAGAGAAATAATTCTCTCTCTAGATCTCCTCTGTAACTCAAAACTGGTAACCTGTAGACATTTTAAAACGTTGCCAATGGAGATTTTTAAGTGCCAAAGTTTGTCGCCACTCCACAAGCGGGCGCAATTTAGAAGCGTGACATGTTGGGTATCAATTTACTCGGCGTAATATTTTCTTTTAAAATATAGAAAAAATGGGCTAACTTTACTGTTGTCTTATTTTTGAGCTCAAAAAAGTGTATTTTTTCCAAAAATATTGCGCTTGTAAGACCGCTGTGCAAATACAGTGTGACATAAAGTATTGAAATGACCGCCATTTTATTCTCCAGTGTGTCTGAAAAAAATATAATATATATATATATATATATATATAATATATATATATATATATATATATATATATATATATATATATATATATAAAATAATGTTTGGGGGTCAACCTAATTTTCTAGCAAAAAAAAATGATTTTAACTTAAACGTAAACAACAAGTGTCAACAAGTGGTTAATGTGAACTGTTAGACAGGACAATTCAATACTGTTCCCATACATGTATTTCAACAGTATATTTACCTGTTTGCTTGAAGTTTAGCTTTAAACACTCTTCAGAAATCAAATGGAGTGGAAAAATACCTATCGTCCATTGCCCACAGAAGAAGATGTCTGGATACAATAAAATGTGAATTTTATAGACAGAAAAAGACTTCTTAGTCATTGTTATAATTAAGGTAATGTCAGGAACTCTTCAGATGTTTAAGCCGTCTGTGTATTGTATTTTTTTTTTCTTGTAGTAAAACATAACCTTTATTATATCCAGATGTGTTTCTTAGCATGCTGAATTATTTCTGTTATAGGATGTTGGATTATCAACAAGCCTGCCGGTGGGCAATAAGAAAGCCTGATATGGAAATGGGCTCCTAGGTTTCCAAAATGCTTAAAGGTCCTCACTTAAAAAGGAGACAAAATGCTAAAATTACTAACCAGTAAACGACTTTCATTGTTCAGGCTGCAATGCCGATCGCTAATAGTTACTGCACTGATTTATACAATGATATACCTTGTTTATATTGTTTTACAGAAGGTTTATATTTTGTTTTCAAAACTACAATTTTCTTTTCGGAATCTCAAGATCAACAAATACACAAAGTCTCTGAAGTTGATGTAGGGTGCAATCCCATGTTTCCATCTCTCATTTTTCTCTTTCTTTAATTAGGCCTCTTGGCTGTTTGGTTATTAGATTTCTTTCTCTGGTCTACAAGTGATAGTGTCAATCATTGGGAAATGCATATCAATGTCTCCAGTTCTCTGTTGAGGAAGAAATCTTAAAGCATTGATGTTGATGTTAATGGTCTAGTTCCTGGGCAGACAGGTTCTACACCCCAGAAAATCTCCAAGGTCTTCAAGGCTTGTAGTGCAATGTAACAAACATGGAAATTGAAAGGCTACACCACTGCTAAGAGGTCCAGATATGTTATTCCAGTATAAGTCAGGGGGACAATCCAAAAAATAGCTGTGTTTTGGGGGATCCAAAGGCACCCCCTTCATCAGGGCTTGACTGACAATGTGAATAGACTAGAAGTGAACTGGCTCTGTGTGTGAATGGACACGCAGTTCCGTAGCTCAGGAATGAGACCCTGCTTTTGTGCCCCCAATGCAAGCTGCTTGCTCTGGGGGCCCTCGGCAAGAGGGAGGGGTCAAGAGTGTCAGCAAGGGACCGGAGTAGAGGAGGATCGGGGCTGCTCTGTGGGAGGGGTTAAGAGCGTCGGCAAGGGACCCGAGAAGAGGAGGATCGGGGCTGCTCTGTGGGAGGGGGCAAGAGCGTCGGCAAGGGACCCGAGAAGTGGAGGATCGGGGCTGCTCTGTGCAAAACCACTGTACAGAGCAGGTGAGTATGACATGTTTGATATTTATTTATTTTTTTCTTTAAAAGAAAGAATTTTATATAACTTTAACCATTTCCCACCTGGATTATAGCAAGAAGACACCGGTGGGAACCTCTCAGCAATCTGGGTGGACGTCATATGACAGCCTTTCTAGATTACGCCTTGCGTGGGGCTGCAAAACGGCACGATCTGTCGCTGACCGCATCTACGGGACACAGCCATTAACTGATCACTGTACCGGCCCGCTCCCGGTACTATGTGATCATTGTAACCAATCACAGCACATCACATGACAGTTGTAAACAATGGATGGTTTCCTTTCAAGCCATCCATTCTATACAATTGTGTTGCTAGCTGTGATTGGTCTGTGTGATCACATGGTACAGACTGGTCCAATCACAGCCCATCTGGACCATGTGATTAGCTCTGGCCAATCACAGCTAATCACAACAAAACAAACTGAATAAATCGATTTCATTCAGTAAAATGCTTGCATACAGCAATGAAATTCATTGCTCTATGCAAACATAATGTGTAAAAAAAAAAAAAAAATAGTTTGTGTACAGTGTTGCATGACCGCGCAATTGTCGTTCAAATTGTGACAGCAATGAAAGCTGAAAATTGGCCTGGGCAGGAAGGGGGTGAAAGTGCCCGGTATTGAAGTGGTTAAATGAAATGAAGAATCAGCGATTCCCTCATTGAAGAAATAAAACTAGCATACCCTACAATATAGAATCCCCCTATTATGTAACCCTTTCCTACCTGAACACATTACCTTACTTACACAATGAGCATGAGCCCTTAATACTTGGCTCCTTTCTGGAATATAATGCTTAATTTGTTCATTACATATAAAGATATTTAAAAAGAAAACTGAACCATAATTAGATGTCCCACAAGTCAATTTTAAGAGAACTGGCAACCCTTCAGCTATCCCCGTGTTTACACACCCAGGGCTGTTTACAAAATATTTTAGACACTAATGAATTTGCCTCAGAACATCATGGTTGCCTGGAGAGTTATGTAGGCCTGAAGCTCTGCAGTACATTGGGAGGTCTGAAGTACGCCAAGAGCAGTGTATTTCAAGGACAAAGAAGTCATACATTTCGCCAATTTTCCAGGCTGGAAATGTTCTAAATTCACAGTCACGTCTGCCAGAGAGCAGCTTCCTTCCTCCATTATGTCATGGAATGTAGCAAGGCTCTCAGCCCAGTTCCAGAACCCTTCGTTACTATTGAACGGCACTCCCTCGGCACTTCCTAACTCAATTCATTACATTTTCCAGGAACTGTAAGAGCTCTTGAAGATGGTAACTAAACAAATGACATCACCATCATTACAGGAGCCACAGACTGCATTGCATTAAGGAACCCTGCCATTCTGTTACAATGGAACATTGTAGTAAAGCATTGCTAAAGTTCCCTATTGTAATAATAAATAAAATAAAGTTACTGATTATTGATATTATTTATTTCCAGTATTTACAGCATTTATGCAGTGATTAATACTTTGCAGAATAGTTAGCAATCTACTGTCCTTATCAGTCATATACACATGCTCTAGAATTAGTTTAGGTCAATCAATCAGAGCACTGATTGCAGGAAAAAATTAGGAAAGCCGTAGGAAATCTACAAATCAAAAAAGAAAACATTCACACCCCATACAGCAGATGTCTCAAACTGGCGGCCCTCCAGCTGTTGCAAAACTACAAGTCCCATGAGGCATTGCAAGGCTGACAGTTACAAGCATGGCTCCCACAGGCAGAGGCATGATGGGACTTGTAGTTTTGCAACAGCTGGAGGGCCGGCAGTTTGAGACCCCTGCCATACAGTGTCCTTAGGCTGGTTTCACACTGGGGCGGTAAAGCAGCGCTATATTTAGCGCTTCTTTACCGTTGTTTTAGCCGTCGTATTCGCCCGCTAGCGCTTTGCTGGTGGTATTGCCGGGGTATTACCACGGTGTCCCATTGATTTCAATGGGTAGGAGCGGTATAGGAGCGGTGAATACACCGCTCCTTCACCGCTCCAAAGATGCTGCTAGCAGGACTTTTTTTACCGTCCTGCTAGCGCACCGCTCCAGTGTGAAAGCCCTCCGGCTTTCACACTGGAGTTAAAGGACCCGCTTTTTTCAGGCGCTATTTTTAGCGCTGTAGCGCCTGAAAAACGTTTCAGTGTGAAAGGGGCCTTAGTGTTTGTGTCTTGTTTTCCAGACACACATATCTGATATCGTAATTCTAAGGTTTTGAGTTTACAAAGGCTCAGTAGGTCCTGGAGTACTGGAAGAAAAAATTCTGTTGACACTGTATACTTACCCACATGCCTAGAGGAAAGCTACAAGCAGACCTATCTAACTAAGCTCTGTTATAAAATGACTTTATAGCTTAGAGAGACTGTACAATCTTTTTAATGATTTTTATGTAGCGCCGACACTTTTTATAAGTGTGCGCTATTGTGTAAATTTATTTTTTTCCAGAACTGTAACTGAGTTCTGGGGGTTAATTGTTTTAGGTTTTTACTTTGGCATCAGTTTGGCTGGGCTGTACTGGAGTTCTGCCTGGTCATAGGTGAAGTGAGCACCTGTGACCGGCTGAGAACGCAGCCTGGTTGGACGCTTTAGGTACCAATTTTTTCGGAGCCAATCGGTGGGCGCGTCTGGCCCCGCTGTGTGTTCTGGGAAGGGGTATTTAAGATGCTGAAGTCACGTGTGAAGGGTTCATCTTGCTCTTTGATTCCTGGTTCTGGTCCGGACCAACCCTGCGAGGGGTCCCGGACCCAGGAGTGTCTGCTGCCCCCGTAATCCTGGTCACCCTGAGGCCCTCATGGTCTGGGGTGGGGATCCATCCATTTCCAAGACTCGGAACTGGCTAGTTTGAGGCGCAGTAACTGAAGGAGGATTGTGAAGTGTCCCGGTGTCCTCTCAGGATTGGAGAGGCACAGCAACTCGTACAAGCGACCAGGGGAGGACTCTTCGGAGGAGGGCCATGAAGCTGGCTGCTCGGTAAGAGCCTGGGAGCTGAGATGTATAGACACTAGTTGAATCCGCATTTCCAACGGTATCGCCGAAACGGCTGAAAGATACAGGTACCATAGGAAAAGTTCCTAACTCATCCTTCCGTTACAACATAGTCTGTGGCAGAGACTTTTACATTGTTCATTTGAAGTTTCACAATCTAGTCTGTGGCAGAGACTTTGTCAATTCCGAATCACTTGTTGGCTGCTAGATATACAGACAAGGGTTATCCAACAGTGAAGAGTCCAGTTGTGAGTGGCTACTCTCTGGATCATCTAAAGAGAAATGTATTTGATGTCAGCAGTTTTGAAGTGAATAAGCTTTATCACCCTCTATTCCCAACTGAGAGACTGTGTTATGTTTAAACGTTTTTTTTTTTTTGCAAATAAAAATCCTCAAAAGGACTTTGAGTGTCAGTCTCAGCAATTACTGGGTACGAACCCTGGGAACCCCTAGACAACGAACGACGAGCTACAAGGAGGAGGTAATCGGTAAGCCCATTTAGATATACAGTACATACAAAAAATCAGCTTGATGTTAAAAAAAACATGTTAAATATATAAAAAAAAAGATGTTTATAGTTGTAAGTATATTGCAGTGCTACTCAGTGGCTGTGCTTTATTGATCTCTCATAATGCAAGTCGGCGAGTCAGCTGATGTACTAAAAACCATTCACTCCCTGTGTGGCAAAAATCTTTCCTGGCGCCTCTATGGCAGCATACCGATGGTAGAGCTCTGCCTCAACTCCTCCCTCAGGACCAGTGAATAGCATAAAATAAAGACGTAGTCCCTCCGCAAACATTCTCATTTTTTTCCTCATACCTCTTGATCAGTGAAAAAGTAGCAGCATGTCCCTATCTCTGCCTCTGGCATCATCCGCCAGGTTCACCCTCTCCCATGCGCAGTCCTTGTTCTTGGGCCACTAATAAGACTGGGAACCCCTTCTGTGGATCTTTTGGGGTTTTTCTTGCAGAGTTACCTCATAGGAACGCAGTATGCCGATATCCAAACTTATGAATGCTGGTGGGTGTACAGGGGAATCAGCTTCCTTAGATTCCCTAGTTATGTTAATTTTGTCCTTTTCTTGCTCTCTTTTTCTTTCAGCTTCCAAAAAAAAAAGGGAGTGTAGAGTAGATCTTTTTTTGTCCCCATAAAGCTTTTTATGCTGCCCAGCCTTTTCCTCCCTTATGGTAGTTCTGGGGGTTTGCGGGCCTCCACCCGCATATCGGTAGTGTAGAATTGGCCCGCAAGCTACCCGTTTTTCGTCTGGCCTGACGGTACACATGGGCAACCCAGACAGCAGAGTGCATGTGCAGCCCTGAATGATTCGGGATGCGCCTGCATCTCAGCAGGAGTTGGGACCTCTGACGTGCCTAGAAGGTCAGGTTGTCAGCAGCAGGAATTTAGCCTATGGGGCCCATCTTTGTCTTGGGAAATTGGTGCTGCAGGTTCTACTGACCAGCTAACTTTCCAGAAGGGGGGCGGACGTGACAATTATCCTGCCCACCTTGTGGGATTTAAAAGTTTGGTTCCATTAGGGGTCAGGGCTGCCAGTGATAGTCAGCTGTGCCCTGCAGGTCCCTTGTTGTCCAATTGGTACTTTGTATTGTTACATCACTCGGACCTGTTGTATTGTTTTGTTTTTTCATTTTTCTTTAAAAGATTTCTAGCCTTACTTTCTTACTCTATTATCTTGCAGCTGATCCTCCTGCCCATTTCACCATGAGTCATTCATCACGTAACCAAGTCCCTCCTGTGTCCAATAGGTATGGGACCATCTGTGCGTGAGTATATAAAAAAAAAAAAAAAGTGCGCCACTGATGAACAAACTTTGTTTGTTTTATTCCTGTCCCCTCTAAGAGATCCAGGAAGTCTTCAAGACACCATGACAACTACAGTCCAGAGCACAGGTCGCATTCATCATACCATAGGTCATCGGAAAGGTATAGGTCACAGAGACTTTATCACTCTACCTATCCCCCAGCTCATTCATCAAGGAAAAAGTGCTGGGCGTGTGGCGCTGTATCACTTCCTTATAAATTTGTCTGTAAGGACTGTCTCAGGGACTATGCAGCAAACCGGGTACTGGAAAGTCAGCAGGTGATCAACCTACTTAAACAGACCATAAAGGGCCACTTGGTGCTAGGAACCCCAAATTTGGTGTGCAAACCCAGTGGAACCAGCACTACAACTTGGGGTTCCTAGCACCAAGTGACCCCGAGATACAGGGCCCCAAAGTCGGTCAACTGTGTCCATCTGCAGCAATGTCATTTTGGGAACCTTTGTAAATTGGCTGCATCTAGGGGGCATCTAGGAACCTTTAACTACCAAGTTTGAAGTTCGGGGGACCTATGACTGCAAATGGGCACAGTGAGGCATGCAAATGGGCAGTTTTCCCAGTTTTTGTGGTAAAATTAGGTGCTTCGGCTTATATTTGGGTCAGCTTATACTTATATACGGTATTTTATATATACACTGATTCTGTACTTGCCAACTATGCTGCAGAAATCTCCCTCCACTGAGTCTGGCTGCAACCATTTTAACTGTGGGCAGCTAAAGCTGCTGCCTATTCAGTTCCTGGATTTACACAGACACACCTCCAGCTCTGCAGCTCTGATTGGCCCTCCTATTACACATCCCCCCTCCCTTCCTGGCAAACTCTCACAAGAGTGAGAGAGAGAGCTGTACATGATGTCATAAGCCAAGGCTTTTTACCAGACAAGAAACAGGAAGTGGGCTGTATAAGGTATTTACTGGAAGAAAAAAATGTTTTACTATCCAAAGTTAAAACAACAAGAGCAGAAGATTTTATAGATGGAAAGTTTTTAGCTTGGTGGTTAAATCAGGCTGTTACAGACAGAGATCCATCTAGTGGTTGATCTGTAAATCAGCATACCTGATACAGTACATACATGGAAAAGCAAGTGTTTAGAAATGTAAAAAAAAAGACTTCAAGTCAAACATCGCAAAAATGTCTTCAAACATAGGCTCACATGAAATACATTAATCTTTCCCCTTAACATTACACACGCATCGTTTGTCAATCCAGAAATTGCTGGCAAGTGATTTATACTTTATTATTTATTATTTTATTATGCTTACATTTGTTAAACCTCTGCTGCCCTCTAGCGAGATATAACATTTTATTTCCACTACATAGATGCAAAAGACATCAATGATTTGCAATGGAAATGAACAGCTGCAAAAAAAAAAAAAAAAAACGATTGATTAAAAAAAAAGCTGCAGAAGCTTTAACTATTGTATGTTTAAAGAGAGCTAACAACTATTATGAAGCACATGTGAAAATCACAGTAAATTCTGTCTTGGCTGTCATGCTCTGGGGTTGTTACAGGACACCTGCTTGTCTGATATGCACCTTCACTTGCCCTAAGGGGCATTTAAACTTCTTCTATTATTCACTGTTTCTTGTGTGAATTTCAGGTATACTGTGGCCTCTGGAAAAAGCAAAGCTTGTTGAACTCCATCAAAGAATGCTGACGCCTTAGGTCTTATGGTAATGTTTTACATGATACCTGTCCATATCTATCTATCTATATACAGTTGTGCTCAAAAGTTTGGCAGAAATCATGAAATTTTGGCACTGATATTGAAAATATGATGGATAATGCCAACATATCAATAACAGAATCACAGCAATGGCTCTGAACAAAAGTTTCCATCCCCTGGAATGTTTGGCCTTGGTAAAGACACACAAGGTGACACACAGGTTAAAATGTAAATTAAAGGTTAATTTCCCACATTTGTGGCATTATAAATTGCAATTAGTGTCTGTGTATTTATAGTCAATGAGTTTGTTAGCTCTCACATAAATGCACTGAGCAGGCTAGATACTGAGCCACGGGGATCAGAAAAGAACTGTCAAAAGACCTGCGTAACAATGTAATGGAACTTTATAACGATGGAAAGGGATATAGAAAGACACCCAAAGCCTTGAATATATCACTCAGTACTGTTCAGTGACTTATTAAGAAGTGGAAAGTTCCGGGATCTCTTGATACCAAGCCAAGGTCAGGTAGGCAAAGAAATATTGCAGCCACAACTGCCAGAAGAATTGTTCTGTATTTCTCCACAGGTAATCTGCAGAGAAATACTGGCTGCTCTGGAAAAAGATGTGTGGTTGTTTCAAGGAGCACAATATGATACTTGAACAAAAATGGGTTGCTTGGTCGAATTGCCAGAAAGAAGCCTTTACTGCGCCAATGCCACAAAAAAAGCCCAGTTGCAATATGACCGACAGCACCTTGACATACCTCACAGCTTCTGGCACACTGTAAGCTGGAGCGACGAGACCAAAATAGAGCTTTATGGTTACAGTCATAAGCGCTTTGTTTGGAGAGGGATCAACAAGGCCTACAGTTACAAGAATACCATCTCCACTGTGAAGCATTGTGGTGGTTCACTGATGTTTTGGGAGTGTGTGAACTCTGAAGGCATGGGGAATCTTGTGAAAATTGATGGCAAGATGAATGCAGCATGTTATCAGAAAATACTGGCAAAAAATTAGCATTCTTCTGCAGAAAAGCTGTGCTTGGGACGCTCTTGAACTATCCAACACGATAATGACCCTAAGCACGAGGCTAAGTTGACCCTCTCGTGGTTACAGTAGAAAAAGGTGAAGGTTCTAGAGTGGCCACCACAGTCTTCTGACCTTAACCTCTTCACGCCTAAGGGTAAAAAATGTTTTAATGCATAAGCATAATTTTGCGACTTTGACATGTGTTAGTAAAATGATACATATCATCACAACTACTTTGTGCATCCAGGTGGATTATACCTTTTTTTCGGGACAAATTGTGCTTTCATTTGGTAGAAAACGGTTATGGATATCTCCTGATTTTTTTTATTATCAAAGGAAAACTGGCCCAAAATAGTAAAAAAAATATATATATATTTTTTTAAATTTAGCTGTATATTTCTTGTTACTACTATAACCTGCCACCAAAGAATAACCCAAAATAAATTCTACTGCTCCTGGCGATCACAGTGATACCACATATGTGTATGTTAGTTGTTGTTTGTACCCGTAATACAGCCCAGAAACAATAGTGCGCATTTTGCTCTTTTTTGTTTTGTTTTTTTACCTAAAACACACCGACACTAAATGACACTGATACTAATTAAAAAATTACTGAAAGATAGTAAGAAACCTGCCCAAAATATACTGGCCCTGACCTTTGACCCAAACACTAACCCTGGCACTGACTTAGATCAAACCTTAATCTATGTATTTTTTTTTATTTTTTTTATTTAATTTTATTCCTATGCACACTTTTTTCTTCTCTCTGCAAGGAGAGAGAAAATACATTGTAATTTCCTCTCCATTCACAGAGAGACACACAAACACAGGAACGGGCTTCACAGTGACTGATCTACCTGATTGGCTACCACAGTGATCAAGTGACCCAGAATCATTAGTACGGGCCCGGTGCTCTCGGTGAGACCCCGGTCACTGTGCTTGGAGCGTACCGTGCGCACGCTTCCAGCACAGGGAGATACATATACAGTACAGTACAGCTGTGTGGTACATGTGACAACAATCTCCCATATTCTTCACATGTCTGGGCTATGGGGTAGAGTGGCAAGATGGAAGCTTTTTCTTACAAAGAAAAACATGAAAGCCCGGCTACATTTTGCAAATCTGAAATCTCCCAAAAGCATGTGAGAAAATGTGTCATGGTCTGATGAAACCAAGGTTGAACTTTTTGGCCATAATTCCAAAACATGTTTGGTGCAAAAACAACACTGCACATCACCAAAAAAACACCATACCCACAGTGAAGCATAGTGGTGGCAGCATCATGCTTTGGGGCTGTTTTTCTTAAGCTGGAACAGGGGCCTTAGTCAAGGTAGAGGGAATTATGAACGATTCCAAATATTGGCACAAAACCTTCAGGCTTCTGCTAGAAAGCTGAACATGAAGAGGAACGTCATCTTTCAGCATGACAATGACCTAAAGCATCCATCCAAATCAACAACGGACTGGCTTCACCAGAAGAAGATTAAAGTTTTGGAATGGCCCAGCCAGAGCCCAGACCTGAATCCGATTAAAAAAATCTGTGGGGTAATCTGAAGAGGGCTGTGCACAGGCGATGCCCCCGAAATCTGACAGATTTGGAGTATTTTTGCAAAGAAGAGTGGGCAAATATTGCCAAGTCAAGATGTTCCATGCTGACAGACTCATACCTAAAAAGACTGAGTGCTGTAATAGTCAAAAGGTGCTTCAACAAAGTATTAGTTAAAGGGTGTGCACACCTATGCAACCATATTATTTAAATTTTTTGGTTTTACTTCCCTCCACATAAACGATTTCAGTTTGTTGCTAAACTGAGTTGTACAGTTTATAGGTCACATTAAAGGTGGAAAAAGTTCTGAAATGATTTATCTTAGTTTCATTTTTTTACATCACAGAAACCTGAAATTTTAACAGGGGTGTGTAGATTTTTTATATCCACTGTATGTGTGTATGTATATATATATATATATATATATATATATATATATATATATAATTATAAGTATATGGTGCTGCGCTGCTTGTAGACAAAGATAGTGTAATACACTTGCAATATTGAAAAATTAAAAGATTAAATATTTGTGCAACTTCTGCAATAATAAATACGTGTGTAAACAAATCAATAGTATAGCAAATGAAGCAATAACTTAAACGTGCAAACCAATGCCAAATCTTATACTTAAAATAATGTAGTATTTATTCACTGGTTAAAACTAAAATTATATGACTTCCTTTAATCTATATTCATGTGTAAGGTAAATAAACGCCAGTGGTAAACAAAGTACAAATGTATAATCCAGAAAAAAATATATATAATAAAGTCCCAAAATATTACTACAAAAACAGTCCGTGATGTTACTTGAGTATGCTCTGTGTATTTGAAAGATCATCCAATGATATAGTGTAGTACATCTAACCAATTACCAGAAACAAGTGAATATAAAGCCTTTAATTGTCATTACATTCCACCAGTTACAGTGAGGGAAAAAAGTATTTGATGATGGTGAGTTTCAGAGTAGTCAAGGTCTTTGGCATCAACTCAACTTGCTGTGTTTCGAGGCGGAGGAATGCTGCCTTTGACCACAAGAACACCATCCCCACCGTCAATCATGGAGGTGGAAACATTATGCTTTGGGTCAGGACAACTTTACCGCATCAAAGGGATGATGGATGGGGCCATGTACCATCAGATCTTGGGTGAGAACCTCCTTCCTTCAGCCAGGGCATTGAAAATGGGTCGTGGATGGGTATTCCAGCATGACAATGACCCAGAACACAAGGCCAAAAAAATAAAATATGTGGATGAAGCTGAAGGTTCAAGGTATCAAATGTCAGCCTCGAAATCTTAAAGCAGAATTCCACCCAAAAGTGGAAGTTCCGCTTTAAGGACTCCTGACCCCCTGACATGCCACGTTTGGCATGCTATTTTTTTTGGGGGGGGGGGACTTGTACCTAGTTTTGACAGGTACCCAGCTCCCTAGGTAGCCCGAGTGGAGGTGCTTCTCTCCCCCTCCCTCCCTGCAATCTTATGGTACATGTCACAGGTCCCAGAAGATTGCCTAGCCATTCAGGACGCGTAGCACAACTCACACATGCACAGTGCGCACCCGGCTGTGAGGCCGCAAGCTGTCACAGCCGGGTGCCCACACAAATGATGCCGGCGCTAGGGAGAGGCTGGGTAAGAACCGAAGCTTCGGGCGGCCGCATCGCTGGATCATGGGACAGGTGAGTGTGTGCTTATTAAAAGTCAGCAGCTACACGGAAACGACTGGAACTCTGCTTTAATGACTTGGAGAGGATCTGCAAAGAGGAGTGGGACAAAATCCCTCCTGAGGTGTGTGCAAACCTGGTGGCCAACTACAAGAAACGTCTGATTTCTCTGATTGCCAACAAGGGTTGTGCCACAAAGTACGAAGTCATGTTTTGCAAAGGGGTCGAATACTTATTTCACTCAGTAAAATGCAAATCAATTTATAACTTTTTTGAAATGGATATCTGGATATTTTTTTTGTTATTCTGTCTCCCACTGTTAAAATAAACCTACCATTAAAATTATAGACTGATAATTTCTGGTCAGTGGGCAAATTTACAAAATCAGCAGGGGATCAAATGCCTCCACCAATCTGTACACTCACCAGAAGCCAGTCAAATATATGCCGTTAACTGAGGAGTGTCCCGGCCTTGTTACCAAATGGATGGAAAAATCCATACAGACCATACACTGGATGGTGGGTGCGGTGATGTGGCTCGCACAAAAGTGGTCGCTGAATGCCTTTGTTACCTGGTCGCATTAGCCCGGGACTGCAGTGTTGTAGCTTAGCTCCCCGTCACAGTGCAGCCCTCCCCTGGTACTCATTAGACAACCCAGCCCTGGCCGACAGCCACCAGGCAATGGTGGAGGATGGGCCGGCGGTCAGTGTAGCCGCGAGCCTGTGGGCACCGTCCTCCGGTATCCCCAGTTCTTGTGGCACTCGGCCTCATATTATTGATGTTGTTGTCCCGACGGAATCCCAAGCAAATGCGACCCAACCCACCTGCCAGCACCATTTGACCCTCCAACAGCCAGCAACAACAGACCCCTCCCTCAACTGTAGATCCCTCTCAGCTACAATTGACCCCCCCAGCAAAAATAGACCCCTTCTCAGAAACAATAAATCTCACCATCAACAATAGACCCCTCCACAACAACCCCACCCCCAAGTAACAATAGATCAACCCCATATCAGCAAAAATAAATCTCCCCCGCCACCCAGCATTTATAGACCCTCCAGTAGACAGTAACAATAGACCCTGCACCAACAGATCCCCCCACTGCAACGATATAATCTCCAGCACACACCACCACCCCTTTTCATTACATACATTCAGTATGAGAGGTGTCAGGTTCCCGCTGAAAAAAGCCATATATATATATATATATATATATATATATATATATATATATATATATATATATATATATTTTTTTTTTTTTTTTATTATAGTATGTCTTTCGCTATTGTTTTTTGTTACAAGTCTGATAACCATAATAATCAGAACATGCCTTCACTGCAGCAATAGATTGCGATTGCAATGTAGATAAGAAAAGCTTTCCTGTTATATGTCCCTTGCAGTTATTATTATACAGGATTTATAGTTCAACTTTTTCACTTGGTTGACGTATTATCCCAATCCAATAGTTACCAGAATCTTCATCCTCTAAACGGTTATGAATCTAAGCCTGGAAATATGAAGGCTAGTCTGTTCCCTAGTTCAACCACCAAGTGTTTTGACTTACCTACATCTGATCGTTAGAAGCCAAGACAAAGCAGCCATTTAAATAATATCATTTTTATTAAATGTAAAGAAATCAACATCTGCATTGACATAATATATATTAAAAGAAGGCACTAGTCAGGGCTTATTTCACATTCCCCTTCTACATGTTCTGTTTGTGATTTACATCACCTCCTTCACAAGCAGCCTATCCTGTAGCTGCAAAATATATACATATGAGATAGTCTTTATAAATTCCTCTGATCTGGATTTACACATATACAAAAACATTACTTACAGCTTGTATAAATATTTTTTCTCTTGTTCAACATGTCGTCTAGGCAGTTTAAATATACAATACACTGCAAATCCCTGCAGTACAAATATAGCATATAGTTTTTTTTCTAGGTATATACATGTATGACAGCTATCAAAGAACTACAAGCCTCAGCATGCCTTGGCAGACAGAGAATGCTGGGATGTGTAGTTGATTAAGCTGCCTGTTGGCCAGTTTTAATATAGGAGAATAATAGAAGCTGCGGGGTACAATGATCTTCTCCATTATAAAGGTTTGTTATGAGCGCTGCTCAGCCTTTTAGCTGACATTTCCTCAGGTACCACTAACAGTGCCTGTGTCTTCCCAGGACAAGGGGGGGATTATTTGAGAACTCCAGTTTGCATAAATGGATTTGGCAAAAAAAAAAATAATGATATAAGAATTAAAAGTAGGTCAAACTGCAACATTTAGAATTTTGCTTGGAGTTTTCTTTTAACCTCCTCCCATTTGCAGTCTGCATAATAATGTTCCTCAGCCTGGACATATGTTAATAAAGGTGGTGGCTCTGTGTCTGTGTGTTTAATACTGCAATTGTCAAACGCAATTACAGTATTAAAAATAATAACTTAATTAAAAAATAGAAAAAAAACATAAAAATATATATTTTTAAAATTTTTGTGCATTTGTCAGCCTATAATAAAAAAACAGAGAAAGGTTTCTATTAAAACAATGTACCAAATAAAAGCCTCATATGTCCTTAAGAAAATATAAAAATGTATGTATGCAAATTAGTCAGATTTATTGTCAAGTTAATCAATGCAAGCTGAGGCTGCTAAATTTGACATGGGCATGCCCTCTGGTCATGAAAGGGTTACATATACATGATATTTTTGTGGCATTTCACTAATTAATAACCCCATGCTGTGGCCTGCAGTCCAGAATACATGCATTGTTAATGGTGCTTGAAGAAATGTTCAGGAAACACAGTCTACTTTTTTAACAGCATCTTAAAGAAGATCTTGCAGTATGTGCTTTGTGTATAAGTTCCAGGGCAGGTTAGAGAATGAAAGGAAGAATCTGGCTGGCTACTATGGGCAACACAGACAGTTCTGTTTTCCTTAAGTCCCCCCTACCCATTCCCCACACTCTGTATTACTTGCATTTGCAATGCTCTTGTACAATGAGCCATGCGGAGTACATACACTGTAAGTATAGTATTGCATACAAGCTTAGCTCATTCTTTCCACAGTCCAATTTTAGGTCAGCACATACCCATCTTTTAAACACAGTGCTCAATGATTTGCAGTTCCTGAGACATAACACAGACAACATTTCGCAAACATGACCTTTCCTATGTCCTGGTTGTGGTGACACTATAGCCACTGTTTCCGATTCTTTCTTGCCACCTCCGTACCATCCAACAAACACAGCCTGACTTTTGGCTTAGCATTAGCAGAACATATTTCTGCAGGGAAGGCTTGAATCTGATGTCTTGGCCAGATGCCAAGCAGATTTGCAGAGCAGCTTCAGTGACGTGCGACTTCAGTAGTTGGGAGGATTTGTTTTATATGCCACAGAGATCATGTCATTAATAGCTTTGATCTCTGCTTGGTCTGTATTCACAGTATTTCAATGTCCCACTTCTGTGTCAGGGCATTTTCCTGGGCTTTGTTTACTATCAGGAAGTTCTGATCGTAGTAATTTCCACCTAAACAAATGCAAAGACAGAAATGAAATTAGCATAGAAATGCTGACATGTTGGTGCAAAAATGCAGAATTTAAGATCAGCTCAACAGAAACATTATATTTTACGATACAGGAGTATTAGCCATGGGATGAGGAGCCTCTGGATTCTTTTATGTCTCAATAATCCCATTGGTTAGATCTCCCCACAGAAGTTAGGGAGATGACAACATGTGAATCATCCTTAAAACAACCGCAAATGTAAGCTGGATTTCTGTTTTAATGTGACATGGAAAAACGTCATCAATATATCTGTATAAGCTGTCATGTGTCATTCATAAACCACAGATCTTTGGCTCTAACAATTCCCAGATTTTTTATAATGTACTGTAAATGTCATCTATGAACCATTATATCCCTGTCATTTATTCCTTGTATGGTCACGCAAGAAATATGTTAGATAATGAAGACGGGATTCTGCTGTGCCAATACAATTTTTCCACATATGCCCAGACCGATGTGCAGGTCTACAAATCCTGAAATGCAGGGAGGTGTGTTAAAAAAAAAAAAAAAAGAACGTAAGAATGTGTACTCATGTTACTGATAGCAACCGATCAAATTACCGTGCCAGTTTTTCAGGTAGAAAAAAAAACACCAACTGACCGGGTGCTAGGATCAACCAGACAGCTCTTTTCTTCCTGCTAGGTCTGTAATTTATCCTTGTCAATGCAGAAAATCTGGATCTAAGATGGGGCTGGGGGTATATCTATATTTTCCCAGGGGCTTCTATGCTGTTTTATGTGTAGGGATAATACATGGAATGTAATAGACCAATACACCTTAGATTTTAAGCTCCTTCAGGGCAGGGACTGATGTGAATGTATAATATATGTATGTAAAGGGCTGCATAAATTGATATATATATACACATGTACCTGTAGTAATAATAATAATATCAGTTTGTGAATCAATGCTCCAATCACTATTTCTTCTTCTCATGCAATCACTGTAATGTACAATTTTTGTTACCAATAGGCTTGCTATATGGTAGCAGTAGGCTTAGGGATTTGACATATAGAATATTAAAAATGGCAGAGTTGGATGTACATACTTGCACTATCCTACTTTCCAGTATCCAAACAGCTCGACAAAGCATAGGTGGTATAATAAATCAGTGGTGAGGCTGGGACTTTCGTCTTAACAGTCAGGGTCCACTCGGTGCCTGGACCGGCAGCTGGATCAGCCTCTCAGCAAGCCGCTGGTAGACTTTGCCAGCTGCTCCCCCCCCCCCCCCCTGCACAGCCCAGCTCTCCAGTAAGCGCTGGAGGGGCAAAGCAGGGAGCTGGTGACTGAGAGACTGAGAACCAAGAGATCAGCAGTCTTTGATCTCTCAGTTCATAGTCGGTGAGTTAGTATAATTTTTTTTTTTTGGAGAACCCATACTTTTCTTTTAAGACACCAAGATCTGGGTCAGTAAGGGCCAGGTCACATCACATGCAGTCCAGTGCATTTTTTTCTGCATCAAAAATGCATGGATAGTAGGTTATATGGCTTAGAGCAGCACAATTCTGGCTAAAATGAGAATCATTACTTTTTTGCTTAGAATAAAGATCTCTCACGATTCTCGACGTAACATCATCTTTTACATTATACAAAAAAATTGGGCTTACTTTACTGTTTAGTTTTCTTTTAATTCATTTAAGTTAATTTTTTCCCAATACAATGTGAAAATATTGCAATGTCCGCCATTTTATTCTCTAAAAAAAAATGTATTATGTTTGGGGGTTCTACGTAATTTTCTAGAAAAAAAATACTGATTTTAACTTGTAAGCAACAAGTGTCAGAAAAAGGTGTAGTCTTCAAAGCGGAGTTCCACTCGTTTTTCAGTTTATTAAAAGTCAGCAGCTACACGTAGCTGCTGACTTTTGATAAACAGACACTCACCTGTCCCATGGTCCAGCGATGTAGCCGCCCGAAACATCGATCCTCTCCCCCTCCTCTCTGCGGTGCTGCCATTGCAACTGTGGGCACCCAGCTGTGACAGCTTGCGGCTTCACAGCTGAGTCACGCTGCGCTCTTCAAGTGGCCAGGCAATCTTCTGGGACCTGTGACGTGTCCCAGAAGATTGCAGAGAGTGAGGAGCCGCCTAGGGGGAGAGGAGGAGCCGCCTAGGGGGCGAGAGGATGAAAGCAGGAAGTGGGACAGGAAGTACCTGTCAAAACCAGCTACCCACTCCCCCCCCCAAAAAAAAAATTACATGCCAAATGTGGCATGTAAGGGGGCGAGGAGTGCTTAAAGCCGAAGTTACACTTTTTGGTGGAACTCCGCTTTAAAGGAGAAGTACAGCCAAAGCTCGTTTGGCTGTACTTCTCCTATGGATCACAGGAGTGCAGTTAGTTTTGCACTTCTGTGACACATTTTCAGCAAAGAGCGGGCTGAAGTCCGCTCTCTGCTAATGTCACAGAGTTGGTCCAGGCTCAGCGTTATCACGACTATGGAGTCAGGATCCACCCAGATCCCAGGATTGACACCCTGCTCAGCCTCTCAGTGAGCCACTGAGAGCCTGAGCCGGCTGCTCCCGCCCCCTCCACAGCCCAATGCTTCAGTGAGTGATGAGGGGCAAAGCAGAGAGCTGTGACTAACAGTCACCAGCTCTCTGTTCGGAGAGCTGTAAGAACCGAGTGATCAGCGATGTTCGATCGCTCGGTTCTCAGTGTTAGAGGTGCTGGGGGACAGATGCAGCATCGGATCGATGCTGCATCCATTTAGGTAAGTATGAATAAAAAAATAAAAAAAAATAAACCCATACTTTCTTTTAAGTGGTTAAACTGTCCTCATTTGCAAACCGGAGTTCATCCCTTTGGTTTCTAAAGGAACCAAATAATACATTGCTCTTTGTTTTTTGACAGTTGTGAGCAGAGAACTGCTCTGCACTTTTTACATGAATCATGGAAATGCTCAATTAAGATTAAGGGGGGTTAAATCGAGATCACAATTTTTTTTAATGATTAATCATGCAGCTCTAGTTCACACCAGTGCAGTCAGTTCCAGTGCGTTCCAGTTCCAGAAAAAAAAGTAGAGCATTTTTTCTGCACCGGACTGTACTGGAAAGGGGTAAAACACACCACAACGCACCAAAAATGCACTGGAACACACATGTCCTTATATAAGGTTAAGAAAAAAAAGGGGGGGGGAGATGCACTGGACCTCATCTAAAAATCGTTGAAATGCATCAAAAATTTGTCTAAAATGCGAATGCAGAAAAGCATCTGTAACGCATTCGGACTGTGTGAACTGGCCCTAATAACAATATATCCTGAATACTTGGCCATGTTTGTGGTATCTCGTTCAGCAAAAATCTGACTACAAGCAATCACCAATTGCTTTGTAGTCATTCTAAGCCAACTGCTTCAGATTCCTAATGGGCATCAGTTGTGTATATGTGGTACAAGTATACATATCCTACCTTTGACATCTAGGACAAGGTCATCACTTATATATGAGGAGATTGTCCCATCCTTGTTGATTTTCCATTTTTGTCGGGTTTTACCATGTTCTGCCCAAAGTGACACTTTTGATTCAGGGATGTTTTTGCCTCCAATAATGTCTAAGCATAAATCATTTGCCTGAAATCAAATACATACAAGTAAATTAAGTTAGGCATTTAAGTGTATCTTTGCCCAAACTAAAGACATAAAAGTGTTTACATATTATTAACAAGGAGTATAAAACATGCTTTAAAACAAGCCATTCCTGCTTGTACTGTGATGTCATTTATTCTTAAAGACTTAGTTCACCTTTTGCGACCATGTTTCATGTTACACCCATATTTAGGGCATAACAAGAAGCATGGTCACATTCCCCAACCCCCCTCTCACCATCAAACCACCCCATGTGCTTACCTGAATGGTGGAATGGTAATTGAGCATGACTGTACATTGCTCAACCCATACAGCCACTTCATCTATTTACAAAGATTTGTGGCTAAACATATCACTACTCCCTAGGCAGAAGGACTTAGAAGAGCAGCCGGCAGCAGGGCAGTGATGTCAATGCACTTTTAGTTTATTAATTACTTCTTCCAACTCTATAATGGACCGGTTCATACTTCTGTACAGACCTTGGACTGAGGTTAAAGCCCCTTTCACACTGAAGCGTTTTTCAGGTGCTACAGTGCTAAAATTAGCGCCTGAAAAAAGCGGGTCCTTTCACTGCAGTGTGAAAGCCGGCGGGCTTTCACACTGGAGCGGTGCGCTAGCAGGACGGTAAAAAAAGTCCTGCTAGCAGCATCTTTGGAGTGGTGAAGGAGGTGAAGGTGTATTCACCGCTCCTACCCATTGAAATCAATGGAGCAGCCCGGCTATACCGCCGCAGTGGCACTTTGCTAAATAGCTTTGCTAAATACAGCCAAATACCGCTGCTAAAATGACGGTAAAACAGCGCTAAATATAGCGCTACTTTACCGCCAACGCCTGCACCGCCCCAGTGTGAAAGGGGCCTAAGCAATTCAAGAACCTGTGCACTGCACCTGTGATCACGGTTGCAGGACTGATAACAAAAATTTAATAAATGCCAATTTTTTTATCATCGTGAATGCAGCCCTCAAAAATTCCCCTGCCGTGCGCCGTCACATAAGCTCCTCCCCTTTTCCGGGACTTTGATAGACAGATCACCCGTCCAATCCTAGGACGGGTGACATGTATCAAACTTCCCCGGACAAGGGGAGGGGCTTATGTGACGGCGCGCCGCGGGGGAACACTCACAGCTTATGAAACAAAAGTCTGAATGTTCCCTGCTGTGATCTCACAGTGGCGGCTCTCCTCTCTTCTCCTCCACAGGTAGGCAGCACATGGGGGACACAGGCTGCAAATGGGGGGGGAGACACAGGCTGCAAATGGGGGGGGGACACTGGCTGCACATGGGGGGGACACTGGCTGCACATGGGGGGGGAGGACACAGGCTGCACATGTGACACAGGCTGCACATGGGGGGGGGAGGACACTGGCAGCAAATGGGGGGGGACAAAGGCTGCAAATGGGGGGGACACTGGCTGCAAATGGGGGGGACACTGGCTGCAAATGGGGGGGACACTGGCTGCAAATGGGGGGGGGACACTGGCTGCACATGGGGGGGGCACTGGCTACACATGGGGGGGGGGACACTGGCTGCACATGGGGGGGGACACTGGCTGCACATGGGGGGGGGGGACACTGGCAGCACATGGGGGGGGGCACTGGCTGCACATGGGGGGGACACTGGCTCCACATGGGGGGGACACTGGCTGCTCATGGGGGGGGGGACACTGGCTGCTCATGGGGGGGACACTGGCTGCTCATGGGGGGGGACACTGGCTGCACATGGGGGGGGACACTGGCTGCACATAGGGGGGGGCACAGGCTGCACATGGGGGGGACACTGGCTGCACATAGGGGGGGGACACTGGCTGCACATAGGGGGGGGCACAGGCTGCACATGGGGGGGACACAGGCTGCACATGGAGGGGGGACACAGGCTGCATATGGGGGGGGGCACAGGCTGCATATGGGGGGGCACAGGCTGCATATGGGGGGGGGGGGGTGCATTTATAAAATTTTTCCAAAAAGTGGACTTTTACAAATGCTTAAAGGTCACAATAAAGACTGTACGGTGAGATCTCTGTCAGTTTCCAACAGCTTAGAAATATCTATTGTGTTTTCACATTAGAAGGCTGACAGGCTGCGAGGATTCCGGTGTAATAGAAAGTAAAAGAAAAAAAAAAAAGAAGATTTAAATGCATCTGCTGTGCAATCTGAGAATGAAATCCTCCACAATGCTTATAGTTAGATTGATTAGCACTTTTGCCTCCCTCAACACTGGGGTCCTCATTTCAAATCCCGGCAAGGACACTATCTTCATGGGGTTTGCATGTTTTCCCTGTGCTTAGGTGGATTTCCACTGGGTATTTTGGTTTCCTTCCACACTTTAAGAGACAAGCTTGTAGGTTAACTGGCTCCTGTCTTGAGTTGGCCCTTGTATAATATTCCACTGAACGTGACAAAAATTGCTGCTTTACCATCCAACACACCAGCAGAAGTGCTTTAGTCTCCAGGGAGAAAAGCGCTATAGAAATATGAATTTACAACAAATCTGTTAAAGTGCCTTTACTGCCTCCTCAGAATATAAGTAAATACTTTTATTTGTATAGTTTAGCCACAGGTTCACTTTAAGAATTAAACGTTTTTAGTGAATATACATTTGTAATTATTATCTTTACTACTTGAGCTCCTGTACCTGTACACCTCTTAATGTGTACTTAAGTGGAACTTCAATCTAAAAGGTGAAGCTCTGCTCTCCCCCCCCCCCTGCCATATTTGGATTATATTTTTTTGGGGAGGAGCGAGTACCTAGTTTTGACAGATACCTGCTCCCACTTTTGCTCAGGTCCCCTAGTTCTCCTCCCCCCTCCCTGCCTGCCACCTTCTGGGACACATCACAAGACCCAGAAGGCTGCGGGACAACTCATAGTGGGTAACTGGTTCTGAAGCCACAAGGAGTCACAGCCAGCTTACCAAAACTAACATGCCAGTGCCAGGGATCAAAAACCAGGGAAGACACCGGCCCAGGTGAGGATGGCGCTGGATCTTTGGGCAGGTGAGTGTCTGTTTATTAAAAGTCAGCAGCAACAGTTTTTGAAGCTGGTGACTGTTAATTTTTGCACATCTGACTAAAGCTCCTCTATAGTCCATAGCTGAATTCCATATATGGATACATTTATCCCCAGCTTGGACAGTGTAAGTATGCATTTCCCATGCCTGGCTGATCTCTCTAGAAGCGGAGAACCACTCTAGTAGCCATCTACCTGGTGCTATGCCAAGCATCTGCCCTGCTGCATAGTAAACACAGATTGAGACAACACTGTCCAGCCCCTTCACCTTGTCCAATCAGAGAACGCTTTACAAGCAAAGCTTTCTCTGAATGATGCCTATTCCAAGCAAACAAACTCCTGTGTTCACTATGCAGTGGGGCAGCCATATAGGATCCAGAAGACAGCAAGGATCACTGAAGTAGTGGTGGCTACTACAGTGATTATCCACTTCCGCAGGGATCCCATAGGTATGGAATATGCATACTAACAATCAGGCTAAACCAATGTAACTATGCACAAACATCCATGCCTGGACATCAGCTTTAATCTTTTGTGTAATCATGTGAAATAAAAATGAGTGCCAATTTTATTGCTAAACAATTACAGTGATACTTTGGTTCACAGTTGTGAACCGATGCAAATTTTCCCGTAGGGTTCAATGTTCAGGTTAATCATATGAAATTTATGTACAGTACAAAAAAAGGATTTTAAACATATATTACATACAGTCTTTTACATTAAGCTGACCTCTTTATTTAATGTGTACATCTAAAACGAAAAAAATAAAAAAACTATAGCTCCTCTATCTTTGTTTGAAACAATCCCAAACCCCAATTTAAATGACTAATCTAGGGGTAGAGCAGGGAAGATGGCCGTGGCTCGCGTTTGTGAACCGAAGTGAAGTTCGCGTACCGAAGGACATTTTTGTGAACTCTTCTGTTCGCGAACCGAGTTGTTTGTGAACAGAAGTGTTCATAAAATGAGGTTTCACTGCACATAGATTTTACATCTACATACAGTATCTCACAAAACTGAGTACACCCTTCACAACTTTTTAAATATTTTATTATAACTTTTCATGTGACAACACTGAAGAAATTACACTTTTCTACAAAGTAAAGTAATGTGTACAGCTTGTATAACAGTGTAAATTGTCCCCTCAAAATAACTTAACATACAGCCATTATTGTCTAAACCGCTGGCAACAAAAGTGAGTACACCCCTAAGTGGATATGTCCAAATTGGGCCCAAAGTGTCAATATTTTATGTGGCCATTATTTTTCAGCACTGTCTTAACCCTCTTGGGCATGGAGTTCACCAGAGGTTTACAGGTTGCCACTGGAGTCCTCTTCCACACCTCCATGACAACATCATGGAGCTGGAGGAAGTTAGAGACCTTGCGCTCCTCCACCTTCTGTTGAGGATGCCCCACAGATGCTCAATAGGGTTTAGGTCTGGAGACATGCTTGGCCAGTCCATCACCTTTACCCTCAGCTTCTTTAGCAAGGCATTGGTTTTCTTGGAGGTGTGTTTGGGGTCATCACAGTACATGTTGGCATGCGTGGTTCCCTCAGTGAACTGTAGCTCCCCAGTGCCGGCAGCACTTATGCAGCTCCAGACCATGACACTCCCACCACCATGCTTGACTGTAGGCAAAACACACTTGTCTTTGTACTCCTCATCTGAACCAAATAAGTTTATCTTGGTCTCATCAGACCACAGGACATGGTTCCAGTAATCCATGTCCTTAGTCTGCTTGTCTTAAGCAAACTGTTTGCAGGCTTTCTTGTGCATCATCTTTAGAAGAGGCTTCCTTGTGGAACGACAGCCATGCAGACCAATTTGATGCAGTGTGAGAGAGTTCTTTGCCATGAGGTGCCATGTTGAACTTTTAGTGACCAGTATGAGAGAGTGAGAGAGTGAGAGCGCTAAGACCAAATTGAACACACCTGCTCCCCATTCAAACCTGAGACCTTGTAACACGAATCACATGACACCGGGGAGGGAAAATGGCTAATTGGGCCAAATTTGGACATTTTCACTTAGGGGTGTACTCACTTTTGTTGCCAGCGGTTTAGACATTAATGGCTGTGTGTTGAGTTATTTTGAGGGGACAGCAATTTACACTGTTATACAAGCTGTACACTCACTACTTTACATTGTAGCAAAGTGTCATTTCTTCATTGTTGTCACATTAAAAGATATAATAAAATATTTACAAAAATGTGAGGGGTGTACTCACTTTTGTGAGATACTGTAAATTATCTGTCACCCTTGCAATGTGGTTCTTTTGGGGCTGTAATTATTAGAGCACCGGTGAGTATATCAGCAGTAAATTGTACTTATGAATCTGGTTGCACAAAGATGTATTTGGTTTCTGATTGTTTTGTGCAGTGGTGTAAGCAAGAATCTAATTTCAGGTTCCTTCCAGGACACTCATCTGATGTTATGAAAGCATTGCTCCAGAGGAGAATGACAAAGTATCTGAAAAATGTTCTTTGAATTTGAAGCTACAGATAGTAATATAAAGAGATAGCGGCTGTCTATTTCTCGTGTCTTTTCAGTATGTGCAGTGTAACAATATTTACCTTGGATTTTAGAAAGCCTCGAGTGAAGTACCATATCTGAGAGCTCTGTCCATTCCTGGATGAAATGCTAACAAATGTAGCTCTTGTATCTGACAATTTCCCAGTCACAGTCAGGTACTTGTCTCTGTGTCTGTTCTTTACCATAAAGTACACAGCCGGCTGTAAAAAGAAGAAAAATAAATGTTAAACCAAGTCTATTACATGTGAAGACAGTGTGGCAAAACATAATGAAGCAATGATTTATTTGCTACAGTGATGACATACTACACAATGCCTTACAGAGCACATAGAGCCATCCACAATGTCCCCCTCTGTAGGGCCTACAAATCTATTGTCACTCTTACACTCATCACTCAATTTCAGGTGGAAGTCACTTACCTGTATGGTTTTGGAAGCTGAATCTCTCATGGGAAACCCATGCAAAAATAAAGTATTAATCATCTTAACTATTTAAATTCATACTGTAACTGCTGAGTAATGAGCAATAGAAACTACTCCATTACGTAAGCTACTTAAAAAAAAAAAAAACGGTCTCCATAGTAAAATGCTATCTAGTGTAACTTGCAATGTGTAAGTAAAAACAGAGAGTTACACTGTTTCAAAAAAGAAATGCTACCTTAAAGTGGCGGTGAAGGCTTGTGTTGTTATTTATTAAAATAAAAAATATGTTATATTTACCTGCTCTGTGCAATGGTATTGCACAGAATGACCCCTTACCTCCTCTTCTGGGGTCCCCTGCCAGCACTCTCTGCTCCCCCTCTTCTCTGAGTGCCTGCTTAGCGAATACAGGGCTATGTGCATCTATAGACAAACCTAGCCTGGCCCTGCCCTCCTCACATGATTTGATTGACAGAAGCAGGAGCCAATGGCTCCCATTGCTGCCTCTGTGTCCTGTGAATGCAGGAAGAGAGGAGAAAGAAGAACTGCAGCCAGGCACACTGCTGGATTAGTACCAGTGTCAGGTAAGTGTTTAGGGGGAAGGGACAAGTGGTAAAACCTTTTTTACCTTAATGAAGAAAATGCATTAAGGTAAAAAAACGAACTAACTTTATAACCACTTTAAGCCAATGTACAAAATGGGGCAATGTAGCGAGCGACCCTTTGGAATGAATGCATTACCCTCTGTCTTCAGAATGACCCCAGAGATGGGACCTCCCTACTATATTTACCTAATCTCTTTCCCCATTATAACCATGTAATTGTATTCCCAGTGATGTGGAATTATACCTCCTAAAAAGTAAGGCTGCCCACATATGGGTCTTTTTTTTTTTTTTTTTTTAGAGAAGTCAGTTGGGCCGAAAAAAAGAAATGGATTCCCTTCCTCTATCCACACGAACTAGGTGGATGGAGGAATCCTCCCCGCTGTGCTATTGTATTCTTACAGTGGGCTCTTCTCTGCTGTCAGAACACACTGATCAGCACTGCAGCCAATTGACTCCGGCTGCCGATTGAATTAAAAATTTTCAACATTCCCGTACGACAGAAGCCAATAGTAAGATCTGTTGAGTGGGAATGACCATAAATGGATTGAAATTTGCCTGGTCCCTACTCAATGGGCCAAATTTCTATTCACGTATAGCCAACTTGAGTGAGATTTCATAATGCCGACAACTGGTTGTAAAACCACGATTCTATCCATCTAAAAGTGAAATATCAGTCTGAACATATCCCTGATAATATTGTTTTCTGTCTAACAGACCCTCCTATTAAGAGCTTTAGGATACTTGGGTAAAACACAAAGCTAACACTAGTCAGATAGACCCTTGTGATGGACATGTTCTAATTGCTACTATGGCCTTGAGTTAACTAAAACTAACGTCACTGGCTGTTTGCCTTTTTTCTTTACAATCTGTAATCCATAATGATAAATGGCCCTTCAATGAAATTGATTGATGCGTTCAGTTCATAACTTGCTTTACCTGTTTTAGGGGACGAAGGGACCCGATTGCTTTCCAGCCACTAAACTTTGACCAGTTTAGAATTTGTTGGGAATCCAGCAACATTTGTCTTCCTAGGAAATTGGCACCTTCAAATGCTATCCACCTAAAAGAGATTGGGCACAAATTCATAGGTTTATTAATAAAAAATCTGTTCCAACAATAGGTTCTGGGTCTCAATTGTGGGTTTGTTAGTATTAATAAGTCAGACAAGCTTGGTATAACAGCAATGGCCCCTACAGTGCTTCCCAGTGATGGCTACCAAAAAATGTGAGCCCAACATATCAACAAGCCTGGTCATTGTGGAAGATGTATGAACTCTTTTACAGACTGCACCAGGAATGGCAGCTTGTACACCTCTATGTCTTGGTGTAGCTGTGCAGAAAATGGGCATGTGCAAATGCACTGGACTTATGTGTGGATGGGGCCTTTATATCTCTACCACATTTAGACATCGATTGTGGCATCCGCTTATATGTGTGACGCCGCTTCACTTCAACTACCCACCATAATAACTTAGTAGTAAAAGAGATTTTATTTTATTAGCTTCACATCTCAGTATTATGGATGACCTTACAGGCAGCAATCAGATGAGCACTACACAGCAGACTAACCATTAGATTCCGCGTGAAGTGCTCTCTCACTGCCCACCTGCTAATTCTTTCTGACCTCTTCCAGCAGAGCCATTTATTGTGGCGCAGTGTCATTTACATCAATGTCGTTACACCAACTTTCCTGCTGCCCATCTATGATTTCTTATTATAGAGCACTGAACTCACAGAGTAACTATGTGATTATCATAATAACAGTATGGCCATGCCTATGTTAAATACATCATTCCATTCATTAGAGACATTATTGGCACTGTCATGGTTTCTTACTAGGGGCTTGCTTAAAGCAATATTAAAGGTTCAGTTTTTTTTTTTTTTGCATTGTTTTAAAATAATACCTTGTTATACTTACCTGCTCTGTGCAATGGTTTTGCACAGAGCAGCCCTGATCCTTCTCTTCTTGGGTCCCCTGCCAGCATTGTGGAACCCCCCACCACTGAGTAACATGAATAACAAGTCATACTTGTGTATACTAGAATTCTTTTGCCAGCAATGTTGAGCAAAAATTAGTGCCACATCCCGTATTTAAGGGGAAAAGAAAGAGATCCCCTAGTGGTGGACTTTTAAGGCACGATGTATTCGAAAAGTTTTTAAAGTTTCAAAAGTATTTATTTAGAAAAATGCATAGAAAACATATAAAAACAGGGAATGCTTAACATATCTAAAACATTATCACCGTCATTTATATACAGTACAGTCTATAATTCTTGCACCCGATGTGTTTCAGAGCACATATTGTCTCCTTCTTCAGGGGTATATGTTAGCAAGAAGAATTTTTTGTTCTAGAATAAAGTAATAAATAAATAAGTACATAGCATTTACATTAGTGTTTAGATAATGTGTGACAATCTGTGCTCTGAAACGCGTCGGGTGCAAGAATTATAGATTGTACTGTATATAAATGACGGTTCAACATGGTACCTCATGGCAAAGAACTCTCTTAGGATCTGAAAAAAGAATTGTTGCTCTACGTAAAGATGGCCTAGGTTGTAAGAAGATTGCCAAGACCCTGAAACTGAGCTGCAGCACGGCGGCCAAGACCATACAGTGGTTTAACAGGCCAGGTTCCACTCAGAACAGGCCTCTTCATGGTCGACCAAAGAGGTTGAGTGCACATGCTCAGCATCCAGAGATTTTCTTTGGGAAATAGACATAGGAGTGCTGCCAGCATTGCTGCAGAGGTTGAAGGGGTGGGGGGTCAGCCTGTCAGTGCTCAGATCATATGCCACACACTGCATCAAATTGGTCTGCATGGCTGTTGTCCCACAAGGAAGCCTCTTCTAAAGATGATACACAAGAAAGCCAGCAAAAAGTTTGCTTAAGACAAGCAGACTAAGGACATGGATTACTGAAACCATGTCCTGTGGTCTGATGAGACCAAGATAAACGTATTTGGTTCAGATGGTGTCAAGCGTGTGTGGCGGCAACCAGGTGAGGCGTACAAAGACAAGTGTGTCTTGCCTACAGTTATGCATGGTGGTGGGAGTGTCATGGTCTTGAGCTGCATAAGTGCTGCCGACACTGGGGAGCTACAGTTCATTGAGGGAACCATGAATGCCAACATGTACTGTAAAATACTGAAGCAGAGAATGATCCCCTCCCTTCGGAGACTGGGCTCCAGGGCAGTATTCCAACATAATGACCCAAAACATACCTCCAAGATGACCATTGCCTTGCTAAAGAAGCTGAGGGTAAAGGTGATGGACTGGCCAAGCATGTCTCCAGACCCAAACCCTATTGAGCATCTGTGGGGAAGCCTCAAATGGAAGGTGGAGGAGCGCAAGGTCTCCAACATCCACCAGCTCCATTATGTCGTCATGGATGAGTGGAAGAGGACTCCAGTGGCAACCTGTGAAGCTCTGGTGAACTCCATTCCCAAGAGGATTAAGGCAGTGTTGGAAAATAATGGTGGCCACACAAAATATTGACACTTTGGGCACAATTTGGACATTTTTCACTTAGGGGTGTACTCACTTTTGTTGCCAGCGGTTTAGACATTAATGGCTGTGTGTTGAGATATTTTGAGGGGGCAGCAAATTTATACTGTTATACAAGCTGTACACTCACTACTTTACATTGTAACAAAGTGTAATTTCTTCAGTGTTGTCACATGAAAACATATAATAAAATATTTAAAAAAATGGGAGGGGTGTACTCACTTTTGTGAGATACTGTAAATGAAGTGCAGTAACGTATAGAAGCAAGCAAACACGCAGAATTCCCTGAATTAAAAATCAGTACAGGATGGATTCTGGTTAGTTACTGTCAGTTACTTCAGCTAAAGCCCAACCATGGCCAAAACCTTTAATTTAGCTTTGATAGAGTGGAGAAACTTTAGCATGCTTTTACTGCTATGATCTTAATGGAGAGATTTCCCTTCATTTATCAGCTCCTTGATCACAGAACAAGAAATGAGGGGACGTGATTTTATGTGGATAACCAGATGCAGACAGCAAAACAAACTTGGCTCTAGGTATAATATGTAGAACAAACTTCAGAGGTGCGCTGTTTTTTCTTCTTCTTGTAGATGAGATTTGTTTAAAACCTTTCCCTTAATTAAGTATAAAAAAAATGGAAATTCAACTCAAAGCTCCATGTCCATATAATAACTGCCCCACAATAATGTCAAAGGAGATGCATCATATATAGAGTTTGATCATTCAAAAACATTTGCAAGCAGGAAGCATAGCAAAGAAAGTTTATACCCAGTCTTAGTTCTCCTACATGCAACTAGCCCAGCTGTTTAAGTATATCTACACAGATATCAATTCAAACAATCCCTTTGATTAGCAAGTAGAATTTCTGCCGGGATTCTGGATAATCCCCTGTATAAATCTAGAGAAATTCATAAATGATTGTAATAACAAGGCATGTTCACAAACATATGGATCTCTACCAAGTAAGTTTGCGTCAACTAAACCTAGTTTGTTTGCAACCCGGCAAGATATGTTTGCACCTTAAAGTTTCAGATTAGAATTATGCAGACTGATATAAATGCCTTTAAAGACATACAGTATGTTCAAATCCAATTAAATGGAGAAAAAAATCTTTACTGCTAGATTTGTGCTAGTCTTTCAACCTGACGCTGTACATGAGGTGCACTGGATCACATAAAATTGATGTGGAGAGCTCTGTCCTGAAGGTGCCCTTGGCAATCGCAGAATCTCATTTTTTATTTCTGTACTATTTCTGGGCACTTATTTTTTAAATTCTGTCATTGGTTTCCCCATGAATAATTCTCTTGAGGCCGATACTCTGCAGAGGATCAGGCAAAAATAGATATATTAAACATATTTTATCTCTTTCTACAGATGTGACTGATGAAAATGTTCATATCCACTATGTAACCATTTTCATTTCTTGTTTGTAATCTGCTTGGAATGCAGAATGATTATTAAAGTTAAAGGGTATACAAAATGGAAAACTAGTGTTCTACTATGGATGGTTTTAACAAAAGAATTCTCATGTTATGCAGCTGCAAATATGTCATTGAGTTACAAAGGTGTATTTTTGTCTGTTGTTACTATATTAAAGGAGAAGAAAAGCCAAAGCTCATTTCGATGTACTTCCATGGATCCTGTGACCCGGTTTCAGCAGACAGGGGGCTGAAGCCTGCTATCAGCTGATGTCACAGAGCTGGTTCAGGCTGGGAAAAGATTGCGACCATATGGTCAGGATCCACCCACATGCCTGGACCAGCACCCGGCTCAGCCTCTCCACGAGTTGCTGAGAGCCTGAGCCAGCTGCTCCCACCCACTCCACAGCCCAACGCTCTAGTGAGTGGGGGGGACAGAGCAGTGAGCCGGTGACTAACAGTCACCAGCTCTCTGCACACGGAGCACTTAGAACCTAGCAATCAGCTGTGTTTGATTGCTCGGTTCATAGCCTTAGAGCTGGCAGGGGACAGATGCAGCATCAGACCAATGCTCCATCACACCTAGGTAAGTATGATCCCCCCCCAAAAAAAGAGATGGATTACAGAAGAAAAGAATAGCCATAGCAAAGTTAAATTGCAGAGAAACTGCTAAGTACACAGATGAAATGCAAATATATGAACTGTTTTAACTGTTAGAGGATTTGTATTTCTCTCTGTCTTGTCCAGATATTTACACAGCTCAACCAGTTTGCACAACCAGGCTGAAGATCAGATTTTTTCAGTATTTCAGGCGGACCCGATCGGACTATTCCTAGCCCTTTATGGATCCGATTATGGAAAGGCAGTCTGTTTCCATCTGAACTCAAGAAGGGCCCGGAGGGTCTTCTGGGGTAAATAGAACTTGAAGATGTCCACTGGGAAAAAGTCATCCAAAGGTTCCTTGAAACTCACTTGCTCTCAGATTGCACGGGTTAGCTGGTAAATGTATCCTCACAGCCGAGCCTGGCAACACTTCACTTACTGCCCGTATGGAATGAAGGGTCAATCATCAGCTTCTGCTCCCCTCCCGGCCTGGCAGAGAGCATTTGCATTGACATCCAGCCATGCAGAGGCCTCAGGAGCCGATTCAAAGAAGTGTGACTGCCCACCCGCCACTATCCGGAGTCTGGCCAGAAACAGCATGGCATACAGTTGCTGCAACCTTTTCTTCACGTCAGCAAATTTAGATTGACGGCATTGCACTTCTGCAGAATAATCAGGGTAAAATGAAACACGCACTCCATTATACTGTATATTGCACCGATCTCTTGCTTGGCAAAGCACAATTTCTTTGTTTTTGTAGTTAAGCAGCCTGGCTAATAGGGTGCGTGGGGGATGTCCTGGCGGGAGTATAGCGGGGTAAACACCTCCTTCCCAAAAAGTTCCAGAAGCCATTTTTCAACAAATTCAGTGGGGTCTCTACACTCCGTTTTTTCTGGGAGCCCACGATATGGACGTTGTTTCATCTCAGGCGGTTTTCAATATCGTCTGTTTTGAGTTTGTTCGCCCTTGCGAGCCTGGCTGTAATCTTATGAGCGGGGTCAGTTTGTCTTTTATATCGCTAATACGCCCCTCAGCTGCTGTGGTGCGCTCTCTGGTTTTCTGTAGGTCACAGCAGATGAACCCCAATTCCTCCTTGAGACCACCGAAATGCTTCTGAAGAGTGTGTACTGATGCACTTGTGCACATTTCTCAGGATTTCAGCTAATGTGGGTTGGTCAGCCGCGTCACCCTCCTCATCTTACTCCATATCATGAGGGGGGTGCCTTTCCTCCAATCAGCTGTCACACAGTGTATGCCAGGACTCCACTCCCAGTGCTGGAACAGGAAGTAAAAATTCTAACATTGACTTCTGTCGAATGGTCGTGCTAGAAAACCAGTATTTGATCAGCACATGCAGCCACTGGGCCGCAGGGCTGATCAGTGTATTGTGATGGCAAGGGAGTCCTTGCCATCATTCATTGCCTTGCCAAATTTGTGGATGGGGAAATCAACTCAGTATTTTTCGTTCAGCGGGCTGTACTGTATGGCCAGCTTTAATCTCTGACAGTGAACTCTATCTAGTAACTTCTTCTCTGCTGGTCACAGCCACATGTCATGTAAACACCGGAATTAAAACGCTCCCTTTTCTTGATGGTCTAGTTATACCTCTGTGAGTGCATTGCTGGAATCCTGCCCCAGGCTGACTACAAAATTCCTCTATGATTAAAATAAAATGACTTGTACAAAAATATATCAATCAGACTGAAAAATCACCTTAAAAATAACAAGTTTATCTTAAGTTCACAATATAAATTTCGGTTTTCTCCGGAACCAGTATACCCACATTCTATGACTGGAGTCTCTTGATGTAATTAGTACTGCTATTTCAGGATGCCAATAGGACAAATGCATGTCGCTAGGCTTGAAGTGCACAAACAATGTTGCACGGCATGTGCTCACATCAATATGCATCCAGTGAAGCTCTATTTAATTTTCACCAACAATCAACCAGTGTAGTGTTAATAATCTAACTATAATACGCCTGTAGAAGCATAAGACATCTTTTGTATCCGTTTTAAAAATTTCAGCTGCATTGTCAGTGTTTGTTCCTGTCATTTCTAGAAAAAAAATCTCTACATATTGTAGATTAAAAGAGAAATTTGGGAATATAAAAAAAAATAAAAACTGGACTCATCTAGATGGCTGCAGCACCAATCCTAGCTGCAGATGTCCCCTGCTGCCTCTAAGGTGAGAACCTAGCAACTAAACACGGCTGATCGATCAGATCTTGGTCCTCAGCCTGCAGAGAGCCGGTGACTGTCAGTCACTGGCTCTCTGCTCTGCTTCTCCAGTTCTCACTGGAGCGCCAGGCTATGGAGGGGGTGGGAGCATCTGGCTCAGGCTCTCAGCGGATCACTTCGGGGCAGAGGCAGCTGCTGGTCCAGGCATCTGGGCAGATCTTGACTGTAAAGTTGGGATCTTTCCCAAGCCTGGACTGGCTCTGTGATGTTAGCCAACAGTAGACTTTAGCCCGCTGTCAGCTGAAAAGGGCAGTGCAGAACGAAATACACTCCTATGACCCACAGGAGAAGTATAGCCAAAAAAGCTCTGGCCATACTTCTCCTTTAAAGAAGCACACTAGGGAAAAAGCTGATTATTGTATTAAGAAGTGTTGCAACAAAATGAAGAACTAAGCTCAGTAGTTTAAGAAAGTGGCTTGGTGTTCCCATGAGTGGTCCTTCACCCATGGAGTGCCCCACTTCAAACCAACACACTACACACAAGGCTCAGGATACATACAGGTAGGAGAAGATAGTTGCTAAAACTGGCTACTTTATTAGATACATTTACTTGTGTATAGCAAATAGTCAAAAGGAGAATTATCTGGCTGCAACTAAGTACATGGCACAGGCATTCCTGGTCAAAAGATTCAAGGGTAGATCAAACTTTGGGGAAAATAATAGGGAAAAATGTGTGATGTAAGCTGGTGCCAGATGTGGAGACGGCAGCATCTCAGAAACTGCTGGCCTCCTGGGATTTTCATGTTTTACAATCTGTAGAGTTTACAGAGAATGGTCAAGACAACAAAGAACAGCCAGCGAGTGTCAGTTCTGTAGGTAAAAACAATGTTAAACAAGATGTTATGAGGAACATTGCTAAACGTGTCAAAGAAAGCAGAAGTCTTCAACTGCTTATAGGCGTTCTAAAAGAGAAGCTTCTCCTGATAGGGCACACCCACTGATCCTTAACTTACCCGCTCTTCCTTGCCACTACTTTTACCCGACAGAGAGCGGAGTCTCAACCATGTATAAACACCAATGCCAGAGCTAACACAGAGCCTTCTCCTCTCTCTCCCATATAGCAAAGTTCAGACTTTGCGCTTGCATGCACTGCATCTGAGTACTTTTCAATTCAGTCAAATAAACTGGTGGAGGAGTGCAACAAGGCAGGAGTGTAACTACAGGGGTCGCAATTGCAACCCGGCTCCTGTACACCTCAATAGGAGGGGCGGTGGGGGCGGTATTTAGAGAGACCGATTTCTTCATTTCCTTCCTGCAGCCACTGAAAACCTGCTTCTCCCCTTCTCCCTTACGCAGGTATTCAGTGGCTGTAGGAGTAAAATGGTGGGGATGGGTTTATCTACATACCACCCCCGCTGCTCCTCCTATCAAGATCCCGCTGCCCCACTGGGTGATCTCCTGCCCCAGTGTGTGCTCTCCTGACAACTCCCCCCTCGTCCTCCCGCATCTCTGCCGGCTTCCCCCCTCCTCTCTACAGCCAGCTGCTGCAGAGAACTGTCAGGATGGAAAACAGGGAAGGGGCCGGTAAATATGCATTCACCAGCCCCTTCCTTGTCTGAATGATCTGTACCGATCACTGACTCTGTCTATTCATAACTGAAGCATAGTAAACTATGTTTACTATGCTTCAGTTTGTGAATGAACAGCTGTCCATTCAGTCTGTGCCACTGAGGCTGCAGAGATGGAAATTGAGGACTGTGTCCTCTATCTTCCTTCTTTGTCTCATAGGAGAAGCATTAGAGGTCTGTTTAGACCCCTGTTATTTCACAAAAGCGCCCCAATGGGGCTCCTAAAAAAATAAAAAAAAAAAAAATTGTAAAATAAAATAAAATAGTAAAAAAAAAAAAAAAAAAAATACTCATACCAGTGGTGGAACTACCAGGGTCCCAAACATCACACTTGCGTTCCGCTATCGTGCTTGGAGAGGAGGTCCCTGGGCTCGGAGCGAAGGGCACCGGCTGGGGGTCAGAGGGGCCCTTCATGGTTTCTTGCACCCAGGCCCTGAAGGTTCTAGTTACGCCTCTGCAACAAGGTGTATATCAGTGTAGGACTAGGGGTCGGGTTTTGGTGAAAAAAGAATGTCTCTACATAAATGTGTAGCATGCAAATCTTCAGAAGCTATCCAGTCACCATGGTCTAAATCTCTGGGAAAGGTCTCCAGAACCCCTCCATAAATTCACGCAATGAAGAATAAAGGCAAAAGGAGGTTCTACCTGGTACTAAACATATCTTTGCAATAAAGTGACAAGTGGGTGCACACATGAAAGAAGACATTCTTACGACTTTTTGTATGGTGTCCCTTATCTGAATAGGGTCAAACCTGCTAAATATTTTGTTAATGCAGCATGAAGATCTTGTAGAGTTTGTTTTTGGATATTTGAAAAAAATGTGTATACACTGTAAGTGGCTTTTAAAATGTGTTTACAGACTAACTTTTGTCATTTCTTGCTGTCACAAAACAAACAAGACAATTCAGCGGAGTTCTTGAGAAGACACAAAATGTAATTCCAGAGAGCGACAAATACAATAATGTGCAAACAGGCGTGTTCAAATACCAGCAATAGGAATGCTTAACATTTCCTTTCACAATTTGTTTAGATTAAAGGTGGTAATCAGTTTTGTAGATGAGTGACAGCGCAAATATTAGAAACAACATAGTCATACGTCCTTGTAAAGGAAAGACATGCATCTAGGCAAAGTTATTTAGCAATGGCTACATCTTCAAAGGGTACAAGAGGTAAGGTTGCCTCATTACAACTATAGTCCAACATTAAAATGATTAAATATTAGAAAGTTGGCCATCCGTGCCCAGCCCAGTCCTGCCACTCCCAGCCTTGCCCTGCTAATGCTAACGGGACTTAAAGAGAAAATTATGCTGGTGCTGGAACTATGTAGGAGCTGATGTTTACAACAGGATTAATCCCACTGTTTGACTCATAGTACAGCACAGCACCCGTGTATAGTCAAGTACCGGCTTCTTTTAGGAAGAAAAGAATGTGCAAATCAGCTTTACAATAGGTAAAGTTTAATGAATGTCATATTTATTACTTTGCTTATAGTTTTACTTTAATCTAACTTTATCTGTTACTTACATTGTGATGGCCTTCTATTGTCCTCTAAAGCGCAACTCCAGCCAAAACTTGGCTGTTTTAGATTTTTATTCATGATAGTAAAGGAAGAAATATCAGCATATAGAAGATTCAATGAAACAGAAGTTGTAGCTGACAGAAAAGAGTATAAAAATAGACAAAAGGAGGCCAAACACATTATTAGTGCTGCCAAAGCACAGAAAGAGGAGGAAATGGCTAAATCTATTAAGAAAGGTGATAATACATTAGCGATAGAAGGAAAAAATACAATGGGATCACTAATATGAAACCTGGGCATGCTTATGTTGAGGGAGACATGGAGGTAGTAAACAATTACTTCTGTTCAGTCTTCTTAGAAATAAATTGCACTAACAGTACCAAGTTGGGGAATCATATTTGTTCTAGTAGTGACAGCTAATTTTTAGGATTTCTGGAGACAGGGGTAGCAGAGGAACTGGCTTGGTTAAAACCTAATAAAGCAATAGGCCCTGATGGTATTCACCCCAGAGTTCTAAGAGAACTTCAAGGTATAGTTGTTGGACCATTAATGGATCTTTTTAAGTAATCTCTCCTAACAGGACAAGTTCCCCATGACTGATGGACAGCTAATATTGTACCTATCCACAAGAAGGGCTACAAGGTAGAAACTGGCAATTACAGGCCAGTTAGTTTAACATAAGTTGTAGTCAAGTTAATGGAATCACTCCTAAAGAGAAGAATCATTGATCACTTAAAAATACACAACTTGCTGACCCAAAGCAGCATGGCTTTACTGAGGGCAGATCATATCAGACTAATCTGGTTATATTTGTTGACTAGATTACCAATGTTTTGGACCAGGGTGGTGCTGTGGACATGGCATACAATGGGTATAGAAAAGAATCACCCCCTTTAAAATAAGTAAATGTTGTTGCTTTGTAGCCTGAAATGAAGACAGACACAGTTTTTGTTTTCTCCAACTGCATTTACTCAGTACAACTTATAACATCCAAGTGAAATATATAACATCAACATGCCAGAATTATTATTTTTTTTATTCAAAAACAGAATCACAGAGTTGAAAAAAGCATACCCCCCCTCCTAAAAATGACTTGTAAAACACAATCAGGTATAGCTAATCACCTTCTCAATGGCACAGAAAGCCATTTGACTTTCAACTGTGATCAGCTGTGGTCATTTTGATTAGTTCAGCATGAAAAGAGCTTTCCTGGAGCATTCCCTGGTAGCAAACAAACAACTATTGGTGGCAAGGCACTGTCAAAAGATCTCACAATCCGGAGATGGATACAAAATGTTTTTCAAAGGTTTTATCAATGCCTAGAAGCACAGTGAAGTCTATTATTAAGAAAAAGAACAACGCAGACCCTCTCTGGACCAGGACGTCAGTCCAAACTGGATGAAAGTGCCAGGAGGAAACTGGTCAGAGCGGCTACCAAGAGGCCTAGCGCAACTCTGAAGCAGTTGGCGGAATTTATGACAAATGAGTGCTCATGGTGTGCATGTGACAACAATATCACAAATTCTCCACATATGTGGCTTGTATTGGAGGGTTGTAAGAAAAAAGCCGCTCCTCAAGAAAGGCCACATGCAGTCACAACTGAGTATTACCAAAAACGCACCTTAAGGCTGGGTTCACACAATTTGCATGTCAGGAGCCTGTGACTGGCTCTCAATGGATCCGGTTCACACAGCTCCGTGACAGCTTCAGATCGAATTGCATAGGAATCCTTTGTGTTTTCTGGTCTGTTTCAGGTCCGAATTCAGCCACGAACTCGGACCAAATTGGACCTAAAACAGTGAACAGGGACGCACCAGACCCCTGCTGTTAGCCGCGCCGCACGGAGATGTGAACCCAGCCTAAAGATTCTGAGGCCACATGGAAAACGGTGTTATGGTCAGATAAGACTAAAATTGAATTATTTGGCCTCAAGACCAAACGATATGTCTAGCAGAAATATAATATAGCTCACCATCTAAATATCAGTAAAGCTTGTGGGGGTTAATATCCTGTTATGGGGGTGTTTCTCTGCAGCAGGGACTGGAGCACTTCTCAGAAAAAGAAAAATTGATGGGGCGAAATACTGTCAAATTTTTGAGGAAAATCTGCTGCCCGCTGCCAGAAAGTTGTCAATGGGAAGAAGGTTTACCTTCCAACATGACAATGACCCAGAGTACACAGCAAAAATTACCACACAGTGGTTGAAGGAAAAAGGCTGAATGTCCTTGCATGGCCTAGTCAGAGCCCAGACCTAAACCCCATTGAAAATCTGTGGAATGACTTAAAGACTGCAGTCCACAAACGATCACTATTAAATGAACTTGAGCAGTTCTGCAAAGAACAGTGGGCAAATATTGGAAAGTCTAGATGTGCAAAGTTAGTACAGACATATCCCAACAGACTAAAGGCTGTAATTAAAGCAAAAGGTGGTTCAACAAAATACTGACACAAGGGGGTGATTTTTTTTCCCAACTCAATGAATCTGTTTTTTTATTTTATTTTTTAATGACATGTTGGTGTTAAAGCTGTCACTTGGATGTTATAAGTTGCACGGAGTAAATACAGCTGGAAAAAAAAAAAAACGTTGTCTTTGTTTCAGGGGGATGATTCTTTTCTATACCCACTGTATCTTGATTTCAGCAAGGCATTTTATACAGTTCTACATAATGATCTAATACAAATGTAGTACAAGCTAAGACTTAACCCTTGGGTGGTTCAGTGGATATGCAGTTGGCTAAAGGATAGATACCATGTGGTCATAAATGGGGTTCACTCAGAACAGAGACCAGTCATTAGTGGTGTACCACAAGGCTCTGTACTAGGTCCTGTTCTATTTAATCTATATGTAAGTAATATAACTAAAGATTTTTGTTGGGCAAGGTATGTCTTTTTTCTGATGATACAAAGGTGTGTAATAGGGTTAATATCCCTGGAGGTGTCTAACATGGAACATGAGTTGGCATTGGTGAAAGATTGGTCAAAGCAGTGGAGACTGCAGTTCAATGTTTCTAAATGTAAAATAATGCTCCTAGGGAAAAGGAATCCTTTGAGAGTGTACAAAATTGGGGGGTACAGTGTTAGTCAGTACTACAGAGGAAAAAGATTTGGGGGTACTTATTTCAGATGATTGCAAAATGAGCAAACAGTGTAAGCAGTGCAAAAAGCTAATCGAATTCTAGGATGCATCACTAGAGGGATCACCAGCAGGAGGAAGAAGGTTCTGATTCCTCTATATAGATCTTTGGTGAGACCTCATTTAGACTACTGTGTCCAGTTCTGGAGACCTCACTTACACAAAGATCTTGATAAGATAGTCTAGAGATGGGTAACAAAAATGGTGAAAGGTCTGTGGGATAAAACACATCAAGAGCAACTTCAGGAACTTAAAGTGGAGTTCCACTCAAAAAAGTGGAATTTCTGCGTATTCTTCTCCCTGGTTTTGAGAAGTACGGTTCCCCACTCCCGGTAGACCGTGCCGCGGTCTCCCGGAAGTTCGGCCCCCACCTCCTTCCTCCGCCACCGGACAAATTAGAAAGTACAGCGTGCATGTGCAGTAGGGACCCGGCTGTAAAGCTGAAAGGCTTCACTTCTGGGTTCCCTTACCAGGAATGGCAGTGGCTGCACCCGGCAGCCGATCCGAAGATTGGCTGAGGTGCAGACATGACGGCCTCCCTGGACAGGTAAGTGTCCATATATTAAATGTCAGCAGCTGCAGTATTTGTAGCTGCAGACTTAAAAATTTTCGTGGGGGGGATGGACCTCCTCTTTAATATGTACAGGGAGACAAGACTGAAACCTTTAAATACATCAAGGGGTGAATAAGGTTCAGGAGGGCATATTTTTCAATTTGAAACCAAAATCAAGAACACAGGGACATGACCTCAAACTAACTGAAGGAAGGTTCAAGAATAACTAATATTATTTTACTGAAAGGGTAGTTGATGCTTGGAATAAACTTCCAGGAGAGGTAGTGAGCCAGTCAATAGTAAATGGTGCTTGGGAGAAACATAGATCTATACGCAGACAAAAAAGTTAATGAAAAATAAATAATTGGCAGACTTGATGGACTACTCTATCTTTTTTCTGCTGTCACTTTTCTATGTTTCTATGCCTTTGATCCTGTTAATGAGAATTCACCTTACTTTCCACATCCATGAAAGAAATGAGACAAGCGGGACTGGGCGACAGGGGCAGAAATACTAACCTGTCAGATTCTAGCACTTCTCTGTGTTACTGAAAATACAGAATACAGTCTGCGTCACCCACTGAAAAGATTTCTGGTCTCTCCCTGACCGAACAGGAATTACAGGGTAATTTTTTCCAAAGGAGGGTCACAGACCACCGTAAAAAGGTAAGAGGTAGTCAAAATAAAGGTTTGGCTAGAGTTGAAATAGGTGTGCGGACATTGCCAGTAGTTAGTAGTCAAGCTTGCAGGTTGGGAGCTCTGACTTCCTCAGCTGTATAATTCTCAGGTCAACAACTCACTCAGTTGTGAAGCCTGAGGATCAGCAGCACAATTAGCCTTAAGGAAGCAGGCAATGGCAGTACATAAAGGGTTCTCCTTGAGGATGGAATGTGTTAAGCCCTATTCTACGCTTGTTGGAAACCACACAAAACTGAAATATCTACTCTCGCTTAGACTGGCATTTAAAATAGCCTACATTTCTTTGCTATATAGAGTAGCAGAATGATAAACGATACTTACAGGCCTCTTCTTACCCACACAGACTGGGTGTAGAAGTGGAGGTCCTCGCTCAGGACAGAAGTGACAGCCTCCTCAAAATGCATCTCTCTCCCCTCACAGGAGTCCAAAGCAAATAAACTAATAGAGGGCTCCGCAAAGACCTGAAATCAGATAAATCACTTTTATAAGGATTTGAATACTGAAAATAATAGATCTTCATCTCCTACAAGGTAATGAAACAATGCAAAACAGCCACCCGACAAATCACAATGACACATCTGTGTCATGAATGTGAATGGGGTTGATTTATTAATATATAAATATATGATTTATTAATATATAAGTAGAAGAGGTCAGCCACATACTTCCCTATACCTGGTGCTTGTGGCCCTCTTGCTATGGTTATATCAATACAGATGCCAGCTTTGCCAGTCTGGTGAGGCACTGTGCACCTTTTTCCGGATTGGTATTAGCAAAAAATAAATTAACAAACCAAAAATGATAAATATAAAAAAAAAAAACAGATCTTTGGATTACCCATGACTTAAGCTACAATTCATACTAGATATCAGTCACCCTTAAAATGGCATGATTTGGGTCATGAACAGAAATGTAAACTTATTAAAGTTTTTAAAACTTTTGAACTTGTACCTGCAAGTAAGCCTATAGTAAGGCTTACCTGTAGGTACAGTGAATATCTCCTAAACTTGAACTGTTTAGGAGGTATTCACAAGCGATGCTGCCGGTGACGTCACCGAAGCATGCACACTGAAGGAATGGCATACTGTGCCTTAACTTCAGAGCTTTGTGCCGGAGCCGAGGGCTCCTGCGCATGGGACTGACATCATCGTGGCTCTGGCCATTCATACAGCCAGAGCAGGTGAACCTGAAAGGAGGACCGGGTGAAGATGGGCGGGGTTTGGTAAAAGCGCAGTGTGGGAGGGATCCGCTTTACAGGTAATTGTCATAATGTGCTAGTATGTGGTGCATGCTAGTACATTATGACGTAACCCTGCAGGGGGGCACCTACATTTTATTACAGTGGCATTTACTGGTGCTTTAAAGCTCAGATCCTTTTTTTTAAATCAGTTTTGAAAAAAATGTTGAAATGAGTAAAATCTGTGTTTCTTTCTCTTATCCATCACCTGGAACAGGAATTAAGTGTAAAGTTTTCTGCACACAGATGGTACAACTTAAACATATTTCGGGGAAAAATATTTAAATTATATAAGCGGAAGAGACCTAAAATCCAGTGACTGGCTAATAATGTATAGCACACTGGGGACAATGAACATGAGATGTGCACAGATGTCTTACATAATCCATTGGCCGGATATATTTGATCTCAGCTGCAGGACATCCACAAGATGCCAAGTCAGGGAAATGTCCCTCTTCTAACACACACACATTGTCACATGCATCAGCTTGGTAGCACAACAGCCAGCTGGAAAACACAAGAGAAGGATGATAACATTTTTAATTTACAAACCACATGATTAAATAAAAATGCATCGAAAACAATTTTAGCAACACCCACATATTGCACATCAGTTTACAGAGTAAATGAATGACTTGTGCCCTTTCCAAATTGGACAACACAATCTGTCCCTGACAGTAATTTATTACATATATTAGTCTCCATTACAGCTTTAAACAAAAGCACTAAAATATTCATATTTTTGGTAATATCATATGTGATATCACTTTATTATTATACAGTAAAATGTAAAATTGCTCTTTCTCCTCTTGCAGTGTTTCCCTAAACTTGATCTCACGTCTATATAATGAAAAAGAAGCTCAACTCCACTGCTGAGATGTCACAAAACCCCATACACACTATCAGATTATCTGCAGACTTTTGTCTTCAGATTTACCAAAACCATATAATATGAGGTCAAGCCTTAAGATTTTCGATTTGTATGCAATCAGGCAGGCCCTTGCACTACATGGTTTTGGTAAATCTGAAGACAAAAGTCTGCAGATAATCTGATAGTGTGTATGGGCATATGTCAGTCTACCTGCAAAGCATACATTGCCGGTGGATGTCGGGATGGGCTTATACAGCAGATATCAACTAGTTATGTATCCTATCTGCTTATCTGTAAAGCTTGAGGCACCTATGTCAAAAGGGGTTTTAGGATGTCTTTTGAATGCTACCCAAAACATAATGATCATGGTTAAGCTATAATAATAAGTCAAGTCACTAGTGTAGTAAAACTAAAATTTGGCGATCCTATGGATTTGTTGACTTTCTTGTAGTTTCACAAAGAAAAGTACATAATACTACACACTATCAACTTGTTCGATAATTGCTTGAAGGAACCCTTTCCTAAATGTAAAGTCTCTAAAATAAGAGTCACAATGTAACTGCAGGAAGAGCAAAGCTGTACTTTTCTAATGTAATATACGAGTTAACCAATTTTTCCCCACGACCCATAATTTCTTACTAATTATTAAAATGAATGCATGACATTAATCTGTAATAAGAACTTTGGGGGGGGGGGGGGGTTGCAAGGCGGCACTCAACTCCCTTTAAGAAAAATGTAGGATTTGTATATTTGAGTGCCCTGGGTTTGTGCTACAAGGACACTCATGAAAATAATATCTTATAATATTAAAGGTGAGCGCAGTCCATGGGGTCCCTTCCAGCTTCAATGACGGAGGCGACCATTGTCGTTATCCCGAAGGAGGGAAAGGACCCCATGGACCCCGCCTCATATCGCCCGATCTCCCTGTTGTGCACTGATGTAAAGATTCTTGCCAAGGTCCTAGCTGCTCGACTAAACGTGTGTATTCATAACTTGGTTCATCCCGATCAGTCTGGGTTTGTCCCAACAAGGTCAACCAGTACAAATATACGCAGAACTTACCTGAACATACAATTGCCAGTAGACAACAAGGGCCCCAGGGCCATTATGGCCTTGGACGCTGCCAAGGCATTTGATAGCCTAGAATGGGGCTACTTGTTTAAGGTGCTGCGCAGATTTGGTTTTGGACCTTACTTTATTAACTGGGTGCGCTTGTTGTACACAAACCCAACCGCCAAAATAAAGATTAATAATGAACACTCAGAATTCTTTAGTCTGGAAAGAGGAACGAGGCAGGGCTGCCCCTTGTCCCCGCTCCTCTTTGCTTTAGCAATAGAGCCGTTGGCCATTGCTGTTAGAGCCAACGAGGAAATACGGGGGTTTAGGCGAGGGTCAGCGGAAGAGAAGATAGCGTTATTCGCCGACGATATCTTGTTTTACCTAGGAGATCTAGACTCCTCATTAAAAGCAGCCATACAAACAATGGGGGATTTTGGCAGGATCTCAGGACTCTTAATTAACTGGGACAAGACGGCCGTCATGCCGATGGATCCAACCCCAGGTGACATAATTATCGATAACCTTAACTTTAAACCACTTGATAAATTTAAGTATTTAGGGATATGGATAACCAGGGATATAAACGCATTTACTAAGTATAACTTAGATCCGTTATTACTAAAACTTAAAGGTAAGTCTGAGGTATGGACCCGCCTCCCCCTCTCGGTAGCAGGGAGGTGCAACCTTATCAAAATGATTTGGTTGCCACAGATCCTTTATCTCCTACACAACTCTCCCCTATGGTTGGGACAGAAGTGGTTCAGGAAGATGGACTCGCTCTTTAGAGACCTGATTTGGAAGAGAGGACAACCTAGAATTGCCCTCGCTACGCTTCAGCTTCCTCTGGGGGAGGGTGGACTGGCGATTCCACACCTTAGACGGTATTTTGTTGCATCCCAACTACAGCACCTGGCAGGGAGGGGGGCCACCAGAGATCCTGGTAATAACTTACTCTTGATAAGTAGTCCACATAGCACACTCATGGAAGCTCTTGAGGCTGGCTCTTTTCCCACATGTTACCCAACGCTAACCCTGATAACAAAGCTCTGGCAAACAGCAAAGTCCATGCTGGGATACCAGGGCATTACAGAATTGGCCCCCCTGTGGCACAATAACAACTTAGAAGAACTAGCCAAGATCACCAAGTCCAGTGTCTGGGAAAAACAGGGCCTCACGCGACTAAGCCAAATGTATTCTGGCGATAACTTGAAAACTTTCGCTGCCTTGAAACAGGAATTTTCCCTCCCCAACTGCACTTTCTACAAATATCTCCAGGTGAGGCATGCAGCCCAGACGCAACTTGGATTACAGGTACCGGGCTGGGTCCAGATACCTATACTGGCGCAGCTTGTGTCCTCGGAGTCAACTAAGGGGATAATCTCGGGGCTGTATGCCAAACTTGGGGACAGGACTAGAGAGGGCGGGGGACCAATCAAGAGCAGGATAACCTGGGAGAATGAGCTGGGACCACTGTCAACGGAAGAATGGGAAAGGGTCACTGGGCAAGCGAACCGGGTATCAATATCCCCATCTCACAAGATGTCACAACTCTATTTTATGTACAGAGTATATCACACTCCAAGTAAAATGTTCAAACTGCATTGGCGGGATAATGACCGCTGTCCCAGATGCGGCCGAGTCGGGGACTTTATCCATATGTTTTGGAAATGTCCAAAACTATTTAGATACTGGACCAGTATTATTGAGGCAATTAACACGACCTTGAGGCTAAATCTGGAAGCAACGGCCAAAACCTGCTTATTAGGTCTCATGGAGAGAGAGAGGATCCCGTACAACTTTACGGACTCTATTCTACGGGCCCTCTTCCAAGCCAGGAAGCTGATCGCTCAGCACTGGCAGGCACACCTACCCCCGACACTAGAGGAATGGAATAGAAGTATAAAAACGGTAATGGGCAACGAGAGAATTTTCATACAAAGCAGGGCAACTATAGAAAGTTCCAAGCGATATGGGGACCCTGGACAACAGCATCCATAGACGAAAGGTGAATTTAGCCCTAGCATGGGTGTACCCATAGCTCAGCACCAGCTCCTTCCTTACTACTCCGCTTCTACAAGTGGTCTTTTTTCTTACGTTGTCCTTTCTTCCTTTCTCCCTTTTTTTTTTTTTTTCTCTCTTTTTTCTTTGGTTTTTAAGGATATGCTCCTGCTACTCTCCCTCCCAGCTCTTAGTGGCACTGGGAAGGGATAGAACAGTCTGTGGCTTGACGGGGGGGATGGGAGGGGGGAGGATGAGGGGGGGGAAGGCTTAAATTAAGTAGGGGGACCGCACCCGCTCTGGAATTTTCTATGCTAGTTGCCGTTCAATGTATAAGTTATCAGGGAGGGTGATGCTCACCCCGAAAGAAGTTAAGGACTCGATGTTGAATGTCTTTTGAATTTGTAAATGTCTTTCAGTTGAAAAATCAATAAAAATTTAATATTAAAAAAAAAAGGTGAGTGCATACAATTGAGCAGTTATGGCTATAACTTTAAGGACTTTACAGCTAGTAAAGTGTTGTTTTAAAAGGGAAAGTCCAACGATACCTACAGCAACCTTTTCAGAAGGTGCCAGTTGGTTAAACAATCAGGATCTTAGTTTGTGGCTCCATCCACCATAGCCCTGTTGAGTTTCTCAATTATTTCAAAATTGGGAAAATGTCTCTATGTGTAGTCATCCAAAAAAAAAAAATTGTATACTTTATAAATGAAGGATTCTCTTCAGCGCATGTTTGGTGCAATATAGGTGGGTTAATGTTAGGCTACTTTCACACTGAAGCGCTGTGGGCGCTGGCGGTAAAGCAGTGCTGGTTTTGCCGTCGCTATTCGGCCACTAGCCGGGCAGTTTTAACCCCCACTAGCGACCGAAAAAGCCCGCAAAGTGGCGCTTTTCCAGCTGAGTTTACAGCGCTGCCCCATTGTTTTCAATGGGAAGGGGCGCTTTAGGAACGGTAAATACACAGCTCCTACAGCGCTCCAAAGATGCGGCTTGCAGGACTTTTTTGACCACCCTGCAAGTGCACCGCTCCAGTGTGAAAGCCCTCGGGCTTTCACACTGGAGACACAGGAGACACTGGAGACACAGCAGCGGCGGTACTTTTAATGCTGTAGCGCATGCAAAGCACCCCAGTGTGAAAGGGGCCTAAGAAAGCACATTCTGATCTCTTCTCCAGAACTCCAGATCCTTTCCACTATATGTATTTAATGAATACTGTACAAGTAAAATGCCATCTTACCATCCCCTTAAGACCTTGAAAGACTTGGGCATGAAAGAAATGAAGTCTGACACTTCTTGTGTGAAGTCAACACTCTCCCCTTGAAAATTTGTACTTTTGTATGCTTTTATCTGCAACAAAACAAAAAAATATAATTATATCTGCAAATTCATGGGTCTTCTACACATAGATAAATTAGGTAGTCACATTCATTTGGACTTGTTCTGTGATGTTGAAATCCAAGTAGCTTCCTCAAAACTGAAGAACGTTAGCAATCACCAGAGCCATTCACACTGAAACATAACTGCTGGGGTGCACTTTCATACTGATGCAGTTGGGACAGATTTCTTTAGGATGAATTGATAAACTTTATACAAGAATGCCTTTAAAGTGTTACTAAACCCATGTCAATAAAAACTATCAATAAATGGTGTATTCCATGCTGTTCTTACTCACTCAGTCACTATGAGATTTGTGTATTTGTATGCCAATTTAAAACGGTTTATTGATACTAATTATTTATTTATACTCTGTATTCCAAAGGCTGTTTTTTTTTTTTTTAACATGTGACCAGTAGCAGAGGACTAGAAGCTCCTCCTGCTTATGTTTCCCTGCAGACAGGCTCGGAAAGATCTGGGTCATGTGACAGCTGTATATCGATTAGAAAAAATATGTTTTTTTTTATTTTATTAAAATAATTACAGTGCCATCATTCACATATAGAAATAGAAGGGACATAGTAAATGAAAAAGTGTGTGTTTAGTATCACTTTAATTGCACCTAAGGTGTCCTTGAAATCTGCATGTTTTTGGGACAGTTCAAACATGGAGCTGTCTGCGGGTCTTCATTAATACCCATGGCAGAAATGTTCAAACCAATATTGTAATGCAATGGCAATTTCAGAAACAAAACCTTAAAAAAATGCAACCCATAACAAATATACAGAAACACAGAGTTTGTGCATTTTTTCATGCATGTGCGTTTTACAAACTAATCTTACAGATTTTAACCATCACAAACAAACAAAAGATTTCCCAAGACACTTAACAGCCAGCCTGCAAAACAACCAAATTAGCTCTAACAGTTTACACTAAAAACTGAGGGTTTTGTTTGCACACAAATGCGTAAGCTGCAGTGCCCACGCCAAGGGAGAATTTAACCATCAGCTCAATGTTGTTTTACAAGCCATATAGGCCAAGCTATATAGTCACTGAATGCTGACAGATATTAGATAAACCTTACACAGTTTAGTGACTGGAATTAAAAACAATAATAGCAGAAATCAGTCAATAAGGACCTTCACATAAAAATTGCAGAACTGTAATGCCGCGTACACACGATCGGAATTCTCGTCGGAAAAAAATGACGTTTTTTCAGACGGAATTACGCTCAAGCTGTGTTGCCTACACACGATCACACCAAATTCCGACGGTCAATAACACACCGGCATAAAACATGTTCGACAGCACTATAAAAGGGAAGTTTAGTGCTTCCGAGCATGCGTCGAATTGTTTCCGAGCATGTGTCGGAATTTTGCGTGTCGGAATTGCATACACACGATCGGAAAATCCGATAGCAAGGTTTTCCGTCGGAAAAATTGAGAACAGGTTCTCAATCCAAAGTCCGTCGGAAACTCCGACAGAAAAAGACCGTTGGGCATACACACGGTCGGAAAATCCGATGAAAAGCTCCCATCGGACTGTTTTCATCGGAAATTCCGACCGTGTGTACGCCGCATAAGGCCAGCATTACATGGCTCAATATCTGCAAGCAATGAACTAGCATGAGTACCAAATACTATAGTCAGGCAGTATTAATGTAGTAATAACAATGTTTGGATAGAACCTGAGGTTCTTATAATCATACAATTCATGCAAAGAAATTTCCACTGGAAAAAAATTGAGACTGGTTTAGTTATTATTCTTTTTTGTAGTTCTGTTCATCAAAAAGCATGTTGTATCTGAACACTGGCCAAGTCAAGGAGAAAAGATGTAGATGGTTCTGACAATGTGTGATCCCGAGGGGGGAAGGCAGATCAGTTACTGCCCACTGATTGTAGTCGAAGATTTGTGATTGTGAATTATATCTTACGCCAAGCAAATCCGTTTCCATAATTTTTGAATGACTCTGGACCACCCACTGACTTCCAGATCTTTAGGATCCCAGCAGTGAGTCCAATATTTCAGCCACAGATGTTTTTTTTATAAATGAGGCCCCATAACATTGTGATTGCTTAGAAGTATAGCATCATATTAGCACTTCTGCATTTTTTTTTTTTATGGTTCAGACTAAACAAGTGGTTGTAAAGGCTTAAGGTTTTTTACCTTTATGCATTCTATGCGTGAAAGTAAAACACCTTTAATGTGCAGTTCCCCCCTCATCCCCCCTAATACCCAAGCCTGATCCAGCGATGTGCACCAGAGCAGTGGCTCTTCCGTGTCTCTCCCTTATCATTGGCTAGGAAACAGCAGCGGAGGCCATTGGCTCCTGCTGCTGTCAATCACAGCCAGTGAGAAGCTGAACCATGCTCTGTGTGTCTTATGGACACACAGCAGACACACAGAGTAAGCAGCTTGCTCTGGGACAGGAGGGCCTGCGTGAGACATGAGATGAGGAGGATCAGGGCTGCTCTGTGCAAAACCACTGCACAGAGCAGGTAAATATAACAGGTTTGTTATTTGTTACGTGTAAAACCTTTAGTATCACTTTAAAACAGTCAATAATATTGACCTTTAAAGCGGTTGTATAGGCAGAATGTTTTTTGCATTCTATGCATTAAGATAAAAAGCCTTCTGTGTGTAGCAGCCCCCCTAATACTTACCTGAGCTCCTTCACTATCCAGCGATGTGCATGAGTGCCTCGGCCATCTGGGATTCTCCATCCTGATTGGCTGAGACATTGCAGTGGCGCCATTGGCTCCAGCTGCTGCCAATCAAAGTCAGTTAGCCAACCAGGTGAGAGAAGAGGCAGGGCCAAACCACGGCTCCGTGTCTGAATAGACACAGGGAGCTGCGGCTCAGCTTGGGTGCCCCCATAGCAAGCTGTTTGCTGTGGGGGCCCTCGACAGGAGGGAGAGGCCAGGAGCACCGAATTGGAGAGAAGTTAAAGTTAAAGTTAAAACATGTTTGTTAATTAAAAAAATAAAAAAAAAAGAGAGACTTTAGTATCACTTTAAGGAGCTCACGATGGCCCAACATACTTGATAAGGAGGGAAAGATATTTTTTCCCACCGAATATCTAATGGCGTTCAAAAAAGTCCAGCTACAAAGTGACTGGGAGCACTGGTAGTTTAAAGCTGAACTCCAGGCAAATGAAAAGGACAAAAAAAATTATGCAATACTGTGTCTATTAATAATTTAGTAAATGTATTTTTGTAAATGTAAGCTGTGTAAGTACCTGAATTTGACCTGGAATCAGCCTTTATAGCAGAACTCAGCAGAGGGATAAGCAGTACAAAGAGTCTATTAACTGTGCTGCAGTGCTCATGTGCTAGTAAGGAGCATGCAGATGGGAGGAAAGAGCAGAGTAAAATAGAGTTGAGCTTATCTGTCCAATGCTTCACCTTTTTATAGTCTAGTCACAAGTTGGAGAAGGCATGAGACCTGTATTACTTAACTACAGGTGAGAAAAGGCAGGTCTTTTCCCCTGCCAGACAGGACGGCACTGTATGGCAGAGCTTTGTGAATGTCAAAACTGGATAAATAGGAATACAAATCCTTGGATGGGTAAAAGGTCTCTCATATACATATTTCATCTGTGCATTTAGTTATTTGCCTGAAGTTCACATTTAATTGATTATTTTGCATATATTTGTCCTATAATGCTGTTTTGTATAAAGCTATATTTTGCATTATATTTAAATGTTACTAATAATGAATTGAAGAGCTGCTTGTACCGAGCATGTGAGAACATTTGAGAATGGCTGCATTATACTCTACCACATATGTAATTACACTGGAGGACATTTGTAAAATTTATTTTTACTACTTAACTTAATTTTTTTTAAAGGTACTCCAGGTTTTACATTATAAATAAGCCATACTTCAAACTAAATTACTTGTGGTTTAGAAAAAAATATGACGACAAAGAAATGCCCAGATTAAAGCCAATTTTAAAAACTGTCCCCCAAAGGTGAAATACCCAAGTTGGACATAGGTATTATTATTATACATACAGCATATAAATGTATATTGTATGCTATGTAACAAGGGGGGAAATTGCATTGTACATTTGCTGGATTTTTAAGTTGCACAGCATCCTGTTAAAGCAATATGTTCATGAAATATTCATTCTTGTAGGATGCGCTATGCATTTTTCATAATCACCATACAATAAAGAGAGGGTCACTTCCAAATGATTGCCGCACATTCAAAGTGCGGCATGTTCTGTTTAAGCCAATGGTAAAGGGGGCTGCTATGTGTTGTGGAACAGAACAAAAGCCTCTTCGCTAATTCGTTCTTCACTGTTCCAGGTAGCGTTTCTGTGTTATAAGCAGAAAATAGCACTTACCAAGTGTTTGACTTCGTTGCGTCCAAGCGGCTCCTGAAAATTAAATCAACCCATTATTTCAGCATCTCTTTTTGCAACAAGACTACTTTATCATAAGTTAAAATGCTTTTACCTGGAAATACAATATTAATCAAATATAAAAAAAAAACTGGCAGCCGAATCAAGCTATTTGCAAGTCCGATGAAACTCACAGGAAGTCGAATACAAACTTGAGAGGTTAAATACTGCAGCTTTGAAATGGTAGAAGCCACTGGGAAGCCAAAATTGGTTTGGTGGCCTAGAAGTGTGACACGCCAACTGACAAACATTGTACGAGGTGAAAAGGTGATTTTTAGAAGCTCAGTCACTGCATTGCTAACAATATACACTATACAACCCGATTGTATAATCTACAACCAATTTCGTGGTGCAAGGACGTGCCAGTTTTGATACTGAATTAAAGTGGTTGTAAACCCTTACATATACCCAGTGAAGCGACTGGCCTCAGGTGATACATTAACCGCTTGCCGACCGGCTCGCGCCGATATACGGCGGCAGAATGGCACGGCAAAACATCATATGGGTACGTTGTTCCCTTTAAGAGTCGCCGGAGGCGCGCGCTCGCAGCACAGCGGGGACCCAATGCACGTGGCCGGCGGGCGCGATCGCAGGCACGAGAGCCAGCATGAGGATTTGTGTAAACACACAAATCCCCATTCTGTCCAGGGAGAGAAGACATATTGTTTGTTCCTACTAAGTAGGAACAATGATACATCTCCTCCCCCAGTCAGTCCTATTCCCATACAGTTAGAACACATCTAGGGAACACACATTTAACCCCTTGATCGCCCCCTAGTGTTAACCCCTTCCCTACCAGTGACATTTACACAGTAATCAGTGCATTTTTATAGCTCTGAACGCTGTATAAATGTCAATGGTCCCAGAAATGTGTGAAAAGTGACCCATCTGTCCGCCACAATGTTGCAGTACCACTAAAAATCGCAGATCACCACCATTACTAGTAAAAAATAAAATAACGTAAAAAATGCCAAAATTAATAAATAAATCTTTCCCATAGTTTGTATATGCTATAACTTTTGAGCAAATCAACCAATATACAGTACGTTTATTGTGATTTACCACCAAAAATATGTAGAAGAATATATATTGGCCTAAACTGATGAAGAAATTTGTTTTTTAAAAACATTTTTTGAGGGTATTTATTATAGCAAAAAGTAAAAAATATCGTTTTTTTTTTTTTTGTCAAAGATTGTCGCTCTTTTTTCATTTATAGCGCAAAAAATAAAAACCGCAAATTTTGTTTGGGTACAGCATTGCATGACCGCGCAATTGTCAGTTAAAGCAACATGGTGCCAAATTGTAAAAAGTGCTCTGGTCAGGAAGGGGGTAAAATCTTCTGGGGCTGAAGTGGTTAAGGTGAAACAAATCCTCCTACATAAGTTGTACCTGTCTATCTGCAGTCTTCTCTACATCTGTTCAAAGTGCAGAATTTATAAAGCTTGCCTGAGCTGTCAGAAAAAGGGGGTGGAGAGCTGAAGTTACACACTGCAGAGCTCAATGAGGAGAGCTCTTAGAGCTGATTGGAAGAAATGGACCCCCCATACAGCACACGGGAACAGAGCTGAGGCTGTCAATTAGCTGGAGTTCCCCCCGTCACCATTTTTCTCTTTGTGTCAGGAAAACTTGTCAGAAGTGATTGATGCTGATAGCAGAGGAATGAAGAAGCACAGAAAAGTGGCTCTTAATTGAGACACACTATACAGGGGTATGCTTAGTTCATATTTTATGTCCCAGGTTTACGACCACTTTAATACATTGTTTAGGTATGTCCCCATATTAAATTGTTTTGGTAATTCTAAAGAAATTGTACAGCAACTGTCAGATTGTATGGTGCAGGGTCAACATAACCTGAACGAGAAAAGTCAGAACACAGATGGAACAAATGTTTCTCTACAGTGTGAGCCACGCAATTAATATGTAGTACTCCACTCCGGCATAGTGCCCCAATTTAACTACCAATACTTGCTACTTATAGAGCTCAAACCATGGGGACACATTTGCTTCATCTGTCTAGCGAGTGTTTGCTACTCAAGTGATTATTTGCGTGTGATATTTCAGTGTGATCAAGCTACTAAACAATAATTGAACATACAATAAGTAGGTATATTTTTATGCAGGAAATCATGATTTTCCTGCAATATGATCACTATGAAAAGCTACTGAGCCATCATGGTTGCACGCTTTCCCAAATCCTTCCTCCCACTGCTGTAGCACATACCATAGCTTAAAACAAAAATGTATCATATTTAATAAAAAAAATTATCTTCTCTATTACTGACCCACAAAAGTACAAACCTGCTAAAACATTTTAGCTGCATCGCTCCCCATAATCCCCCATAGTAGTCATGTACTGCAGAACCATGGACAGCTCTAGTTATCTCTAGTGAGACAATTATCCACCCTCCTCCTTCCCAGCAAACACACAATACATGGCAAACAAGAAAAAGTCACATTTAGGCCCCTTTCACACTTATACGACTTGTCCCACGATTTGGGACTGCAAAGTAGCATGACAAGTAGTTCCCCATGATTTCCAATGACAGCCATTCATATTAGTACGACTTCAAGTCGTTCCGACTTCAAAGTAGTCCCTGCACTACTTTGGTCCGATTTTGATGCCACTTACACAGGCATTCCTTGAAATCATGGAGAAATCGCGGCAAAATCAATGCAAAAAACGCAGCTGCAAATTGCAGCAAAATCGCGGTAAAATCGTGGGACTTTGAAGTCACACAAGTGTGAAAGGGGCCTTACTGATGCAACATACACAATACGACCCACTGCTATGAAAATTCACAGGAGAATATAGTAAAAACATATATAGTAAAGCAGCCAGCTGTTCACACAATAAAAAACATATATAGTAAAGCAGCTAGGAGTCCACAAATTCTTTAACAATTTGTTTTAAATACATTTACTATCTAGATACATTACTTCATGTGACATTACATTTCAACATAAAACACAGCTATACTACATGTAATCTGTGTGCAATAATGCCAACACACAAAACAGAATAGGAGTTTTTAAATCGTTTTCTCCATGATCAATTGAATGAATTGAAGTTTTCAGGTATTAACAAACAAATTATTAATATCATATAGTTGCTCCTTTTTTAAAGGCATTGTAAACATTTCTACCTTCTCCTGCATTAGTTGTGCATTGATCATGTAGTTCCCTGGTGTGATTTGTTGCCCTGTATGCACAGCCTATAGTAGAACAAATCGTCACATTCCTGTGTCAGCAGTTTTTGTTTGTATAGTAACGTGGTATTCGGCATGGCACTGCACAGGTTAATGCATGGCCTTTGTCTGTATTGTAAGAGTTTACACTTCCTATATATTCCACAATCCCTGGGTCTCTCCATCTAGTGCTCATGTAGGTGAGAGCTACATATTTATTACATCTGATACAGACATAAACAGGCAGAGCATTCACAATTACAAAGAAAGCTCAACCTAAAGCAAGAAAACTTATTTTTTTAATACATTATCGCTATCATATTTGTGATGCAACACAGATGAGATGGGGGCATGCATTGGACGCTGTGTGACCCAGGACAGAAAATGATCCTGTCCTGTTGGTGCATAGGGGACCAGCTATCTAAAGCTGGATGAAAAAATGGATATGGGGGAATCAATCAGTTATGACATATAAGCTGCAGCCACAACACATGAACACATCATTACAAGGTAAGACAAACAGCACAGCACAGGGAATATATCTACACTATCTACACAAACAGCTACTTTAAACATTAAAAACATTTCACAGTGTACATTGCTTTTAATTAAGCAGATCATTCTTTTAAATAATTCAGTAAACGAATCAAACTATAACTGTGTTCACGGGTATAAAAAAATATGTATAATACATTTTTTTTTTTGCATAATCATGTAATAAAAACATAGCAACAACTTACCAGCAGAACTGGCCGGATGGACATGATTGTATTGCTGCTTCCTCCCCAGTCCACATGGCTCTTATATCGCCCTTTTTCTAGTATATACTGCTCACCGCAGTAATGTTTCTGCTGATATGCCACCCACCTAATAAAAAAGAGATGAGGTGAGTGACAGTTTATTTAATTCTGTACAGTATAAGGAATTTGACAGCCTATGGTCAGACTGCAAGCCCTTGGCATGGTGTCACTTATGAACTTTCTACATGTGTGGAGAGTTTATTGGATTGGAATGCTCTTCTAAGACCGGCCATAGACAGAGTGAATTTCTTTCCTGCAACCACAGGGGGTGGGGTTGTGTCGGAGAACAACCACTAGCAATAATCGCAATCGTAAAAATACCTAAACAATCGTAAAATCCAGCAGGCTGGTTGTACCGAGTACATTTAGCCTGCCCATACACGGTTCGAATCTCAGCCAGTTCTTGCTGAATCGGCCCAGATTCAAACTGTCTATGGCTGGTTTAAGGCTTGGCTCTTTGTTCCCCGATATCAGTTTAACTAATTGCATTGTTGCGATAGATCAGTGGTCTCCAAACTGTGGCCCGAGGGCTTGCCTTTATCCAGCGCTTGGGGCACTATTCCTCTCATTGATATGATGCATTATTTCCGCCTACTGACGCCAATAAAGAGGCTCCATTCTTTCCACCGACACCAACATTGGGGCATAATTCCTCTTATTTACAACAACAGTGGGGCCCTATTCCTTCCACTGACACCAATGATGAGCCATACTTGCTACCAACACTATTCCTCCCATTGACATCAAAGATGGAGCACTATTCCTCTCACTGATACCAATAATGGGGCACTAATCCTGCCACTGACACAAGCGATGGGGCACTATGCCTCCCACTGACACCAACGATGGGGCACTATTTCTTCCAATGATACCAATGATGGAGCACTATTCCTCCTTCTACTAACCACAGGCACTATGTATATTTTTTACTCCTACTGACTAAGACCAAAACATTTTCTGCTCTCACTGGCCCTCCTAATGTCTGAAGGACAGTAAACTGCCCCTTTGTTTAAAATGTTTGGAGACCCCTGCCACCTACGATAAACAGAAATCTAGGCCACTATCAAGTTCCCCTACTGAAGAGTATGGGTGATTGTAAGTGCTTTAATTTCCCATCACACATGATTGGGCATAAAAAGAACATCGCTTCATCATCCACAAAATCTGAGTGAACATTCACTTTCCTGTGTGAATATTCACTTTGCTACATGAAAAGTTTTTACTCTTTTAGTAAGTCCAGCCCTAAGCATCTGATTCAATGCATTGGTGGTGACTTACTAAAACTGGAGCACACAGAATCTTGTGCAGCTGTGCATGGTAACCTTTAGGGCTCTTTCACACGGACGGACCGTATGTCCGTTTTTCACCCTTCCGTTTTCGGATGAAAAACAGACATACAGGTATCCCTATGGTATAGCGGGTGTCAGCGGATGAGCATCCGCTGACACCCGCTCTCGTCCGTGCCCGCCATGCTCCGTTTCTGCAGACGGAGGAAAACCCCATTTTTTCATCCGTCTGCAGAGCGGATCGGGTGACGACGGACTCTACGGTCCGTCGTCACCCGATCTCCCATAGGGGAGAGCGGCGCTCTGACAGGTCCGTCCCTTCACGGAGTGCAGGGACGGACCTGTCATCTTCTGCTCAGCGGAGATCGCTACGGCGATCCCCGCTGAGCAAGCGGCTATCCACAGGGCGGATCTGCACTGATCCGCCCCGTGTGAAAGAGCCCTTAAGCTTTTAACTTCAGCTTCAGCCAATTAAGCTTGGCAACAAAACCTGAAAGCCGGTTGGATTCTGTGCACAGCTGCACAAGATTTTGCACGCTCCAGTTTTTAGTAAATCCCCCTCATTGTGTGAAGATTGAGTTTAATTAATCATTCATATAAAAAGCAAATTCCTGTTAATTTTTCTTATCTGCACACGACATAAACTAAAGACTAAAGTGAATCTTCACATCTATTATTAAGTGATTCTCCGCTCTTTTATTAAATCAGCTTCGCTGAAAACTATGAACTCCCTATGTGGCTAATATTATCTCAACAGTTGTTAAGAAAGATACAGAGCAATGAGCCGCTGAGAGCAAACGCCTTTCAAAGTGCAGCTAAGCATCCGCTGTCAGGTGTTCAGGAGGCCATGCTGCCGCCTCCTGAATGTCTATTATTTTCTCCTTTTTTTGACGAGTGGCAATTTTATATGGGACTAATGTTCCAGAACCATAAGCCAAGCATTTGGTTTGCAGCACAGCCCCATTGACTTGAATGGCCACGTTTGAGTCAACTCAACATGCCACATTAAATTTGCAACAATGCAAAGACGCACTGGCATGTGAACAGCACCTTCATCTGTATCATAGGCTTTAGGCCCCTTTCACACATGCGGACCGTACATTAGATCAGTTCAGTCACGTTTTTTTATCATCAGTTGTTGTCAGTAAACATCAGTTTTCATCCATTTTCATTTCCGTTTTACATCCGTTGTCAACTGTTTATGTCTGTTTTTTTTATCCGTTTATGTCCGGTTTTATCCGTTTATGTCCGGTTTTATCCGTTTATGTACGGATTTCTTTTTTAAACGGTATTTAATACGTTTTTAATGAATTATGGGAATTTTCCCATGATTCCTTGTTTTTGGGTCATAGGTTAATTGTAATGTATGCATATTAAATTACATATTTTGATGAAAAACGGATGTCAGCGGATCGGATGTGAACGGATCGTCCGCTAACATCCATTTTTCGCCCGTTCCGTTTTTTTATGGAAGAAAAAATAGTGTTTTCTTCCGTCCAGAAAAACGGAGCTTAACAGAGACGGATGTTAACGGACGTTAGCGGATGATCATCCGCTAACGTCCGCTATCCCATAGAGAAGCATTGATGTCCGTTTTGATCCGTAAACGGACATATGAAAAAACGGACGAACGGTCTGCACGTGTGAAAGGGGCCTTAGGTGGGTGGTCAGAAGGTGGTAAAGCCTCCGCTTAACCACTGCTTATACTGCCTGTGTGAAAGAAGCCTGAAAGTACACAATACTTTCCCTTTAGTGATAACATCAATGACGATTGTTCTTTGGAAAGTCTAAACTGCTTTATTTATAGCTACATTCCAGTCAGACATGACATTCTGGTATTTTAACTGATATGGAAGACAGTATATGTGATAAATGGTTTTCTTTCTTCCCATAATCCTCTCCTGTAAATGTTTGCCTTGCTTGTTAAATCATCGTCTCATCTTTTGTAAGTCTTCAAATCTGATCAGGCAACGTTTTTACCGGTTGATGCAGCACCCTACCCCTGAGCCAACATAGCCTTACCCTAACGTAATGGCATAGGAGAAGGACGCAGCACAACAAAGATTGATGTGACAAGAGGTCCTGGTTACAGTCACATTATACATAGGTACAGTTGCAACACTGTCAGTGACTGACCCTGTGTTTCCTGAAGTCGCTTTTTAAAAGTATGGTAACTCTTAGCAGCCAATCAGAATGCAGCTTTTAGTGTTTCAGGGACTTATGTTTTTACTGAACTGGAATAGCTCCTCTCATTTGACCTTAAAAAGAGCTTTTGAGTTGTCAAACATCACAGCGAGTCAATTATGAGATTTGTACCAGGTTTACCAAACATTTGTTTAATTGTTTCACAGTTCCCAAGTTTTATCTCTCTGTACATCTTGTTTTGTTATTAAGATACCTCCGTTTCATGGGCACTGATTAGCCAAGCATCATTAATGGGAAATACACTATAAAGCTTAACGACATGAAGCTGTAGTTTGCCATCAGTTGGGAATTGCAATTTCCAGCATTATAAGGCTTTAGCAGCCCACAGCAGAAACAGAATTACTCAGTACATGTTGGTATTCACTATATTTGTGCAGGAAACTGACTTTCCTGGTAGGTATATGAACTTTTAATATCAGTATTTCTTTTATAATGTAATCAGTTTAGGCTCATACTATATGAAGCGTCTGTATTTCCCCATTAGCAGCCCATTCAGTGCCTTCCTTACATGTTCTAACCTTTTTAGTGACAAGAAAGGGGGATTCCATTGATTGTTAGGAAACAGCTGGTTCTTTCGTACCTGGGGCTCAATGTGATGTAAGGCCCCAATTACACTTGAGCATTTCTGGTGCAGTTAAAAGAAAAACTACGTTGTTCTCTTTCTCTTGCTTTTCCTATGCGAGTGTCTAGTTTTCTTGCCCGCGCACTTCTTCTCCCAATAAAATATTTAAAATTTTCCAGCCCTTCCATATAGTTGTTTATTGAGGCTCCCTGTGTCCTGGTAAAATGTACTTAGTACATGCTTCACCCAGGGTTTATTTGTCTTGCTACATAGTAAGCCATTGAAAATACTGTATGTAATGCTGTAATTTATACTTTTGATCTAACTTTTGATATGTCTATACTTTCGTGGGCACTAAGGAATGCTGATTTGTCGCCCAATTGACTAGTGAGTATGCAAATCGTTTACTGTATCACCGATTAGATTTTTGCTGTGTCTCTACGGTTATGGGACACCGATGGCTTTGTATTTGTAGATACTGTTTAGTCATATACAACTCTATAGTTAACATTAATAAAAACTAAAATAAAAACTGCATACCAAATGTACTAGTAACATGAATACTGCATGCTGAGATGCAAAATATTATTCTTCCTTTATAAAATAGCCAACAGGAACACATTCTACTGATATATTTTGCAATAGGGCACAGCGAAATGTAAAAAAAAACAAATGTGTGATAAGATCTTTGGCATCATAGTCAATAAACTTGGAATCACATGACGAAAATACAGAGACCATAATGATAATAAACGGCTATAATGGCACCAGGCTTATTGTGCATTTTGCTTGCGAATTCACAGCCCTTCATCTGCATTAAAAATGCACAAGGGTAAATGGAGACATGTTTTTTTGAGATTTTTGAGCCTCTACTAGATCTAATGGTCAGCAGGACCCAAAGGAATGTCGTCGAAATGGAAACTTAAGGAGGTGAGAGGAGTCGATGGATTAAGTAGTTAACATATTGTATTACTTATCCCTTTCCTAAACTTACAGCCATTGCCTTGAGGTGATACATAGAAGTGGTGACTTGTGATCTTTCATTGATTTCCCTGGAAATGTTCAGAAGACTGACAATATGGGAACATTATATTTTAGACTTAAGTTCACCTTTTCTAAAAAAAAATAATAAAATGTACATATTTTTACAGAAAGAAAATGTGCATTAATTATTTTTTTCCTGCACAAGACTGGAAAGTATTGCACCCCTGGTCAGCAGATCTGGGGTGCAATGTCAGGCTTCTGCAGACAAGCCCTGCATCTTTCTGCCTGTACCTTCATACGGGCAGTCTGTTGAAAGCTGCAGGGCTTGTGAAAAATCATTCAGAACTACAGGCCACCACGGCTGACCGTACTTGTAGTTCATTCATTCACAGGAACACTTCAATAAGTGACCGAGACAAGATCCCCTGCTTGCTGTCACACTGAAAGGAGGGGGGGGGGGGGTGGAGGAACTGGTGGTAGGAGCTGGAACATGTTACATGTTTGACCCTAAATACGGATGGACCATGTAGCATGTTCCAAAAGGTGAACCTAGCCTTTAAAACGGGACTCCTGTTAAAACCTTTTTTGTGTTGTTCTGTGTGCAATAGGGAATGGACAGGACATGCTTTAGATCTTATATATATCGATCATTGTCTACATTACACTGCAATTTATTTATTACAAGTATTTATATAGCACCAACAATGTATGCAGTGCTTTACATACTGTACAATTGGCCTCACTTCTTCCCCCACTATATTGGTCACAGGTCCATTACAATCCCACTGAAAACCTTCCTAATGTACCTCTTTGCCTTGTGTTAGACACAACTTTTACTCCTCCCTTGTGCTGATATAAAAAGTGGGGTGAGTACAGTGAAGGTTTTTCATGCTAGTACTATTAGCTGCTGCTAAATGTCAAAGAAACAAACTCCATCACTGCATGTCAATTGTTTGCCTAAAGTGCGCAAAACTTTCAAAGCGACGTATGTGGAGAGAACATTAGAAGTCCTCTGGAATTTTGCCCCAGTAAAAACATACCTAACATATTTAATCTGGCATAGAAATGGTACTAGTAAAAAAAACACATGACCCACAACGTATATAAAAACCGCATTGATAACAAAAACGTATTAATGAGTGAGAATTTTCTGACTGCCGTAAGAACATATGTTTTCTGACCATTTAAAGGTCCTGATTACAGCAAATGCATTAACACGTAACTCAGATGCTTTACAGGTAGTGTAAAAGGCAATGGATGAACACACTGCTTTTTAAAGCTTAATATTTCCCAGGCATAATCCATTACACAGAGGAAATTGCCTTTATGTACTATTATTAATAGAGCATGGTTATGATATGACACAGATAAGTGTTAGCAGCATAGAGGAGAATGCAGCGCATATTGTAAGATAATAGACACAACTAACTCTCCTGATGATCTAGTGTGAAAAGATCACCTATTTTTCAGAATTCTACTCACATTCCTTTTTTCACATGAATACACTGTGGTCTGGTGTTGAATCCGGCCAGTTTCAGATCTGGGATTGCCAGATTGAAGAGATCCACATGCTTTCCATCCTCCGAATCTGACTCCAACAAAGTGACAGATGCTTCCAAAAAGTTCTAAAGTGAAAACAATATTTTGCCAGTAATTACACTTTGGGAGGATATAAAATCTGAACAGAAACCTTTTTTATTTTTTTTCTTCAGTACAACATACCCAGAACACAATTACTGTATTTATTGGTGTATAACACGCACCTTTTTACCCTGAAAATTGGGTGCAAATAGCGTGTGCGTGTTATACACTGATACTTCAGTTTTAGCTGCCTTGGAGGGGACAGGGAGGGGGGGCGGGACGAGCGCCGTCAGATTACATACAGTGAAAATCTCCTGTTTACTTGGCGGCCTCTGTAATAGGAACTCTCATCTCCTGGGCCGCCTTTGGACCACTGTTCTGTCTATCATAGGAGATTCTCACTGTATGTAATCTATCAGACTGCACTGATGGCAATGGTGAGGCTACTGCATTGATGGCAATGGCGAGGCTGCTGCATTGATGGCAATGGCGAGGCTGCTGCATTGATGGCAATGGCGAGGCTGCTGCATTGATGGCAATGGCGAGGCTGCTGCATTGATGGCAATGGCGAGGCTGCTGCATTGATGGCAATGGCGAGGCTGCTGCATTGATGGCAATGGCGAGGCTGCTGCATTGATGGCAATGGCGAGGCTGCTGCATTGATGGCAATGCCGAGGCTGCTGCATTGATGGCATTGGTGAGGCTGCATTGATGGCACTTGTGAGGCTGCAGATAGGCATTTATCAGGCTGCATTGATGGCAATGGGGAGGCTGCTTCAAAGTTCCTTATTTAAAATTTTAGTTTTTTTCCAGAAACTTCCCTAAAATGAATGTCCGTGTACTGAACAGTTTACCAGCGTATAGCAGATAAATACGGTGAGATCATTTTAAATGTAAACTGTTTTCTCAATGCTCACTGGGGTTTGAAGTGTCACATGGAAGCAACCATTCTCTGAATGCTGCTACATACTAGTTCCTCTGACCCCAGCCAGGACAGTGAATCAATCGTTCAGCTTCACCTTGATTGATGTACCTGCCATGAATTCGTATTCAGCTTGGTCACATAGGAGGGTCACTGTAACGGAGGGCTTCCCATCCAGGTAAGTGTGTATTCCACACATTTTATTTAAAGTGAAACTCCAGGAAAACCAGCCATATACACAGTTTAAATGCATATACTGTATGGTTACAGTTTTACCTCGAAAAAAAACCTTCATACTTCTGTGCAGTCGGTTACACTCATTTTTCACACTGCACAACCCAATGATTGACATGTGCAATTCCTGAATAAGAAATTCTTCCTCCAGATGTTCCTTTGTTATCTCTTTGCCTCCCTACTGGGCAGTGATTCAACATTATCACCTCTGTCCAATGAGCAGGAAGGTACGACCTGGTTAAGCTGGCCATAGATGGATTGAATCAAAGCTGGTTCATCAAGGATCGGCAGACATTTGATCCATCTACTGTAAGGGCAGGCTGGTTTTACTGAAGTCTATCCAGCCTGTCAGATTTTTTGCATGCGATTACTGCCAGCATCTATAGCTGACAGCAGTAATCATTGTGTTCTGCTGGCAGGAAAGGCTTCCCACTGGATGAACACAATAGCGCTGTGTTGATGGGGGAAATCGAGATATTTTCTTTCCTGCAACCCATAGTGGCAGGAAAGAAAATCAGTCATCTATGGATGGCCTTAGCATTATTTAACCACTTGACATCAGGCCATAGCTGAATGACGGCTTCTGTGCGGATGTCAATTCCCAGGAGGGCGTCATATGACGTCCTCCCCTTTCCTCGCTCCCTGTGCGCGCTCACGAGCACGCAGCGGGGAAATTCTGTGTTGGCCGTGTCCCTTGGACACAGCCAATCGCAGATCGCTGTAAATCGGCCAATCACATCGGCCGTTTACAGCGTGATCGGCGTGTCCAATGGGAGATGATCTCATATGTAAACATATGAGATCATCTCTCAGCGCCGCTCTCCCTCCTCACACAGAGACAGCGTGTGAGGAGGGAGAGATGAACGGCTGCAGCGGCCGTAAGTGCAAGAAAAAACAAAAACAAAATTAATGTGCCATCTGTCCCCACTGCCATCTGCTCCCTGCATGTTGGGCCTCTCTAAGTGGCCAGGCTGTGAAAAAGTCCCACACATGTGGTATCGTAATACTCAGGAGGAGTAGCAGAATGTATTTTGGGGTGTCATTTGTGGTATACACATGCCATGTGAGAGAAATAACCTATTACAATGACAATTTTGTTGTGGGGGGGGGGGGGGGGGGGCTTCATTTTGCAAAGAATTGTGGGAAAAAATGACAACATCAAAAACCTCACCATGCCTCTTACTAAATACCTTGGAATGTCTTCTTTCAAAAAAGGGGTAATTTGGGGGGTATTTGTTCTTTCCTGGCTTGTTCGGGTCACAAGAAATGAGATAGGCCTCCAGTACATCAGATGTGATCAATTTTGTATAATTTGCACCACAGTTTGTGGACTCTCTAACTTTCACAAAGACCAAATAATATCCACTAATTTGAGTTATTTTTACCAAAGATATGTGGCAGTATAAATTGTGGCCAAAATTTATGAAGAAAAATTAATAATTTCCTAAATTTTATCACAGAAACAAAGAAAAATGCTTTTTTTTTCCAAATTTTCTGTCGTTTTTCATTTATAGCGCAAAAAATAAAAAACCCAGAGGTGATCAAATACCACCAAAAGAAAGCTCCATTTGTGGGAAAAAAAGGACAAAAAATTAATTTGGGTACAGTGTTGTATGACTGATTAATTGTCATTCAAAGTGTGAGAGCACCAAAAGCTGAAAATTGGTCTGGATAGGAGGGGGGTTTAAGTGCCCAGTAAGCAAGAAATAGTAATGCTAAACCAGGTACTAACAGAGAGGTCTTCTCGACTGACTAAGTATGTGTGAATCAAGCTGAAGTCTTTTGCAAGTGAAATACCAATTTATTTCATTCACATTGATGAATTATGATGGATGCCTCTCTGGGGTATTATATATTGGTGGGGGTGGGGCTCAAAATTTTTTGTATCCTTACAATTACGGTATGGTGGGGGGTGGCACCTCACTGTTCTTGGGTATCAACCTTTCTCCTGGTGGAGACTTAGGTTGTGCATAATTGATGAGGCAAATGTTTGTTTTTGTTTTTTTTTGCTATTCTGTGTGTTACTGTTTTTCCACTGATGGTGATGTCTATTTGTCAAACGTAATAAAAAGAGTTTTGCAAAAAAAAGTATGTGTGCATCAGTAATGCATTGAAAAGTTAATTGCCCAGGGATATTTTCAGAGATATATTTGTTCTGCCACCAAAAGCAGGAAAGAAATTGATAGAACAAGCATGTACATTTGTTTTTTTTATTGCTTGTATTTCACCTGTAATACTGCCAGTCCTCAAGTCCTATAATTTATTCAGTACACCCAAGGTCCTGTTGACTCAGGTTTATCTGTTTGCCAACCAGGTGAAACTGGAAACAATGTTACCAGTCTTGTGTGGTTCTTAATTGGCATAACTGAACACTGATTAATCCAAAAGGAATGCATGTGGGCCGTTATGCAGTAGACACCCTTTACCGAAAACGAACTTATCTGAGTTTTCTGAGTTAAACTGTAACTGAGTGAGATGCTTCAATATTAAATTGAACTACCCTAATAATTTCCGACTTAAACACTTTTATAAGCATTCATGAAAAGAAATACATCTATTAGTACAAAAACATCTTTAAATATAAATACTGATGCATTTTATGTGTGCAGTCCAAATCCAGTTATGGAAATCTAATAGCATTTTATTCACTTACGTATATCAATAAATTGCCACTGCTTCACGGTCCTATTTGTGCCGCCTCGGGAAGCTCGGATGCAGACCGCAAGGACTCCGCTCCACTCCATCAATTTCACACTGAGGCGGTTTTAAGACGTTTTAGCGCTAGAAATAGCGCCTGAAAGCTGCCTCCCATTTTGTGCAATGAGTGCTTTCACACTCGAGCGGTGCGTTTGCGGGACGTTAGGAAAAGTCCTGCAAGCGGCATCTTTGGGGCGGCTTTGGAGCGCTCCCAAAACGCTCATGCCCATTGAAATGAATGGGCAGCACTTCCAAAATCACCTTAAAACGCTCTGAAAGCACTGCAAAACTGAATTTGTTCCTTTTTTTAAGGTCACGTGACCTTAAAAAACCTGCCCGAAAAGCGTCGCTAAAGCACCACAAAAACGATCAAGGCTTTAGCTCTGTTTTAGCGGTCCTTCAGTGTGAAAGGGGTCGAAGTATGTAAAAAAGGATGGTGGCACACCTAATAGCCAAGTTTAAAAATCTTTATTGAGAGCTTAGCATGGACACAGCAGACATGACAGTACTGCCCATAGACTGCCTCCATCCCTCCTCCATTATAGGAGAGCAAACTATGGGAGGGACTGTCTTGTCTGCTATTCATGTCCACTTTTAAATAAAGCTTTTTAAAGGTGACAATATCGGTGTGCAACAGTCCTGTTCTACAAAAGCAAATTATTCACTATAACAGTGAATCAATGCATGTCTGAGGTTTTATTGTGTTAATTTTATTATCTGCCCAAACCTTTCTTTCTTGAACACGCAAAATATTCTAGCAAGGGGTAGTGACTGTTAGCAGATCCAGGGGCTTTGGCTTTAAAGTGTTACTAAAGTAAATAAAATAAAAAAATGAAAATAAACATTTTATACTCACCTGCTCTGTGTAATGGTATTGTACAGAGAAGCTCCATCCTTCTCGTCTCGGCTCCCCGCCAGCGATCTTGGCTCCTCCTCTTCTTCGTGTATCCCCATAGCAAGCTGTATGCTATGGAGGCACGCTGTGTCTGCTAGCTTTTGAGCTGTGTCTATGGAGTCACGCTCCATGGACACACACAGCGGGACTTAGCTCCTCCCCCACTTCCTCCTCAATGCGTTTGATTGACAGCAGCAGGAGCCAATGTCTCCTGCTACTGTTTGAGTTCCTGTGTGAAGGGGAAGAGAGGGAGAAAAGATGCAGCTGTGCACAGTGCTGGATCCCTTCTCCCCTCGCTTTCCCTTCACACAGGGAAGGGCGAGGATAGAGAGCAATACAACCAATGCTTTTTACCTTAATGCAAGGAATGCATTAAGGTAAAAAAGGGTTTTAGCTTTAGTATCACTTTAAGCCTGATTAAAGAATCACTTTAGCGGGGGTGAAATCTTGACAGGGTGTGATCTGTACACCTTGGTAGAATACATTTACTTCATTGGGAGTGCATAGATAGAGTGTCATTCCTTTACTGATCTGATTCAAGAATGATTGATTCCTTATGTGTCTTTGAGAAAGTGTGGAGAGAAATGTAAATTTGATAGGCCAAAAAATAAAAAAACAGCAGAGGTGATCAAATACCACCAAAAGACAGCTTTATTTGTGGGGAAAAAAAGGACTTTTTTGCGGGTACAGCGTCGCACGACTGTGCAATTGTCAGTGCCGTATCGCAAAAAATGGTCTGGTCAGGAGGTGGGTAAAACCTTCCGAAGCTGAAGTGGTTAATGCCCTGAATCAATATGTCATTATTAAAGTGACACACAAAGAATTGGGGTGGGGGGGCACCTGAATATCAAAAGTTGGTGCTGCTATAAAGACCTATAAATAAATAGAGACAGAATATTGTTTATTTATTATTATGTGTGCACGCTATTCTCTGTGTTTCTATATTATATATATATATATATATATATATATATATATATATATAGATATATATATATATATATATATATATATATTACACACACACACACACAGTTTTGTTTTACATCCTGACCATTGGTAGTTCTGCACATATCAGCACACAAATAATTTTATTATTTCTGGTGGAGATAATCATTTGCTATAATAAGGTAACCCTCATAAAATCGTACCTTTATTATCTACCTTTGTTAGTACTTTCCTGGTCAAAATTAGCTATTATCAGAAAAAAACTCACTTTTTCTGGTTGTTAAACTTATAATACCTTCTTCTATAGGTAGAAGGTATAATTTGGCCTCATTAATGACTCATGAAAACTATGGGCTGTTAAACATTATGCCAGACCTGGGAGTTGGTATGTCAGTAGGACATCAAGATTTTCAGTGTTTTCTTTTACTTAAAGGCACACTGAACACCAAAACTAAATTCCCAGATGAACTTATGGAACAAAAAAGATCCACTGAGGACAAAATAGATTCACCCTAAAACATTCATCAGGATTAAAAGGCATTTATTTTCTTGCGTGGAGAGAAAATGCAGCCAATATGTTCAATTCATTTACAGTTCTTGTAGTGTCACTCATAATTTATTATGTGCTATGTGTCCAACCCAGTGCTGTCTTAACAATGTGATTCCCTATGCTGGGGTAGTGTGTTACTTCAATCAAACCCTTAAATCCCAACCTCCTTGATTAAACCAAAAGACAATAGTAATAATCAGTTCATAAATAATCAGGTGTTGTGCTCTCCTCCTCATGTGCCTTCACTCACCAACTCTCAATATGTATTGTGTCATTATGGACACTCCACTTGAAGACACATATAATATGATGCTAAGGAGTACTTACGGCCTGCAGATACCGAATGGACTGGAATGTGCTACTGTATCCTCCCCAAGCTTGGCAGTCCTCATACTCGCCCTCTTCTATGAGATACTGGTACCCTTTGTATCTTTCTTTTTCATAGCCAACCCATCTAAACAACATGGAAATATAAGTCAGAAACTGTGATAATCAGCAGATATAAATATAATCAATAAGAAAATTTGAATCACTTTTTAAATATATTTCATTCACACTAGTGCGATTTCAGATGCAACGTGGAGCGTAAATAATTGCATGACGATGGAAATCACATTGATTTCAATGTGTTCACATCCGTATAACTCCACACAGTGCAATTTTGGAAAAGGTTCCTTTACTACTTTGGTGCAATTATGGCTCCATAGAATATACAAATCACTTCAAAGTAGCATCCAAGTTGCACTACATTATCGCACTGAAATTTGTATCAAAATCAGATCACAGCAGTGTGAACCTAGCCTAATGCCCCGTACACACGATCTCACATTACGACAACAAAATCCATGGGATTTTTTCCGACGGATGCTCAAACTTGTCTTGCATACACACGGTCAAACAAAGTTGGTCAGAAATTGTGAATGTCAAGAACGCGGTGACGTACAACTCGTATGACGAGCCGAGAAAAATGAAGTTCAGTAGCCAGTGCTGCTCTTCTGCTTGATTCCGAGCATGCGTGGAACTTGGTGCGTCGGAATTGTGTACACACGATCAGAATTTCCGACGACGGATTTTGTTGTCGGAAAATTTGAGAACCAGATCTCAAATTTTGTGCGACGGAAATTCAGATGGAAAACGTCTGATGGAGCCTACACATGGTTGGAATTTCCGACAAAAAAGCTCCCATCGAACATTTTCCGTCGGCAAATCCGACCGCGTGTACGGGGCATTAGACTGACTAAATGAAACCACCAAACTACTCATTCAATTTCTTGTTATGTCTCGCCTTGACTATTGCAATTCCCTTCTCATAGACCTATCCCTCCATCAGCTCCATCTCCTTTTCACTCTATCATGAATGGTACCACCAGACTTGTCTACCTTATCAACCGCTAAGTGTCTGCCACCCTTCTCTGCCAATCCCCCCACTAGCTTATGATTTCCCAGCAAATGAATTGTCTGATGGATCATGAATCGGGTCATTATACGATTTTCAGATGCTTTGGTACTGTTCTGTAGGAATTTCTTACTGCTGTATGCAGTAATTTTTTACAGCCACACAATAGACAGCAGTGCAAGCTCTGTAATATGATATATAAATGGAGCCACAAGAAACATGAGCATTATTTATTAATATGGATGCCAAGTGGGACCAAATACGCATTTTAAACTGTACTAGTGTAAATGAAGCTTTAAAGCGGAATGTTGTCATTTAAATATAATGCTCAATAGCCAGAACAGATATAAATCCACTTTGTGTGCACCAAGTGCCTATGCAAACCCAGCTAATAGAGCAGTATTAAACCCAAAAACAAAAACTTATTACACTGCAGCTTACCAATTCTTAGATGTGATGGTAAACTCCCATGTATGATTTTTACCTATTGGTAAGCCTATAATAAGGCTTACCTATAGGTACCATATACATCTCTTAAACATGCACTGTTTAGGAGATATTTACTTTAGATGCAGCCGGTGACGTCACCAGCACATGCGCTCTGAAGGAACGTCGTACCCATGCTGTTCCTTCAGAGCCATACTGTAAACAGCGACTCCTGCGAGCATGCATGTGAGTGACGTAATCGATGGCTTGGCCATTCATATCGCCGAAGCCCGCGAACACGGCAGGAAGACCAGGTGAAGACAGAAGCGCCTTCAGTGGTGACAGCGCACCACTGGAGGCCTTAATTTTTAGGTAAGTCTGTTATATTGTGCTAGCATGAGATGTATAGTAGCACATTATGACTTAAACTACTCGGTGCCTATTTTTTTTCTTTTTATGTGGTTTACTACTGCTTTAAATCCATGGATCGGATCGTGTATGCTGTCGGCCCCGTCTGTAAGCGAGTGTGGCTTGTGTGTCAGAGCGGGCCAGTGTGAGTGGACGTAGAGGACATGAATTTGCCTGTGAGTGTGCCCCCTCCCCTTTTTAGAGGTATTTTCCCATTTTCAAGTTGGATAATGAGGAGGAATTCCAGCCACTGTCGGAGAGCTTGAGTGACCAGGAGGGCCTATAGACCCTGCAGAGGGCTAAGTCTGCTGGCGTATATGACCTTGCTCTTAAGGGGGCCCACCAGTTTTGGTAAGAGTCCCCCCGTATCCAGTGGGTTTTTTATATTCAAGATACCTCCATCTCCTTGGTGATGGTGGAAGTGACCTGGAGTTCATCACTTCATTGGAATCACCCCCTTCACACTGTGGAATCCTTTATTTGTGGACTCAATATATGTTTTTTTCATTTCTTTTTATGCAGAGTCTTTACCTATAGACTTATATTTGTGTTGCACTTGCACTTTATTTCACTTTATTTCATTTATTTAATCATTTTTGTGATCATTCACTGTATATGAGCACAACTTATTTATATACAATTTAAAGCGAGTTCAGCTTTAATTTGTAAGGCAGGCCAAAGACAGTGCAAATTTCTTTCCTGCAACAAAAATTTGCACGATTCCCCCATCAACACAGACAGTACTGACAGGGGAATCCCTCCTGCCGGGCAATTGTCTGCTCCGGGTTGGGGGGCAGGAGGGGGAAGCTGTCTCCGCCAGGAGAATACAGACTATTGTTAGCAGCTATAACAGCCGCTAGTGATAATCGTAAGTGAATCTGGCAGGCTGGTTAAACCCAAGTTGATCGATCGATAAACTTGGTACATTTAGGCTGCCTACACATGGTTCGAATCTCGACTGGGTCCTGCTGAACCGTCCAAGATTCGAACCATCTATGGTGACCTTAGTCAAGTCCATTTAAATCTTCTAGATTCCCAGTCACTGGGAACAGAGGACACAGAGGAGTCAGAGCTGTGGGATCAGGTAAGAGGACTAAAAAAGAAGTGTCCCAGGCTCATAACCCTACTATTGCATAGATACAGTACAATAAGTCAGCACTGTCACCTAAAAACAGGAAGTGTGTTACTGGAATGAAAACTAGAACATAAAAGAAAAAACCCTGAAAATAAAAGTAATAAAACTAATGCAGCCACCACATCTAAGGAAGTAGTCTTGCCTACAGGTTGGTGCTAAAAGCCACACCTCCCAACCTTTTGAGATGGGAATGAGGGACACCTATCAGCAAAAGTATGCAGGCATAGAACACACCCCTTGCCACGTCCACTTAAAGGAGAATTGTACAAAAAAAACAAGATTGTTTAAACCCACAAGTGCTTTTTTTACCACTACTATTCCTTTATATTGGCTTTTGGAATTTACAAATGCAGTAATTTAGAAATCAGATGAAAGGTTTAGCGCTGGAAAACACTTTTTGATAGATAAAAAGTGCATTTTATATACAACTATATAGATCAGACCAAAATGAGGGACAAATGAGGAGGAATGAGGGACAGAGCTCCAAATCAGGGACAGTCCTTCGAAATCAGGGACAGTTGGCAGCTATGCAAAAGCTCCTGACTCAGAAAACAACCGATTCAGTCTGTGTACAGTATATAGAAACTTTCATTTTACATTCCTGATTAGTAAAGTTTTTCTCAGAAATGCTTCCATTACAAACTTGAAATGTTGATGCTTTCAAAATTCTACTAAAGGTTTTCAAAGAAGAACTCACATTCCACCAACAACTCGAATGGATCCAACATCTAGGGGATCAGTATTGTCTTCATCACTAATAAGCTTCCCGATGCTGCTGACATGTTCTGTGATCTCTCTTGACCACCCTTGAAAATGTGGCTTTTCATATATAATTATCTGTAAAACCGTTCATAATTTAAGCATATTTCTGACATACAAAATGACACGCTGTAGAATTATGTATTCAAAGTTGTTGCCATAGCAATTCAATCACTTACCTTTGGATCATTTGGTAGCTGCACTTTTAATCCGCCCTGAAATGAAGGGAAAAGAATTAAGAAGACATTTGTTCCTTCCACACAATTAGGCTTTGAATACTGGAGTCACAGAGTGCAATCACTGCCAGCCACAGAAGACTACAGAAAAGCAATCTCTGAGTCGCAACTACTTTTAATACATTTTCCACGCTAATGAAAAGTAGAGGAAATGTCATCACAAAAATAAATAAAAAATGAGACAGGTTTAGAAAGAGGAGTTTTATTTAAAAGCTAAAACTTGATTATTGTTATGTATAACAACTACAGTTCTGCGGCAGACTTCGTTATAAATGTATCATGTTTCCACCAATCAGATTGTTCCCAGCACTTCCTAACCTGCAGGAGAAAAGCACTGCCTACACGTTTCATATTTGTACCATCATATACAATCATATACCATCATATACCATCAATAAGAGATTAAGGGTTTTCTTACCATTTTCAAAGGGCGCATTGATTTTACACCACATGCCTGGATTTGAGGCAGATCGCAGCCTTCCTCCAACACGGACACCGCACCGTTATATTGAGGCTCCGTATACGTCAGCCAGCTGAAAAGAGACCATGATGACATTTTTATTTTATTCGATTATACAGCACTGACATGTTCCATAGGGCTTTAGAGAGATTGTTCAACCATTTACAACAGTGTGTTTCCTCTAATGCCACGTACACACGATCGGACTTTGACAGACTTGGTCCAGCGGACAAGCCAACAGACTTTGCAGCTGAGGTCCGCTGGACTTTCAATCTAACGGACTTGGCCAAACACGATCACTCCAAAAGTCTGCCGGATTCGAACGTGATGATGTAGAATAAGGAAGTTCATAGCCAGTAGCCAATAGCTGCCCTAGCGTCGGTTTTAGTCCGTCGGACTAGCGCACAGAAGACCGGACGTCGGAAAGATTTGAAGCCAGTCTTATTTCTAGGACTGCTGGACTTTTGGGAAGAAAAAGTGCTCTGGCGCCCACACACGATCAAATTGTCAGACGGACTCTGGTCCGCCGGAAAGTCTGATTGTGTGTACGCGGCATAAGAGATTTACAATCATTCGTACCACAATCAAGCTGACCCAAACATGCACTAGAGTGGTTTTTCTAGCTATCAGACTTGAAAAATATTGGTTTAAAATTGATTTAAAATAAAAAGGTGAAAACTGGGTTGTTGCTACTGATAACAACTTCAGTTTTATTCTTATTTTATGATCTCCACTTTTAAAGGAAACCTGTACTTAAAGTGGTAATAAAGTGATATTAAAGTCTCAATTTTTTTTTTGTTTAAAAAAAAAAAAAAACCCAGAACTAGTGCCCCGATTTTAAGATTTCTCCTATATTACATTTCTGGAGGTAACCTAAAATTTCGGATTTTCTTTCACTTGCAATCATAATAGTAAACAAGACAAATTTATTTATTTATTACAGGATTTATATAGCGCCAACAGTTTACGCAGCGCTTTACAATATAAAAAGGGACCATTAATAGAAAGGGTGACTCCCCCTAATGGGGACACAGACAGCAATACAAAACTGACAGGTGTTCTAATCCCTCCAAACTATTCAAAACCAACAAAAAAAAATATGTTGCTTTAGTTATACTATCATTTTTTTTAAGCTGATCAGTAAACAAGCTTGTAGAAACTTGTCACACAAATAACAGAAATTTCTGCCCTGTAGCAAAAACCAGGAGCATAAAAAAGTATATGTGAAAGAGGTGTAGCCTTGGGAGGGGTGGGGATGGGATGGGAGGGCTCAGGGCATTTAGGTCCATGTGCCTAAGCCTCTGGTAACCTATGGCTCTCCTTACATGTATAGTCTAGATTTATTGTTATTAAACTGGGAGCTAAACCTTATAAAAATGACTTGTGTAACAATTCTAATTTTATCAACATGAAAAATTCTAGTTGCAACAAACCATACTCACACTCCTGAATTTACTGTTAATGATCGGGGGCGTTTGTCCACCAGATGTTCCAAGGATGGCACCTCTGTATGAATATGAACTGGAGAATCTGATGTCTCCTCTAGAGGGGATATTATGACCTCAGGAAAGTAATCCTGGAGAGAACAAATAACAGGCACTTAAAGTATGTCAAGGAAAAAAAGAAATAAAAAAAACATATGCTGTGCATCTCTAAACTATCGCCCATTTCCTCTCTCCTCCCACCTAAAAATCAATTGCAGGCAGTGTTTTTTAAATTTTTATTTTTTTTACAAAAAAACATTACATTTGCATACCTCCCAACTTTTTGCGATGGGAATGAGGGACACCTATCAGCAAAAGTATGCAGGCATAGGACACACCCCTGCCACACCCCCTTAAGGAAGAATTGTACAAAAAAACAAGATTGGTTAAACCCACAAGTGCTTTTTTACCACTTCTATTCCTTTATATTGGCTTTTGGAATTTACAAATGCAGCAATTTAGAAATCAATGAAAGGTTTAGGGCTGGAAAACACCTTTTGGATAGATAAAAGTGCATTTTATATTCAACTCTATAGATCAGACCAAAATGAGGGACAAACGAGGGGGGTGAGGGACAGAGGGACATTGCTCCAAATCAGGGACAGTCCCTCAAAATCAGGGACAGTTGGGAGCTATGGATTTGTTCAGCAGTGCCCCCTGCCTAGGCAAGGGATATGTTTACTTTGCTCTCCCAATGCCTCCTGGGATACCCACACCACATATTCTACAAGAGCTGCACTGTCCATTGTTCACAAAATCTCAAGACACTTGCATTGCAGGCACCTTGGTCTTGCAGCCATAAACAGAATGACATGGTGCCAAATCTCTATCTGTGCAGGCATGATTAGAGGCTGACTGCAAGAAGTAGGAAGACAGAGCTGGCTCCCAATGACAGAAAAGATAGCGGCACAGTCCTGGACCTACAGCAGAGGAGCGGTAGTGGAGAAGAGGACAACATGAGATTCAAAGGGCTTGTATGTTAATGCTACATTTAAAAGCACAAAAGGTAACGAGCATATGAATAATATGTTGCAAGACAATGTAAGTGCAGAAAAATACTTGTTGATCTGTCAGAAATGCACTCATCCCCTAAGTTCTAATGGTCCTTTCCTGGGCTGACCACACACAGCATTTTATGTGGACTGTGTGATGTTAGCCAGTTGTCATTTGCTAAACTGCTTAAAGGATAAGTATAGCCAAAGCTCATTTGGCTGTACTTCTCCTATGTATCACAGGAGTGCAATTCGTTTTGCACTCCTGTGACCCATTTTCTGCTGACGTCACCAATGTCACCGCCTCATCCCGACAATGACAGTCTGGATCCGCCAGGTGCCTGGACTGACACCCCGCCCAGCCTCTCAGCAAGCCGCTGAGAGCCTGAGACGGCCGCTCCACCCCCTCCACAGCTCAGCGCTCCAGTGAGCGAGGAGGGAGAAGAGCAGAGAGCTGTGACAGTCTACAGCTCTCTGCTCACGGAGCTGTGAAAACCGAGCGATCGTCGATGTTTGATCGCTCGGTTCTCAGTGCAGAGGCGCCGGGGGACGGATGTAGCATAGGACCCATGCTGCATCCACCTAGGTAAGTATGATGGAGAAAAAAAAACAACCTTTACTTCTCTTTTATTCTCTCCCACTCTCCTCATCTCTGCAACATATTCAGTAGTCCTAGATAAGAACAAGGAGGACTAATTTGACTCCTTGAGATAGCACAGGAAGTTTGCACAAGGCACAGGATGGCTCAGAATTTTATTTTTTTTGCAATTATCAAACATATATAAAAGAACACTTTCAATACTATATTTAATGGACTAAAAGGGAAAAAGGGAGTAAATAAGAGAAGTCTATTAGGGTTTACATACACTTGTGCTCATAAGTTTACAAGTTTAGAATTTATGATTTCTTGGCCATTTTTCTGAGAATATGAATGGTAATGAATGAATGTGGACATGAACACACATGCTGCAGAATTTTTGTATATGTGGAATTTACTAACATGTGTGGTCTTCTATGCAATAATTCTACAGTGTTCGACTGTATTGCAGTTAAAGTGTTACTAAACCCAGTAATATGAAAATAGTTCACCCCCCCTGCCTCCATACTGCCACTATATACCTTTTTGGATGATCTGTATACCACGGTTACATGATAACCTGCACAGTTTCTCCAGTGCTGAGAGTTCGGAAAGGAGATTTTCACTATAGCCTGTATACACGCCCACATGTGTGATGTCAATTTCATGTGACCTGGCTATCTCTGAGAACAAGTAAATGTTCTCTCCAGCATAAAAGACATAACTGAGCATGTGCAGGTCGGCTACTCTGCCTGTGTTAGCTGGCCTTCCCCAGATAGACAGTGCAGGAGGGGGAGGATTTGTGAATACAGGATAAAACAGCCTTTTTACACAATGCAGAGGATTAACCCCTTAAGTTCCACAGTGAGTATAATATATATGTCTTAAATAAGAATGTGATTTGATTTTCTCTGATGTTTTGGGTTTTTAAAAATGTACACAGCATGTAATAAAACAGCATCAAGTGTGCATGGCTGTTAATAATGTATGGAATCATTGGTATTTGGTTTTTAAAGGTGCACGTTGTAGGGCCACACCTTACACCTTAATTCACTTATTCATGTATAAAAGGAAGCCCAAATGCTGAGAATTGAAAAAAGCCAACTAGTTCACATTTCTACATTCAATGGGCACATTTACCATCCTGCTGACCATACAACTACCAGGAAAGTGCTATGAAAGTGCTATGATCAAGGGAGGAACACAACTAGCCTTTCGGAGAGCACAGTAAATGTACTATACTAATGTCTGATAATGAAATTATGTATAAAATCCTTATATGTGATGTAATGTGACTGCTACTATTTCCATTTAAAAATAGAACAAACACATTCAACAACTGCAAATCAATACAAGTATCCACTTTCCTTTTAGCACAACGTTCCATCGAAGAAAGATGTTGCCCAAGGGGTAAACAAACACAATGCATATATGCAATATCATATAGAGCCTACGTACCTTCACTACTCTTTTCACTGACCCTATGCTGATTTTATCTGGCTTAGCTCTGGCTCCTGGAGGATCCCAGAGGTGCAGTAACACAGCTTCCCCTTCTTCAAGGACATGAGCTTGACCTTCAAAGTGTGGCTTTTCATACAGTATCCAGCTGTGATGGAGAAATAAATACTGTAATGGGAGAAGGCAGGCAGAGAAACGCAGACACATTTCGGAAGTAAATTTACTTCGGCTTTCTTACAACCATCTGGAAAATACTGTTACATTATTACCAAAAGGCAAACACCTACACACATACTAGCACTCAGAAATACATCACATAGAAACATACACATCTGCAAACACTTATACATGTATTTTCTATAAGCAAATAATAAGGTGGAAGTCATAGTATAGCAATTCATGCCAACAACCAGTCGTTTTTTTTCTCTGGTATAACTCATTTAATTTGAAAAATCAATTAATATATATATTTTTTGGGTGGTACAATATTTTTATTGAGGTTATGAAAGTGATAAATGAAGTTATTTTGTAAATAAAATGGAACTAATATAAGATATACCGGTACACATAAATCAAATGCAAGATATAACAATGTAGAAGAGAAAATAAGAAAATTTAAGGTGTGATAATATTCAAGTATGGAGAAGAGTTCATAATGAACAAACACCAAAAGAGCAAGATAAAAATGTTCAATTTAAAAAGAGTGAAGTAACTGCATAAAAAAAAATGATTAAATAAAATAAATAAATAAAATAAAATATTTGGGGGAGAAGAGAAAGAGTAGACGGAAATGGTAAGAAAGGCGACACAAGAAAGTGAAGCTTACTGATTTCAGCTTTTGAAGTATAGAGAATCTTAACATAGAGAAATATTAGAGAGAAAGCAAAGAATTATCAGTATCAAGTTCGGTCGTATAATCTAACCATGGAGACCATGTATTCAAAGAGTGAGAATGTTTATCAAGAAGAATTGAGGATACTCGAGGCAGAAGAGGAAATTACGTACCTCTCTGCAGCGATGTTAGGATGGAAGTACACCTTTGTACTTCAAAAAAGGTATGAAAAAGAAAAATATATATAAAAACGAGGGGGAGGGGGGGTGGTCTTTAGTTTAAGACCTAGTTGTAGATTGGGTGGAACTCCGCTTTAAGGACAAGGCAGTTTGCCTTGTATGCTATGAAGTCACTTTACACCACTGCAATTTGGACATTTCAATAAAGTCCCCCCCAAAATTTTAACAAAACAGTTCATGAATCAGCACTGTTTCTCCCAGTGCACACAAGTGGCTGTGGTGTGAACGACCACTACAGATGCAACTTATATTTATCTGTATATATATATATATAATTATCTTTTTACGTTATTTTGATTTGACACACTTATTACAGCCAGAAACAGCAGTCTACACTACCTTTCACCTGACTGGGCAATAATGATGATACGGACCCACTGTGCAAAAAACAGGATGGAGGCGAAGGGCAAAGAGCAGTCATTGGAAGAATTGCTGGTGTGTGAATATAAAAGTACAGTACAATAGCTGCTGCTATCACCAGGATGTTATCATAAAACAACAATGAATGAATATCTAAAAAATGTGATAGCGCTGCTGCAATCTGACAAATAATACATACATCCAATAATATACAATAAACGCATGTGCTGAATAAATATACAATCCAATAGTAAATGTATAAAAAAAGTTGATTGAAACAAAAAAACTTCTTATTATAGAATGTGTTTTAAATTACACTGTGAGAAAAAAGTGCTTCTCGAGTAAAAAATTTAAATAAATCCAATACTGATGTGCGATAAACGCATGTGCTGAAAAAATGAAAAGTCCAATGATAAAGATATATTAAAGTTAATTGGAACACAAAATCTTCTTATATAGAGTGTGCTTCAAATTCCAAACTGTGCTTCTCAAATAAACCAACAATCTGTGACAAGTGCTCCCTTCACCAGATGAAATGGCTGCTCACCTCCTCTTTAGACCCTGAAAAAAATCAAACTCCCTCACAAATAATGATAATTCCCATCAGGAAAAAGACTCCACACTGATCTTTAATGGTTCCCACCTATTTTTGCATGTTGGTCTGGAGTTGCTGGTGATCATCACGGAGGCAACCTTTAAAGGAGATGTATACGAGGTGCAAATCGTGTTTGATCCTTGCAGGACCTTGGTGGGAACCATTAAAGATTAGTGTGGAGACTTTTCTTGATGGGAATTATCATTATTTGTGAGTGAGTTTGACCCTTTCAGGGTCTAAGAAGGAGGTGAGCAGACATTTCATCTGGTGAAGGGAGCACTTGTCACAGATTGCCGATTTATCTGAGAAGCACTTTTTTCTCACAGTGAAATTTGAAGCACACTCTATATAACAGTGATGGCGAACCTTGGCACCCCAGATATTTTGGAACTACATTTCCCATGATTCTCATCTATACTGCAGAGTGCACGAGCATTATGGGAAATGTAGTTCCAAAACATCTGGGGTGCCAAGGTTCACCATCACTGCTATCTAAGAAGATTTTGTGTTCCATTTAACTTTCATATATATTTGATATTATATATATGCTGGAATACCCATCCACGACCCATATTCAATGCCCTGGCTGAGGGAAGGAGGTTCTCACCCAAGATTTGATGGTACAAGGCCCCATCCATCGTCCCTTTGATGCAGTGAAACACCTCCAAAGCATAATGCTTAGCAGAAAAACACCTCCAAAGCATAATGTTTCCACCTACATGTTTGACGGTGGGGATGATGTTCTTGGGGTCATAGGCAGCAGTCCTCCAAACACGGCAGGTTAAGTTTATGCCAAGGAGCGAAATTTTAGTCTCATCTGACCACAACACTTTCACCCAGTTCTCCTCTGAATCATTTAGATGTTCATTAGCAAACTTCAGACGGGCCAGTACATGTGCTTTCTTGAGCAGGGGGACCTTGCTGGCATTGCAGGATTTCAGTCCTTCATGGCGTAGTGTGTTACCAATTTTTTCTTGGTGACTATGGTCCCAGCTGCCTTGAGATCATTGACAAGATTATCCCATGTAGTTCTGGGCTGATTCCTCACCGTTCTCATTATCATTAAAACTGCACGAGGCGAGATCTTGCATGGAGCCCCAGACCGCGTTTCTTCCATTTGCGAATAATAGCACCAACTGCTGTCACCCTCTCACCAAGCTGCTTGGCGATGATCTTGTAGCCTATTCCAGCCTTGTGTAGGTCTACAATCGTGTCCCTGACATTCTTGGACATCTCTTTGGTCTTGGCCATGATGGAGAGATTGCAATATGATTGACTAATTGCTTCTATGGACAGGTGTCTTTTATACAGGTAACAAGCTTAGATTAGGAGCACTCCCTTTAAGAAAGTGCGCCTAATCTTAGATTGTTCCCTGTATAGAAGACACCTGGGAGCCAGAAATGTTGTTGGGATCAAATACCTTTTTCACTCATTAAAATGCAAATCAATTTATAACTTTTTTTGAAATGCGTTTTTCTGGATATTTTTGTGGTTATGCTGTCTCTCACTGTTAAAATGAAACTACCATTAAAATTATAGACTGATCATTTCTTTGTCAGTGGGCAAACATACAAAATCAGCAGGGGATCAAATACTTTTTCCCTCACTGTAACTGGAAGGAAACATTTATACGCCATAAGTCTGTTTATGTTGAAAAAGCAGAAACACTCTCCATCTTTATGTATATTTTTTCTTATTTCTTTCAAAGCTGTTATTTTTCTCCCTTTTGTAAACATAGCCAACACAGAAAATAAGCAATTTCCTCTTGAAAGCATAGCTGTAAATTCTGTAGACGACTTGCATGCACTAAACACATTCCAGACAATATTAGAAGAAGATGAAGTGGTCACTCTAAAGCCAGCCCATAAATACTAATGTTTAACGGCTCTAATAAGGGAGCTAAAGAGCATCTCAAAGGGGAATGTGAAATATTTCACAGGTGCCGGCAGCTTTGCCAGGTAGTTGTGCCCGCTGGTGAAAGCTTAATTATCCAACATGCACAATGCAGATTTTGTCTTTGAAGTTCACATTTCGGAAGTCGCTTGTTACTATAGAAACACGGGATTATCCTGCTACTTATAATACCTTCTAGTTTACTGCAATGATATTTATACTAATATAAATGTAAAACATGCTAAAGTCAGCCCACTTTATCGTGGCATGGATGAAGTTTGTTTTTTAATGAAGAAAACAGGATAGAAGGCTTGGAAGACCATGGCAAAGGAACTATTGAAACTTAAAGCTAAACTCTGGGCACAAAAACTTTTATTTAAATATATTCCTCAATAGCCGCAAAGGATTTAAATCCACTGTGTGTGCACCAAATTCCTTCGGGAAACCAGTTACCATGTATAAGTAGCAGAGACATCATCACAGTGCTGTACATATGAGAGAAAAAACAGAGGGCGCATCAGCCATGCGCATTACCTTTATAACATTAAAATGTATTTGTGGGTAAAAAGATCCACCTCCTTACCAAACGTAGCCCTGAAGAAGAGGGGATACCCCTCGAAACACGTCAGCCCCTCTTTGGAAGCTCATTCCTTTCCAGTCTACTGGCCAGCAGATCATTTTGGATGATTCATTTGATGGACTTGTATATCTGCTTGATTTTATCACTCGTTTGTGAGTGTGATCTTTTTACCCACAAATACATTTTAATGTTATAAAGGTAATGCTCAAGGCTGGTGCGCCCTCTGTTTTTTCTCTCATAGTTTCTTCTGGATTCGCCCTGACCTGTCGAGAGTGGCAGCACAGCCGATGCGCTGGTGGGATTATGCAGAGAACTTCTTCCCTGCTAACCACACGGCAATCTTTTGAGCGCAGGAGCTATTTCTTTTCGTATCCAGTGCTCTACATAGCCTGTGCAAAAAGCAGAGGCCTTGCCCATTACAGGCTGCCTGCAAAAAACGATAGGAGGGGGCGGAGACAAGACCAGTCACCCTGTACAGGGGAGAGAGATGCAGTGAGCGGTCTTTATTACAGGAAGCTCCTACACAGCGGCATAGATTCACACTAGACTGCTGCACAGAAAAATACACAAAGGACACTGAGAATGTAAGAATACACATGTCTCTTGTATTTGTATATTTGTTTATCCAGAAGTCCAGCCTTAAATACTTTCTAAAGCCTAATTTTTAGTTTTGGATAGAGTGGTGAGGAGAGGAGTTAGTTGTCTAAGAGTGTTTTTTCACTTTAGTGAGATTTCCTCTCACTTGCTGTTGTATCCACAGGACAGGAAGTAAAGGGAAAATGTTAACTATTCCCCACTCCATCCAATATGAAAACAAAATTGGCTTTAGATATACCTTAACCGCTTGCCGACCAGCCGCCGTCATTATACTGCGGCAGGTCGGCGCGATCCCGCGAGCCATCGTAGCTATACGTCGGTTCCTTTAAGCGGGATAGCAGGCGCGCCTGCTGCACTGCACGGGTTGCTGATGCTCGTGGCCAACGGTCGCGATGAGCACCGGCCACGAGCGATATCGGGCACAAGAGGCAGAACAGGAATGTGTGTGTAAACACACACATCCCTGTTCTGTAAGGAGAGACAAATCGTGAGTTCCTAATAGCTAGGATCTGTCATCCCCTCTAGTCAGTCCCCTCCCTCTACAGTTAGAACACACAGTCAGGGAACACAGTTAACCCCTTGATCGCCCCCTAGTGTTAACCCCTTCCCTGCCAGTGACATTTATACAGTAATCATTGCATTTTTTATAGCACTGATTGCTGTATAATTGTCAATCATCCCAAAAATGTGTCAAAAGTGTCCGATGTGTCCGCCATATGTCACAGTCACGATAAAAGTCGCAGATTGCTGCCATTACTAGTAAAAAATAATAATAATAATAATAATGCCATAAATCTATCCCCTATTTTGTAGATGCTATAACTTTTGCGCAAACCAATCAATATACGCTTATTGTGATTTTTTATTACCAAAAATATGTAGAAGAATATTTATCGGCCTAAACTGATAAAAAAAATTTGCTTTTTTTAACAGTAAAAATGGGGATATTTATTATAGCAAAAGTACAAAATAGTGTTTTTTTTTTTTTTTAAATTGTCGCTCTTTTTTTGTTAATAGCGCAAAAAATGAAAACTGCTGAGATGATCAAATACCACCAAAAGGAAGCTATATTTGTGGGGAAAAAAGGATGTCAATTTTGTTAGGGTACAACGTCGCACGACCGCGCAATTGTCAGTTAAATCGACGCAGTCCCGTATCACAAAAAATGCTCTGGTCATTGAGCAGCCAAATCTTCAGGGACTGAAGTGGTTAAAAAAGACCCTCCAGTGCTGCCGATATCTCCCTCACATAGTTTGTGTCTGTGCCCACCTCCTTTCACTATTACATATTCATTAGCAGCTTTTTTTTCCTGGCCCACATCTGCTCTGCTCTGCTTTTAAAACATGCAAAAGAGATAAAGTAGCTACAGACAGGAGGTGAAATCTCTGCAAAGGGACACTGTGAAAATATATTTTTTCACAAGAATGATTTGCATTTTTAAGCTTATAAACTACATAATGATTATAGCAATGTGTAAGCATGTTTTACCCACTTGCCCTCTGGAAGGTTTACCCCCCCTTCATGACCAGGCCATTTTTTGCGATATGGCACTGCATTACTTTAACTGACAATTGCGTTGTCGTGGGACGCTGTAGCCAAAACAAAAAGAGCTTTTTGGTGGTATTTGATCACCTCTGCGGTTTTTATTTTTTGCGCTATAAACAAAAAAAGGCCCGAAAAAAACAAATATATTTTTTTTACTTTCTGCTATAAAACATATCCAACAAAAATCGAATTCCTTAAAAAATTTAGGCCAATATGTATTCTGCTACATGTTTTTGTTAAAAAAAAAATCCCAATAAGCGTATATTGATTGGTATGCGCAAAAGTTATAGCGTCTACAAACTATGGGATAGATTTATGGAATTTTTATTTTTACTAGTAATGGCAGCAATCAGCGACTTCTAGCAGGACTGCGACATTGCAGCGGGCAAATCGGATACTAAGTGACACTTTTTGGGGACCAGTGACACTAAAAATAGTGCTAAAAATATGCACTGTCACTGTACTAATGACACTGGCTGGGAAGGGGTTAACATCAGGGGCAATCAAAGGGTTAAATGTGTGCCTAGGAAGTGCTTGCTAAATGTGTGGGGGTCTGCTTTTGCTATGAGAAGGCAGAGATTTATGTTCCTGCTTTGTAGGAACACAAAAATCACAACCTTCCCTTCTCACAGAACGGCGACCTGCCTTGTCCAATCACAGCGGGAGTGGGTCGCCGGCAGCGCACGTGCGTGCCCCAGACCCAAAAGTGCAGGATCACATACAGGTACGTGATCCTACCCTGGGGAGCCGCATTGCCACCGTATATTTTCAGTATATGGTCAGCAAGCGGTTAAAATCCACACAGTTGGTTATGACAAACAAGGTCTTTGTAAAGAATAATTCCAAACACTGGTATATTAGACATAGTTACATTGGTTCAGCTACCCGATGCCCCTGGAAGCTGGAAATCACTGAAATAGACACCTCTACTCAAGTGATCTCCACTTGCTTACTGGTCCTGTGCTGAGCGGCTGCTCTCCTGTATTAAGAACACAGAAAGGGTTTCTTGTTAAAAAAAAAAAAAAAGAACACAGAAAGGCATGGGCACCATTCAGAGAATTGCCCTGCCCGCCTTACCAACTTGTTCAATTAGAGAATACTTTGCATTCATTCAGAAAATCCAAAGCATTCTCTTAATGGCACCTGTGCTGAATGGCCAACCTCTTGTGTTCAGTAAGCCAAGGTGCAGCCGCTCAGCACAGGACCTTGAAGTTAGTGGCGATTACTGGAGTATCGGTTTGTACTTCTGGCTTCTGGGGGCATCAGCCAGGTGTGGTATATATATATATATATATATATATATACCGTATATATATATATATATATATATATATATATATATATATACACACACACACACACACACACACACACACACACATTAGTCCAAGCTAGACCAATATAACTATGTATAAAACACCCATACCTGGAATGATTCTGTAGCTACCCTGGCGGTATGATTATATCAGATTTTTGAAACTCAAAGCGGTACATTGTTTTACATAGAAATCTGGCATTTTATATTGTAGGCCTGTAATTCTTAGGAATAACACATTTAAATCTGTCCAAACAAGAGTCTAGTAGACATCCCGGGTATGATAAAGTTTGAAACACGAAATCATAATATAATAAATAATTATAACAAATAGTATGAATTCAATTCTGCAAGTGATTCCAATTTACTATCGCTGTTTTCTAGCTGGTCTAAAACTGCTTTTGACGTAAAGGGACACTTTTTGGTTGCTGTGGACAATCTCAAGTTCCCAGGCAGAAAGAATATATATAATATAAAACTGCATGCAGGGCACTGGACAAACCACTAGGGACAAAAGGGATGTGAAATTATTTCATACAGTAATGTAATCTGTAAGATTACAGTGTACTGTATGTGTTATGTTTTTTGAACTTTTTGAATTTGCCACCGGGCTCCGCCCCCATGCGGCGCAATGCTCACAGGGAACGGAGCCCGGCATACAGAGCATTGGGTGGAGGACACAGCCCATGGACACAGCAGGGGGACATCGCAGGATCCTGGTGACAAGGTAAGTAACCTGGACCAGGATTCTGCAATGCAATCCCGAGTGTTACCGCTAATGGTACTGAAATGTAATCCCGCGTAACACTCAGGAATACCGCCAGGGAGGTTAAGAGTCAGTCTGTCCATAATGCTAAACAAGCCTCAGGGCTCACTCTGATGGTTATGGTATTTTTAGCGATGCTGCTCTCCTTAAGCGGGGAAACTCCAAATCGCTTCAAAGAAAAAGCGCTGAGGAATTCATATATTCTGGTCATGCAAACACCTCACTAGCTTTTGGCATAGTATATTTTGGCAAATCTCCTCTATTACTGCCATCTTCACACCCCCCCCCCCAACCAGACCCTGGAATGGCTTTGTTAAACTTGGGCATTGAAGCTTTCCCTCCTAACATCCGCATAGTAATCACACACATATTTTTAGCAGCCAGATACCTAATAACGAAAAACTGGAAATCGAATGTAGTACCAAAAATGTCTGAAACGCTCAAAATCACACAATCCCACTAAGTCTATGAATTACTACTTGCCAATAACTAACTCTAGGAAGAAATTTGGCATGCAGTGGAAGATCTGGAGGGAGTGGCTTAATGTGACCCATTGATATGTCTGTACTGAAAACTTTGCTAACCAACAAACCATAATTTCATAGTTACCCTTCCTGATCCAATTGTTAACTCAAGATTGTCCATCTCAGCACAACCCAACCATTACCCTGGTTCTATGCCTATCACTTTCCCCTTGTTATGTTTTCCCACCCCTTTATTATTTTTATTGTAATCTATATTTTTCTATATTTTTTTATTTTTATTCTCTAATACTTTAATCAATGCCTTATTATAGGTATTTATATAGCACCAACAATTGACACAATTTTATATATATATATATATATATATATATATATATATATATATATATATATATATATATATATATATATATATATATTGTATAATATATATATATATATATATATATATATATATATATATATATATATATATATATATATTATACATTCACATTAGTCCCTGACCTCAAGTAACTTACAATTTAAGGTCCCTAACTTGCATTCATACACATACTAGGGACAATTTAGACAGGAGCCAATTAACCTACCAGCATGTCTTTGGAGTACAGGTGGAAGGCAGAGTACCTGGTGGAAACCCACACAGGCACAGGGAGAACATGCAAACTCCTTAAGGTAGCGCCATGGTTGGGATTCGAACCAATGACCATAGTGCTGCTGAGCAAAAGTGCTAACCAGTTAAGCCGGCCATAGATGGTTCAAATCTTGGCTGGTTCAGCAGGGTCCGTCCGAGATTTAAACCATCTATGAGCAGGCTGATTGTACCCAAGTCGATCCATCAATCGATGTGGCTATATATTACTGTATTCTCCAGGCTGGGATGGCTTCCCTGTGGTTGCAGGAAAGAAAAGCATATAATCTATGGCCTGCCTTAGCCACTGTTCTCCAGCAGCTACCATAAATTGAAATATTACTTTCTGGAGGGCAGACCATATAATACACATCATTTCTCAATAACGCTCTCTGTCTACATCTAGGGAGGTTTGGGGTGGATGTGTTACTAGTCAAAATTGGTTGCAAGGCAAACTGTACATCTGGCCTCAGAAGTGCAAATATTCTGTTGAGCTTAGATTTACACAACATGCTTTAAAGTGATTCTGTCTTTCAGTGTAGTGGTTGTTAACTTTTTAGCTCCTTCCAAAAACTGCTGCTTTCCAAAAGACTTCAAAGAATAATGAGAAATGAAGAAAAACTGTTATAAAAAGCCAAAATACATTGAGTAACAAAAACAAATGAGGTGCAACTGATCATAGTTGTTTTTTTGTAATAACAGTTGTCAAGTAAGCAATAAAAAGGAAATAGCATTAAAAAGGATATAAAAGCTACTTTAGTACAATGTGTGGCAAGTTGGTTGAAATTCCAAATGTGTTTCCTATTTTCCCTTACCATCCTCTGATCACACGAATATTTACACCATTTGGGAACACCCAGGATGTTGCATCAAGAGCGTCTCCTTTTAGTTCAATCTTGTTCTCGTGATGTACAACATCTGACAGGATCACCTGCATTGAGTTAAGATAACAACATCATTTGGCTCAGTCTGTAGGCACTTAATCAATGTTGACATCAAAGTTTAACCATGTCTTTGAAACATCAAAGATCTATATACCGGTAGTTAATGTACATGAAAAAATGTAGTTATGTATCACTTAAATGGATGTACACTGTACATATAATGCTGTCAGAGCAAAATGTATGCCCTTCTAGTACGTGGACCTGAAGTATAGACTTCCATTTTTTAGGGTGACAGGTTCTTGAATTCCACCAGGAACACATGGACACAAAGATGTTTTATTCTGGTTAGAATTATTTACTCATTTCAGTGGTTTCAAGACCAATGCATGACTAGACTGCATTGCAGCTCTTAAATCGTCAGTTCACTGCAAATTAAATGTTAATTACAGATAGAGCCTGGTGGGCTAAATTACATTGGTAACAAAAGGTATGTAAACCCCTTAGTATTGACTGGTTTTCTGCAGTAATTTGTCATAAAATGTGTTCTGGTTCTCATCTAAAGCCCCATACACATGGGCTGAAGGTCAGGAGACAACGGCTGGTTAAAAAAAAAAAAAAACTGTAGTGTATACCGCCTTAAGTCGCAACCATACACAAGCACAATGTGTTTACACTGATAACACACAAACAATTCAAATGTTTTGTGTCTTTATTAAACACAACCATAACACATTCACAGTGTTGGATGAAAAAGAAGTGGACCCTTGGAGTTAAAAGCTGGTCAAACTTCCTTTGGCAGCAATGACTTCAAGAAAGAGCTTTTGGTAGCTCTGGATCAGACCTGTACAACGTTCAGGAGGAATTTTTCGACCAGTCCTCTTTACAAAATTGTGGATAGGAATGTAGCGCTAAATGTAAATAAGCATACAACTAATATACAGTGCCCAAAAAGTGACTCAAATAAAAAAACGGTATATATCGGAATTTCTCCCTGTATAATAGTGAACAACAAATGTCCAATATAAATAAAGTGCAAATCAATCAATGTCAATGTCCCAGTGAGGTGAAATGATAGTGATATCAAAAAACACGGATGACTGGAACTTGGTCCTCTCTCCAAACACTTTCAGTGATGAATATAGAAAAGGATGTGTGCTTACCAGAGCAGGTGGACCCCCTGTCAGCGAGCCATGCTTAGAGGAGAGGTTGCTTTGGTGGAGCCATGCTTAGAGGAGAGGTTATAAAAACCACCAGGTGAGAGTGGCTGGCCTCTTAGTCTGAACACATGGAGGAGAGAACACTTCATGAGAGCCCTCACCATATTCAATAGTGGTGATTTGACATCAGTTCATGTCCTGTTCATCCTTTGGATCCGCCATCTGGAAATCGTAGTTCCTGCTCTATGGTCGTGTCCCATCTTCCATTTGGGTTGTCCATGGTTTGGCCATCTGTACTGCTTCAGTGAAAGTCCCATGGATTCCAACAGTCCATTTTGAGGGTGTCCAAACCTGCCGGTTTTCGGATCCTATATGCCTGTTTGACTCCCTGTCGCTGACAGGGGGTCCACCTGCTCTGGTAAGCACACATCCTTTTCTATATTCATCACTGAAAGTGTTTGGAGAGAGGACCAAGTTCCAGTCATCCGTGTTTTTTGATATCACTATCATTTTACCTCACTGGGACATTGACATTGATTGATTTGCACTTTATTTATATTGGACATTTGTTGTTCACCATTATACAGGGAGAAATTCCGATATATACCCTTTTTTTATTTGAGTCACTTTTTGGGCACTGTATATTAGTTTTATGCTTATTTACATTTAGCGCTACATTCCTATCCACATTGCTCCTAGAATTTTTGTCACATTTATATGTAGCTGCTTTGGTTGTAGCCCCTTTTTCTTCTTCACCATTTGGGTTTAGCGCAATAATTTTTTCCTTTATCCTCTTTACAAAATTGCTTCAACACAAACACATTTGAAGGATGTCTAGTGCGTGATTATATTACAATACTGGCAATGACGAAGAATTTTACTCATCACTCATCTGTACACTTGCACACTTTTACTCGCCTATACTCAACATTACTCAGGTCTTTACACACACTTTTTTGGCCCCTTGCACACGGGCATCACAAGTTCCTGAGCATCAGTAAATTATGATGACCATGTGCAAGGGGCCTTAAACTTTTGCTTCATTAGTCCACAAAACATTTTCCCAGTAGTGTTGTGGTTTGCCAAGATGCTCTTTGGCAAACTTCATGCAGCAATGTTGTTTTTTTGGAGAGCAGCAGCTTTCTTCAAGGTGTTTTGAACAGGCAGGGTGTCCATGACAGAACGGTATCTATAGTAGACTCATGAACAGGCATAATAGTCTTAATCACAACCAGAACAGTTTCTATGTGACACTTTAAAAAAACTAAAATAATTTGTGTGTTGCCAGCTAAACACTAAATACAGGCATACCCCACTTTTTGGTACACAATGGGGTTTATTTACTAAAGCTGGAAAGTGCAAAATCCGGCTCACTTCTGCATAGAAACCAAAGAGCTTCCAGGTTTTATTACCAAAGCTTAATTGAAAAAGCTGGGGTTAGAAGCTCATTGGTTTGTATGCAGCAGTGAGCCTGCTTTTGCACTTTCCAGCTTTAGTAAATAAACCCCATTGTGTACTTAAAAGTGGGGTATGCCTGTAGTACTAAATAGTAATTCCACAACACCATTCAGTTTAAATTAAGAAAACAGTGTAGCGCAGCAATTATTCATAACTCCATCTAAAAACAAATTCAGAAAACATATATAGCTACGAGTATATATATGTTACCAAAAAAAAAAAAATTTAAAACAGTCCAGGGTTCATAAATGAAAAGAAAAAACTATTTCCATGTCATGTCAAATTGCATACCAAATCGGCAGCAATTGCTGGCAATGGCAGTGTCCGAATCGGTGTGACGCCACACTTATTCCCAAAAGTAGTTTCTGTACTACTTTTGGCAATTTCAGGGTGCGATTTCCATTGCCCCCCGAAGTTGGGACTGACATGCGGGAATGAAATTATGCAAGTTCAGCTGAACTCGCACGATTTAATTCCCGCATTCAGTGTGAACCTAGGCTCAAGGCTGTGCAAGCAACTCACCAAGGCCTCTCTGTAGATGAGGATATATGTATCTAAAAGGTTTTATCTGCTGGGGAAGCCAAACCCTATAGCAGTCTAAGGGATATGGTAGCAGTTCCTACACTTCTTTTACATTTTACATTTAATTTCCTTGCATCCCTAGTTCCATGCTGAACCATATTTGCCAACATAATTCCCCTAAATCAGAGCACCTCATGGGTTTTACCCATTTAAAAAATACCCTGGTTTCACTATTAGGCCTCATGCACACGGGACATTTTTGGACGTTTTTACAGCAGCCTATTTTGGCTTCAGACGTTTTTTTCTACAGTCAATAAATTCCCCATCATGTTATCCTATGTGTCCATGCACACATAGACTGTTATCAGCAGTTTTTGGCTGGGGCGTTCTTTGGCTTTAAAAAACAAAACAAAACTAGTGGGTTCTGAGAGGAGTTTTTCAGCTGTTTTCGAATGTCAAAAAACGCTGATAAATGCCAATAAACGTTCAACAACGTGTCTCACCAGCGTTTTTTTACGTTTTTGATCCATTAAAAAAGAACGCTAAAAAACGCTAATAAACGCTATTGCAAAAACGTTGAAATTCTCCCAGACCTATTAATAATACCCAACCACAGCCTCTAGCTCATGTTCCGGAAATAGATAAATCAGCCTGGAATCAATTAGGATTATTTATTACCAGCCAGGGGCATATTAGAACAGCTCCTTTGTAGTTTGCTAATAAAATGTTAATTTGCCATGTTGTGTAAAGATTACAAAGGCAACTCCTTGAACCTTCAGAAGAGCTTGCCTTGTTTTGCAGAGTAATTTGTTGATGACGAGTGTTTAGCAGAACAAGTTAATTAGGTTGCTGTTCTGTAATGAACTACTGGCGCCCCTGACACTGAAAGGGTTCTATTAGTATGCAGTGTGCTGGTATTGAAACAAACAGCTCTTAAATGAGATAAAAGGAAATCCTCAAGGAAAAATCAATAAGTCAGATTAGGAAAATTTAAATACGTTGGGGGCAACAATGTTGAGGTTTGAAGTCCAAACATGTAAATTTGATGCCAAATTGTGCGCTTGCAGTATTAGTTACTAGCCTCATCAAACTGAACTTTAGCCCCAGTTCATGCCGAATGTGCTTTGAAATCGTGTTACTTTTTCAGAGCCGCCGGTTAGTGCAATTTCATGTGCGGCTTGCTGATATCTATGTGACTTCATGCACAGATGTCAATGCAAGTCGCCCAAAAAAAGTGCAGGAACCTTTTCAAAATTTGTGCAATTCGGATTCGCACCAAAATATAACGGTTCGATAGCCAGAAATAGGGTGCGACCTGCTATGTGACTTTGATCTGTCAAATCACATGACAAGTCATATGAATCACATGACAAGTCATATGAATCACATGACACGTCGGGAAAGATAGTGCTCAAGTACACACACAAAAGTGTCTCTGACACTATAGGATCTCAGTGTGTCTGAGTGTGATGTCATGCATTTTGCTGCATCTTCCGATGTAGGCGAAATATATGGACATGAAAAATACATTGAGTTGAGCATCTCAGTGCTTTGGAGGCAATGGAAAAGAACGTTTTCCATGCTGTATTTTGGTATAAATCTGCAAATTGCCATTCAAAGTAAAGCCCAAAGTCAGACACCTTTTTATTTCTTTATAGTCATGTATCCCGACTGTTATGATTTGTGTCTATGGGGTTGATTTACTAAAACTGGAGAGTGCAAAATCTGTTGCAGTTCCTCATAGAAACCAATCAGCTTCCAGTTTTAACTGAACAAGCTGAATTTAGAAGCTGATTGGCTACTATGCACAGCTGCACCAGATTTTGTGCTCTCCAGTTTTAGTAAATCAACCCCTATGTTAATACGACCAACTGCTTACTTATATACATATATGTATTTTTATATTAGTATTCATACACCACTCTATCATTAGTTTAGCATTTACCTTTCCAGGCCTCGGGTTGAACTTTAAGCAGCCAGAATCTATGGTGCTCTGAAATCACAAACAAGTTTGTATTAGTAAACTGCAAAATTACAGGAGGAAGGTATATAAGTAAAGCCGATTATATAGTTGTACTATTCCTCGTTTTAATGCAGGACTTGTGCACCCCCATTAAAAATACTAATGGTATTTTACAGTGGTTGTAATCTCTAAACTCTTACATATGCTCGGTAAAGTGACTAGCCTCAGGTGATACAGAGAATAAACAAATCCTCCTACAAATGCTGTACCTGTTTATCTGCAGCCCTCTCTTCTCTACAGTCTTCTAAAACACACAAATCAAAGGCTATTTCTCAGCGCTAGCAGGCAGGGATCTGATGTCACACACTGCATAGTAAGAAGAGCTCAGTGTAATCTGAGACCTGAACGGAGGGAAAGCACCCACACCCTCTAATTAGTCTCATAGGGAAACATGCATAGCAGAGGCTGTCAATCACCTTCTGTGTGCTGGAGAGGTGTGTGTGTGTGTGTGTGTGTGTGTGAGTGGGGGGGGGGGGGTCATCATCTGAGATTGTGGTGTCAACATACCCTGTCATAAGTGATTTATGCAGATAGCAGAGGAATGACAGAGGAGACAGAAATCATAGTAGATGCTTTGGATTGAGGCGAGTACATGCTATAGTTCATTTTTCATTGCAGAGATTTACAACCACTTTAAAGCAGACTCACACTCTTAAAATTAACACATTGCATCATTCTAATCATCTCCCCCATCACCCTGTTATACATTTGCAGGGTTTTTTGTTTTTTTTTGGAAGCAAGTACTTTTTTCTGCAGGTGCCCTTTCCCACTTTTTTATTCCTCTGCCCTTTTCCAGCCACAGCCTCCTAAAATACATGTCACACATGCCTAGAGGATTCAGAACAGAACTGGGGCAGCTGAGTGATCAGGAAGTGACAGCAAGTTCCCGAATTCAAGATTACATTGCTGAAAAAAAAAAGAAGAGCTATGAAGACTTCGGATGCGAGGAAGACAATACTGGACTTCATGATCTGGTAGATACACTATGTTGTAAAAATTATTGAGATGCCTGCCTTATACGCACATGAACTTTAATGGCATCCCAGTCTTAGTCTGTAGGGTTATGTATTGAGTTGGCCCACCCTTTGTAGCTATAACAGCTTGAACTCTTCTGGGAAGGTTGTCCACAAGGTTTAGGAGTGTGTCTATAGGAAAGTTTGACCATACTTCAAGCACATTTGTGAGGTCAGGCATGTTGGACGAGAAGGCCTGGCTTGCAATCTTCACTCCAATTCATCCCAAGGGTGTTCTATCAGGTTCAGGTCAGGGCTCTGTGCAGGCCAGTCATATTTCTCCACCCAAACTCGCTCATCCATGTCTTTATGGACCTTGCTTTGTGCACTGGTGCACAGTCATGTTGGAACAGGAAGGGGCCATCCCCAAACTGTTCCCACAAAGTTGGGAGCATGAAGTTGTCCAAAATGTCTTGGTATGCTGACGCCTTAAGAGTTCCCTTCACTGGAACTAAGGGGCCAAGCCCAAGCCCTGATAAACAATCCCAAATCCATAACCCTACCTCCACCAAATGATTTTGGCCAGTGCACAAAGCAAGGTCCAAAAATACATGGATGAGCAAGTTTGGGGTGGAGGAAGTTGACTGGTCTAAGTCCTGACCTCAACCTGATAAAACACCTTTGGGATGAATTTGAGCTTAGACTGCGAGCCAGGCCTTCTTGTCCACATCAGTGCCTGACCTCACAAATGCGTTCTGGGAGTATGGTTAAACATTCCCAAAGACACACTCCTAAACCTTGTGGACAGCCTTCCCAAAGAAGTTAAAGCTGTTATAGCTGCAATGGGTGGGCCAACTCAATACTGAACTCTACGGACTAAGACTGGCAAAAGTTTATGTGCATTTAAAGGCAGGCATCCCAATACTTTTGATAACATAGTGTATGTGTCAGCAGCTACAGTACTTGTAGCTGCTGACTTTTATTTTTAAATAGCCAAGTGATGTTCCTATTTAAAGAGATTTCTGCAGCTTCTCCCGAATGATCGACATCATGACTCTTTAGTGTGTTACTAAAAAGCATTACTGAGTCTATTACTGAATCACTGGGTTTGTCATACTCCCTCTTCTTTACAGTACTGCAGGGAACAAAACAGCTGTTCACAGCCAATCCTAGTCACTCCTTCAATGCCCTAGCTTTTTGGATACTGTGAAGAAGGGGCAGAACATCTGCGCTGCAATGGGTTTTATTGTGTACCTATTGGTAAACTTAATTTCCTGCCCGTCATACCCTGACTCATTGAGGCACAATGGAAAAAAATGTGGGGAAAACTTCCACGATGGGGAGAAACATTCATAACCACCTGATAGAAATTCTAACCCTTCCCATTTTATGAAATAAAAATGCTATTTTGGCTCAGCAAGCCATTAATGGCAAACAAACAGTCCAACGGTAAGATTATGGTAGAGGTAATAAAAGGAGCCTAAAGCCCTGCACTAAAAGGCAGTGAACTACAGAATTGCCTCTTAAAACCTAGGTAATTTCATGCCCTGACTTCCAACACAAACCGTTGTATCTACATTGGATAAAATAATCAATATTTTTATTGAGGTTTGCTTTAAAATGCATTAAGCTGTGCACATAAGAAAATGCTGAAACAAGCACAACTGCACTGTAAAACTTGAAATAAAAAAAGGAAAGTTGGCGCAAGAATCAGAACATGCACAGCTTGAATAATTACAAAATGAATACAAAAAACAATATGGCAGTTATTAAAATGTAAGAAGGTAATTGGTGAACAACAAGTCCCAGTAAACGATGATGAGGGTTGGTAATAAGCACCAGCGGCAGCTCCCTTGGGAGTTGAAGCAAACGCTGGAAGACAGGATAAAAAGGAAAACAAGGTGCACCAGACTAATGCCGCATACACACGATTGGACATTCCGACAACAAAATCCCATGTTTTTTTTCCAATGGATGTTGGCTCAAACTTGAATGTCAAGAACGCGGTGACGTACAACACGTACGACGAGCCGAGAAAAATTAAGTTCAATAGCCAGTGCTGCTCTTCTGCTTGATTCTGAGCATGCGTGGCACTTTGTGCGTCGGAATTGTGTACACATGATCTGAATTTACATGAATGGATTTTGTTGTCGGAAAATTTGAGAACCAGATCTCAAATTTTGTGCGACGGAAATTCCGATGGAAACTGTCCGATGGAGCCTACACACGGACAACAAGCTCCGATCGCACATTTGCCGTTGGAAAGTCAGACCGTGTGTACGCGGCATAAGTGCAGTATATTGGAAAACTATTTATTTAAAACAAAGCCAATTGGCTACTCACACAACATCTTTGAGAAATGAACATATGAGGCAAGGATGTCCGTGGTCTCTATAGGGTCACTGTGAGGTCAGATCTGAAGAAAAAGTGGAAGCTTTGAAACGCGTCATCTGACACGCCCATACTTCACTTCCGGTTCACGGACTCCGCCGAGTGCTTTCCACACTGGTGTGCGCACTGACAAGCAGGAACCAGGCTGGTCCTGTATATCGCCCTGCCGATCCATCTGCGGCATCCCTCTGAGTACAGCTCCGGACCTCACAGTGAACCTATAGAGACCACGGACATCCTTACCTCATATGCTCGTTTCTCACCATTGTTGTGTGAGTAGCCAATTGGCTTTGTTTTAAATAAATTGTTTTCCAATATACTGAACTTACTGAATGTCTGGCGTACCTTGTTTTCCTTTTTACACTGTAAAACTTGAGCCTAGGATGATTGTTTTTTAATGTACCAATATTTTTTACTTTTCTTTTGCATATAAGCCAACAAGGGTAACACAATCAGTAATTAGTGTTTACTACATAGATACTACCTCTGTTTTTTACCAAGTACAAATATACAGCATCTCAAAAAAGTGAGTACACCCCTCACATTTTTGTAAATATTTTATTCTATCTTTTCATTGACAACGCTGAAGAAATTATACTTTGCTACAATGTAAATTAGTGAGTGTACAGCTTGTATAACAGTGTAAATTTGCTGTCCCCTCAAAATAATTCAACACACAGCCATTAATATTTAAACCGCTGGCAACAAGTGAGTACACCCCTAAGTAAGTTAAGTCAAAAATTTCCAATTTGGGCCCAATTCGCCATTTTCCCTCCCCGGTGTCATGTGACTCGTTAGTCTTACAAGGTCTCAGGTGTCAATGGGGAGAAGGTGTGTTAAATTTGGTGTTATCGCTCTCACTCTCTCATTCTGGTCACTGGAAGCTCAACATGGCGCATCATGGCAAAGAACTCTCTGAGGATCTGAAAAAAAGAATTGTTGCTCTACATCAAGATGGCCTAGGCTATAAGAAGATTGCCAAGGCCCTTAAACTGAGCTGCAGCATGATGGACAAGACCATGCAGAGGTTTAACAGGACAGGTTCCACTCAGTACAGGCCTTGCCATGGTCGACCAAAGAAGTTGAGTGCACATGTTCAGTGTCATATCCAGAGGTTGTCTTTGGGAAATAGACGTACGAGTGCTGCCAGCATTGCTGCAGAGGTTGAAGGGGTGGGGGGGTCAGCCTGTCAGTGCTCAGACCATACGCCGCACACTGCATCAAATTGGTCTGCATGTCTGTTGTCCCAGAAGGAAGCCTCTTCTAAAGATGATGCACAAGAAAGCCTGCAAACATTTTGCTGAAGACAAGCAGACTAAGGACATGGATTACTGGAACCATGTCCTGTGGTCTGATGAGACCAAGATAAACTTATTTGGTTCAGATGGTGTCAAGCATGTGTGGCGGCAACCAGGTGAGGAGTACGAAGACAAGTGTGTCTTGCCTACAGTCAAGCATGGTGGTGGGAGTGTCATGGTCTGGGGCTGCATGAGTGCTGCACTGGGGAGCTACAGTTCACTGAGGGAACCATAAATGCCAACATGTACTGTGACATACTGAAGCAGAGCATGATCCCCTCCCTTCACAGGGCAGTATTCCAACATAATGACCCCAAACACACCTTCAAGATGACCACTGCCTTGCTAAAGAAGCTGAGGGTAAAGGTGATGGACTGGCCAAGCATGTCTACAGACCCAAACCCTATTGAGCATCTGTAGGGCATCCTCAGATTTAGACGAGTTGGTTTTACTGCCCATGCACAGGCATTCATATCAGAAATCCCTGGCAGCTGTTGGAAGATCCAAGGAAAAGTCATTGCGTTCTCCAACGGCTGTCGGGGGTTTCTGTTATTTTGTCAGGTGCACGCATGCGCATAGGCAGTAGAGCCAACTCACCGAAAACTGCTGCTGGAGAGTCACTGGAAGTAATGTAGTTGAAGATTTGGACGAGTTGGCTATTTCGACAGAACACCGGCTCCGAGTTTTTTTTTTTCTAAACTTAAACATTGCTCCCAAAATAGATGTCTTTCTGTTAATCCACAATAACAAAGAATCCCTACTGACAGCTGGTATTACAGTACAAAATACAACTGGGAGTATAATCATTAAGCATAATTGTGTAATTGCCTTGCAAAATCCTGGTACGTTTGATCCGCCACTATAAAATTCAATTAACAACTTCAACATACAGCAGGTCAGAAATGCTAAGGAAGAGAAGTATTTTGTTGGATATTCCAAGAGACACTGTCTTAATATAACACATATAACCAAAATTACAGACAGGACTATTTACCTAGCAGGCGCTTGCATACTATGAACATGTAAAATATGAATATGTAGCTGTATATGCCTAAACATGTTCCATTGCAATGTGTTAATTGTTCAAATGTATGCAGATGTATGGAGGAATGAGCACAGGAGGCACAGCACTGACAGCAGACAGCAGCATTGTCAGTCTGGGGGGGGGGGTAAGGTAGTGTTACCTGTATTAGCATATTTAGAACCATTAACAAATTGAAGCCAAACTCCAGCTTACACTTTTTCTTTTTGGTATAAAGGTTTTGCATGAATAAATAAAAGCTAATCAGTTTAATCACCCCTGCCAATGTTAAGTGGTTTGTTTTATCCATGTAAACTGATAAATTCTGCTAGAGAGCTTGTGCTTTTGAAAAAAAAAATGGATCACCAGATGAAAATAGAATAAAGAAACCCTAAAAAGGAAACCAATACAGCCATCACATCTAAGAACTGGTAAGCTGCAATATAATAAAAGTTTGATTTTGGGTTTAATACCGCTTTGAAGGGCCCACAATCCCAAAAGTGATATTTTAGTTATACATCAGGGCAGGTTGGCTGCTTTAGCCACTGGCTTCATATCTGTCTTGGATGCTGCAACATCTCCCTACTATTATTTCTGGCTCTATTCCTATCTGCCATTTAGTTTTGTGTGTTCCAACCCCTCTAGTATACCACATAGTCAAAAATAAATGAAAAAAATTCCAATAGGAGAGTGGGGATTCCTCATAATGGCAGGACTGTAGATCAATGAACCTAAAGTAAATCTATGCTTTGCCAACACAGGGCAAATCAACAGTTGTACTCTAATTTTGTCCTCCCAGACGGCACATATTTACCTTCCATTGTTCTACTACTAGGTGTGAAATTAATTAATTGCTCTGTAAGTATACCAAAATCATCACTGACACAAAAAAAACTGACAGCTCCGGTCAGAGCCACTGTACTAACGATCCAACGTTAGTACAGTAATCTCCCCCGCTGAGCTGTTGTGTTCTGACAGGGGGACGGCCCGCTCTGCCAGAACACTCTGATCATCACTTTCAGCCATTGACTGAGAGTACTGAACGGGAGTCGGTTGGATGATGGTTTTCCAGCAAGCTCGTCCGACAGAAGCTTGCTACTGTCGGACCAGCTGACATACACATGGATCGAATGTCGGCTGTTTTTTATTGAACCGGCTGATGTCTCCCGACATTTGGCCCATGTGTACTAGACATAAGGATTCCCTGTGTGACAGCACTGATTGGCCAAGAGCTGTCACATGAAGTGAGTCTCATGCTCCTCCACACCTAGGAGTATCAGGTATTTCCTTTGGCTCCTGGTACTGAACAAGTGGTGTTGGGTGTTTAACCACTTGCTGACCAGCCGCTGTCATTATACTGCGGCAGGTCGGGTCGTTCCCGCAAATTGTCGTAGGTGTACGTCGGCTCCTTTAAGAGCCATAGCAGGCGCTTCTCGGCAGTGGGGCCTGATGCGTGTGGTTGGCGGTCGCGATATCCGCCTGCCACCCGCAAAAGCGGGAAAGAGAGCTAGAATGGGGATCTGTCAATGTAAACAGACAGATCCCATTCTGACAGGGGAGGAGAGAGAGATCTGCTGTTCCTAGTGATCAGGAACAGTGATCTCTCTCCCCCTCCAGTAAGTCCCACCCCCCTCCACAGTTAGAAACACCTCCCAGGGAACACATTTAACCCCTTGATCACCCCCTAGTGTTAACCCCTTCCCTGCCAGTGACATTTAAACAGTAATCAGTGCATTTTTATAGCACTGATTGCTGTATAAATGGCAATGGTCCGTCCTCCGCAATGTCGCAGTCCCGCTAAAAATCGCAGATCAACACCATTACTGGTAAAAAAAATGCCATAAATCTATCCCCTATTTTGTAGACGCTATAACTTTTCAGCAAACCAATCAATATAGGCTTATTGCGTTTTTTTTTTTTTTACCAAAAATATGTAGAGGAATACATAATCGGCCTAAATTTTGTTTATTTTTTTTAGAAAAAAAAAATGCAGAAGTAATCAAATACCACCAAAAGAAGGCTCTATTTCTGGGGAAAAAAGGACGTCAATTTTGTTTAGGTACAGCGTCGCACAACCACACAATTGTCAGTTAAAATGACGCAGTGCCATATCTCAAAAAGATCTCTCCAACAGGCCCTGAGAAGAAGAAAAAAACAAGGTGGTGTAACTGTGAAGCAGGTACTATAAACTAAAGTATACCCCTTTTGAGTGGACTCTTTTAACCCACTGAAACAGTTCTTACCATTAACAGATCTTCTGTTTCCTTGGATTCTTTTTTTGTAGGTAAATCTACTTTTTCTTCAGTGGGGCTTTCCTTATTTTCTTTACTATGTGAGAGGTTCTGAGAAGAATGGAAATACTGATAGTAAACACTTTGGGATGACATTCTGGGCTGATATTTTGTTTCAGGTTTTAGTGAAGACAATCCAGAATCTGTCACCATTTGTAATGGAGAAATAGGAGTCACAGGAGCAGTAGCTGGAGACAGATCTTTATTTTGAATGGAGCTAGATTCAATTGATGTTGATGGCGAAGGTTCATTTTCAGCAGTTGCTTTTGGGCTATTTTCTACAGAGGGTTTTGCACCAAATGTAGAAGACTGTGAGGCTAAATTTAGGAATAAAGACTGACGACCAGAACCTGAATTCACCTTGTTTTCTGCTTTTGTAATGAACAAACCAGATTTTTTCCCTCCAGGTGTTTCCTCCAATAGCATTTTCTGAGCATCAAGATTTGACTTAGTTGGAGCAGGCATATTTTCCCGTGTCCCTGATGCATCTGTATTATCCAGGGCACTGACAGTAGCTGCTTCACTGAGAGATGTCAAATTTCCTCCAAAACACATTTCTTCTATGTTGGCCTCCTTTAAGCGATCAGAAACAGACTGCAGTAGAGATAAAATTGATGTATGATCATTAGAACCACTACCTGTTGTTCCCATTTTATGCCTTGGTGAGCTGTTACTGGATGCAGCATCTTCGCAAGAGCTATCATCCTCATATATCGGAGAGAGCGCAAAGGGATAAATCTTCACGCGCCTTGATGGTACAGTCAGAAATAAGTCAGTTGCACTGGCATGTCCATTATCACCATATTCTTCCTCATCATCACTTTCTATTTCAACATATTTACTATTATACAGGGAAAACTGAAAAGGATCAATTCCATCTGTTCCAGAAATGCACATATTCTCAGTTTTATTATTAATAAAGGGTGTGTTCATAGAACCTTCAGTTTCAAGAGATTTAGAGTAAAAGCCTTCTTGGTCTCTATCAAGTCCTAAATCAAACGTCAAGTTTTTATTCTCTGTATAACCTTGTATCATTGCTTCCAAGTTAGTATAGCTGTCATCTTGCCAACTAACTCCATTTGGTGATTTCTCTCCATCTAGGTATCTGGAGTCATTCAAAATGTCCTCTGTATCTCCTACCCCTTTGAACCCATTGTTCTCCTTAGTCCCTTCAACTGAACCACTTGTTGGAGTTGGTAGCAGTACATTAGAGTTGACTTCATAAGAACTGAAAAGTACCGGACTGTCAATATCTAACAAAAAAATTGTTTCGTTTTTTGGGTTTCTAGGGTTCTCATCTGGGCCATTTACACTAGCCATAGATGTCTGTGTGCAGCTATTATTTGTAACAACGTTTTTGTCCAAACTACTTTGCATGCACTGTTTTGATGAATTTATAACATCATTTACTAATCCTGATGCTACAATTGATATAAAGGGATCAGTGGTCAGACTCTGAATATTTTTGCTGGATTTCTCTGGGGCTGCTTCATCTTCTGAAGAATAGTCCTTCACCATCTGGAATAAATGTTTCTCAGCTAATGTTTCTTTAACTGTACCCAAACTTAGTGCATTTACATGGTTTTTATTTAAGTTCTGAAATTCATCAATGGCAGAATGCAATACTGAGAAAATTATTTCATTGGCTTTTTTCTCAAACAATTCAGTGGATAACTCGGAATTCTCTGTGCTTGGAAGAGACATTTTTGAAGTTGCAAAGTCTGAAGATTTAATGTCATCTGTGAAGTTTACATCCCTTTGAAATGTAGACTGAAGTATTATATCGTTCTCCTTTACTGGTTCTTTATGAGTCAAATCGCCATTTGGATGGAAGTCTGAAAGTGAATCACAGCTTTGTAGCTCCCAGTGTGAATCATCGGACATCAGTGACTCATTTGTTAAGTCATTTTCTGATGTGTTGGTCTGGAGTGAAATGTTTATGATGTCATCACTTGTATCGATTGTCAAATTGTTATTTTTAAGATTTTCTATAAGTACATCAGACGATTTATCTGGTAACACTGGTAAACCTTTTTCTAGAAATGTGTGTTGTGGAATATTATCACCGACGTAGTCATTCGAAAACAAGTTTACAACATTCTCAACTACATCTATTTTGTTTAATGCTGGAAACCTTTCAGCTTCCATGTAGCAGCTGTGTGGGGATTTTTCATAATTATTGCAATCCAAAAACTGTCTGGATTCATGAAAAGACAGAACAACATTATTCACAGTTAGGTCTTTTTCATTGATGTCAGAAGGCACTTCTGAATTTGTGACAATGTTTTCTTCCTGTTCATCCTGTTGAAATGTAAAATTTGGATCTTTGAATTTTCTGTCATATTCTGGCTCCAGAGGTGGAGGTGAAGAGTTTGGAAAGCGTATAAGCTCTTTCTCAAATGTTGCGCTTTCAACTTTACCTATTGATACTATATCTGAATGCAATTCGAAAAGAGGAAGTTTTACTTCTTCAACGTTAACAGATTTCACTGACACTTTGGCAACATAAACATCTGAATTCACATTTACTTTAATTCTATCATTTGTTGAAAGTCTACCTGACACATCCCCATACATATCTGCCACACCACTGTCTTCCAAAAATACTCTTGTTGGGCTATTCGCTCCCGTCTGGCTTTCTGTTTCCTCTATTAATGGCTCATTTGGTATTTTGACAACATTATCAAGAAGGGGAGCTACAAGCAGAGGGTTTTCGACATTTTCAATTTTGGACTCAACATGTTCAGTTCTTTTGTCCTCTTGGTCGATATTAAAAGGAACAGATATGCTTTTGTTGAATATTTCAGGAGGAAATATTTTAATTGTCATTTGTTCTTCTGGTGTGTATGCCTGTGATGAAACCATCCCTGAGTCAATGGCATCTGAAAGAGGTAGAGGGCTGTCAAATCTTATGTCAGTGCAATCAGTAGAACATGGAGAACCAGATATAGTTGGAGAAGGCGATTGGCACTCAATACCATTGTCAAAAGAGACAGTTCTGGCAGGTTCTGTTACATGAGATGAACCATTATTTAAAAAGGTTTCTGGCACAGGCTTCACATCTGATATGCTACCCTGATCATTTTCATTAACTAAAATGGTCACTGATGTGTCATTATTTGCAAGTGGTGCCATGTTAAATTCATTTATTGTATCATCACAAATTTCAACATGTTTTTGATGCTGTTCAATAATGATTGGGATTTCATTTGCCTTTGTTTGAGGTTCTTCAGAAACCTTCACACTGGACTGTGCATTTACTATTTTTTTGTCCATGGTCATTGACTGTTCATTTGGCAAATTGTCCTTCTCTGTGAAGTTACCATTTGTGAAAATCTCTTGTTCAGTATCTCTACTCTGTATTGTAGGACCTACAGTAGATTCAGAAATGACATCAGTATTTTCTTCTTCTTCAAGCTTGCAATTTCCATCTGTGTCTTGTAGGTCTTTTTGGATATCTAAATGCATATTTTCATAAGGCTGTAGATTTGCAGTGATCTTTGGCATTTCTTCAACTTTGGGTTGTGATCGTTCTGAAATGCTTTTGTTCTCCTGTACATTTAGCTGGAGCTCATCTTTTCCTCTCAAATTTTCTACTTCGATCAGTGGTGCATATTCTTTGATTAATCTCTGCTGATTATCAAAGTTGCTTTCTGCATTAAAGGCTGCCTCTTGAGTCAGACCTTTCTCAGAGGTTAATGGTCTCCCTGTGTTCACTTTGCTTTCTGATAAGGCGCCTACAGAATTCTCAAGTCTCTCTAATTTTTCTTCAACTTTCTCAAGATGCTTCTTATTGTTTTTCTGCTCAGTTTGGTGTTCTCTTAGTTCATTTTTACTACTAGTATGTGTCTGTAGGTCCTTTGTAACATTTGAAGGAGGATTTTCCTGAGAGCTCTGTGAACTGACAGCTAACTTAAGGTCCTTTAAATATGGATCCACAGAGATACTTGTGCTGTCTTCTGGGATGACCTGCCGATTCTCCTGAATTTCTACATCTTCTTTGGAATTTAAATTTAGATGATTTGGAAGCAGTAAGACATTTTCTGATGTTTTTACAGTTTTTGTGTTCTCTGTGGCTATTGGCTGAAAATCCATAACATTTTCTTCAGCAGTTTCTGAGCTTTTCTCAAAAACTTGCTTTAATTCATATGGACTCTTTGGGCTTTCATCTTTGTTTGGTTGTAAAGTATCTAAGATTTTAGAAGTCTGCTCAGAATTTGTCTGAAGATTTTCCAAAACATTTGGGCTTTCTTCTTCTTTTCTTTGTACATCACCAGAAATTTGCATGCTTTCCACTGAGTTTTTTTGCAGATCATTTGGTTGTAGATCCTCTAACATTTTTAATTCTTTCTCTGAATTTTCTTGAACATCAACAGAAATGTTTGAGCTATTGTCATTTTGTGGTGACAAATCTGAATTAAAATTCAATTCATTATTACATTTCAGTTGAAGATCTTTGGAACTGTTTAAGTTCTTCTCTGCATTTACTGATAGGTTTTCTGAAATGTTTGACCTCTTCTCGGGATTTGGTAGTAAATCACTAGAAACCTTAAAGAGCTCTGTAGAAACCGGTTCCACTGAACAGCTTGATTTTTTTTCAGCTTTTGGCTGTAGTTCTGAAATGTTTGCATTTTTCTCAGAATTTGGTACAAATTCTTTGGAAATATTTGAACTGTTTATGTTATCGAGTGATAAATCCACTGACATATCTGATCTTTTCTCCCCATGTATCTGTACATTAGATATTTTGAGCTCTCTTTGGTGCTTTTTTCAATATCCTCTAAATTGGTTGTCCTCTCTATAAAAGTTGGTTCTTGGCTCCATGAAACTGAAGAATTTACTTCAACATTTTCTTTTAAGTCCTCAACCTTATGTGAGAAAGATTCATCTTTTTGGTTTGAAACAGACATCATAGAAATAACTTCTGGCTTTTGTATTAAGTCAACGTTATGTGAATTAGATTCACATTTGCAGTTGGAAACAGACACTAGTGAACCAGCTTCTGCATTTTGTTTCAAGTCCTCACCTTTATGTAAATTATATTCACCATTTTGGGAGAGAACCGAAACTATGTAACGGTCGTCTGCATTTTGTTTCAAGTCCTCATCTTTATGTAAATTATTTTCATCAGTTTTTGTTAGAATAGAAACTACAGAACCGCCTTCTGCATTTTGCTCCAAGACTTCAACTTGTGAATTTGATTCCCCATTTTCGGTTGTAGCTTGGACCTTTGGTTGCATCTTCATCTTTATTAGCATTTTGGATGGTGGCATCTCCTCCTCAGAACTTCTGCACGTGACTGGTTCCATACTCACTATCTCATGTAACAAATCATGGTTCTCCATGCCAACATCTCCAGTGCTACTTGTTTCTTTTTCACTGATCTCATCTTTTTCAGGAATTGGAGAATTTACATCAGCACGTCTTTTCAGGAGCTTCCTGATCCTCCGGGATCCGCGGTAGGTGCCATATGTTACTGCTGGGGCTTCTTGGGGAAATCCATTGAGCCTGCCAAAAATATTTAAATAAATGTTACAATGGTTCTTTCAAAAGGTATTAAAAAAGTGTGTATATATATATAGTAATAATGTAAATATTGTAATGTATATAATGTAATAATCTCAACATTGTTATTAATGTGTACATAAGATGAATCTCTTTTCACTCTGAATATTCACGACATGCTAGCAAATATCCATTTTTTTCCCCCTTAACTTGCATAGATATATTAAATGAACACAGCTTTATCTTATTCACCATCATTAACTTTGCTAGGGGAACAGCCTCAATTCCTTTAGTAAATCAATGCCATTGTATTTAACCCTTTCGCTGCCAGAGCCATTTTTGTGTTTTTTTTGCACACGTTCAACAAAATTATTTTAGGCCTGAATATTACACAAAACCCACAAATATTATATATTTTATGAAAGCAGACACCCTAGAAAAAAAATAATGGTATTTCCAATTTTGTATGTCACACGATATTACCACAAAGGTAAGGGCAAACAAATGCAATAAAATTACCTAAATGTTTTGTAAAATATAAAAGACGAGGTTGCACCGAGTAAATAGTACATGCCAAACCCCGCATGTATCCCCTGTGCTCCACTAAATGTTTTGCAATGCAGATCGCATTGCCAAACATTATTTCCCAGTTGAACTAGCCGGGGACACGGAGAGCTTGACCTGAAAGTGACTTTAGAGATGTCGCTTTCCGGGTCACAAGAGTAAGGGTGGGAGAGTGGATAGCTGCTGGATTGTGTGTAATACACCCTCCGCTGTCAGATCCGTACAAAGTACGGACCCGGCGGCAAAAGAATATAAACCCAATTCATGAAATTTGAGCTGGGCACATATATCTGCAGTGTTTTGTTATTCAAAGCACTATGTCCGGTAGCTGTCTCCTGCTCCGCTCCTCTGTTAAGTCACATATGATAAAAGCAGCCTGATTTTTGTGTTGGGGAGGATTCTATAAATGGATTAGCAGAGCCCTGAACTATTCATGGGACAGAGCTGAAAGTCTCTACCTATGAGGAGAGGGGGTGTGTGCCTTTCCACCTATCAGCTGTCTTGGTTGTATGCCCAGGCTTCACTGCCGTGCCAACTAGGAAGAGAAAATCTTCTAACACGATCTGCACTTTCTAAACAGTATATAAAGCTGAAGACAGCAGATATACATGTAAAACTTATGTAGGGAGATTTGTTTCATCGCTGTGAATCGTCTGGGGCTGTTCACTTCACTGGGTATATGTGAGGGTTTACATCCACTTTAAAAGGAAGGTCAATTTAAAAAATAATCAGACAGATTATTACTTCTTAACCCTTTCCCTGGTACTACCTCCAATTCTTCAGCTCAAAAAGCAGAACCAATTTTACTATTTTTCACATGCATATTACAGACTTGAATTTTTTTGAAGATACCTCAAAACCATATACTTGGTAAAAGAGCAGGACCTATGAATTAAAAAATTCTACATGATTTTGGAACTTCTATGATAGCTGAACAAATGTTTATGAAAACTAACAAAAAAAACACAATAAAATCATTAATAACACATGCAAAAACAAAATAGTTCCATAAAGTCCTGATCAATATAAAAGTTAAATATGAATTCAGTCTATAACCACTTCCCGATCGGCGCATGACGATGTACGTCGGCAGAATGGCACGGACAGGCAAAAGGGCGTACAGGTACGTCCCTTTAAGATTGCCGCTGTGCCATCTCCCCGTTCTGCCTAGCAACTAGCGACACTGATCTCTGCTCCCTGTGATTGGAGCAGAGATCAGTGTTCACTAAAACACAGCCACGCCCGCACAGTTAGTAACATGCCCCTAGGAACACTTAACCCCTACACTGCCACCCGCTGGTTAACCCCTTCACTGCCAGTGTCATTTACACAGGAATCAGTGCAGTTAAATAGCACCGATTGCTGTAAAAATTACAATGGTCCCAAAAATGTCCGATGTGTCCGCCATAATGTCGCAGTCACAATAAAAATCGCTAATCACCGACATTACTAGTAAAAAAAAAAAATATTAATAAAAATGCTATAAAACGATCCCTATTTTGTAAACGCTATAACTTTTGCGCAAACCAATCAATAATCGCTTATTTTACCAAAAATATGTAGAAGAATACGTATCGGCCTAAACTGAGGAAAAAAAATGTATTTTTGTTTCTATTTTTGTTTATAGCGCAAAAAATAAAAATAAATTACATTTTTTTTTTTTTGGTTTATAGCGCAAAATATAACCTGCAGATGTGATCAAATACCACCATAGGAAAGCTCTACTCGTGGGAAAAAAAAGGACACACATTTTATTTGGGTACAGAATTGTACAACCACTCAATTTTCAGTAACGCAGTGCCATATCGCAAAAAATTGCCTGGTCATGAAGGGGGGGGGGTAAATCTTCCGGAGCTGAAGTGGTTGAGGGAAGTCTCTACCCAGCATCTTCATCTTTTTTTACCCCTGCTTACTGGGAGGTGGTATCTGCACATATTAGATACTCACCCATCCAACAGATCTAGCCTTGTCCCGCTAAGATCCTCTCATGCCCTATGCTGCCAGGTTCTTTATGACATAATTTCTGATAGCCCCACCGGCTGTTTTAGGTTCAGCGGGCCTCCTGACGACACACCAATAGGCCTGCCCCCTCCTCCTTTCCTGAATGAAAGGCTATGCACAGCACATATCCCAGGAGGCACAGTGGGCTATGTACAAGTCATTTGCCTAGGCCAGTGATGGTGAACCTTGGCACCCCAGATGTTTTGGAACTACATTTCCCATGATGCTCATGCACTCTGCAGTGTAGTTGAGCATCATGGGAAATGTAGTTCCAAAACATCTGGGGTGTCAAGGTGAACAAATTCCATCTGCTATACACACTTCCTCTTTGGCGCTGTTCCACGGATTCACTAATCCAGCAATGCGGAGCTACTACTTCATGCTTAAATGATTCCCATCATCATTCAACTCACTTCCTGTGAGCCCATGGCATAAGGGCTCTGCCCACCTGACCTGAAGAATGCTGCAGAGAGCGGCACCACGTGATTATGCAGTTTTGCTTTCTGCAGCATTTAGGATCTGCCCACGGCAGGAGGAAGAAGAGGGAGAAGAGGACTTGTGACATCAATGGACGATGCAAGATCGCTGAAAAAGAAAATAGGTATTTACTTTTTTTTTTTTCGTTGTAAAGGGGGCCTGGAGTGATCCCAGTGGGGTGAGGGGAAAAGAACAGAGCTCAGAATTGGGCTTTTCATTTATCAATCTCTTTAGTCAATAATATAGGAATTTGGGAACACTTTTACCTGTTTTTGATGCACGGGCGCTATTACTAACCATAGCAATCGCAGGCTTCTTTCTTCAACTAAACAAGAGAGAAAGAAACTGACACAGAACGGAATTTAGGAAAGACCCCTGTAAATCTGAAAGGCTATGTGCTGTGTCTGGGGGAGTACAGGGAGTCCCGGGTTACGAACCCGTTAGGGACTTTCCTCCTGTTTGTAAATCGGAAATGTTCGTAAGTCGGCTACGCATGCGCAGAACGACAATTATGGACATTTCCGATGTTCTGTCAAATGCCGTTCTGCGCACCCGCAGCAAATTACGGACATTTCCGACTTTTTCCGTCATTTTCCGTGGCTCCGTCTGGCCGCGCATGCGCAGATCGGCCGGTGTCTGCGCAGAATGGCAGAGGGTCCCCGCAGCGCCCGCAGCGTTCGTAAGTAGGAGTGGTTCGTAGGTCGGGCTTTCGGAAGTCGAGTATTACTTTCGTAGAACTTTCGTAAGTTCGTAAGTCGAGTATTACCCCCTGTAATAGCAAACAAAGATTAAGCCCTGGTTCACATTGATGCGATTTGCGTCAGCAATTGCCGGCAATGGCAGCTTCCGAATTGGGGGCGCTGCACTGATTCCCAAAAGTAGTTTCTGTACTACTTTTGGTGATTTTTGGGATGCGATTTCCATTGACATCTGTTCAGAAACCCGCACAGATGTCTCTGAAATCGTCCCCGAAGTCGGGGCTGACATGCGGGAATGAAATCGTGAGAGGTCAGCTGAAATCGCACAAATTTCATTCCCGCAGTCAGTGGGGCTAAAGGAAATGAAATGGTAAAGCTGCAGTCTTTTCTAGACAGTCTTTGCAGTTCACCTATTAGTTTTACTTGTTACTTGGAATTGCTCTTAATCAAATCTTGTAGGAAAAGAAAATGAGGAAGCGGATATATTGGTTTCAGAACATTTACCTCTTCAATGTGATTCAAGAGAAGTGTTATTAATCATCCTTAATACTGCAACGTCTGTGCTTTATCTCAGCAGTTTAGATCAGAATGGCACATCGGTGTCTTCTGATTTTAAGGCCTTAGCTTAACCACTTCAGCCCCGGAAGATTTTACCCCCTTCCTGACCAGAGCACTATTTGCGATTCAGCACTGTGTCGCTTTAACTGACAATTACGCGGTCGTGCGAGGTTGCACCCAAACAAAATTGACGTCCTTTTTTCCCCACAACTACAGCTTTCTTTTGGTGTTATTTGATCACCTCTGGTTTGTATTTTTTGCGCTATAAACAAAAAACAAGGGACAATTTTGAAAAAAAAGTATATTTTTTACTTTTTGCTATAATAAATACCCACCAAAATATCTAAAAAATATATTTTTTTCCTCAGTTTAGGCCAATATGTATTCTTCTACATATTTAAAAAAAAGAAAAAATCGCAATAAACGTATATTGATTGGTTTGCGCAAAAGTTATAGCATCTAATTTTTCTAACATTTCTAGTTTTATGGCTTTTTTATTATATTTTTTTTTTAATTAGTAATGGAGGCGATCTGCGATTTTTATCGTGACTGCGGCATTATGGCGGACACATAGGACCCTTTTGACACTATTTTGGGACCAGTGACAAAAATGCACTGATTACTGTGTAAATGACACTGGCAGGGAAGGGGTTAACCACTAGGGGGCGATCAAGGGGTTAAGTGTGTCCTAGGGAGTGATTCTAACTGTGGGGGGAGGGGCTTCAACTCACATGACAGCTATCACTGCTCCCAATGACAGGGAGCAGTGATCTCTGTCATGTCACAAGGCAGAACGGGCAAATGTCTTGTTTACATAGGCACTTCCTCGTTCTGCGGCTCCATGACACGATCGCCGGGAGACCGGCGGACATCGGGTCCACCGGTCCCACGGGCACGGTGACTCTGTACGCGGTGGGCACGCACACAAGCCCCGCCAATTAGAGGGTGTGCCCATTTGCCCACCACTTTCATTATGCCGACGTATATCGGTGTGCAGCGGCAAGTGGTTAAAGTGGTTGTAAACACTTACATATATCCAGTGAAAGGAGTATCCTCAGGTGACATCTTCAGTAATCTGACAACCCGACCAATGAGTGGGAAGCCACCCATGGGTCCGACAGTTATTGGACTGTTTGACTTTGTCTTTTTCTTGTATGCACCCAGTTCCTTAATATGTTGGGCCAAAGTGGGCTTTCCATAATGAATTACACTTTTATGTTAATGTTGAAAAATTACCAATAAAAACGATTGAAACGTAAAGGTCCGCCCCCTCAATTCATAGATCATTAACTATATAGCAATACTGAAAGCATATTGTTACATCTATTCAATGAATCCCTGTTGATCCTGACAGAAATTAGAGATGTCCCATTCACTCAGCCTGTGTTATCTCAAAGAGTTTAATCAGCCCTCCCAATTCTTATCTTGACCTATTCTGAGTAAACAGAATCTCCTGTTTACTCAGCGGCCTCTGTAATAGGAAGTCACATCTCCTGGGCTGGCATTGGACCAGTGTTCTGTCTATCATAGAAGGAGGCAGGAATTTGTATTAAAGAGGCCGCTGATTAAACAGGAGATTCACGCTGTATGTAATCTGACAGCACTCGTCCCACTCCCCTCCCTGTCCTCTCCGAGGCAGCAGTAATCTGAGGTGAGGCTGCAGATGGGTACTGATCAGGCTTCATTGATGGCAATTGTGAGGCTGCAGATGGGCATTAATGGGCAATTGGGGGGCTGCAGATGGGCATTGATGGGCAATTGTGAGGCTGCAGATGGGCATTGATGGGCAATGGTGAGGCTGCAGATAGGCATTGATCAAGCTGCATTGATGGGCAATTGTGAGGCTGCAGATGGGCATTGATCAGGCTGCATTGATGGGCACTGACCCGTATTTTGCTTCAAAGTTCTTTATTTAAAATTTTTCCTAAAACTTCCCTCCTAAAATGAGGTTCATGTAATTTGCCGATAAATATGGTATACTGTATATGCAGAACAGCTTGACATTAATATTATAAATGCACAGTACTGAATGTTAAAATAAAAAACAACAACCTTTTTTTCTATCAATAATTTGAAATTATATATGTACATGGAGGAGTAGCCATATTTTCTCAATACATACAAAGGTTCTGCTTCCTGCGTTGTAATCCTACAAAATTGATTGACCTTTGCTACTTTTTTTGACAATGCAAGTCAACCAATTCTGAAAAGTCATGACAAATCGCTGTGTGAGTGATATCACAAAATGCAGAACTCCCTCTAGTGGTTAATCCACACATCTCTAAATGTAATACAAATATGCACACAATTAAAAATGTACTAACCAGAGATATGCTATATTTTATGTTCACAGCAGAGGATGAAAGTATCAGACAGAAGGCGGGGGTTCACTTATAAATGATACAATAAATAATGGCTGCTTCAAGAGAAAGACACAACAAAAAATAAATCGACAAACTGCTAACATCACCTCTACAATTGTGGTAAAGTGAAAATGTATACTCAATTGTTGTTTTTATTTTTTTTTAATACAGAAAAAAAATTCGATTCACACTTGCAGGTATGGGTGGTTGCCAACGGGTAAATTGCACCTGTTCCTGCAACAATCGATAGCCAAATCATGTTTATTTATTTCATTCATTCCTTTATTCTTGATGGTACCCCCATGCATCTGAAACAGCAGCACATTTTTGGTTGCAGGAAATCACCTGGTGAAAAAGTACCATGCGATTGGTTTAAAAATGGTGCAGGAACCATTTTCCATGCAAACGCAGCTTGCAGAGCTGCAGAGATCTGAGCCAAGCTTTAGATTGAGTTATATGCAACTCTCAGTATATCTAAAAGACACAATTTAATTGTGTATAAACTAACATAGTTCTGCATTAAAGAGGTGTTTCAACTGTAAAAAAAAATGTTTTAAAAGTCAGCAGCTAAAAAAAAAGTGGATGCTGACTTTTAATAAGTACACTTTCCCTCACAGGGCGCCCGCGATGTCCGCGATGTTGGCCACCGAGGCCGACATGTCCCTCGGCGCTGGGACCGGCGCCGCCATCCTCACGAAGGGAAACAGGCAGTGGAGCCTTACGGCTTCACTGCCCGTTTCCTACTGCACGTGCGCGAGTCGCACGGGGCTTTGTGAATGGGACGCGCAGTGTTAGGGAACACACAGTTCCCAGAACACAGCGTGCCCCATTACCCAGAAGACAACGCGGAGGAGGACAGAAGACCGAAGATCACCGCAGAGTAGGAAGGAGGCAGATTAGGAAGACTGCCTAGCAACAGGGATTTCTGATAAGGTAAAACATTTTTTTTTTTTTAAAGAATATTAATGCTCTTTTTTTTTTTAAGGTGGCCCTCCACTTTAAAGTGATACTAAAGTCTTTTTTTTTTGGTTAAAAATAACAAACATGTTATACTTACCTCCTCTGTGTAGTGGTTTTGCACAGAGCAGCCTCTATCCTCCTCTTCTCGGGTCCTTCTTCTTTGCTCCTGGCCCCTCCCTCCTGTTAAGTGCCCTCAAAGCAAGCAGCTTGCTATGGGGACACCTGAGCCAAGCTGCAGCTCTCTGTTTCCATTCAGACACGGAGCCTCGCCCCCTTTCTCTCCTCATTGGCTGACTGATTTTGATTGACAGCAGTGGGAGCCAATGGCGCTTGGCTGCTATCTCAGCCAATGAGGAGGGGAGTCCTGGGCAGTCGAGACACTCCTACAACATCGCTGGATCTAGACGGGGCTCAGGTAAGTATTAGGGGGGCTGAGAGGAGCTGCTGCACATAGAAGGCTTTTTATCTTAATGCATAAGGATAAAAAAATTCGGCCTTTACAACCACTTGAAATATTTTTGCACACATATGTTACAAATACGGCTATCCGTATGTGTGCAGAGTGAAGAAACAGTTTGTTTTTACATTCACGATAGTATTATGCTGGGATATTTGCTAGAGAACTGGAAAAGTCATATATACTAAGGGCATCTGGCTACAATATTCTGTGTACTTTATTACATTTCACTCTTTCTGCTGAAGGCAAAACAGGAATAGGAATGGCGGTTTACCATTACACTGAATTGCAGTAAGGGGCCGATTACCACTTCAGAAGAGGCGACTCATTATGATGTAATCAAGTAAAAGGCGTGACCTTCACTGTTTTCTGTTTATTAGATGGTAATAAGAATCAGATTGGTGTCACGGGGCTCAGAACAATGCTTTACACAAATATTTATACCTTGGATTTAATGAACGGAAAACACCACCAACCTGTAAATCATTGAATTAAACACGGTAATGGTTTATGAACCTTCTCACCCCGTATAAAACAACGTTTCAGCAATATTGCAGAAGGCAGCTATTTTATTAAACTTGGCCAGATTACAATGACCTGATTTCACTTTTACACGGCATAAGGGAGAAAGTGATAATAAGGAGATGCACATACTGTATATAAAATGCTGATATATACTTGTCCCTCCGTTATTACTTGGTGAGTCATTGACCTGGATTAGGCATGTGTATATAAGGTGTTGGGACATCTGATAGGCACGCGCTTGTTCTAGGTCACTGACTCACTATATAGTAAATCAAGAATAAGACTGACAGTTCCAAAGCCTGCACCTCCAAAGACAGCAATCACAGATCTTGTATTGCTATACTGAGATTCCCATCAAAATTCAGCTAAATAAATCAGCTGATAAGTGAACTGCTATCCAGGAAACACTGCAACTGTGCCAAAAATCATAGGGTCCATTATCCAGATTTTAATATAGCCAGGTATATCTCCTGGGAAAATGGTGTGGGTTGTGGTGTTTTTTGCTTCTTAAAGCGGTAATAAACCCCAAACCAAAAATGTATTACAGTAAAACCTCGGATTGCGAGTAACGCGGTTTATGAGCGTTTTGACAATATGAGCTGTTTTTAAAAAAAAATCCTGACTCGGTTTGCGAGCAGGATTGAAGCCTCTGGGGGGTGCAGTACCGCATTTGGCCAGAGGTGCGGGGGCGCGGGTGACCTTGGAGACACTCGGAAAACGAGCTTCTCTGAGTGTTTCCAAGTGTCTCTGGCCCCCCCCCCCCACCTCTGGCCACATGCGGTACTGCATACACTTTAAGTGACACTGAAATTAATTATCTGAGTTTCTATTGATTACTATGGGGGAAACTCGCTTTGATATATGAGTGCTTTGGATTACAAGCATTCTTCTGGAAAGGATTATGCTCTTAATCCAAGGTACTACTGTATTTTGCAGCTTACCAATCATTAGATGTGGTGGCTGCATTCGTTTTCTTTCTTTGGCTTTTTTCCCTCTGTTTTCCTGGTGATCTGGCCAGTAACACACCCCTTCTGTATTACTGAGCACAGGAGGCACAGCAGACAGCACCATTGTTAGTCTTGGAGGGAGGTGGGGGTAGTGTTTAATGCAATAGAAGATTTAGAATCACTAAATCCAAAGATGGTATCTTCAATTTAAAATACAAAAGAGGCCAGATAGTGCATTATCATTTAAATATAGAAATTTATTGTAGGTAAACACCAGGGTACTCACACTTTATGGGTGCTTGCAGCGCACCAGGCTATAGAAAACATACAATGTTAAAATCCTCTCCGAATGGTTTGCAAGCTTGTGTGAATCAGCAGCTAGCTCCGAGAGCAAGTGACTGTCTCTTCCACCATTCTGGCCCCTCCCCTACGCGTGACGACACAGGGCGATCACATGTCTTCCTCAGGGGGAAGACGTGATATTTAAACGATAATGCACTATCTGGCCTCTTTTGTATTTTAAATTGAGGATACCATCTTTGGAATACACCTGGGGGAGCCTGTAAATCCTGCTACTTAGAGCCCAGAGGTGGTTCAGCTGCTGTTGTGGACCAAACCTAATTGTGCAGTCACACAATTGGAGGTGAGCGCGGTCACACAGGGGGGGGGGGGGAGCACGTGTGTGAGGTCACGTTTAATTATTATTATTATTTGGATCATCATCACAGAGTCACTTTGTGGGAAATTATATTATATCTTTTTTTTTACTGTGGCTGAAAATAAGTTTTGAAATATATATATATATATTTTTTTCTCACTGTGGACTTGCTAAAATTAAGAATTTTTGGTATTTTGATGTTTACTTCAATTTATTTATATTTCTATTTCTTTCACTGGGCACTTGCTTGACATTACTTGATATTCTTTGTTTGGGAATTCAAGTTGCTCCAACATTCACTCGCGCATTGCCCACAGCAATTATATATATTTTTTCACCTGAGTGTGTGATATATCACATAGCGCTGCATTTGTTTATTTTACATTTTTTGTAAGGACCACTTTTGCTGGAGAGTTTGTGCGGCGAAAAACAACAGACTGGATTATCAGATGAAAATAGAAGAAAAAAAGCCTAAAGGGGAAACTAATGTAGCCATTACATCTAAAAACTGGTAAGCTGCAATATAATAATATATAATAAACTATATTGTTTAGGTTTGGGTTTAATACCACTTTGGAGCTTATGTTGCAAATGTCACTTTCTTTACAAGCAGCTAAGTCAACGAGGTTTCCACTTCACAAATAAAGGGAGTGGGGTGGATTTGTACACAACAGGACGAAAAATGGAAACCCTAAACAGGTGAGCTGTGTCCCCCTGCAAGGGAGCCTGTGACAACAGAATAATGGGAGTTCCCATTTCCAATTTTGTTTAGGCGCAGGCTCTTGGGGTGTAATTTTGGTCTTGGCTACACTAGCCAGGGTATGCCGGACCTAGACCAAGCATATGGGGCAGAAGCCCAGACTTCACTGACTTCATTCTTATTCCAGGTCAGGGACTCAAGCTTTACCTGTCAAAGCAGGGACCCCAGTGCTATAAGGCAGAAGTACAACCCCTGTGCTGCTTTACCTGTCCCTCCAGTCCTGAGATATTTACAGCTCTGACACATTGCAAAGCCCTGCGTGGGAGGGCAACAGATCCAATTTTTCCCCAACTGCAGTAAAGTAACTCTTACAGATCTTGTCCCCATTCCAGCCTGTGGCTAGACAGTGAAAAGAGAAGCAGCAAACTGATACACTCATCTCTATGTCACTGTACTCTCTCCTTCTATCCCTTGTAAGTCCCTTGTTAGCACATAAGCACTGCAGCACAACTGACTGGCTCCTTGTGCTACTTTGCCCTCTCCCAGATTGAACTCTGCTGTACAGGGGATTGCAAGCGATTCTAGTAACTGATTGCATTTAAAAAATACATTTAATAATGTATTAACCATGTCAGAGCTGTATTGATTTTTATTGTTTATATTAGCCTGGAGAGTTCATTTAAAGTGGTATTAGAGGTTCGGCTTTAAATAAAAAAAATACGTACCTGCTCTGTGCAATGGTTTTGCACAGAGCAGCCCCAATCCTCTTCCTCTCGGGTCCCCAGCCGGCACTACTGGCTCCTCCCCCTTCACCAGTACCTCCAATAGCAAGTCACTTGCTATGGGGGCACTGGTTTGTACTTGCTCCTGAGCCCTGCTCTATGCGTCCACAAGACAGAGCTGCAGCTCGGCCCTGCCCCACTCTCTCTTCATTGGTTCACTGGCTGTGATTGACCGCAATGGGAGGCAATGGCGCCTGCTGCTGTCTCAGCCAATGAGGAGAGGGAGTCCCGGGACACATCGCTGGATGAAGAGGGAGCTCAGGTGGGCTGTGGGAGAGGTGCACACAGAAGGTTTTTTAACTTCATGCATAAAAAACCTTCAGCCTTTATAACCACTTTAAAGTGGGAGTAAACCCTTTTATGGCACTTGTACCTACAGGTAAACCTATAATAATAAGGCTTACCTGTAGGTACAGTGAAAATCTCCTAAACCTGCACGGTTTTTGGAGATATTCACACTGCATGCAGCCTGGGACGTCACCGGCGCATAAGTTCTGAAGGGACGGTATACTTGTGTCGTCCCTTTAGAGCTCTGTGCTGCGGTCCACGACTCCCACGCACATGCGCGGGAGTGATGTCATTGTGGCAAGGCCAATCAGACGGGCAGAGAACGCAAACCCTGGAAGGAAGACCGGGTGAAGATGGAAGCGCCTGTCAGTGGTGACCAGGGCCGGGACAAGGGGTGGGCAGGAAGGGGCGGCTGCCCCTGGCGCAATGGTATATTGCAGGGGTAGGGGGCACCCTGAGCCTAACCCTAAGGGAAAGGGGGGCGCAGTTTGGCATCTTTGCCCTGGGCACTGGATGACCCTGTCCCGGCACTGGTGGTGACAGTGCGGCACTGGAGGGCTTCGTTTTAGGGTATTTCATAATGTGCTAGTATGCGATGCATACTAGCACATTATGCCTTTACCTTGCAGGGTTTAAAAAATAAATAAATTGGTGCGGTTTACTACTGCTTTAACCTTATTAACGTTAAGGTTTATTTGTTAACATTTATTTATTTATTTATTTTGATTTCAGGCTTCCCAGCCTAGAGTTGAGATGTGGGGTCTTATTGAACCCATATCTCACTGTAAAGAGGACCGATCGTGCCATATATTTCTATTACAAGGGATGTTTACATTCCTTGTTATAGGAATAAAAGTGATCGAAATTGTATTTATTTTTTTAAAGGGTCAAACTAAAAAAAGAAAAGTAAAATTAACAAAAAAATAAAAAAATTAAAGCGCCCCTGTCCCCGAGTGCTCGTACGCAGAAGCGAACGCATACGCAAGTCCCGCCCACATAGGAAAAACCACACATGTGAGGTATCGCCGTGAACGTTGGAGCGAGAGCAGTAAGTCTAGCCCTAGACCTTCTCTGTAATGCAAAACATGTAACCAGTAAAAAAAAAAAGGGTTGCCTATGGGGATTTTTAAGTACCGAATTATGGCGCCATTCCACGACCGTGTGCAATTTTGAAGTGTGACATGTTTATTTACTCGGCTTAACTGCATCTTTCACATTATGCAAAAAAATTAGGCTAACTAATGTTTTTTTTTTTTTTAAAGCATGAAAGTTTTTTTTCCCCTCCAAAAAAAAGTGTTCAAAAAATGCTGCGCAAATACTGTGCAATGACCGCCATTGTGTTCTCTAGGGTCTTTGCTAAAAAAAAAACATATATAATGTTCGGGGGTTCTATGTCATTTTCTAGCAAAAAAATTATGAATTTTACGTGTAGGAGAGAAATGTCAGAATTAGCCTGGTTAAGCAATGGCAGTGGCACAACTGTGGCTATGGTAAAAACAGCTAAGGGTCATGTTGGGCAATGGACATTCTAAAATTTCATCTTAGAAAACAAGCAAAGTCGGCAATTGTATTCATTACTGTCCATGTATTCTATGGTAACAGAAGATAAATCTCCTTTACGAGTTTGAGTTTATAGAGAAGTAAACCATATTATAAAGACTTCTTGCAATCAGTAAGGTGCTGTATATTTCACGTCTCCGTGTGCATGCCGGAGCAGCATTCTCTTTTCAGTATGTATGGCTAAACAAATCACGTCAAGCGAGAGGTGTCATCAAGTGTATGGGCCTGGCCGGCGTCCAGGTCACCGAGGCAGATATACGATCTCTATTAATAGTTTAAACAGGCCTGCTTACTCCTCGCTCCACTTTCCCAGGAATTAACTGTTGAGAAGGAGTGCTACATGGCTGTGCAACTCCGCTGAAGAAGGTGAAAATAAATGGCTTGAAACCCAACCTAAAATAACATGGACACAGCGAAGCGCTCCGTATCCCAGGCTCAGAATATCATTACACACTGTTGTTGGACATGTATGAGCTTTTTTTTTGCTGATGTAAACATTCTGTCCAATTCAAATGTCAAAGACGAGTGCTATTTATTTTAGTGGTTGGTACATGCCAGTTTTTAAAGGGACAGATTAAAAAAAGCGCTTTCATTGGCACTGTCTATATGTCAACTATTTTCCTTGCTGCCAGCCCACTAAACTTTATACAGTGTGAGGTTGATTTACTAAAAGAGTAGAGAATACTCACTTAGCTTAAAGTGGCGTTCCCCCCCCCCCCCCCCCCCCCCAAAAAAAAAGATGATTAAAATTCCTAAAAAAAATTAAAAAAAAAAACATTTGGAAAAAAATAAAAAATAAACTCACCTCTAAATGCCTTCATTGCCCGGGCTAAGTGACATCACTTCCCTTCGGAACAGGAAAGGCTCCCTCCTGTCAGTCATCTGGGACACGTGACAGGTCTCAGATGACTGTGCGGCCAATCACGGCGCGCTGCGCCGCTCGCGCATGCGCAGTGGGTGCCCGGGTGTGAAGCCACAGCCGGGTGCCCACAGTAAGAATGCCGGCGCCGCTGAGCAGAACGGGGAACGAGCGTGGCTTCATTCCCCCGCATCGCTGGACCCTGGGACAGGTAAGTGTCCGATTATTAAAAGTCAGCAGCTGCAGTATTTGTAGCTGCTGACTTTTATTTTTTTTTTTTTGTAAGGGGCACCCCACTTTAATAAATAAGATGATGCTGTGTTCATCTCACTTACCTAATCATGTGCAATTAAATATTTATTACCTACCCCTTTTAGTATATCAAGACTTGTGACCCTTGTAGAACCCGTAAAAATGCACACATTAACATCAGTGCAGGGCAATCTATGCATTGCTGCATCACTTATTTAGAATGGCAATCCAATGCACAGGTAAAGTAGCTGGCAATGCACCTGTAGTACACTGAACCACAAAAATAATGCAGGTCCAATGTTTTGCATGCAAAGGCCCCATGTGCACGGGATGCTGCTAAACGTACGTTCAGAGGCAGTTGGACGCTTTTTTCAACTACCCCTGAACTCATTCAATGTTATCCTATGTGACCATGTACACAATCTCGTTTATTGCCGTTTTTAGGCAGTTGCGTTTAACAGCGTTTTTTTGAATGCAAAAAATGAGTTCAGACGCCAAAGTTTCCGACGTTTCAGACGCCAAACGCAGCTAAACACAGTAACCCGCGTTTCATTTATAGGCGTTTTTCGTTTTTGCCCATTAAAAAAAAAAAAAAAAAAAATATATATATATATATATATATATCATTTTTTTTTTTTTAAATGCTTTATAAATGCAAATGCAGCAAAACGCTGCTAAACGCGGCATGAAAACGCGGCAAAACAGACGTTTTAAATGTGGGTTACTATCTGTCAAGTTAAATAGTTTAGGAGAGGTTGTAAAAACGTCCCGTGTACATGGGGCCTAAAAGCGTACTGCAGGCCCATACCTCCCAACATTTTGAGATGGGAATGAGGGACACCTACTATCAAACGTATGTAGGCATAGGACACGCCCCCTGCCACACCCCCTTAAAGGAGAATTAACCCCAAATAAAGGTTAATTAAATCCACAAGTGCTTTTTTTTTACCACTACTAATCCTTCATATTGGTTTTTAAAATTTACAAATGCAGCAATTTAGAAATTGGATGAAAGGTTTAGCACTGAGAACACTTTTTGAAAAATAAAAAGTGAATTTTATATACAATTATATAGATCAGACCAAAATGAGGGACAAATGAGGGAGAAAGAGGGACAAAGGGACATTGCTCCAAATCAGGGACAGTCCCTCGAAATCAGGGACAGCTGGGAGCTATGCAGGCCTATTCCAAATGAATGGATTGCCTTAAAGCAGTGTGCATTGATGCAAGAAAATACACTGCTTACAAAGCACACAGGTATGAAGGGGCCCTCAATGTGTCAGCAGACGCTTCCACTGTCCTCCGATTTGAGATTTATCTCTATAACAAAAATCATTTAGTAAATACAGATATAGACTAGATAGCATTTTTTGAAATTTCTTGGAAATGTATTTCTGGCAGTTATATGAAAGTTATACGAATTATGTGACCAAACCTGTTGGACCAGACTTGCTTGTACTGTACATGGAAGGGAAAATCATACAATTGATACATATGTGAGCTGCAACATTCACTGAATGTAATAATATAACGCTTGTACTGCAATGAAAAGCTTTCAGTGTAATGCTTCATTGGAGATTTCTTAAGTTGATTAAAGTCATCTATACACAACATTCAGAGACAATGGGGTCAATTCACTAACGTTTACCGCATGCGATAACACGGTCACGTGACTCATTTGCATAAATTATTGCATGCAGTAAATAAATTCATCCAAAAAATAAATAACGAATTATGCGGTATTTGCCGCAAAATTAAAAATATGCCGCCAAATATCATTAAAAAATCGCCTAGGGCACATTCACACCTGAGAGCTTTTAGCTTGTAAAAAGCTCAGGAAACGCTCATCTCAAAAGTTCCAAAATGCCCAACAAGCAAAATCCCTTTCATTTAAATGGCCCCTCTTCACATCTGAGCGTTCTGTTGCCTAAAGCAAAACACCTGAAGCTCAAAAAAGTACATGAGCTTCTTTTTAGGCCGATTACAGGAGTTTTTCTGATTTTTACATTGGTGACCTTTTGATCTGCACAAAACCGCGGCAAAAAAACGTGGTAAAAACTTGACTTTCCACCTGAAAACGATACGCCCATACGTGTGAATGCAGCCTTAAGTCCAATTCGCAAATGGAACAGAGAGTAAAAAAAACATGCGATATTCATCACCAGGGTTTTGCTGGTGGTATCACATGTGCCATTTGTCAAAAAAAGTGTGGGCGTCTCCCCCCCAAATAGCTGCTTGCTAAGGAGCGGGCTGGGAAGCCGGCTGCCGCGTCCTTAAAGTGATTGTGAAGTCTCGTTATTTGGGGTAGGCAACTTTTGAGAGGTTGACATCTACTTGGACAACATGAAGAAAAGTTCCCCAGGCAGGGGGAGGGGAGGGAGAATGCCCATTTAATAAAACAAAAAAATATATAACTATCAAGCCCCCAATAAAAACACAGCATAGTGTCCTGTGCTCCCCCCTCCCTATTGTAATGTCCTCTGCTTCCCCCCATAGCAGGGTCTACTGCCCCCTTCACATCACCCCCCATTTTCAACCCCCCATATAGTGTTCTTTGCCCCCCCTCTTCACATCACCCCCCCTCACTGTAGTGTCCTTTGCCTGCCCCTCCACCTATAGCAGTGTCCTGTGCCCCCAAAAGCAATGTCCTCTGTCCCCCTTTCCATCACCCCCTCCAAATGTAGTGTTCTCTTCCCCTCTGTTGCCTTCACGTCACATTTCCCCCCACTGTAGTGCCCTGCCCCCCCTATAGCAGTGTCCTGTGCCCTCTGCCCCCCTTCCATAGTATCCTCTGCCCCCCTTTGCAACCCCCCCATATAGTGTTCTCTGCCCCCTTCACATTACCCTCCCCCCTGTAGTGCCCTTATCCTGCACTCCCACCTATAGCAGTGTCCTGTGCCCCCAAAAGCAATGTTCTCTATCCCTTCTTCCCCCCTGCCGCCTTCACATCACATTTCCCCCACTGTAGTGTCCTCCCCCCCCCCCCATAGCAGTGTCCTGTGCCCTCTGCCCCCCTTCATATCACCCCTCCCTCCCTGTAGTGTCCTCTGCCACCTCCTCCCCCATAGCAGTGTCCTGTGCCCCCTCCGCCCCGTCTCATCTGTCCCATTCACATCATCACCCCCCACAGTAGTGTCCTTTGTCGCCCCCCCCCCCCCCCCCACACACACACACACACAGTGTAGCCAGCAGTCTCCTACCTTAAATTGGTGTACACTGTGCAGCAGAGTGAAGAGCAACAGGAGTCAAAGTACTGGATTGAAGGCGGGAGTGGGAGCTGTCAGAGTTAACTTTTCACATGAACAAGCTGGTGATTGGTTGCCAGGATCACTCAGCTTCCTAGCAACCGACCGCCTGCTGGTTAATGTGAACAGTTCCAGTTACAATTTCGGCAGCTCCCATCCTCCATCCAGTACTCCGATATGTCCCGCTCTCTGCTCTGCAGTGGGGGGGGGGCGTTAGAGGTTGAGGGGCCATTGTCCGGAGGGGTGAAGGGGGAAATCATCCAAAGACGGCACCTGCGACAACCACTTTCAATCATTTCCCCTAGCTTTGGAGAAATGTCCTCTTTCTTCTTCTTGTGTCTGTGGAAGTGAAGCTCTTAAACATATCACAGATGGTAAAATAAAACCTGTACACACGATCCAAATATCGTATAACGGATTTATGACTTTTTCCGCTTAATAATCGCAAGTAGAAATTGAATAGGTTACCAAAGTCACGAAAATTCTCGTACGACACAAAAAAATAAAAAATCGGAAGTGATGTCATGTGTTGTAATGTATTTGTATTGTATTTTCGGATGACAACTATACTGACTAAACGAAAATCGTACGATCTGCTATCGTATGAGGAAAAATTTAGTGCTTGTCCGGTCGAATAATAATCGGATGAATTGTCGTGATCGGCTCTCGAAAGCTATGTACTAAAGATCCGATTATTGTACAATTGCATCGAAATCTGTATTTTCGGGTTGTGTGTACGGGCCATAAACCATCCCCTACGCTATCCAAAACAATAAACAAAAATCCCAGCACTTCAAAGATAGCATTACCAGTTTACTGATTGATGCCATTTGGGTCTGGGTTTGATGTTAAACTCCTGTTGATGCATGAAATCATCGAGCTCAGGAAGTTGATTAGTGGCGTGATTATTTTAGTAAAACAAATGTTAGAATCTGCTGTTGGACAGATCAGGCTGTCTGCTTTAAATTACCAGCTACTTTCAGTTGTGCAGACCAAAAATCAGAGAGTTATCTGAACTACCAAGAGCCTTCTGATTCTTAAAGTGGAATTCCTGTCTAACGCTATGTTTAAAACCTACCTACACAGGTTAGCATGCCTAACCTGTGTAAAACAAATATGTATACTTCCCTATTTTCAGGCCACTCTGGTGCGGTCATGTGATTTGCAGCTCCGGCTCCCTTGTGACAGTCAGAGGCAGCTGCAGGAAAGGAGGAGGGAGCACCGACAACGGCTGTGAAATGGGAGCCTATGGGTGATGTCATTGTTCCTGGAATTCCCAGTTCTTTTTGAGCTCCTGCTCCTCTCCCCTGCAGCAGCCTATGACTGACACAATGCAGCTGGATTGTAAATCATGTGACCGGACTGGAGCGGGCTGAAAATAGGTAAGTACACACATTCTTTTCAGTAACAATGTCCCTCCTCCTGTGATCATGTCACACTGATTTGATGTCCTGGCATTGGTTGAGTGTGTCGTCTATTACAGGAGGAGGGACATTATTACTGCGGCCCGGGCAATTCAGCTCCCAGAAACAGGGAGATTGCCGCTCTGCAAGGAGAGGAGGAGGGAGGGGAGGACAGGACCAGGAGGACGGGAACTTGAGCCGCCAGGATGACACTTTTCACATATTTTTTTGCAAAAAAAATTGGAAAACAACATCGAATTTTTCTTCCACTTCACAATTATGTGTTGGTCTATAACATAAAATCCCAATAAAATACATTTACGTTTTTGGTTGTAACATGACAAAATGTGGAAAATTTTAAGGGGTATGAATACTTTTTCAAGGCACTCTAAATTACCAGATTATGTTTAAAGATTTAAATAGCTCCGCAACAGGAAACCATAGAAAAGTTTTGTTCAGAGCAAGTAATTCTTTAGATAATAAAAACCGCCCTGAAACAACTGCGCTGCTCATTAAACCAATCTTTGATTTACGGCTGCATATGAAGATATAAAGTTCCTCCCAAAGTACATATTCCAGTGGAAAGGCTATTTCACAGCAGACACATAAAGAAAACTCTTAAATATTTAATGCACCACCTCTAACATCGTCCTATGTCAATACAATCAATTCTGCAGATAAATATAACACTGCAGGATACATGTTTTATTTACAAGATGCGCAGTGATTTCAAAGGAATAGATTTAATCTGTCTGAGATGATGTTTTAAATGTTTAAAGGTGACCTCCACCTAAAACCCATTTTTAAAGCCGAACTCCAGGAATTCAGCTACTTTGTAAAAACTGCAGGTATACCATGAGTTATGTCTAACAAGGTGCCTGCCGCGTACAAAACGTATCTGTTATTCACGTTTGACAGGTTTATTGTGCTCTGATGCTGCTGCTCACTATGGACTCAGCTCCTTCAAAAGCAGAGTTGTTGGAACTGGTATTCCTTCCCCTCCCCTCCTTCTGCCCATTCACAGAGGGCTTTGTATTATGTGAAGTTATTCACAAAATACAAAGGCTTCTGTGAATGGGTAGCAGAGGGGAGAGCAGAGCATAACTGCTCTGTGTGCACTTTAAGTTTAAAATATCCAAGTACTGGTGGGGCTGACAGAATTTGTGTTACCACGCTGATATTTTAGAGGGTAACGAGTATCTAACTGATTACTTTTCCCCTCATGGTAACTCAGTTACCATTACTTTGGCTTAGTTACCCCAATTACATCTACCGCCACTAGATGGCAGTCGTGTAATTCCGGTGTCCTGCCGAATAAGTTCCCCCGCCGGATAAGGACCCCCTGTACTGCGCAGGCGCAGGGCTTGCGCAGTACGAAGGACTACGGAGCTTACGAAAATTGCCGAACCTAAACAGCTCTGAGTGAACTCTACACCGCGCAGGCGCAGTTAACATGTAATTGTACGAGGCGATGCCGCACACTCCCGATGCTCGTGCTACTCTGCAAGGGGCGTCTATCGTGTAACTAAGGGGCGGGTTTAGTATTACTGTAACCAAGGGGCGCATTTATTATTATTGTTATATATCGAGCTCTGCCCATTAATTTAACATTCGCCCTGCTCTGTAGCCATCCGCCCCTTACACGATGTAATGATAATAGACCCGCCCCTTGCTTACACGCTATAACAGATCTGCCCCTTGGTTAGAGTAATAATAGAGCAGCCCCTTGGTTACTAACGCAATTACTTTTTGGGAGAAGTAATTTGTAACTTAACTAATACTTTTTTAAAGTAAGATGACCAACACTGTCGAGACTCCACTGACACTTAAAGCCCAACTCCAAAAAAACTTAAAATTATCCTTTGCAGTCGGGCTGTGTCCGGAATGCAAGGATTAATTGCTTGTTTTGTCTAGGGGAGGAGAAACACTTTTACTCACCTGATCCTTCCCCCCCCCCCCCCCCAATACTCTGGTGGTTGACTGTCTCCCAGCATCAACACGTCCAATGCAGGGTTTGGTCTTGAGGACATCAGGACCCTAGACCACTGGAGCATGGGGAAGAAGACGCTGCGGGGACCAGTCTAGCAATGTGCAGCAATGGAGAGTCCGGTAAGTCAATATGGTTTTCGTCCAGCAAGCTCCATTTACTCCAAAACTGAATGCTAACCACTTGCCTACCGGGCACATTTCCCCCCTTCCTGCCCAGGCCAATTTTTAGCTTTCAGCACTATCACACTTTGAATGACCATTGTGCGGTCATGCATCACTGTACACAAACAAAATTTTTATCATTTTTTTTCACACAAATAGAGCTTTGTTTTGGTGGTATTTAATCACAGCTGGGTTTTTATTTTTTGCTAAATAAATGAATAAAGACTGAAAATTTTGAAAAAAAAAATGTTTTTCATAGTTTGTTATAAAATTTAGCATACGCTGATTTGGCTGAACTGATGAGGCAGCACGGATGGGCATTGATGGGCACTAAAAAGGCTGCACTGATGGGCACTGATGAGACGGCGCTGGTGGGCACTGATAGGCAGCACTGATAGCTGACACTGATAGGCAGCACTGATGGGCACTGGAAGGTGGCACTGATAGGTAACACTAATGAGGAGGCACTGATGGGCACTAATTGACAGCACTGATGGGCACTTATTGGCAGCATTAGTGGGTACTGTTGCAACTGCACTGATAATCAGGACATTGATAATCAGTGGCCTAATTATTAGTGGACATGCCCCTTTTAGAGAAGCCGTTTTTTGGCTCTCTTCTCCTCTCCTCATGCTGTCAGCATGAGGAAAGAAGTGTCATGTATTCTTTGTCCATTTGTTGCCAAATATGTTATTATATTATCTTCCCAAGTGTTCTGATAAATCCAACAAAGTGCTGAGGCATTCATTTCCCTGTACAGTACTTTATCATCTGACACCTCTGATTCCTACTTTTTATGGCGGAGTGTCAGGAAATAAGTCCATACAACTCCTTGCTATTCTTTTTTTTCCTGTTTAAACAGTAACATGCATGAAATAAACAAGCTATTCAGATGTGGTTTGCACTTATGGACCACATTATACAGGCTCTTGATACCCCTGTGAAATCATATCCATGAATTGTAATCTCATAAAATGTACCATTTTATTATAGGATGCACAGAGAATGGGTCAGTAACAATACTCTCTGTGCACATTGGGAAATATTTGTTTCTTGCTGTATTATGGGAAGTCTAAGCCCCTGAGTACTACCGGGAACACCGCTGTATCAAGAGCAGCCTCAGGAAATTAACCTTTTAGTTGCCAGAGACATCCTCTGCCTTTGCATAGACTGGTTTGTTGAGGATGACATACAATTAGGGCTCTTTCACACGGGGCGGATCAGTGCTGATCCGCCCTGTGGATATCCGCTTGCTCAGCGGGGATCGCCGGAGCGATCTCCGCTGAGCAGGAAGATGACAGGTCCGTCTCTGCACACAGCACAGGGACGGACCTGTCAGAGCGCCGCTCTCCCCTATGGGAGATCGGGTGACGACGGACCGTTGAGTCCGTCGTCATCCGATCCGCTCTGCAGACGGATGAAAAAATAGGGTTTTCCTCCGTCTGCAGAAACGGAGCATAGCGGACACGGACGAGATCAGGTGTCTCATCCGCTGACACCTGCTATCCCATAGGGATACATGTTTGTCCGTTTTTCATCCGACACCGTCCGTGTGAAAGAGCCCTTAAGCATTTTTTTTAGGAGTGTGTATAATACCATGATGCCTTAAAGTGGATGTAAACCTCAATTTTTTTGTCATAATGTAGAGAATAAGATTTCCTTTCATTTGAGCCCAGTCTTGCCACACAGATTTACTCGAGGCCTGAGCAATCCTCTTTTATTGTTCAGTTAGAGAAATCTTGACAAAGTCTAAAAAACTTTGTCAAAAACGCCCCCTTGCTGTGAGTGACAGGTGATTTACATATCTCATGCACTAGCCTGAGACGGGTTATCATCAGATCACTGGATGTTCTACTCTGCCCAGCTCTGACTACATACATGTCCCCTAAATCACTTGTCTGTCTATAGTCTGCTGACTGTTCACTGCATCCCATGATGAGAAACATCCAGTCACAACACAGTAAAGCCCCATACACACGGTCGGACAATCCGCGGACCAGGTCGGTCGGATCCTGTCCGTCATACTTTGGTTTGTTGCCTATGACGGGACTACGTAGAGGCTAGTAGCCAATAGCTTTGGTCTTGTAATGTGATGTGAGCATGCGTAGCACTTTGTCCGGTCGGACAACCGTACACACGATCGGATTTGGTGTGATCGGACTGTGTTGTCGGCAAATCTTTCCAGCAGGAGATAAGACTTTGTCCGTCGGACAATCCGACGTACACTGTCCGATGGTGCATACACACGGTCTGATTTTTCAACAACATTGTCCGATCGGACAGAATCCATGAAAAAGTCTGACCGTGTGTATGGGGCTTAAAGCTGGGGGAGCTGGAGGGGAGGGGAGAATGTGCCTGTCTCAGGCTAGTGCATGAGATATGATGGTGCATATTCCTCCCACTGACATCAATGAGATGCCCTGGCATCAATGGGATTAAATCATTGCCCCATCATTGGTATTAGTGGGAGGAATAAACCCCCCTTTATGGTGTCAGTGGGAGGAATAGTGCCCTGCTGTTGGTGTCAGTGGGAAGACTAATGCCCAGCTGTTGGTGTCAGAAAAAAGGAATTGTGCCCATCATTAGTGACAGTGGATGGAATAGTGTCCCATCATTGGTTTCAGTGGGGGGAATAGTGTTCCATCACTGGTGTTCATGGAAGAAATGGTGCCCCATCATTGGTGTCAGTGGGAGGAATATGCACCATCAATGGTGTCAGTTGGAAAAATAGTGCCCCATTGTTGGGGTCAGTGGTAGGAATAGTGCCCCAAAGGCCAGACAGAGACAAGCAAAGAGCTACATCCGGCCCCGGGCCACAGTTTGGAGACAGCTTCTCTAGTGATACATCCTAGAATTGTAAATGCTCATCCTAAAGCCTGGCCACACAGTTCGCAATCATCTGAAATAAGTACATATCGGATATAGTACAGACTGGCCTGTTAGAGCGGTTTTAAACCCAAAACCATAACTATAATATATTGCAGCTTACCAACCAGTAATTGGGGTGGCTGCATTTGTTTTCTTTTTTAGGTTTTTCCCCTCTTTTTTCACCTGGTGATCTGGCCAGTAACACACCTCCTGTAACTGAGTGCCTCCACTCTGCATGAAGGTGCAACAGAGACACCTTTGGACAGCAGCATTGATGATCTGGGGGGAGGGGAGTGCTAGCTGTACTAGCAGATTTAGATACTGTAACAAATTGAACTCCAGCTAACACTTTATAGTCACCTACAGCAGTTTTTTTTCCTCTTGTGATAAAAGGTTTTGCATAAATAAAGCCAACCCTTGTAAGCAAGTCTGTCAGTGGTAAATGGCTTTTCTCAAACCCTAACTGCTACATCTGCAGGACAGCTTGGGCTGCTGAAAAACAGCAAACATACTGGCCAGATTAGCAGGTGAAAGTAAACGAAAGAAAGCCTGAAAAGGAGAACGAATGCAGCCATCACATCTAAGAACTGGTAAGCTGCAATATAATAAATTGTTTTCTTTTGGGCTTAAAACGGGGTGCCCCCTAAAAAATTTTTTTTTTAAAAGTCAGCAGCTACAAATAGTGCAGCTGCTGACTTTTAATAATCGGACACTTACCTGTCTCAGTGCCCAGCGATGCGGGGGAATGAAGCCCCCCCCCTGTTCCCCGCTTCGCTCCCGGCGCCGGCATTCTTACTGTGGGCACCCGGCTGTGGCCGTGATACACCGCACAGTCATCTGGGACCTGTCACGTGTCCCAGATGACTGACTGCGCTGAGGGGAAGTGGTGTCAGTGCCCCTCCAATTATAATTTTTTTTTATTTTTATATTTAGGAATTCTAAGCAATTTTTTATTTTTTGGGGGAAACACCACTTTAACCGCTTCCCGACCGTCGCATGTAAATATACGTCGGTAAAATGGCACGGCTAGGCAAAAGCACGTATATATACGTCCCCTTTAATTGCCTAGCCTTGGGGCGGCGCGCTCGTGACCCGGGCGGGAGCTCCGTGACCACGGCCGCGGGACCAGCGGACCCGATCGCCGCTGGTGTCCCGTGATCGGGTCACAGAGCTGAAGAACGGGGAGAGGTCTGTGTAAACAAACCTCTCCCCGCGCTTCCTACACTGCCTGTCATTGATCTGCTGTTCCGTGTCATCAGGAAAGCCGATCAATGACGTCAGACGTCAGCCACACCCCCTACTGTAAAAAAAACACACAACACGTCACACTAACTCCTCCCCGCCCCCTAGTGGTTAACTCCTTCACTGCCACTGTCATTTACATAGGAATCAGTGCATTTAAATAGCACTGATTTCTGTATAAATGACAATGGTCCCAAAAATGTGTCAAAAATGTCCGATGTGTCCGCCATAATGTCGCAGTCACAATAAAAATCACTGATCGCCGCCATTACTAGTAAAAAAAAAAAAATATTAATAAAAATGCTATAAAACTATCCCCTATTTTGTAAACGCTATAACTTTTGCGCAAACCAATCAATATCGCTAATTGCGATTTTTTTTTTACCAAAAATATGTAGAAGAATACGTATCGGCCTAAACTGAGGAAAAAAAAAAAAATGTTTTTTTATATATTTTTTGGGGATATTTATTATAGCAAAAAGTAAAAAATATTGCATTTTTTTCAAAATTGACGCTCTATTTTTGTTTATAGCGCAAAAAATAAAAACCGCAGGGGCGATCAAATACCACCAAAAGAAAGCTCTATTTGTGGGAAAAAAAGGACGCCAGTTTTGTTTGGGAGCCACGTCGCACGACCGCGCAATTGTCAGTTAAAGCGACGCAGTGCCGAATCGCAAAAAGGGGCCTGGTCCTTTGGCTGCAAATTGGTCCGGGGATGAAGTGGTTAATATCGTTTTAAGCATATGTAAAAAAAAACCTGAGAACGTTAGCAGGAAAAAAGCGATTACTTGACATATACAGGCATATATCTCCCCAAGAATGACGGATTAGATATTTATTCGCCCTGGCACAATCGTATTTGTAAATCGAAATACTGGAGTCTCTGGGGTGAGTCTGCTGCCCTCTAAGGATTAGAAGAAATAAGGTACAAGATTTTATTTCAAAAAATGTATTTAGAGCATATTATAAATGACTCAATGACAATGAAAACTACAAGGATACATACTTCTGTTCTTTCATATTGCTATTGAAAGAACAGAGGGAAAATCCAGGGTCATACATTTAGTGATCATGCCCGCGGTTAGTCTTGGACGGTCTGCTCTGCAAGACGCATACGTGTGAAATCCAACCTTGAGCATGAAAATTCATTTGGTCTGTATTATTTTAAATGCTATTCTTGGTCACAAATAAATGTAATTTCCTTTGGAAGCTTGACCAAACCCAAGAAATAATTCTCTAATGTGCTATAAGTCACTGCCTAAAGCTAATGAAGTGTTGTAATTGCAGCTAAAGGGAAGGTAAAGGAAATGACCCACATAATAGAACAAAAACAGATGTATTAAAAAAAAAAAAAAAAAAGTGTTTCACAGCTCTTCATGCGGTATTAAACCCTTGTTTTTTTTTTCAATTAAAATAACAAAACATGTCTATACTTACCTGCTCTGTGCAATGCTTTTTCCGCCATGATCCTCTTCTTCTGGGGTCCCCCGACAGCACTCCAGACCCCTCCTCTTCGGTGGGTGCCCCCACGAAAATGCACTTTCACTTTCCTAGGGGCACCTGTGCGTGCTGACCACTGACACAGACAGCGGTTTCCGCCCCGCCAACCGCTCCCATGTCACAGCTATTGATTGACAGGAGCAGGAGCCAATGGCTCTCACTGCTATCAATCAGTCCAATGGAGAGAGAGACAGTGGCGGGAGCTGGATTGGATCGGACTCAGGTAAAGAAAAGGGGGGGGGGGAGCTGCAGCACAGAAGGTTTTTCACCTTAATGCATTAAGGTGAAAAACCTTAAAGTGGTTGTAAAGGCAGACGTTTTTTTTATCTTAAAGCATTCTATGCATTAAGATAAACCTTCTGTGTGCAGCAGCCCTCCCTAGCCCCCCTAATACTTACCTGAGGTCCATCTAGATCCAGTGATGTTGCACGAGAGACTCAGCTGTCCGGGACTCCCCTCCTCATTGGCCGAGACAGCAGTGCAGCGCCATTGGCTCCTGCAAAGTCAGTGAGCCATGGATGAAAGAAAGGGAGCTGGGGTATGCATATATAAGGCAGCATGTTGCCCCTAAAGTTGATGTGTTGAAAACAGAAAAAATGGGCAAGCATAAGGATTTGAGCAACTTTGACAAGGGCCAGATTGTAATTGTTAGACGTTTGAGTCAGAGCAATGCCAAAACTGCAGCTCTTGTGGGATGTTCCCAAACTGCAGAGGTCAGGACCTACCAAAAGTGGTCCAAGGAAAGAAAACTGGTGAAGCGGCAACAGGGTTATGGGTGGCCAAGTCTCACTGATGCATGTGTGGAGCGAAGGCTTGCCTATGTAGTTTAATCCAATAGAAGAATTATTGTAGCCCAAATTTCAATAGAAAGATGTCAGAACACACAGAGCATCACAGTTTGCTGTGTTTTGGGCTGTGTGGCCGCAGACTGATCAGGGTGCCCATGCTGTCACGCGCCTACAATCAGCATATGAGTAAGCCCCCGTACACACGGTCGGAAATTCCGACCACAAAATCCGTCAGATTTTTTCTGACGGATTTTGTCCGACATTGGTGTTGCATACACATGGACAAACGGACAAAGTTGTCGGAAAATCCGATCATTCCGAACGTGGCGCAGTTCGTTGCCTACGACGGAACTACGTAGAGGCTAGTAGCCAATAGCTTTGGTCTCGTAATTTGATCTGAGTGCATGGCACTTTGTCCGTCGGAATTCTCTAGACACGATCAGAAAAAGTCAGATCGGATTTTGTTGTCGGAAAATTTGAGATCCTGCTCTCAAATTTTTTCCGTTGTAAATTCCAATGGAAAAAGCCCGCTAGAGCCCACACACGATCGTATTTTACAAAAACATAATCCGATATCCGACTGTGTGTACGGGGCATTACAGAACTGGACCACAGGAGCAATGGAAGAAGGTGGTCTGATCTGAAGAATTCCAGAATAGCTTGAGGAACACAACGAGCTTGAAGTATTGACTTGGCATCCAAATTCTCCATATCTCAATCCAATCAAGTATCTGTGGGATGTGTTGGAATAACAACATGGAGGCCCCAACTCAAAATTTACAGGACATAAAGAATTTGCTACTGACAGCTTGGTGCCAGATGTGACAGCATACCTTCAGAGGTCCAGTGGAGTCCATGCCTTGACAGGTTATGGTGGGTGCTCCTAATGTATTGGCTGATCGGTGTACATATTCAAAGTCTACGATTCTGAACTTCTATTTAAATTAGTGGGCCAGATATACCTGACTCTACCTACTCTACGCCTGTGCATTGCACTGGAAAGACAACAAAAGGGTCATCATTCTAGCTCCTCCTGTGCTCCCCTTGACCACACTTGCAGCATCTTCTGTTTGATCCCTACCCTATTCTTCCTGGCTCCCCTCAAGTTCTGTATTCCTCATTCTGTACTACAGATTTGCTTTTTGTAATGCCTGGGCCCCTCCAAAGTCAGCTTCCATATAATGTGCCATCCTAGTACCCAAAAGCCCAATGAAAGGGGTATGGCCTGTCTACTAAAGGGTTGCAGACACTGCATCTTTCCTCATTAGAATAATCAGAGAGCACCAGGTGAATATGTATTCAGTCCTTCCAATTCAGGAATCAGTCTGGAAATGACATGGTAAAAACAAACAGCAAATTCTTAAGAACAGAAACAGGTAGGAACTTGCAAAAATTTGTTAAATTCCTTGAAACATACATTTATCAGCCAGAGGGGATTTTTTTCTTATCAAAAGTGGAGTTACACTTTAAGTCACTTATAGTCAGGATCCAAACCCCACTAGCTATTAAGAATTATTCGCACCTAATATTATCAAGTCCTTCAGAAGCAGAAGAGGTAGGTTTCTGATTAGCCATAATCCATTATATAAAATATTCAAAGCAAATGAAAAGCCTATGTAATAGAGTGACAACACAGGAACACAACTGGAAGAGTTTCACCCTTAAAAGTAAAGTGTCCAAAAAGGTCCCTTAATGTTAAGATCTCCAGATAATATTTTACACCCGTGTCCATCATTGCGGCCTCACCTGTATCCATCATTGCAGCCTCACCCGTGCAGCCTCACCTGTGTCCATCATTGCAGCCTCAACCCGTGCAGCCTCACCAGTGTCCATCATTGCAGCCTCACCAGTGTCCCCATTGCAGCCTCACCAGTGTCCATCATTGCAGCCTCAACCCGTGCAGCCTCACCAGTGTCCATCATTGCAGCCTCACCCATGTCCATCATTGCGGCCTCACCCGTGTTCTTCATTGCAGCCTCACCCATGTCCATCATTGCGGCCTCACCTGTGTCCATCATTGCAGCCTCACCCGTGCAGCCTCACCTGTGTCCATCATTGCAGCCTCACCTGTGTCCATCATTGCAGCCTCACCCATGTCCATCATTGCAGCCTCACCTGTGTCCATCATGCAGGCTCACCCGTACAGCCTCACCTGTGTTCATCATGCAGCCTCACCTGTGCAGCCTCACCTGTGTCCATCGTGCAGCCTCACCCGTGTCCATCATTGCAGCATCACCCGTGCAGAATCACCCGTGTCCATCATTGCAGCCTCACCCATGTCCATCATTGCAGCCTCACCCGTGCAGCCTCACCTGTGTCCATCATTGCAGCCTCAACCCGTGCAGCCTCACCCGTGCAGCCTCACCTGTGTCCATCATTGCAGCCTTACCCGTGCAGCCTCACCTGTGTCCATCATGCAGCCTCACGTGTGCAGCCTAACCTGTGTCCATCGTGCAGCCTCACCTGTGTCCATCGTGCAGCCTCACCTGTGTCCATCATGCAGCCTTACCCTGTGCAGAGAGGCCGGCCGGATCATTATAGCGTGGAGGAAGAGGAGCCCTCCTGACCTCGCACCTGTGACAGACAGAACGCCGGTCCAATGCCAGGGCGCGTTCTGTGTCACAGGTGCGAGGTCAGGAGGGCGGGGCTGTATGTGAAGGCGCACGGACTGCAAATGTAATGTAAGCTGATACAGTGGGCAAACCCCGCTCTGTGAACAAGCCGGCTCTCCTCTTCCTCCACGCTATAATGATCCGGCCGCCCTCTCTGTTCCTCCACACTTTTTCTCTGGGAGAACATTCATCCCCGCCTGATGGCGGTGCTCGCCCCCCCACTCCCAGGCAGCCCAGCTCCTCGCCAGACCTCATTTTCCACTCGCAAAATGCGAGTAGGCGAGTGGAAAATTTGAGGGCTGCACTACATCACTTCCGAAGTTATATTCTGTCGTACAAGAATTTTTCTAACTTGGTTCTCGATATGAGACTAGCAGTCAAAAATAAATAAAAAATGGACGATATTCTCATTGTGTGTACTAGGCTTTAGCAGCTCCAGAAGTGGAGCGTTTAACCGCTTGCCGACCAGCCGCCGCAGTTTTACTGCAGCAGGTTGGCTTGGCTGAGCAAATCGACATTACCTTACGTCGCTTTTCCTTTTGAGTACTAGATCGCCACCATTACTAGTAAAAAAAAATAATAATAATAATAAAAATGCCATAAATCTATCCCCTATTTTGTAGACTATAACTTTTGTGCAAACCAATTAATATACGCTTATTGTGATTTTTTTAACCAAAAATATGTAGAAGAATACATATTGGCCTAAACTGAGGAAAAACATTTTTTTTTTGAGAAAAAAATGTGGGATATTTATTATAGCAAAAAGTAAAAGATATTGAGTTTTTTTCAAAATTGTTGCTCTTCTTTTATTTATAGCGCAAAAAATAAAAACCGCAGGAGGTGATCAAATATCACCAAAAGAAAGCTCTATTTGTGGGGAAAAAAGGACTTCAATTTTGTTTGGGTACAACGTTGCATGACCGCGCAATTGTCAGTTAAAATGACGCCATGTCGAACCGCAAAAAATGGCCTGGTCATTGAGCAGCCGAATCTCCCAGGGCTGAAGTTGTTAATCTAAGTTTGTGGGTGGTATAAACATCTCACAAAGCCTAGGAATGCCGTGGTAAACCACTGACCGAAAAAGGATGGACAAAGCTACAGGAGTTTTAAGATACCGTAATTCACGAGTCTACCAGCAGTCTGGCTTCATCTGGCAGAGGGACTAAATACTGGCTATTTGGAGGAAGATCTGAAGTTAAAAGACCAAGAAAAAAAAACGCACGAGGGAAGCAACAGAAAACAACATAATGGTATTGATTTATATGGGCGGAAAAGAAAAGTGGCTCCTATCAGAAAATCTGATTCCAGATATTCAATCAAAGAAACACTTGAGATAAAGCTCAAGTGATGGCTTGCTGATATCATATACAACGTCTGTAATTACAAAGAATATACAAGTTACTGTGATATGTAAGAAAGAAAAACGCAAAGTGGAACAAAACGTATCACAACACACTCAGCCTCTTTTTTTCTTCAACGCTTTTTTTTTTTTTTTTTTATAGTTGAATAATTATTTTACAATAGGTTGCCAGCAGTCTCCTTTTCTAGTGAAAGGATATTATAATTGTAGCGACTGTCAATAAGGGCAATAATTGCATGCTACTAAGTGATGGAAAAGTATTTCAAGGTTAATTTCCATTCTTTTAGAGAGCCCAGGGCTGTCAATGGAAGTAAACACTCAAAGCTGTTACAATGGAGTACTATGGAAAAAATGTTGGCTTAAAGTGGGCACAGCCTGTGAAATGGTCATAGGGCTATTATAAAGATGTGTTTTAATTTTTCAGCCCAAAACAAATTGTCCCAAAGACGAAATAAATCCTTGGGTAAATAATATCATTTTTGCTGTAACTGGATACTGGATACGGAAAAAGATGGATAATTCTTGTGATTAGACAATCATCGGTCCATGTTTCTGGACATAATATGCCCATTTCTTAAATATAGCAACTGTAATTTAGTAGTGAACAAAGTGATGTGATGGTGGATAGTAGAGAAGGTAGACACTGGCCTTAGTTCTCTAATTAAAGGATTAGTGTATTTTAAAACAGTGGACGTTAAGGCCTGTAAGCTCCATCCCATCATATTTACATTTCCTTGGTGATGCCGTAAGATTATGTTCTATGACGAGCACAACTAGGTAGAGAGATAATGAAGATACACTATACTACCAAAAGTAGTATCCCAGTCTTAGTCTGTAGGGTTCAATATTGAGTTAGCCCACCCTTTGCAACTATAACAGTTTCAACTCTTCTGGGTCCCAGGTGTCCCAATACTTTTGGTAATATAGTGTATTTGTGCTGATCACTTTAAAATCAAACGGAGCATGAAGAAAGGATCCACACAGGGAGGTTGATTTATTAAAGGCAAAATATACTGTGCATTTGATCTAGACTGACTGTATATGGCCCAATAAGCTATTTAACCACTTGCCGACCATATACTGTAGACATACAGCAGCAAGGCGGTCTCTCTGCGCAGAATCACCTACAGGTACGCAATTCTGCACTTCCAGGTCTGTGGCTCGCATGTGCGTCGCCAGCGTCCCATTCCCACTGTGACTGGACACAGCAGGAGCCAATCAGCGGGTCTGCCTATGTAAACATAGCAGATTGCCGTTCTGTCAGTAGGGAAGATAGAGATCCTGTGTTTCTGCTAAGCAGGAACACGGATCTCTCTCTTCCCACAGTTAAAGCACCCCCCCCACACACACACACGCACGCACACACACACACGCACACACACACACACACAGTTAGCAAGCACTGCTTAGGAACACATTTAACCCTTTGATCGCCTCTGATGTTAACCCCTTCCCTTCCAGTGTCATTAGTAAAGTGATAGTGCATATTTTTAGCATTGATCACTGTATGTAGTGTCACTGGTCCCCAAAAAAGTATAAAAAGTGGCCCTTTCTCACTGAGGCGCTTCTAAACTGCCAGTAAAACACTGAGTACTTTTGAAGAACTATTCAGGCGCTTTCCATTCATTTCAATGGAGAGGGGTGTTTTTTCACCGCCCTGCCAGCGCACTGCCCCAGTGTGAAAGCATTTGTTGATTTTAATGGAAATAGGTATTCGTGAGCTTTTCAGGTGCTTTATTTAGCATGAAAGCGCCTGAAAAGAGCCTTAGTGTGAAAGGGGTCTTAGTGTCCAATATGTCCGCCACAAAGTCGCAGTCCCACAATAAGTCGCTGATCGCCACCATTACTAGTAAAAAAATAATTAAATAAGAATTCCATAAAAATGTCCCATAGTTTGTAGACGCTATTACTTTTGCGCAAACCAATCAATATATGCTTATTGGAATTTTTTTTAACAAAAATATGTGGAAGAATACATACTGACCTAAACTGATGAAGAAATTAGATTTTAAATTTTTTTTTTTTTTGTTTATTGGATGTGTTTTATAGCAGAAAGTAAAAAATATATACAGTGGAACCTCGGTTTACGAGCATAATCCGTTCCAGGAGAATGCTCGTAATCCAAAGTACTCGCATATTGAAGTCAATGGAAACTAAAATAATTTGTTCCGCATTGACTTCAATGGCATGCAATACCGCATGGGGACAGAGCCGGGGGGGGGGGGGGTCACCGGAGAGCCTCGAAAACGCCAGAGGACACCTCAGCTGACCTCGGCAAATCTTGGAATGACTTTGTTCCCGAGATTTACCGAGGTCAGCAGAGCTGTCCTCAGTCCAAACGCGGTACTGCACACCGCTTTGGCCTAAATCATGCTCGTTTTGTGAGACAACACTCGCAAACCGAGTTACGATTTTTAAAAATACAGTGCTCGTATTGCCAAACGCTCGTTAACCACGTTACTCGCAATCCGAGGTTCCACTGTATATATATAGTTTTTAAAGTGTTGGTCTTTTTTTGTTTAATACTGCAAAAAATCGGATACCACCAAAAGAAAGCTCTATTTGTGGGGAAAAAAGGACATGAATTTTATTTGGGTAGAGCATCGCACGATCGCGCTATTTTCAATTAAAGTATTGCAGTGCCGTGACGCAAAAAATGGCCTGGTCATGAGCGGGGAGCTGGAGTGGTTAAAGGGGTATCCTTTTCAGAAGTCTAACTTTATTATGTTACAGTTACTTTTTCTACTTTACTTTAGATCAATTTCTATTGTGTTAATATTTTTAAAGTTTCCCTTTTAAGATATTGCTTTCCACAGCAGATTTCATATTCCCACAACAGTGCATTTTAAATGTGCCTCCTAAGTGCTGTGATCTGCTGATTCCAAAATACTGAAGGTGTTTTCTGTGCATTGAATGCTCCATCTCTATTTATGAAGGGGTGATAACTGAGTAGTACAGCTTAGGGGTAAGTCCGATAATAAGATATGAAGCTATATAGCCAAAAGTGTACAATGTATATCAGAATTAGGACTCTTAAAGCTCATTTGCACCCAATGTGGAGCCACATAAGCCTGTGCCTGGCCCACAACATGTACCCAAGCACACACTGTAATGTGTACACATCATGGATCTTAGTGTGGACAATGTATACAGACATTTGCCTTTGCCTGAATTCCTCAGAGAGGTTTATATAGGCAGTTATGCATGAATTGATTCATATCTAACCATCAGATGGCACAGATCATTAAAGATGCATCTGTCAAACCCATCAGCTCACTAATATGAGCTCTTATAGGTTAAGCATAGTACTGTAATCGATCATTATAAAGTACATAAGTGACATAAATGGAAGGCAATGGTCATTTCCCTATCTTTCGAAAAAAATAACTCAGTTAAATGTTTAACTATGTCTAAAATGTCTGCATAAAATGAAATATTATAATAAGAACATAAACAATATAGCTACAATACAGCTACAAGGCTTTTTTATGAAAATGTATTATATTGTGTCTTGTTCTGAGTACACCATATATGAGCAGTGTTGTTGATTGGACCACTGGGCAGGGGGTGTGTTGGACCGATGGAGAGTAAGTACAGTAAAGCCTTGGATTGCAAGCATAATTTGTTACAGAAACATGCTTGTAATCCAAAGCGAATTTCCCCATAAGAAATAATGGAAACTTAGATGAATCGTTCCACAACCATTTATTCATAAGTCCTTCAGTTTATAGTCCATATAAAAAGATAGTAATGTGATAGGTTGTGTAACCATAAAATGTCCATTAACAAATGGAAGCCCCCACAAGGGGATTAGAAGCAAAATCCAGCAGGAGCTACAGAGTATAAAAGAGAAGAGAGGCGCCTCTAAATGTAGCAATATGGTTACATTTAATGAAGGTACAACATTTAGCAACTCACATGGTTGATGATTAAAAGAGGCACATCTAAGTATGCAGGCAGGGGTAAAGCTGTCCATATAGACAGTCCTCTGCACCGCCGGCTTTCACCGCTGTCAGTCTGCAATCGTGACCGGGAAGACTACCCTGCAGTAGAGCGGTCTGAAAGCAAGTCTTAAGCCCCATACACACGGTCGGAAAATCCGACCACCAAATCCATCGGATTTGGTCTGACGGATTTAGTCCGACACTGGTGTTGCATACACACGGTCGGACAAAGTTGTCGGAAAATCCGATCATTCTGAACGTGGTGACGTTTGTTGCCTACGACGGGACTACATAGAGGCTAGTAGCCAATAGCTTTGGTCTTGTAATGTGATCTGAGCATGCGTAGCACTTTGTCCGTCGGAATTCGCTACACACGATCGGAATTGGTGTGATCGGACTTTGTTGTCGGAAAATTTTTAGAGCAGGAGATACAACTTTGTCCGTCGGACAATCCGATGGAAAATGTCCGATGGTGCCTACACACGGTCGGAATTTCCGACAACATTGTCTGATAGGACAGAATCCATCGGAAAATCCGACCGTGTGTATGGGGCTTAAGTATGCAGGCATCCGGGGTAAAGCTGTCCATGTAGACGGTCCTCTGCACCACCCGCTCTCACCGCTGTCAGTCTGTAATCGTGACCGGGAAGACTACCATGGAGTACAGCGATCTGAAAGCAAGTTTTATACCACTCGTGGAGCGCAGCATGGAAGGGACGGCGTCGGTGGCGGTGCGGAGGATGGTCTATGTGGACAGATTTACCCGGGATGCCTTCATACTTAGATGTGCCTCTTTTAATCATCAACCATGTGAGTTGCTAAATGTTGTACCTTCATTAAATGTAACCATATTGCTACACTTAGAGGTGCCTCTCTTCTCTTTTATACTCAGTTGTGACATGACGCTACTTGTATATCAAGACAATCGCTTGTATATCAAGTCAAAATGTAGTAATAAATGTTGCTTATCTTGCAAAACGCTCTCAAACCAAGGTTTTACTGTACTCCCTATGGAAATTAAGTTTGAACAGGCAAACGTTACACAATGTCTACAGATAAAGGAGATATAATTGAACAAATCACACATAAAATTTACATGGTGTAATCATTCTCACCATCTATTATCTTGTGGAAGTGGTAAATACACTCCTACACTTAACACCACTTCAAATCCATGAAATTAGAATACAATGTTCGGGATTAGCTGCCGATGATTAGAACCTTCTTGGGCAGTGAACCTGCCTTATTTAAGCCTCAGATATCTAGAGTCTGGTGTTCTATTTGCTATTAACACATGAGGTGTCATCATGCCAAGATCAAACAAGCCCTAACAAAGAAGGTTGTAGATGCCTATAAGCCTAGCAAGAGTTTTAAAAAGATCGACAAATTATTTGAAATCAATCATTCCACTGTAGGGAAGCAAAACTACAAATGGTGTAGGTTGTAAATGACCACTTGATCGTCCAGGACTGGCCAACCCAGCAAATTAAGCCCAAGAACTGGTTGATGCTAAAAGTAGTCTCCAAGAACCCGTACATTTTTGTTGGAAAACTTGGTATCAGACTGCATGCATCTACACTCAGAAATAGAGTGTAGCCTGCACGGGATGTGTTTCAGGAAAAAGCCTTAGCTTGCCAAAAAGAATATTACAGAAAGAGTAGTCTACCATTAAACATGTGAACAAAGAGTAGGCCTTCTGGACCAATGTGCTAAAACTCGTAAATCAAAGATTCTGGCCAAAGTAACAGTAGACATGTTTAGTGCAAACTGAAAACAGCATTTCAGGAAAAGAACCTCATACCAATTGTGAAGTATGGTGGTGGGAATGTCATGTTTAAGGTTGCTTTGCTGCTTCAAGGCCCTGCACAGCTCATAGTCATCAAGTCAACTTTACATTCTGTGTCATATCCAAGTGTACTGAGAATGTGAGGCCATCTGTCCAAATGTTTAAGTTGAACAAAAAATGTGTATATTGACATGATAATGATCTGAAGTACACGAGCACACTTAAGAAATAGAGGATTAAGCAAATGCCCTAGTCAAAGCCCTGAACGAGCCATTGTTTCAGTGTGCATTTGCCGATGACGTCGGCACATGCTGATACAGGGGATATCTGCTAAACTGTGCAGCTTTAGGAGATATCCATGGTAGCTACAGGCTTACCTGTAGTGAAAAGTGGATTGGAAGGGTTTACAACCACTTTAAAGACTAAACCTTCTAAACCACTTAAAAGACTAAACCCTTTTCTAACACTTGTTACTTACAATTTTAACTCTATCTTTTGCTAGAAAATAACTTAGAACCCCCATACATTATATATTTTTTTTAGCAGAGACCCTAGTGAATAAAATGGCCATTGTTGCAATACTTTAGGTCACGCTGTATTTGTGCAGCGGTCTTTCAAATGCAATTTTTTGAGAAAAAATACACTTTAACCGCTTAAGGACCGCCTCCTGCACATATACGTCGGCATAATGGCATGGCTGGGTGAATCAACGTACAGGTAGGTTGGCATTTAAGAGCCCAGCCATGGGTCGGACTCGCGACCCGGTCCTGAGCTCTGTGACCGTGGCCGTGGGATGCCGTTGGTGTCCCGTGATCAGGTCACAGAGCTGAAGAACAGGGAGAAGTCTGTGTAAACAAACCTCTCCCCATGCTTCCTAGTGACACTGTCACTGATAGTCTGTTCCCTGTCATAGGGAAAGACGATCAGTGACGTCACATGCCAAGCCACGCCCCCCTACAGTAAGAAAACACAGGGCTCACTTAAGCCCTCCCCGCCCCCTAGTGGTTAACTCCTTCACTGCCAGTGTCATTTACACAGGAATCAATGCATTTAAATAGCTCTGATTGCTGTATAAATGACAATGGTCCCAAAAATGTGTCAAAAATGTCCGATGTGTCCGCCATAATGTTGCAGTCACAATAAAAAAAATCGCTGATCGCCGCCATTACTAGTAAAAAAAAAAATATTAATAAAAATGCTATAAAACTATCCCCTATTTTCTAAACGCTATAACTTTTGCGCAAACCAATCAATAATCGCTAATTGCAATTTTTTTTACCAAAAATATGTAGAAAAATACGTTTAGGCCTAAACTGAGGAAAAAACATTTTTTTTTATATATATATATATATATTTTTGGGGATATTCATTATAGCAAAAAGTAAAAAATATTGCATTTTTTTCAAAATTGTCGCTCTATCTTTGTTTATAGCGCAAAAAATAAAAACCACAGAGGTGATCAAATACCACCAAAAGAAAGCTCTATTTGTGGGGAAAAAAGGACGCCGATTTTGTTTGGGAGCCACGTCGCACGGCCGCGTAATTCTCAGTTAAAGCGATGCAGTGCTGAAATCGCAAAAAGGGGCCGGGTCCTTTGGCTGCAAATTGGTCCGGGGCTGAAGTGGTTAATGAATTAAAAAAAGCCAAAAAAGTTAAATTAGCCCATTTTTTTTTTGTATAATGTGAAAGATGTTACGCTGCGAGAACCGTGATCTTTATTCCAAGCAAAAAAATTGTGATTCTCATTTTGGCCAGAATTGTGCAGCTCTATCGTAAAGGTAAATTATCATTTATTTATTATTAAAATAAACAAAAAAGAAGTTACACTTACCTGCTCTGTGCAAGTGTATTGCACAGAGCGGCCCCTTACCTCCTGATCTAGGGTTCCCTCCTTCTGCGCATGGCCCCATAGCAAGCCTTTTGCTACGAGGGCACACATGCAGGCTCACTCTCGAGCTGGGCTGTGTGCATCCATAGAAACACACAGCACGGCTCAGCCCCACTCCATCCTCACAGGATCTGACTGACAGCAGAAGAAGCCAATGGCTCTCACTTCTCTCAGCAAAGCCTGTGACAGCAAGGAGAGGAAAAAGAAGACCTGCGGCCGGGCACAGCGCTGGATCGAACGAGGAAGCAGGTGTTTAAGGAAGGGGAGCGGGGAACAGGTAGTGGAAGGTTTTTTACCTTAATGCAGAGAATGCACTAGGGTAAAAAAAAAAAAAACTTTAGAGTTTAAAACCACTTTAAGGATATTACTTTTATCTGTAGGGACTGTTTGAATAAAGATTCAGTGCTTGCCTGTTCAAATATGTCGAAAAAGATAAATGTCTATGGGGCGTCCTTATTTTTTCACAAGAACTCTTTGGCTTTCTTTTCGTACAGGGTATTTTAACCCTTGCAGCAGCAAATAGAACTGTTTAAAGAATAAAAAGATGCCCCTGGTTATTACGGTTTAGGCAGCCAAACTGCATTATAGTAATGACTGATGAAGGTTCAAATGCGCTTTAAGCCCATTTACAGTACAGTCAGCATAGTGCACATCACACTTCTGGCAAGGAATTAGACAAATGGATGTTTAATGACAATCTTCTCCCTCTCAGCGGAAACAAACACAATGGAATCTCACACAATGGGGATATACTTTCACACACCCACTGGCAGAGTCACAGCTCCCAAGCTTGCAATACAGACACCCAGATGCAGACGAGGAAAACCAAACAGAGAGTCATGGCTATATATGATAATATAGTATTATTAGAAGAGCTTACAATCTAATTATGAAGATAAGTGCAATTAAGTAACTTACTGCAAGCAATCACTAAGAAAGCTTCTGCCTATGCTGACCTGCTAAAAGTTACTGTTAGTTTCTTACACTAAAACACAGAATATCACTATGTTATTACAAGTCTAGCTAAAACTATTTTAAGCTGGCCGAGATTCGAATCCTCTATGGGCAGGTTGATTGTACCCAAGCTGATCCATCAATCGGCTTGGGCACAACCAGCATATCCGATTTTTTACATGCGATTATTGCCATTGGCTATAGCTGCTAGCAATAATCACTGTGTCCTCCCAGCAGGGATTGCTCCCGACGCGCTCCTACAACCCCCCCCCCCCTCAGCCGGGAAAATACAAAACACAATAGCTTCACGACATTAACCTCCCTGGTAGTATGATTCTTTCTGATTTTAGGTGCTGAAGGCGGTACAATTATTTTGCATGGAAATTTGGCGTTTTTATATTGTAGGCTGCGATTCTTATGAATAACTCACTTAAATCTGTCCAAACCAGAGTCTGGTAGACATCCCGGGTATGATAAAGTTTGAAACACAAAATCATAAGTTATAATATAATAAAAATATATATAAAAATGATTTAATAATGTAATTAATCAAATCAACAACACTGAAATTTGCTCAGTTGCAGAATAGTCGCTGTCATTAAATTTAGTGTTTGATGATAAATTGTGATTCTAATTTATTATCGGTGTTTTCTAGCTGGTCTAAAACCACTTTTGACATAAAGGGACACTTTTTGGTTGCTATGGACAATCTCCAGTTTCCAGCCAGAAAAAAATCTATTTATTATATAAAATGACATGCAGGGCACTGGGCAGACCACTAGGGACAAAGGGGATGTGTATTTTTTGTATACAGTACTAAGATTACAGTACTGTATGTATACTGTGTTTTTTAACTTTTTTGAATTTGGCGCCGATCTCCGCTCGTAACGTCGCAGGGAACAGAGATCAGCGGCACTCGGGCACTGTGTGAATCGAGCGAGCAGACGGCTCACACACACAGCGGGGAGACATCGCAGGATCCAGGGGATAAGGTAAGTAACTTCCCCCTGTATCCTGCAATGCGAGCCCGAGTCTCTCGGGGTTAACGCTTTTGGTACTGAAGTTCCCACCCCAAGACAGACTCGGGAATACCGCCAAGGGGGTTAAGAAATCTATTTTATATAATGATTTTATATCCAAATACAAAACTTTTACAACAACATCCTTAATCTAAAAACAAATACTGTAGACTGGGGCGTGGAGGATTTACCTCAAAACACGTCATCCTTATAGTTTCTTCCTGCATCTTGCAGGTGGAACGGTTGGCGATACTAAGAGGTTTACTAGGTAAGCATTGAAATGGCTGGACAGGATGAATAATATTAAATCGGGTTTTAATGAATGTAATATTTGTAATCTGTCATTGATTGTTTTGTTTTTTGATATAGCAACTGCACTAACAGTAGTTTTCAAGTCCCCTGAAGAAGCCTCAAGTGGCGAAACATGTTGGGAACAGATACCACATCACCAATGTCTGTGAATAAACCATTTATGATCATATGATGGATTTTAACGTGTCTAAACTTTGAATGATGTACCAATAAAATGTAAAAACATTTTTTAAATATAATATATTTTCTTGTTCTATTTTTTGGCACCATTAAAATGCACAAACAAATATCCCTTGTATGTAAATACCTATCCAGGGATGTGGTGCCTGTAAGCTATGTCACCAAATCCCACTACAATGTAAATTGACTTTGTCATACTTTTATGTCACATTCATTTCACAAAAATAATGATGCCTTTTTTATGTATGACCACCTATACTTTATGGTCAGTGTGTTGAACGATGATAATTACTGAATTGTAATGCAACTATGTTGCAGATATTTGTAAATCAATGTTTTTTTATTTTTTAGTAGTAGATTAGTATGTATCCATAAAACAATTTTATGTTTAATTTTTCAACACTATGTGGTCCCTTAACTTGTGTGCCCTACACGTGACCTTAACAAACTTTATTCAGTCTGCCAAATTTGCAGATCCAGTCTGTATCCTTATTAAATGTTTTTGTTTATTCGTGCTATAGGCATGTTTTAAATGTGATAAGATTGATGTAGGGTTACTCACTTTGGTCTGGATGGAGGTGTCTCTTGCTGCTCTTGTTTTATGGTTTCTTTGGATAGCTCAGTATTGCTTTCCACTGAGGGTCCTGCCTGAGCTGGGCTGAACTCGGCTGTCTGTTCTGCTTCACTTGTAGAAACATCTTGTGTGTGTTCCTGGTGTGAGTCCTCCTCATCCAGGCTATTTTTAACTTGTGCGTCCTCATGTTCCTTGCAGAGGTCCTGGGTGCTGTCCACCTGCTTGGCTTTTGCCAGAGAAGTTTTTGGTGATAAATGGAAAAGGTTTCCAATAAAATGAAAAAAGTTCTCTCTTGACTGTTTCTCGCTGTCGAGTACTTTGGAATTCTGGCTGTACTCCGTGTCCGTTTCCACTTCAGACTCAGAGGTGACCTGAAGAGGGGGACTAGAACTTTGGTCTTCTTTTACCTGCATGGGAACAGACAATATATAGTTATTGTAAGTTATTCTAAGCTTTCCTGTTCTTGCCTGTAAAAATGTTACCCCCCCCACATTCACACCTCTATGGTACTTTCTAAAAACAACCCTAAAAAAGAAAGCAGGATTTGTGAAAAATCCACAAACATTTCGGAAAATTCTGAAGCCATGAGAAAAAAATTTTTCTCTCCGTGTTTTTATCTGGATAAAATGGAAACTTTCTTAAAAAAAAATAAAAATAAAAATTGTGCATAGGGCTGAAACAACTAATCGAGTAATCGACAATTAATCGATTATGAAATTAATCGATTACTGTTTTCATAATCGATTATTCAGCCAGTGACATAATGGGGTTAAAGAAAAAAAACTAAAATGAGCCCTTTATAGTACAAAAAGAGAAAAATCGCTACTGTAAATATTACTTTCACAGTTCTACAGTAAAAAAAATGAACCCCTTACAGTAGTGATTATCTGCTTTTTTGTACTATAAAAAGGGCTAATTTTAGTTTTTTTTTTAACCCCATTATGTTACTAAACGTCTTAGATCTGGTTCACATCTATGTGTTTTTTGGTGCTTTTTGCAGAAACCCACTACAGTTCATTTAACATGGTTTCCTATGGGACCCGTTCATATCTACGCTTTTTTCAGCCGCTGCGTATTTGGAAAGGGTCAGGGACTTTTTTTTAACGCAAAACGGTGCTTTTTTGGTTCAATATACTTCAATGGAGAAGCTGCAGAAAAGCATGTAATGTGTTTTTGCAGCAATTTGTGTTTTTTAATTTGCCCAACAACAAATTGGCCAAAAAACAGTATGTCTCTTCTAATAGTATGTACAGTATATCTCCTCTAATAGCGTATATACAGTATATCGCTTCTGTCTGTTATTCTCAGAGTGGATTCGATATCTTGCTCCCTAACCATGGTTGGTTGTTTATATTTACCACTGCATAGAGATACAGTATTTAACCAGTTTCAGACCACCCACCGTCATATGACGGCGGCAAGAAACATCTCTTGTTCCGGGCCGCCGTCATATGATGGCACTAACTTTGCGGCCACTAGGGGGTGCGCACGCGCCCGCCCTGCGATTGCCCAGTAACTGAGCAGGATGTGGATCTGTGTGTGTAAACACACAGATCCACGTCCTGTCAGAGGAGAGGAGACCGATGGTGTATCCCTTGTACATAGGGACATCGATCAGTCCTCTCCCCCAGTCAGTCCCCTCCCCCCACAGTTAGAATCACTCCCATAGGGAACATATTAACCCCTTGATCACCCCCTAGTGTTAACCCCTTCCCTGCCAGTCACATTTATACAGTAATCAATGCAATTTTATAGCACAGATCGCTGTATAAATGTGAATGGTCCCAAAAATGTGTCAAAAGTGTCCGATATGTCCGCCGCAATATTGCAGTCAGGATAAAAATCGCAGATCACCGCCATTACTAGTAAAAAAAAAAATAAATAAATAATAAAAATGCTATAAATCTATCCCCTATTTTGTAGACGCTATAACTTTTGCGCAAACCAATCAATATACGCTTATTGCAATTTTTTTTTACCAAATATATGTAGAACAATACGTATCGGCCTAAACTGAGGAAAAAATGTATTTTAAAAAAAAAAAATTGGATATTTATTATAGTAAATGTAAAAAATATTGCGTTTTTTCAAACTTGTCCCTCTTCTTTTGTTTATAGCGCAAGAAATAAAAACCACGGAGGTGATCGACTACCACCAAAAGAAAGCTCTATTTGTGGGGAAAAAGTGATAACAATGTTATTTGGGTACATCGTTGCATGACCGCGCAATTGTCATTCAAAATGCGACAGCGCTGAAAGCTGAAAAATGGCTTGGTCAGGAAGGAGGTGTTCGTGCCTGGTAGGCAAGTGGTTAAGAATAGATTTTCTTTTTTTTTAATTTACATATTAACTAAATTATACACAACACTTTTTTTTAAAGGTTATTAACCGATTAAGCGAAAACAATAATCGTCCAACTAATCGATTATGAAAATAATTGTTAGTTGCAGCCCTAATTGTGCAGTAGTTTTACAAATGAAAAGTCATTTTCAGTTATCGGCAATGCTGATCCAGAAGCATATATTGCTCTTGCAAGAGCTTGATCAAATTTCTCCTTATTTTTAGGTGTAATTTTCTCTATAAATAAAGGTATTGTATATTTTAGGTTTTTGTTAGGCCACGGTTTGTTACACGTTCTTACTAGAAGATGCCTCTGGTGAAGAAACACTTTAGGGTCGATTTACTAAAACTAGAGAGTAAAAAATCTGGTGCAGCTCTGCATAGAAACCAATCAGCTTTCAGGTTTTTTGTCAAAGCTTAATTGAACAATCTGAAGTTAGAAGCTGATTGGCTACCATGCAGAGCTGCACTTGGTTTTTCACCCCAAAGTGTTTATTCGCCAGTAGCATCTTCAAGTAAGGAAGTGTTACTTCAAGTAAGGGGTGCTACTCGCCCTTTCATTCTGGTCCTCATCATTTCATTCCATAAAGTATTTATTGTATTTAGGGCACCTCTGGCATGCCAGGATGTGTCTTGTCATCCTTGTAGCATTTGGAAAATAATATTTTCTTCTCACAATAATTGCAAATTGCAGCTTTGCTCTCAGCAGAAATTGCACTGTGGAAATGTTTCCAAGCTCTAGATGTTGAACGCAGTATTTTACTGACAGGGGCAAAAGTAAAAAACAAATTTACTGAGTAGACTATAGGAAAACATTATGCTGCGATGACGGAGAGCATTATTATGAATCATTTAAAGCTTATAAAGATAAACAAATTCGTCAGACAAATTCCCCCTCTTACCTGTCAAAGGCCTGAGAGGACAGAAACATCATCTACTGTATTCCAATAATCACTCTGATCAAACTGTAGGAAGTACAAGATGGAGCCCACATGCAAACTAGACTAGAGCATTTCCCCTGCAGTGCCCTCTAATGGCAGAAATGCATATTTCTCATGTTTGAGAGATTATTATTATTATTACAGGATTTATATAGCGCCAGCAGTTTATGCAGCGCTTTACAATATAAAAAGGGAGACAATACAGTTATAATACAATACAATACAAGAGGATTATGGGGGCCCTGCTCAGAAGAGCTTACAATCTAATAGGGTGGGGGAGGTGATACAAAAGGTTGTACTGTGGGGAATGAACTGATGGAAGTGGTAGAAGATTAGTTGGAGACATGATAGGCTTCCCTGAAGAGATGAGTTTTCAGGGATCGCCTGAAGGTAGCTAGAGTAGGGGACAGCCAGACAGGTTGAGGTAGCGAGTTCCAGAGGATGGGAGAGGCTCTGGAGAAATCCTGGAGACGAGCATGGGAGGAGGAAACAAGAGAGCTTGACAGGAGGAGATCTTGAGAAGACCGGAGAGGACGGTTTGGGATATGTTTGGAGACAAGATTGGTTATGTAGCTCGGGGCAGAGTTGTGAATGGCTTTGTAAGTTGTGGTTAGTATTTTGAATTTAATTCGCTGGGTGATTGGGAGCCAGTGTAGGGATTGGAGGAGAGGGTTGGCAGACACTGAGCGGTTGGTAAGGTGGATAAGTCTGGCAGCAGCATTCATGATAGACTGAAGAGGGTATAGCCTATGGAGAGGCAGGCCAATGAGAAGGGAGTTGCAATAGTCAAGGCGAGAGATAACGAGGGAGTGAATGAGGAGCTTGGTGATTTTATTTGTTAAAAAGGGGCGAATTTTAGAGATGTTACGGAGGTGAAGTCTACAAACTTTTGACAGCGATTGGACTTGAGGCTGAAATGACAAGTCTGAGTCTAGGATTACACAGAGTACCCTGGCGTGAGGGGAGCGACTGATGGTTGCATTGTTGATTTTGATGGAAAAGTCATGGAGGGGGGCACAGGCGGGGGGGGGGGGGGGGGAATATTAATAGCTCAGTTTTAGAGAGATTTAATTTAAGAAAGTGGTGCGACATCCATGCTGAGATGTCAGTTAGTAAGTTAGTAATGCGAGAAGAGACTGAAGGAGTGAGGTGTGGAGTAGACAGATAGATTTGGGTGTCATCGGCGTATAAGTGGTATTGGAAGCCGTGGGCGGTTATCAAGTGACCAAGGGAGGAGGTGTAGATGGAGAAGGGGTCCAAGAACAGAGCCTTGGGGGACCCCCACAGAAAGGGGCAACGGAGAGGAGGAGACAGAGTTGTAGATGCATTGAGAAGTGCAGTGTCAGAAATCTTTCATTACGGTCATCATGTTTTACAGTACTAACAAATAGCCACTGCTCCCACCTATAATTGGCCTTCGCAGTAAGGAGCACATGAAAGGACAACGCATTTAAAAAAAAAAAAAAAAATGAAGAAAGTTGCCAGCTCAACTTGCTAGCCAGCCTGCAACCAACCGAGTTAACCTTTCTAACAGTTTGCATTAAAAACAGGAATTTCGTTTTTCACACATTTGCAAATACATGCGTAAGCTGCAGAGGCCGCGACAAGTCCCAGTATTATCTGCAGTCCTAACTCTATACATTTTTGAGAGCCTCCATAGTAGAAGCACATGCATTATAATGAATAGGCAGAGGGCAGGTCATCCTAGATGGAGCCCATCCCTCCTCAATGGCACAGGGGTGTACTGGACACCCAGCACAATGGCAGCAAAGGTGTCCAGTGCATCCCCTCACCTGTATTCCAACAGTACTTCGGTTGGTTGCAGGCTGGCTGATAAGTTGAGCTGGGAAATTTCTTAGTTTTTTTTCTTCATGTTATATAGTTTGAATACCATGTCATACTTCCTGTGCTCTGCGTTTCTGCTGCACTAACATTTCAAGTGATCTTATCGCTCCTGCCTGTTTTCACTCTGCAAACTACAGAATACCCCCCCCCCCCCATGTTTTGAGATGGAGAGCGAGAGGTGCTCTGTATTCCAGATCAGAAGTTAGAACCCTAGGGTGACAATGACTCTACGCCATAGATACAGTACAGCAAGTGAGCGATATCCCTCTTGGACAGGAATTGTGTTGCTGGGAGAATCACTGGTCAAAAACAAAGAGGAGGTGCATTGAAACATAAAGATGCTTGCCTTTGGAGCTCTGTACATCTTTCTGAAGCCTTTTCAGGCTGACAATCTGTATTATGCCCAGTGTGAAAAGGAAGAAAACTCCCCGTCCCCCCACGAACATGGACGACATTACTATTGTCACTTTAAACGCGAAGGGACTCAACATCCCAGAGAAAAGGAGAATGCTACTTAATGATATGAGACACCTAAAGGCAGACATAGTCCTCCTACAAGAGACACACTTCCGAGAAAACACACTCCCGATCCTCAAGAATAGGTACTTCCCGACGGTGTATCACTCGACCTACAAGGAATCCAAATCACGAGGAGTTTCAATATTAATTTCAGCCAAAATCCCATGGTCCCTGACAGACATACTGACAGATCCGATGGGAAGATTTCTATTCCTCAAGGGCCAAATTGGTGACATCAAAATAACACTAGCAAACCTTTACGCCCCAAACACCCAACAAGATACGTTCTTTACAAGACACTTGATCAAACTACAAAACTTTACTGAAGGGCAACTAATAGTGGGAGGAGACCTGAATATCCCCCTAATACCCGAGGAGGATACCTCAACAGGGAGTTCATCAACCTCCAGAAACACACGCAAGGCCATCCACATAGCACTTCAGAGATCACAATTGATAGATACATGGCGCCTCTTTCACCCTGGCGAACGAGATTATACGTACTACTCACGCCCCCACAACACATATTCGCGCATCGATTACCTGTTGATACCACACAACCAACTTCACGCCGTTAGAAACACCTCACTAGGATCAATCACTTGGTCCGATCACGCCCCAGCTATCCTGAGTTATGCTCTGACAGACTTCCAAAAAAATCAAAGGAAACCGTGGAGGCTTAATGAAAGCCTTCTGAAAGACCCAGACACACTAGCTGAGGTTACAAGGGAAATAACCAACTATTTTCAAACCAATAGCGACTCAGAAAGTGATGAAGGCCTAGTCTGGGAAGCGCACAAAGCGGTGATTCGCGGAATACTCATAAAACACGGGGCAAGACTAAAAAAACAAAGGACAGCCCAATTGACCTCTCTCCTCAGCAGACTTCACACCCTAGAAATCAGACACAAGCAAACCTCGACTGACCAGATAAGGAACGAACTGGACGCAGTACGCACACAAGTAACTGACCTGTTAAATTTTAGAGCAAAGACGGCATTACAAATAACACGTAAAAGGATTTACGAGTCGGGCAATAAATGCGGCAGACTGCTAGCACAGTCATTACGGGACCAAAGAACAGCGTCGTACATACCCTCCATACGCTCGCCATCGGGACAGAAGATAACCTTACCACAACATATAACACGGGAATTTAAATCCTACTATGAATCGCTCTACAACCTGTCCAACACGCCACCATCATTAGAACACATAACAGATTATATTACTACTTCCCGTATGCCCACCCTCTCCACCGACACCCGAGATCTGTTAGAAGCCCCTATCACATTATCGGAGGTACAACTTGCGCTGAAAAGCACTAAAGTTGGAAAAGCCCCAGGACCGGACGGACTCACGCCACACTACTACAAGACACTACTACCAGTATTAGGAGGACGCTTGGTTAATGTGCTTAACGGCCTCACTAAAGAAGGGAAACTACACACCACCACATTACAAGCACAAATATCTGTTATCCCAAAAGAAGGCAAAGACCTGACCAACTGCGGAAGCTATAGGCCTATCTCCCTACTTAATTCGGACCTCAAACTATTCACCAAAATAATAGCGACTAGAATACAGACACACCTGCCCCTCCTAATACACTTAGACCAGGTGGGATTTGTCCCCACAAGAGAGGCAAGGGACAATACCACCAAGGTCTTGAATCTACTACATAAAGTCACCCGCACCCAAACGCCCAGTGTTTTTATAAGCACGGACGCTGAGAAAGCGTTTGATCGGGTTAGTTGGGCCTTCATGTTTGCCACGTTGCGCCATATAGGACTGGGAGACAACATGCTAAAGTGGATAGCCGCAACCTATGAAAAACCATCTGCCAGAGTGAGGGCTAATGGAGTGCTCTCAGACCCTTTCCCGATCACAAACGGGACAAGGCAGGGGTGTCCGTTGTCCCCCCTTCTATTCGCCCTCACTCTGGAACCATTCCTATGCCACATAAGACAAAACCCCAATATCTCAGGAGTGAAAGTACACCAAACGCAACACAAGGTATCGGCGTACGCCGACGACCTCATGTTCACACTCACCACCCCCTCAATCTCCCTCCCCAACCTCTTACGAGAATTTAAGATTTATGGAGTCCTCTCCAACCTAAAAATTAATTTTACTAAATCTGAGGCAATGGGAGTAGGAATACAACCAGCACAACTTACACAGCTACAATCAAATTTCCAGTTGAAATGGACACAGACAGCCCTAAAATATTTAGGTACTTACATCCCTCGCACACTCACACGGCTATATGAGCTGAACTTCCCACCACTCTTGAAAACAATCAAAATATTACTTAAAAAATGGCACACCGGTCTACATTCATGGATAGGTCGCTGCAACATCCTCAAAATGATGATACTCCCAAAATTCCTCTATCTCATGCAGGCGATACCTATACACATTCCCACACTCTACTTCAAACAAGTACAAACCATGTTTACAGACTTTGTATGGGCTAAAAAAAGACCACGACTCTCTTATAAACTTTTAGTTCTACCTAAACAACATGGGGGACTCGCGTTACCAAACATCCGTACATACTACCAGGCAGTTCACTTGGGCAGGCTTATAGACTGGTGCCGCCACCAGGAGACTAAGCTCTGGACACAACTGGAGCAACATCAAAGCGAAACCCCACTTAGTAGAGCTCCCTGGTGCTACCCGTCTCTGCCAGCGGAAATTAAGCGACACCCGCTAATAGGAACCACAACACAGGTCTGCGCACGTCTCATCACGACGACCCCCATATCATCCCCCAACTCACCCCTCTTCCCCATCTTGGGAAACCCTGAATTTGCACCAGGATTACATGACGCAGAATTTAAAAGACTGAAAGACGAGGGCACACACCAGGCCTCCCACTTTAGCACCAATGGTCGTTGGCCCACAATAACAGAACTCTCAAATACCACAGGGCCATTTCGGCTGGACTTCTTGAGAGCCAGCCAACTGAGCCACTTTTTACACTCACTGAAAACCCCTCCGACAACATCACCTCCCCTCACAACACTAGAAGAACTCTGCAACGCATCGGGTACCATAACGCACACACTATCACAAACCTACAGCCTGCTAAACATACCACAAACAGACTTTACACCGCCAGGGCTGACTAAATGGGAAACAGAACTGAATTGCCACTTTAGCACAACTAAGAAACAAAGAATAATTAAATACACTCATAAATCCTCAATATGCGCCAAGATCCAGGAGACCAACTATAAGTTACTGTCAAGATGGTACAGAACTCCAGACCTGCTCCACAGATTCTTCCCGACAACGCCGGACCTTTGCTGGCGGTGCCGAGCAGAAAAGGGAACACTGCTGCACATATTTTGGTCCTGTCCTTTACTACACCACTTTTGGAAAGTGGTCCGGGAAGTTGTACAAAAATTTACAGACAGCCCCATACCAATAGACCCCGCTTTCTTCCTTCTTCACGCATCAGACACTCCCGAAAAAAACATACAAAAAATCGGTGATCAGACACTTACTAGATGCAGCCAAGGCCTGCATACCGATAATGTGGAAATCCACAAGCCCACCTACCATAGCATCATGGATAGCGAAAGTGGAGGAGATAAGATATATGGAGGACCTCGTCCTCACAGCCCAGCATAGACAAGAAACATTCTCTAACACCTGGCAGTCGTGGATTATCTTTATCTACTCGGCAGAGGGCCAGGCGCTTAAGGGAACCACAACAGACACACAAAGTTGCACTCCGCCACCGCCAATCCCATCTGACACACATGTTTGAATTACCAATGACCCATGTTCGTGGGCCCGAGTACCCCCACCCCCGACCCATCCTACCACCTCAGCTCCCCCTCCCCTCTTCTTTCTCTCTTTCGTACTACTCTCTACTCTAATATTCTACCTCTAACCAATCCCACCCTAAACTGGGTGGATCTACTTTACTCTCTAATTTCCACTTTTTTTTTTCTTCCAACATAAATAAGAAAAACCGAGGAACTGGGCCCATGTCCTCGGTACTGCACAACACGACAACCTCAAGCACAAATACCCTAACGGAACAAATAAAACTAACAGTAGCTCAGGCACACTAAGTGACAATACACCATGGAGAGTAACCTCCAACAATTTGTCCACACTTAGATGTGTTTAAACACTGTTTCTCTCTCCCTTTCTACATTAAGACTGTGTAATGTAATGTATTCAGAATGTTTTGATTAAGTTGTTTGCTTGATACCCATGCTATTTTGTAATGTATCGACCCGACAGGGTCCCTTTTCTTGTTATAAATAAAAAAATTAAAAAAAAAAAAAGAAAAGGAAGAAAACATCTGACTTATCCAAACACAGAAGATTCTCAGCAACATGAGCGACCTCTTTCAATCGTGACATACAGTCGCTCCCGCAACAGATGAGTGATCTGACCCTGCAATACCCACAACTCTTCAGCTCCTTTTATGGAGAATTGGGTAAAATATACTCCCTCTCCACCTTATACACCTGCTCCCACTCTGATAACCACCCATCCAGTGTCACCTTTGGTACTGGAACAATCTGGCGCCCCCTATGTGAAACCGCATGAATCAGCTGTCTCTAAGTTCTAAGAGACCCTGCATTTGCATTCCATGAAAGCGGACCTAGGAGGCGTTTGCAATCCACATTGAAGGGGTCTTCTGTAGGGAACTGGAAGAAGTAAGGAATGTTGTTACCTGCATACATACCAAAGTTTAATTCCTTAAGTCTGCCACTACCTGTATGGTAGGTCACCTCTTTAAAGGCCAAGCAATTGTACACTGCAAAAACACAGGATCTTATACCCTCATATAAAAAAAGACTTTCCTTACACCTGATTGTTCTGGAAGAAAAAATACTTCCACATAACTGCCAGCCTTATTCCATTTTTTGGAAACTGAGGCAATACCATAATACCAAACTGCTTGGACCTTACCTTTGATGAAATACAGCCACTGATGCAATCACCTTTGCCTCAATGTAGACGACGCTGCAGTTCCTGTTTCACTTAGGCCTGACGTTTACCCAGACCTGAGGCCCCAGATCAGTTACCTCCCAACACTGCTGTAAATGCTATCCTAAAAAACGCTGATCTAATGGTTTCCTCAGAACATGCCATCTACCTGGCTTGACTTCTCCCCGTAACAAAGCAGAAGGACCCTGCATAGGAATACATTTAGTGGATGTAACTTTGGATTTTCCCATTATCCTATGTCTAGCCTGGACTCAGGTGATGACTAAATGGTCCTTGTACTAGTGTCATGTGCTACTTGAATCAGATAGCTGATCTCCAGTGACATGCGTGTTCATTTTGTAGAGAATAAGATTTCCTTTCATTTGAGCCCAGTCTTGCCACACAGATTTACTCCAGCCCTGAGAAATCCTCTTTTATTGTTCAGTTAAAAATATCTTGACAAAGTGCTAAAAAAATTGTCAAAAACGCCCCCTTGCTGTGAGTGACAGGTGATTTACATATCTCATGCACTAGCCTGAGACAGGCACATCCTGTGTAATTATAAAAAGTGATTTTTATTTTGGGTTTACATCCACTTTAAGACTATTGTTCAATCTGTCTAACCTACAACCCGAGGATGTATGAACACTGGGTGACCATTATGATCATGGATTTTTCAATCAGGCTATTTCAAACATTATGTGGGTGTGTGATGGCCACATAAGGGCACGAGACATAACCCATATTATTATGCACTGTGCTATTCAGTTTCTCATATGATGGTACCCGTTTAAAGACAGACCACCTCGTCACCCTATCCTGATGTACGGCCAGCGGCACTGAGGCTCAGATGAGATCCGTCTTGTTCTTATCTCTGGTCAATTTTGTTCTATATCTTAAAATTTTGTATAACTGTTGGTTGTTCACTCTACTACCTTTCAGCTGTCTGTAGCTATCACATGGGGTTTTGTTAAACCCCTCATCATAGCAATAAAATTAAATAAAATAAATAAATAAAATAAAATAAAATAATAATAAAAAAAATAAAAAAATATGTGTTTGATAAACAGTTGCGAAAATATCGTGCAAAATAAAAAATTGCAACTGCTATCTTTGTATTCTACAGGGCCTCTGCTTTCAGAAAATATATACCGTTCTGGGCGTTTAAGTAACTTTATGGCCAAAAATGCGGATTTTTCCAAAAAATGAAAACCATGCTCCGGAACTTTTTAAAATGCTTCTTGGAGTTGTGCGACACACTGATTCAGTTGGAGAACTTTTTGATTGCCTTATTCACTTCTCACCAAAATCTGTATAGTTGATTCTGTCTTGTTGGGTCCCTAGTCCTACTCCATAGAAAAGACAAAATGGCTTGAATATCTGAAACAGATGTATGGCATTTGGAATGAATGATTCTATAATACTAGGCAATATTTGCACTATACACCAGCCATTCTGGATGTGCACCTGGATCACGGAGCATAAAACAATGATTTACATCGTCTGCCCATTGTCCTAAAATGAGCAATAATTCTATCATTTTTAGGATACAGCATGTGATAAAGAGAGACATGTGAATATCTTCTGCTTTAGGAAAGCTTAAGGGCCAGATCACTCCAGAATGCTGTACGGGAAAGGCACATTTCATAAGAGTTTCCCACACATTGTTTGAATGTGCTGCCCTTGCGATCTGCATGTGGGTGCCAATGAATTGTTAACGGTGTGTTCACAGGCACCAAATCGCATGGTACTGCAGTACCATACGGTTTGGTGCAGGGTGTGTTTAAAAGTAGTGCAAGCACTACTTTTTGCACTTTCTGGTGCGTTTTGCACCACTGTGCGATCCCAGCATACATTGGCCCTTATTGTGCTACTCAAAGATTTTTTAAATAATGATTACAAAGCAAGCTCCCCTTCAGTGTGTTATTTAAGGTCATTCTAAAAGTTGGAATTAAAAAAATAAAATACATAACAAACATGTTATACTTTTGCACAGAGCAGCCCCGAACCTCTTCTTTTTGGGTCCCCCCGCTGATGGTCCTGGTTCCTCCCCCCTGCAGAGTGCCCCCATAGCAAGACTCTTGCTATGGGGGGCACTCAAGCAGGCTCACTACCAAGGCCACGCTCCTGTAAATGGACATTGTTCCTTCACACACAGAGCACAGCTTGACCCCGCCCCCCGCTCTCTCCTCATTGGCTCACTGGCTGTGATTGACAGCAGCACTGCTGTGTGAGCCAATGAGGAGAGAGAGACCCAGGAGAGCCGCTGCTCTCATGCACAATGCTGAAACAAGAGGGGGCTCAGGTAAATATAAGGGGGGCTGGGGGAGGAGCTGCACTCAGAAGGTTTTTTACCTTAATGCATAGAATGCAAAAAAAAAAAAAAAAAAAAAAACCTTAAACCTTTAGAACCACTTTAACACATTTTAAAGGTCTGAAAGATTTGATGGTGGAATTTGCTCTAGGCACTTATAATATACTTACAGTATTTAAGGGGTTAAATAACAACACACGCCACTGCTTTAAAAGTCTTACTGGCATTCCTCAATATTTTCCTAGTTTTTACTTGACTTTGGACAGTTGAAACAAGTTCCTCACATAAAACTCCCTCTGCGATTGTTAGTTTTTTTACAGTTTACTTAACTAGCTTTTTAGTTTCCAATTACCATTAATTAAGAATTTGTTTAAATGGGTTTAGGCATCATTAAAAAGTGCCGTTTGTGATTGCAGAATAATCTAATTACATTAAATCAGTTTTCTAAATCTCTTTATTACATCAACGCAGTATTGAGTTTCTATTTATTTGTAATGAGAACATTTGGAACGGAACATAAAGTAACACATGGATACACGACACGGGCACAATATGGCCTCACTTCTGCCAAGGGCTGAAGAATGGTCATGTATGGCTGGATATGCTCTTTCCTTCAAAATCAGACAAGCAGTGTAAACTTGTTGTTTGTGTTATATACATTGTACATTATACGTTGTGTGTTTGTAATAAACCTCAGGATTAACAAACATATATTTTATTGCAGTTTACCAATCATTAGATGTGGTGGCTGCATCAGTTTTCTTTTCTTATGCCCCGTACACACGAGCGGAAATTCGGCCAGCAAAAGACCGATGAGAGCTTTTGGTCGGAAAATGTGACCGTGTGTATGCTCCATCGGACTTTTGCTGGCCGAATTCCAGCCAGCAAAAGATTAAGAGCAGGTTCTTAGTTTTTCTCGTCTGTACAGATTCCGACGCGCAAAATTCCTACGCATGCTCGGAAACAATTTGACGCATGCTCGGAAGCATTGAACTTAATTTTCTCGGCTCGTCGTAGTGTTGTACGTCACCGCGTTTTTGACGGTCGAAAGTTCAGCAAACTTTTGTGTGACCGTATGTATGCAAGACAAGCTGGAGCGGAATTCCATCGGAAAAAACATCCAAGATTTTTCTGACGGAAATTCCGCTCGTATGTACATGTACATAAAGCTTATTTCCCCGTTTTCAACTGGTAGTCTGTCGGTATAGCCGCGCTGCCCCATTGATTTCAATGGGTAGGAACGGTTTAGGAGCGGTGAATACAACGCTCCTTCGCCGCTTCAAAGATGCTGCTAGCAGGACTTTTTTTTCCATCCTGCTAGTGCACCGCTCCAGTGTGAAAGCCCTCCGGCTTTCACACTGGAGTGAAAGGTGCCGCTTTTTTCAGGAGCTATACAGGCGCTATTTTTAGCGCTGTATCGCCTGAAAAACGCCTCAGTGTGAAATGGGCCTAAAAAAGTCTTGCGAGCAGCATCTTTGGAGCGGTGAAGGAGCGGTGTATACACTGCTCCTCCATCGCTCATGCCCATTGAAATGAATCAGCACCGCTTCTGAAGCGCCTGCAAAGTGCTTCGGCAACGGTGATACACGGGCTCATTCAACCCTTTACTCGGCTGCTAGCCAAAAAGCGCCGCTAAAATGACGGTAAAAAGAGAGAAGGTTTGGTCAACGGGACTTTAAATGAGGCCAATCACTATATAGAGTAAGCATGTGGGATATAAAACACAGTATTGCTTATATGGGTTCCGACAAAAAAAAAGGGGGGGAGTTTTTAGGGACTGTGAATGAGAGATGTATATCAAAAAGCCGTCTTAGCAAAGAACATTTTAATACACCTTGTGAGATCATGTACAGCATACTGAATGACACACAAAAAAAAAAACATACACAAAATTGCATGAATGCAAAGCATGCTAAAAACCACATATAAATATTGACGCCATGGTACTTGGCATATCATGGGGTAAGGGCGAGTCCTGCACAACATGGGCCACTGGAAGGTCTGGATGGTATTGGAAAATCGAGATTAAAACAATATAAAAACACATAAAATCATCTGTATGGACATCATGCATCAATGTAATTCCGACGCGTTTCATTGGGGTGTACCAAATCTTCAGGGGCGAATGCAATGGTGATCTATAAAGAAACATAACCATATGGTATAATATTGTAGCTGAATAATAGAAATAAGAAATGGGTGCAAGGGACAGGATGGACATCACTATAAATACCCATGTCAACTGCATAGATGTGAACAGAGGGCCAGAGCTGTTAGAAATGTCTGGCATGGGAGCTGAGGTAGAGACACGTGGACAAGCAGGGAGCACTATGGATTCTCCAAGGCCAATGTGCAAAGGTAGGCGATAGTGAGCCAACACTTCTGTGGATTGAGATCAGTAGTATTTATTGAATGTATAATATTAATGAGAAGTGTGAAAAGCCCATACACCAGGTCAGATGAAGGGAAGAACTGAGCATAGATGAAAAAACAGATACTCAAAAAACCACCAAGTATGAAAGTGGAAGAAAGAAAAGAAAAATATAACCTGGGTGAGAAGGTAAAGGAACCAGAGAGAAAGATGAACAAAGTGCTAAAAGTATAGGTGAAACCTATGGTGATTTACCTTGTTGGTTCACATGGAACCTGGCAACCAAAATCACAGGTAAATGCTTGCATATAAGGTGGTGCCAAAGAGACACAGACACCAAGTGAGGCGAATTTAAATGCTCCCAGCTGATACAGCGTGTCCTGCCCAGCGTCACGTGGGCATGGCAAGAAAGGGGAGGCATCCGTGCCAGAGCAAAAAAAATCCGCCCATACAGACTCAGGTACCTCCCCAATGTCAGCCTAGATGGAAAGAAAAATCTGCTCATGTGGTGCGACATCAAAAGGTGTCGCACACACATGGTAACGTGGCGCCGATGCGGTAGGGAGAACCCGCCCAAACCACCTCCTCCATCCACCACAAATGGGGAGGAAGGGAACAGGTGGGAGAGGGAGGGGCGCCAAAACCACATTGCAACTCCCAGGGGACAGACAAGCAAACAGCCCAAAGATCCATGTACACACTAAACAAATCCTACCATGTAGAACAGGGTACTAGGAACAAGATATGGTGGATTGAAATAAAAAAAATATTTATATGGGTAGGTCATGAAAATCAAGAGAAAAGTATAATAAAGCCATGATTGGGTCTATCATGGATTGCAAAAATGCAATTGAAAGGGGCTTTGCAGACTGCTGAATGTTTACTTACACCTCTTCATCCCTATATAAATATATTAAGAACAGTTTGGAACTTGGCATAAAACGCATGCACCCATGCCATTCCACCCCTATATGGGAACAAAGGAAATGAAAAACAGGGGAATTACTGGGAGGGAGGGGGTAGTGCTATCCCTTAATCAACGGAAGTGCGCCCCTAGGGCATATGAAAATATGCCTCTGGTTCCCCTTTATGTGCCACGTGGCAGCAATTGGTATATGGTGCACCAGACCACTGAATGACCGGGGGTGTCTGCCACCCAAAATTTCAGCGAGAGAGAATGATGTGGTCCAAGGCACCATAAGTAATTGGCCTTCATCCCAAATTTGAGCAAAAAGAGTAGGTTTGGTCAGCGGGACTTTAAATGAGGCCAATCACTATATAGAGTAAGCATGTGGGATATAAAACACAGTATTGCTTATATGGGTTTAGACAAAAAAAAAGGGGGGAGATTTTAGGGACTGTGAATGAGAGATGTATATAAAAAAGCAGTCTTAGCAAAGAACAATGTATTACACCTTGTGAGATCATGAACAAGTATACTGAATGACACAAAAAAGAAGCATACACAAAATCGCAAAGCTCACATATGCCAGGTGAGCCAGTACACCACTATGTAAAGTGTAAAAAATACCGTCCGGTATTGGAATGGTATGCGCTTCCTCCTAGACAGACTGCCTGTGGTACCGTCCTGGCCTCTCCCCAACGTGTGTCGATACCGGGATGACGTATCTTCCTCAGGGGGATGCATGATGTCTTTACACTTTACATAGAGTGGTGCACTGGCGCACCTGGCATATGTGAGTACCCCATTGGGGGAGTGTATTTATTTGTTTAATAAAACTTTTTAAACAATATCACACCATCAAGGTTTTTTATTCCCCATATATTTCCGTAATACTGCATTGGAAGCCCAGGATGCTGTTACCAGTATAGAACCCAGGGGTGTTTCAAAAGCGTGTACTGACTGAGCGTAATTGCCAAGTCCCACACTTCAAGGTGAGCATTCATTACCTAGGGGGTCACCGGAATATGAGCACCAATGCACGATCCACAACAAGCATGGATGTATAAGCATGTCAGCAGAGTTATAACTGGATATCACGCACTTTGGCACGTTTTTCAGCAGGACTGTCACATTTTTTAAACAAACATTTTTTGAATAAGATCTGTTTGGCACAGAAGCACTTTCTGGAATTTATTTAAAGTGGGTTTATCGATGTCCTTCTGTATTATAGACCACTTGGATGCAAACAAGAAAAAGTTGAAAGTTATAGCAAAAGCTAGTTTAATGTAAAAGGTCAAATATTAAGTCACTTGTGGACTTATAATACACAGCGCTTCCCCCTTAAAACGGTTAGTTGTTAAACACGCTTTTCTCTATTCATATGTCAGCAGTGGAGGAAACCTTTCTAACATTACTCTGATATTTGCAGGGTCACCATCTCGCCCACAGACTGATGAGGCTCCTTCAAACAAGGATTATGGATCCATAAAACTTTGAAAACTGACATACCTGGCACTTTTATGTGATGTAACTCTCGACTCCGTGACACAGTCACAATATTTTCTTGATAAATTCTCCCTGTATACAATGTGCTTGGATGTAGGAAGATTATTCCTAGAAATCATCTTCATTGGAAACTGTTACATTTGATCTAGTACTGATATTTTCTTGTTTATCAATTTGCAAAGAAAGTACAAGAAATTAAAATAATGAAATTATTTTGTAAGAAGTATTGTGTGCATTTAAGGGGAAGCCAGAGTACTTTAATTGAGCCCATATTTTTTAGGTTAGGACTGTTAGCATTATCATAAACATGTGGCCTTCACATTTTTATATGATCGCCCTATTCTCACAATGGTATTGTAATACAGGAAGTAGCTTTAAATGGACAACCAACACAATGAGCAGGTAAGCAGCTCCCCTCAGCCCCCCTAATACTTACCTGAGCCCTATCTCTGTCCAGCCATGTGCACGAGTACTTCGGCCATCCGGGACTCTCCCTCCTGATTGGCTGAGACACATCAGTGGCCCCATTAGCTCCTGCTGCTGTCAATCAAAGTAAGTTAGCCAATCAGGAGAGAGAGGGGGCAGGGCTGAACCATGGCTCCGTGTCTAAAATGGACACACATAGCTGCAACTTGGCTCAGCACAGGTACCCCCATAGCAAGCTGCTTGCTGTGGGGCACTCGACAGGAAGGAAGGGCCATAAGCATCAACGGGGGGTCCCGAGAAGAGGAGGATCGGGGCTGCTCTGTTCAAAAACACTGCACAGAGCAAGTATAACATGTTTGTTATTTTTAAATAAAATAAAAATTAGACTTTAGTATCACTTGAAGGGCTTTTTTACCTTAATGCAGGGCTCGACAAACCCCGGGCGCCAGGTCGCATTTGCGACTAGAATTAGGATTGGCACCTGTGGTGGCAAAGCTGGAGTATCCAGTCTCCGTGCAACACCGTCCACAACCCCCCCCCCCCCCCGGCGGGATCGCGCTTCGGCCTCGCTGGTAATTGAGGCCACGGCTTTGCAGCCTTCTGCAGTCCTATGGTTCCTTCTTGAATATGGCGCGCTCTTGTGGTGGCCGTTGGTATGACAAGACAACCACCAATGCTAATGGAGTTCCCCTGACTGTTTTCCTTCCCATTTCCTTCCCTTTACTTAGAATAAAAAATATATTATGTTTGGGGGTTCTAACACCCTAGAGAATAAAATGGCAGTCGTTGCAATACTTTCTGTTACACCGTATTTGCGCAGCGGTTTTACAAGCGCACTTTTTTGGGGAAAAATAATTGTTTTTAAAAAAAAAATAAGACAACAGTAAAGTTAGCCCAATTTTTTTTTATATTGTGAAAGATAATGTTACGCCGAGTAAATTGATACCCAACATGTCGCGCTTCAAAATTGCGTCCGCTTGTGGAATGGCAACAAACTATTACCCTTTAAAATCTCCATAGGCGACGTTTAAAAAAATTCTACAGCTTGCATGTTTTGAGTTACAGAGGAGGTCTAGGGCTAGAATTATTGCTCTCTCTCTACCAATCGCGGCGATATCTTACATGTGTGGTTTGAACATTGCTTTCATATGCGGGCGCTACTCACGTATGCATTCGCTTCTGCACGCGAGCTCGGCGTGACGGGGCGCGTTTAAAAAAAAAATTTCTCTTATTTATTTTAACTTTCATTTTAAATTTTTTCACTGTTCTTTTTTGGGTCACTTTTTGTAAACCTCCCTTGTAATAGAAAAAACAATGACAGGTCCTCTTAAATATGAGATCTGGGGTCAAAAACCTCAGATCTCATATTTAAACTAAAATGTATTATAAAAAAAAATAATAATAAATTTGTCATTTAAAAAAAAAAAAAAAAAAAAAAAAAAAAGGTCCCTTTCAAGAGCTATGGGCGGAAGTGACGATTTGACGTCGCTTCCGCCCTGCAATGACTTGGAGATGGGCGGTGGGGCCATCTTCCCCTTTATCGATGGCCACGGTAAGCGGTGAAGGGCAACGGAGCGCGGTGGAAGGGGGGGGTGTTTTGTCGGTCGTTAAAAAAAAAAAACTGGCTCCTAATTTATTTAGCTGGCTCCTAGGTTCCAAGCAAGTTTGTCAAGCCCTGCCTTAATGTACAGTGGTGTGAAAAAGTGTTTGCCCCCTTCCTCATTTCCTGTTCCTTTGCATGTTTGTCACACTTAAGTGTTTCGGAACATCAAACCAATTTAAACAATAGTCAAGGACAACACAAGTAAACACAAAATGCAATTTGTAAATGAAGGTGTTTATTATTAAAGGTGAAAAAAAATCCAAACCATCATGGCCCTGTGTGAAAAAGTGATTGCCCCCTAAACCTAATAACTGGTTGGCCACCCTTAGCAGCAACAACTGCAACCAAGCGTTTGCGATAACGTGCAATGAGGCTTTTACAGCGTCCTGGAGGAATTTTGGCCCACTCATCTTTGCAGAATTGTCCTAATTCAGTTACATTAGAGGGTTTTCGAGCATGAACGGCCTTTTTAAGGTCATACCACAACATCTCAATAGGATTCAGGTCAGGACTTTGGCTAGGCCACTCCAAAGTCTTCATTTTGTTTTTCTTCAGCCATTCGGTGGTGGACTTGCTGGTGTGTTTAGGATCATTGTCCTGCTGCAGAACCCAAGTTCGTTTCAGCTTGAGTACACGAACAGATGGTCGGACATTCTCCTTCAGGATCTCTTGGTAGACAGCAGAATTTATTGTTCCTTTTATCACGGCAAGTCTTCCAGGTCCTGAAGCAGCAAAACAGCCCCAGACCATCACACTACCACCACCATATTTTACTGTTGGTATAATGTTCTTTTTCTGAAATGCAGTGTTCCTTCTACGCCAGATATACTTGGACACACACCTTCCAAAGAGTTCCACTTTTGTCTCATCGGTCTACAGAATGTTGTCCCAAAAGTCTTGGGGATCATCAAGATGTGTTGTGGAGAAATTGAGACGAGCTTTGATGTTCTTTTTGCTCAGCAGTGGTTTTCTCCTTGGAACTCTGCCATGCAGGCCATTTTTGCCCAGTCTTTTCCTGATGGTGGAGGCATGAACGCTGACCTTAACTGAGGCAAGTGAGGCCTGCAGTTCCTTGGACGTTGTTGTGGGGTCTTTTGTGACCTCTTGGATGAGTCGTCACTGCGCTCTTGGGGTAATTTTGGTCGCTGGATTCCCAAAGCTTTGGAAATGGCTTTATAACCCTTTCCAGACTGATAGATCTCAATTACTTTCTTTCTCAATTGTTCCTGAATTTCTTTGGGTCTCGGCATGATGTGTAGCTTTTAAGGATCTTCTGGTGGACCTTACTGTGTCAAGCAGCTCCTATTTAAGTGATGCCTTGATTGTGAACAGGTGTGGCAATAATCAGGCCTGGGTTTGGCTAGAGAAATTGAACTCAGGTGTGGACAACCACAGTTATGGTATGTTTTAACAAGGGGGCAATCACTTTTTCACACAGGGCCATGATGGTTTGGATTTTTTTTCACCTTTAATAATAAACACCTTCATTTACAAATTGCATTTTGTGTTTACTTGTGTTGTCCTTGACTATTGTTTAAATTGGTTTGATGTTCCGAAACACTTAAGTGTGACAAACATGCAAAGGAACAGGAAATGAGGAAGGGGGCAAACACTTTTTCACACCACTGTATTCTCTGCATGATGGTAAAAAAACTTCTGTGTACAGCCCCGTTGGCAGGGGGACCACAGAAGAGGAGGATCAGGTCTGCTCTGTGCAAAACTGTTGCACAGAGCAGGTAAAGTTTAGCATGTCTGTTATCAGCCCTCAAATTTTCCACTCGCCTACTCGAGTGAAAAATTAGGTCTGGCGAGGAGCTGGGCTGCCTGGGAGCAGGGGGGGCGAGCACCGCCATTAGGCGGGGATGAATGGGAGAAAAAGTGTGGAGGAACAGAGGGGGCGGCCGGTTTATTATAGCAGAAGAAAGCGTGTAGGAAGAGGAGATCCGGCTTCATCGAAGAGCGGGGTTTACCTGCTGTAACAGCTTTACATCGGCGTCCGCGCGCCATCACACACAGCCCCGCCCTCCTGACCCACACCTGTGACAGACAGAACGCGTCCTGGCATTGGACCTGCGTTCTGTCTGTCACAGGTGCGGGTTCAGGAGGGCGGGGCTGTGTGTGACGGCGCGCCGCCGCTATAATAAACCGGCCGCCCCCTCTGCACAGGTAAAGCTGCACTGGTAACCCTGCAATAATGGACACAGGAGAGGCTGCATGATGGACACAGGGGAGGCTGCACTGATGAGGCTGTAATGATGGACATGGGTGAGGCTGCACTGGTGAGGCTGCATGGGTGAGGCTGCAATGATGGACACAGGTGAGGCTGCAATGATGGACACGGGCGAGGCTGCAATGATGGACATGGGTGAGGCTGCACTGGTGAGGCTGCAATGATGGACACTGGTGAGGCTGCATGATGGACACAGGTGAGGCTGCATGATGGACACAGGTGAGGCTGCAATGATGGACACAGGTGAGGCTGCATGATGGACACAGGTGAGGCTGCATGATGGACACAGGTGAGGCTGCACAGGTGAGGCTGCAATGGTGGACACAGGTGAGGTTGCAATGGTGGACACAGGTGAGGCTGCACGGGTGAGGCTGCACAGGTGAGGCTGTAATGATGGACACTGGTGAGGCTGCATGATGGACACTGGTGAGGCTTCACAGGTGGGGCTGTAATGATGGACACAGGGGAGGCTGCAATGGTGGACACAGGTGAGGCTGCAATGATCGACACAGGTGAGGCTGCAATGGTGGACACAGGTGAGGCTGCAATGGTGGACACAGGTGAGGCTGCACTGGTGAGGCTGCAATGATGGACAAAGGTGAGGCTGCAATGACGGGCACAGGTGAGGCTGCACTGGTAAAGCTGCAATGAAGTGCACAGGTGAGGCTGCACGGGTAAGGCTGCAATGATGGACACAGGTGAGGCTGCTGAAATGATGTGCACTGGTGAGGCTGCAATGATGTGCATGGGTGAGGCTGCAATGATGTGCACAGGTGAGGCTGCAATGATGGACACAGGTGAGGCTGTGTTAGTGGGCACTGGTCACGCTGTGTTGATGGGCACGGGTGAGGCTGCATTGATGGGCACGGGTGATAAAGTTGTTGTTGATATTTATTTGTGTAACTTAATACTGCAAAAAAACAATTAAGTGTCATTTCATGAGAATTTATGAGGGCATGCATAGGGGCGGGATTAGGGGCGGGCATGGTAGGGGTTGGGTGGGGCAACTGGTGGCTAGTAACCCTTAAGGCCTGGCTAGTAGCTCAAGACTTGACATTTTGAGCCCTGCTGTTATTATATATAAATTAAATTCAAACCTTCAATCACTTTAAGCATGGTGTGGGCCTCTCTCTCCATCTTCCTATGTACAGCTATATGCATTGTGTACCAATTGAAGTCCATGGGGCCAAAAACACACACACAAAAAAAAAACACTTGTACCTTTTTCCAAGTCACATAGAAGTGCATTGCATGTGTGAACTGGCAACATAGACAATAATTTAATTCCTTTTATCATACATTGTGACACAACAGCCAAAGAGCAACAAATCACACAAGTCTAAATGGGGACTAAAGAATAACAATACCAAAATACCAAATCAACTTTTAAACAAACAATTATTTCCTGGTCGAAAAAAAAAAAGGAACTAGTTTGTTCACTCTGAGCACCTGACAACCTATAATCTGCCATCAAAATTTGCGATTGCTGCAGGCTACCAGCTAAAGATAGAGCAAATCAACAAAAAAACAGAACGCCTCGGTTCACATTACATCTTTGTATGAACCATTTCCTTCAATGTCTTTACTGTAGCGATGTCTTTCGGTATGCGATTATACCGGGATCTGTTTATTGAACTGCTAAGGCTTGCTTTGGAAGAATCGGTCAGTATCCCTTCCATATGCCCGTGAGTCATCCGTTACGCCAGTGACCTTGCCAGACACGTAATGGAGACTTTATGATGCATTGCTACATGGGGTGCCAATGATGTCCACAAATGGAAAATAAGCTAATTAATTTGCAGTAATGCCTTGGTGTGGGAGACATCCGTTTAATCACATCACAGAGTGAAACAATAACTCTGACCTGAGTTAACACTAAACTGGAGGAGCTCCAAGAAGAGAAGAGCACTTATCCCTGAGAAAATGAGAGGCCCTTAATGATGACCAACCAGGCTGGATGTCAGGACCAGATTCAGCTCCAAATCCTGGATTACAGCTCTTCAAAGGTTCTCAAAAATCCGACTAATCCACAGATAAGCTAAATTAACTCAGTATTTCACCATATTAGTCAATATCCAGCTAATTCTCATAGAACTTATTAAAAAAAGAACTCTGCTATACAGTAATGATATATTAACCACTTCAATACCGGGCACTTAAACACCTTCCTGCCCAGACCAATTTTCAGCTTTCAGCGCTGTCGCACTTTGAATGACAATTGCGCGGTCATGCAACACTGTACCCAAATTACATTTTTATCATTTTGTTCCCACAAATAGAGATTTCTTTTGGTGGCATTTGATCACCTCTACAGTTTTTATTTTTTGCTAAACAAATAAAAAAAAGACCGAAAATTTTGAAAAAAAATATGTTTTTTCTGTTTCAGTTTCAAAACCTTTGTAAATAAGTAAGTTTTCTCCTTCACTGATGGGCACTGATGGGGCTGCACTGACGGGCACTGATAAGGTGGCACTGATGGGCACCGATCAGGTGGCACCAATGAAGTGGCACTGATGAGGTGGCATTGATGGGCACTGATTTGTGGCAATGATAGGCAGCAATGATAGGTGGCACTGATGGGGGACACGGATGGGCACTGATAAGTGGCACGGATAGCTGGCACGAATTGGCATGGATAGGCGGCACAGATGAGCATGGATGGGCACTGATATGCAGCATGGATGGGCACTGATAGGTGGCACAGATGGGCACTGATAGGTGGCACGGATGGGCACTCATTGTATTGTATTGTACTGATGGATGCCAATCAGTGCCAAACAATAATGCATGCCAATCAGTGATGCCCATTGTGGGCACTGATTGGCATCCATTGTGGGCACTGATTGGCAACCATTGTGGGCACTGACTGGCATCCCTGGTGGTCTAGGGTGGCATACCTGGTGCTGGGCATCCCTGGTGGTCTGGTGGCACGAGTGAGGAAAAGCCTATCAACAGCTCTTCCTATTTACACTGTCCAATCACGGCTGATCATGTGGTAAAGAGTCTCCGCCTGAGACTCTTTACCGAGATCGTAGTTGCGGGGTGTCAAACTGACACCCCGCAACAAGGATCGCCGCGGCTCAAAATCCTGATCACGTCATATGACGTGAGGTCAGGATTTTGAAACTACAAGTGGTTAATTATTTGATCTCCTGCATATTTTGTAAGTTTGCCCACTTACAAAGAAATGAAGGGTCTATACTTGTTATCATTGGTGTATTTAAATGATAGAGACAGAATATTAACCAAAAATCCAGAAAAACCCGATACAAATGTTATCAATTGAGTTGCAGTTCTGTGAGTAAAAGAAGTATTTGATCCCCTGCCAACCAACAATAATTCTGGCTCCCACAGACTGGCTACAGTAGGTGCTCATGTGGTACACAGATTAGTCCTGTCAATTTAAGAAGGTGCTCCTAACGACAACTCCTTATGTGTATAAAATACATCTGTCCACAGAATCTCTTTCATTTCTCATTCAAACCTCACCATCATGGGCAAGACCAAAGACCTGTCAAAGGGCATCAGGGACCAGATTGTAGACCTGCACAAGGCTGAAATGGGCTACAAGACCATCATCAAGAAGCTTGGTGAGGAGACAACTGCTGGAGCGATTATTCGCAAATGGAAGAAATACAAAATAAACATCAATCGCCCTCAGTCTGAAGCTCCATGCAAGATTTAGCCTCATGGGGTAAGGATAATCATGAGAAAAGTGAGGGATCAGCCCAGAACTACACAGGAGTTGTGTAGTTATAGCTCATCTCTATAGGAAAAAACTGGTGACGCCGGATGGTTCCCGGGCTCACGGATTGGTAATGGAAGGCGGGGAACCAACGGGGGGGGGGGGGGGGGATTGTTGCACTTCTCCCGCTACTTCTAAAAGTGATCCTGACGCAAATCTGCCACTGAGATCACTTTCATCTGAAAGCCAGCCAGGGAAAAGAAAATACTGGGGCTATGGTATCTAGCTGCAGCCATAACCCTGGTATTTAACGTCAAAGTCATGATGTAAATTCCCAGTTAGGCGGTCGGCAAGTGGGTATATAGGGATGAGAGAATAGCATATATAGGGATTAGAGTATAGCATATATAGGGATGAAAGTATAGTATATATAGGGATAAGGGTATAGCATATATAGGGATGAGAGAATAGCATATATAGGGATGAGAGTATAGCATATATAGGGATGAAAGTATAGTATATATAGGGATAAGGGTATAGCATATAAAGGGATGAGAGAATGGCACATATAGGGATGAGAGTATAGCATATATAGGGATGAGAGTATAGTATATATAGGGATGAGAGTATAGCATATATAGGGATGAGAGAATAGCATATATATGGATGAGAGTATAGTATATATAGGGATAAGGGTATAGCATATATAGGGATGAGAGAATGGCACATTATAGGGATGAGAGTATAGCATATATAGGGATGAGAGAATAGCATATATAGGGACGAGAGAACAGCATATATAGGGATGAAAGTATAGCATATATAGGGACGAGAGAACAGCATATATAGGGACGAGAGAACAGCATATATAGGGACGAGAGAATAGCATATATAGGGACGAGAGAATAGCATATATAGGGGTGAGAGAATAGCATATATAGGGATGAGAGTATAGCATATATAGGGATGAAAGTATAGCATATATAGGGACGAGAGAATAGCATATATAGGGACGAGAGTATAGCAAATATAGGGATGAGCGTATGGAATATATAGGGATGAGAGTATAGCATATATAGGGATGAGAGAATAGCATATATATGGACGAGAGTATAGCATATATAGGGATGAGAGTATAGCATATATAGGGATGAGAGTATAGCATATATAGGGATGAGAGTATAGCATATATAGGGATGAGAGTATAGCATATATAGGGATGAGAGAATAGCATATATAGGGATGAGAGTATAGTATATATAGGGATAAGGGTATAGCATATATAGGGATGAGAATATAGCATATATAGGGATGAGAATATAGCATATATAGGGATGAGAGAATGGCACATATAGGGATGAGATTATAGCATATATACGGATGAGAGAATGGCACATTATAGGGATGAGAGTATAGTATATATAGGGATGAGAGTATAGTATATATAGGGATGAGAGAATAGCTTATATAGGGACGATAGAATAGCATATATAGGGATGAGAGAATAGCATATATAGGGGTGAGAGTATAGCATCAATAGGGATGAGAGAATAGCATATATAGGGATGAGAGTATAGCATATATAGGGATGAGAGTATAGCATATATAGGGATGAGAGTATAGCATATATAAGGATGAGAGAATAGCATATATAGGGATGAGAGTATAGCATATATAGGGATGAGAGTATAGTATATATAGGGATGAGAGAATAGCATATATAGGGATGAGAGTATAGCATATATAGCGATGAGAGTATAGCATATATAGGGATGAGAGTATAGCATATATAGGGATGATAGAATAGCATATATAGGGATGAGAGTATAGCATATATAGGGATGAGAGTATAGCATATATAAGGATGAGAGAATAGCATATATAGGGATGAGAGTATAGCATATATAAGGATGAGAGAATAGCATATATAGCGATGAGAGTATAGCATATATAGGGATGAGAGTATAGCATATATAGGGATGAGAGTATAGCATATATAAGGATGAGAGAATAGCATATATAGGGATGAGAGTATAGCATATATAAGGATGAGAGAATAGCATATATAGGGATGAGAGTATAGCATATATAGGGATGAGAGTATAGTATATATAGGGACGAGAGAATAGCATATATAGGGATGAGAGTATAGCATATATAGGGACGAGAGAATAGCATATATAGGGATGAGAGTATAGCATATATAGGGACGAGAGAATAGCATATATAGGGATGAGAGTATAGCGTGCATTATACAATACTAAATAGCCAAATTCATCCGGTTTCTCGCAGTGCTTTTGTCACAAGTTTTTGTTTTGTGCAACCTCCCCCTCTTGCACCAATATGTGTGTGTTAGCCTGTTATTGGCTCATACAGTGGGTAGTTTTTGATTTTAGGGTTATTCCAGAGCAAAGGATACCGGCAGCTACAAGGAATCAGCTAGAGACTGTGCCTTTATTGTTCTTATATTACTTTACAGATTAACACATAGAAGGGAAAAAAAAACTGTATGGAATCCCCACTCTAATCATTGGCCAGCAGAATATATATTTCCAAGGAGCCTCTCCCTCTGTTTCTGAACCTGCGCCAACCTTCCAAATATAGACATGTCAGGAATGTTACACTGAATTAAAACAGCAGCTGTGCAAATTGACGGAAAGCTTAATAACTTCAATTCGTCATATTCAGATCCAGGCCGTATTAGAATTACCTGGGAAGGCTCCCGATGGCAGAGGATGAATAATCTAGTCCTACTTGTTACGTAGTGAGGGCAGAGGCAGTGTATATACAGCCATGTGTCAGATACGGAGACGCATTGCCCACATCCAGGCATCTGCCAGCATGTCCTGCTCTCTGGGGATAGGAGAACGCTTTTCCAAGAAGGAAGAATTAGACTGACGTCGATGTCTGCTGAGATCACCAACAGAACAGGCCCTGTAAGGCCGCGCAGTGTTTCACCACCTCCGTCTGCTCATATGTAATGGAATCCAGCGGTGATACTGCCACTCTACATATAGGATTACCACCAGGGCACAAATACAGGAAAGGGGGCACTGGCTTAATGGAAGGGTCAGTCTATGGAAAACTCATGTTTCACTTACAGAACTGCTAGAAGCACTCATTAGAACTCACGGAGCATAGACAGATGTCCCACCACCTGTGATACTTAGGAAGACATCTGCTCATCTGTGGCCAGCTTTAGGCTATACAGTATATACATGATATGGTGTTTGGAAGATCTGACATGTCATGTGATTGTGCTAAAGAACTGTGACAGTACATCACACCTCCCAACATTTTAAGATGGGAATGAGGGACACCTACTAACAAATGTATGTAGGTATAGGACACGCCCCCTGCCACACCCACTTAAAGGAGAATTAACAAAAAAAAAAAAAAAAAAAAAAGAATGTTAATTAAATCCACGTGGACTTTTTTTTACCACTACTATTCCTTTATATTGGCTTTTAAAATGTACAAATGCAGCAATTTAGAAATAAGATGAAAGGTTTAGCACTGGGAAACACTTTTTGAAACATAAAAAGTGCATTTTATATACAACTATAGGGATCAGACCAAAATGAGGGACAAATGAGGTGGAATGAGGGACCGAGGGACATTGCTCCAAAGACAGTTGGGAGCTATGAGTACATGCATGGTTGCTTTTGGACTAGCATGTGTTTCATGCTTTAGAAGACACCCCATTACTGGTCACATTGTGGTGGAACAATAGTGATTTACCAAAAAAAGTGTCCATTTTTAATGATTGGCCAGCAAGGGGGTATCTGCAGTGGTCACAGGGGGTCAAAGACATACAACCGTTTATTATTACTGTCATGATTAAAAATACCCTTTCTTTTTGTTTGGCCTACAGAATCCTCCATCCATGCTATATAGCGGTCCCAGCTACTTTATTCTGGCAGCCAGTGGCTGTCAGAATACCTGAACAGTAATTGGATCTGCTTGGATGCAGCCACTGTTTAGCTGACAAAGATTGCGGGGCCAACAGTGCCAACCACAAATTTATTTTGGCGGTTCCTCTGGAATCAGCTGAAATTCAAACAGTGGGGTTAATTTACTAAAACTGGAGAGTGCAAAATCTGGTGCAACTCTGCATAGAAACCAATCAGCTTCCAGGTTTTATTGTCAAATCTTTATTGAACAAGCTGATGTTAGAAGCCGATTGGCTACTATCCACAGCTGCACCAGATTTTGCACTTTTTCAGTTTTAGTAAATCAACTCCAATGTATTGTCAGCTTTGAGGCCGGTGCATTGCCATAGAATGAGATTTGCCGTCGGATGAGATGCTCCGCCTCCATCACATCCTATTGGCTCACACTGGTCACGTGACCTATTTAACCGTCACGCATCGACATGAACATCAGTCTCACTTTGGCTATCACAGGGAGAGGATCTCCTCCCTGTGATAGCTGGAGCTGCACGGAGCTCTCCGTTGTCCGATTCAGCTGAAGCCGCACGGAGCTCTCCGTGTCCCGATTCAGCTGAAGCTGCACGGAGCTCACATGGGCTCAAGCTAATACATTCAGTCAGCTCATAAATTTATAATTTTATTACATTTTACTGTTTTATAGATCTACAGCGATATCGGAGCGCTGTCAATGAGATTTGCCGTTGGATGAGATGCTCCGCCTCCATTCATCTGAAGCCGCATGGAGCCAATAGGATGTGATGGAGGCGGAGCATCTCATCCGACGGCAAATCTCATTGACAGCGCTCCGATAGCGCTGTAGATCTATAAAACAGTCAAATGTAATAAAAGTATAAATGTATGAGCTGACTAAATGTATTAGCTTGAGCCCATGTGAGCTCCGTGCAGCTTCAGCTGAATCGGGACACGGAGAGCTCCGTGCGGCTTCAGATGAATGGAGGCGGAGCATCTCATCCGACGGCAAATCTCATTGACAGCGCTCCGATAGCGCTGTAGATCTATAAAACAGTAAAATGTAATAAAATTATAAATTTATGAGCTGACTAAATGTATTAGCTTGAGCCCATGTGAGCTCCGTGCAGCTTCAGCTGAATCGGGACACGGAGAGCTCCGTGCAGCTCCAGCTATCACAGGGAGGAGATCCTCTCCCTGTGATAGCCAAAGTGAGACTGATGTTCGCGTCGATGCGTGACGGTTAAATAGGTCACGTGACCAGTGTGAGCCAATAGGATGTGATGGAGGCGGAGCATCTCATCCGACGGCAAATCTCATTCTATGGCAATGCACCGGGTTCACAAATGCGGCAGCCGCGGCTCACAGCACGGGGTCCGGTGTGTGCCTGTTCAGCGATTCAGGTGTGAATCAGGTCTGAATTTTTGCCTGAATTCGTACCTGAATCAGAACCAGGACCCTTTCCAAATGGGGACCCCAACCTCCTCGGCGCTGTGTGAACTGGCTCCATTGAGAGCTGGGCACACTCTTCTGTTGTGTGAATTGGATGTGTGAACCCGGCCTAAAGCGAAACTTTACCCATAACAACTTGATAAAAAATAACGTCCTTTAGCAAGGAACATGCATTCTAAAACAAAACCAAAGAAAATTCCCAGCTCAACTTGTCAGCCAACTTGCAACCAACCGAATGAACCTGTCTTATGCCCCGTACACACAGTCGGAAATTCTGACGGAAAAAGTCAGATCGGATTATGTTGTCGGAAAATGCGATCGTGTGTGGGCTCCATCTGACTTTTTCCGACAGAGAGCTGGATCTAAAATGTACCGACAACAAAATCCGACGGTCAAAGTGCCACGCATGCTCAGAATAAATTACGACACGAAAGCTATTGGCTACTGGCCTCTTTATAATCCCGTCGTACGTGTTTTTACGTCACCGCGTTCTGAACGATCGGATTTTCCGACAACTTTGTGCGACCGTGTGTATGCAAGACAAGTTTGAGCCAACATCCGTCGGAAAAAAACTGATGGATTTTGTTGGCGGAATGTCCGACCGTGTGTATGGGGCATAACAGTGTGCATTAAAAACACACGTTTTCACACGTTTGCATATAAATGCGGAAACTGCAGAGGCCGAATCAAGGCACCCCATTATTCTCCGCAGCCCGAACTCTATGCATTTTTTTAATGCAAACTGTTAATTCGGTTGGTTGCAACCTGTCTGACAAGTTTAGTTGGGAACTGTCTTTGGTTTTGTTTTACATGCATTGCCCTTCCATGTGCTCCTTGCTGTAAAGGCCAGTTATAGGTGAGGGCAGTGGCCATATGTCTGTACTGTTGGAATACAGGTGAGGGCACGCACGGGACACCTTCGCTGCCATTGTGCTACTTGCTGCCCCTGTGCCTTTAAGGAGGGGTGGGCTCCTTCCAAGCTCACCTGCCCTCTGCCTATCCATGATAATGCATGTGCTTCGACTATGGAGGCTCTCAAAAATGCATAGAGTTAGGACTGCAGATAATACTGGGGTGCCTCGTCGTGCCTCCGCAGCTTACGCATGTGTTTGCAAATGTGTGCAAACTAAGCCTCTGTTTTTAACGCAAACTGTTAGACAGGTTAATTCGGTTTGTTGCAGGCCGACAAGTTGTGCCATAAATTTTCCTTGGATTTGTTTTTACATGTGTTGCCCTTCCATGTGCACCTTGCCGTTAAGGTCAGTTATAGGTGGGGGCAGTGGCCATTTGTTTGAACATACATTCTACATTACAAATGATGCTACCAACATTCGTGTGTGCTGTAAATTACCTCCAGCGTTGTTCCTGTTTCTTCTTGCCGGAGGCTGCCATTCTGCTGAAGCCCAGAGCCCCTGAACAACAGTAAATCATAAAGTGGGAACTAAACCCATCAATTTAACGGTTTAAAAAAACAGTTACATTCCTGGAATGCCGGGATTGCTAACTGTCACCAGGGGCATTGCTAGGTCTACAAAATATCTGGAGCTAGAGCCCATAGCAGCGTAGTAAAGAAAGTCATACGCTTGGGGCGGGCATACACATGTATATACAGTAATATACGTGTGTGTTTGTATATATATATATATATATATATATATATATATATATATATATATATATATATATATATATATCTATATATCCCAAGAGAGCCCCCCTTACATCAATGTCCCCAGAGAGCCCCCCTTACATCTGGGTCCCCAGAGAGCCTCCTCCTTACATCAGGGTCCCCAGAAAGCCCCCCCCCCACTTAAATCAGGGTCCCCAGAGAGCCCCCCTTAAATCAGGGTCCCCAGAGAGCCCCCCTTAAATCAGGGTCCCCAGAGAGCCTCCCCTCCCCTTGGGGACCCCTGCAGAGACTCAGGGCTATGGGCCACAGATTCCGGGCTATAGCCCCATAAGACACCCCCTAGCGACGCCACGGACTGTCACATTTGGTTGTGAACTCAACCAAACTGTCATACCATCAAACCATGGCTGGTGTCAAAACTGATCACATGTGCAGCACCATGGCAGTTGCACAATAAACAGAAGCAGCTTCCTGCTGTAAAGAATAGGAGGGCTTAATTCCGCTTTAAAGCGGTTCTACACTCATTTCATTTAGTAAATCTCTTTGCCTTCCAAATCAGGCAAAGAGTACTAAATGAAATGTTTTTTTTTTTTTTTTTTTTTTTTTTACTTACCTTGTAATTGAAGACTTCCGGTCTTCTCCCTCTGCGGCGGCGGGCGGGGTCTTGCGTCGATCGTCGTCACGCCGCACTGTCTCCTGGGATCTGGTGTCATTGATCCCAGGAGCCAGTGCGGGCATCTTCCGAAATCTCGCGAGATTTCGGCCACATCTTCCGAAATCTCCCGAGATTTCGGCCGCATCTGCCGAAATCTCGTGAGATCTCGGCAGATGAGCCGTTACTGCGCACGCGCGAGTAACGGCAGTGCATGGTGGGCCATCTAAAGTCCCTGTGGGTGTTTCACATGCCCACAGGCAAGATGGCCCCCAGCACTAAAGAAGAAGACGAGGAACTTCATCGGACGAAAACCGGCGGCGATCGAGATGGAAGATGGAACAGGTGAGTCCCCTAATAAAGGTAAGCACACTTTATATTACATCCAAAAAAAAAAATTTTTTTTTCAGAGTGCAGAACCGCTTTAAGGTTGTCAGCAGATCGGCCTCTACAAACTCAGCAATGCCTAAAAATGAAGTTTTAAACAGTATAGACACTTATTTGTAATGTTTTCCATAGCTATACCTGCAAAAGGGGCCAGCCTGAGATGATGTAGCAGGACTTCATTTTCTGAATAAAGTTCCACTTTTAAGCCTAGTACACATGATGAGATTATCGGACCAATGACCGGCCATTTTTTTGCATGCTAGTCTCCATATCGAAAATGAAGTGGTTACTTTAGTTCCGAAAATTCTCGTATGACAATAAAAATTCAGAAGTGATGTCATGTCATGTATTGTATTGTATTTTTGGAAGAAGACTGTACTGATTAAATGAAAATTTTTGCGCTTGTCCCTTTGGATAATATCGAATGAACTGTCGCGATCCGCTCTCAAAAGCTGTGTACTAACCATCAGATTATCGTACGATCGATTCGAAATCGGTATTTTCATCAGATTTTCTGATCGTTTGTACAGGCCATGAGTTTTTTTTTTTTTTTTGCATGCTAGTCTCATATCGAAAATGAAGAGGTTACTAAAGTTATGAAAATTCCCATATGACAGAATACAACTTCAGAAGTGATGTAATGTGTTGTATTGTATTCTTTCATTTCCGAGCATGCGTGGTCTTGTTCTTCCGATTTTCTTTGTAACTAATACTGTACGGATTAAAGGAATATCGTTCGTTCTGGTATCATACAAGAAAAAATTTCTTGTTTGTCCCTTTGGATAATTTAGCATGAACTGATCATCTCTCGTGTACCAACGATCAGATTATCATACAATTGCTTTGAAAACTATATTTTTCGTTTGATTTTCTCATCGTGTGTACTGGGCATTGGGTACATTTGCTACTTGTCTAGTGGGATTTATCCATCAATACTCGTCCAGTACTGGTCTCCTATTAGCGCTGGTACTATCTAGTCAAAGATTCAGTAACGATCAGTTCAGTGAAAGTATTGGGGGCTATAACATATTTCCAGAGATAGAAAAAATTGACACTTTTAGCACCAAAATGTGTGAACAAAAGACACGCCCTTACCAATCAGTGGATCTTCATTTCATATAGCCCAGAGCAAAGCAAACAAATTCCATCACTCAGGTTAGAACATGAAAATATCCCTATGACTAGCTGCTAGTGGGCAACACCATTACCTTTCTTGTTAAAGTGGTTGTAAACCCTTTACAACCACTTTTTTCTACAGGTAAGCCTATAATTAGGCTTACCTGTAGCTACACTGGAAATCTCCTGAACCTGCACGGTTTAGGTGATATCCCTGTATTTTCATGTGCCGACGTCATTAGCACATGCGCACTGAAGCAAACGGGAGTGACGTCATCGCGGCTCCAGCCAATCACAGCGCCGGAGCCCACGACACCCGGAAGTAACTCTGGGATCGATGTCGGCAGCCGGAGCGGTGAACGAGGACCACTGCTGGGGTTTCAATCTCAGGTAATTCATAATGAGCTAGTATGCTATGAATACTAGCTCATTATGCCTTTGTCTTGCAGGTTTTTTTTTGTTTTTTTTAGGGTTTACAACCACTTTAACTAGTGTTATGCCGCGTACACACAATCAGACTAGGTCCGACGGTCTTCCCGACGGACTTTCGGCGGAGTTCCAACGAACTTTCCGAACGAACGGACTTGGCCACACACAAGCACACCAAAGTCCGACGGATTCGAATGTGATGACGTACGACCGGACTAGAATAAGGAAGTTCATAGCCAGTAGCCAATAGCTGCCCTAGTGTCGGTTTTCCTCCGTCGGACTAGCACACAGACGAACTGATTTTTCGAGTCCGTTGGAAAGATTTGAAACATTTTTTATTTCTAGGTCCATCTGACATTTGGGGGAAATTACGCGGCATTAGAAACATATGCAGCACAATAAAAAAAAAAAGAATAAAAACACATTGGGCAGTTCTTGTTATATCTATAATTCTGCCCAAAATAAGAATAACTGAAGGAAAAACAGTTGGAGAGATTTAAGTCAGGAGTGGAGCTGTCCCTGTAAATAACAGTTAGGAGCTACAATGCAACATGACCTGAGCCACTCAGAATGAAAGCGGTTGTATACCCTGTGAAAACAAAAACCTGTAATGCCGCGTACACACGGTCGGAATTCTCATCGGAAAAAGCTCTGATGGTTTCGCTCAAACTGTCTTGCCTACACACGATCACATCAAATTCCGACGGTCTGTAACACAGCGGCATAAAACATGTTCGACAGCACTGTAGAAGGGAAGTTTAATGCTTCCGAGCATGCGTCGAATTGTTTCCGAGCATGCGTCGGAATTTTGCGTGTCGGAATGGCATACACACGATCGGAAAATCCGATAGAAAGGTTTTCCGTCGGAAAAATTGAGAACATGTTCTCAATCCAAAGTCCGTCGGAAATTCCGACAGAAAAAGACCGATGGGCATACACATGGTCTGAAAATCCGTTAAAAAAGCTCCCATCGGACTGTTTCCATCGGTAATTCCGACCGTGTGTACGCCGCATAAGACAAAGGCATAATGAGCTAGTATGCATTACATACTAGCTCATTAACCACTTCAGCCCCGGACCAATTGGCAGCCAAAGGACCAGGCCCCTTTTTGCAATTCGGCACTGCGTCGCTTTAACTAACAATTGCGCGGTCATGCGACGTGGCTCCAAAACAAAATTGGCGTCCTTTTTTTCCCACAAATAGAGCTTTCTTTTGGTGGTATTTGATCGCCCCTGCGGTTTTTATTTTTTGCGCTATAAACAAAAATAGAGCGACAATTTTGAAAAAAATGCAATATTTTTTACTTTTTGCTATAATAAATATCCCCAAAAAATATATAAAAAACCATTTTTTTTCCTCAGTTTAGGCCGATACGTATTCTTCTACATATTTTTGGTAAAAAAAATCGCAATTAGCGATTATTGATTAGTTTGCGCAAAAGTTATAGCGTTTACAAAATAGGGGATAGTTTTATAGCATTTTTATTAATATTTTTTTTTTTATTAGTAACGGCGTCGATCAGCGATTTTTATTGTGACTGCGACATTTTGGCGGACACATCGGACATTTTTGACACATTTTTGGGACATTTGTCATTTATACAGCAATCACTGCTATTTAAATAGCACTGATTCCTATGTAAATGACAGTTGTAGTTAGGGGGTTAACCACTAGGGGGCGGGGAGGAGTCAGTGTGACGTGTTGTGTTTTTTTTTACAGTAGGGGGGCGTGGCTGTACGTCTGACGTCATTGATCGGCGTTCCCGATGACAGGGAACCGCCGATCACTGACAGTCAGTGTAGGAAGCGCGGGGAGAGGTTTGTTTACATAGACCTCTCCCCGTTCTTCCGCTCCGTAACCCGATCGCGGGATACCAGCGGCGATCGGGTCCGCTGGTCCCGCGGCCGTGGTCACGGAGCTCCCGACCGGGTCGCGCGCGCGCCGCTGGCGGCGCGTGCGCGCCCCCCGGGCAGGCAAATTAAAGGGGACGTACAGGTACGTCCTTTTGCCTGCCCGTGCCATTCTGTTGACGTATATCTACAGGAGGCGGTCGGGAAGCGGTTAAGAAATACTTACCTTATGATGAAGCCCCCGCAGCGGCACCCGGTCATCGCTGAGGGAGTTGACGTTACTTCCCGGTTTGCGTGGACCGGCGCTGTGAGTGGCCAGAGACGCAATGATGTCACTCCCTCACATGCGCGTGGGAGCCCACGGTTCCGGGAAGAAGCTCTAAAGTTCCAGCACGATACGCCGGACCTTCAGAGCGCATGAAAGCAGCGCCTGCATGCAGGGTGAGTGTCTCCTAAACGGTGTACATTTAGGAGATTCATTTTACCAACAGGTAAGCCCAGGGGCGGACTGACAACTCATGGGGCCCCCGGGCAATAGGAGATTGTGGGGCCTCCAGGCAATCAGAGATTATGGGGCCACACAGTATACAATCACACAGTATACACATACATGTACACATAGTATAAACAGACAGGCTGAGAAGGTACTAGAGAGGTGGGGCAGCTATAATCTTGGGATTTTTAGACCAAAAGGATGTCGGTAAGGGACATTTCAGAGACAGATGTAAAAAAAACACAGATTTTTACATACTGTTCCTGGTTTTACTGAGGCTGGCAACCCTGATGGGGCCCCTTGTGGCCCGGGGCCCTCGGGCAGTGCCCGAGTGGCCAAATGGTCAGTCTGCCCCTGGGAAAGCCTTATTATAGGCTTACCTGTAGGTAAAAATCACAAAGCGGGCAATACAACTGCTTTAATAGCAGATTTTAAAGGACTTTGGAAGCCAAACAGCTAAAGTCAGAATTGAAGAACATTTACCAGAACCGATTTACATACAAAAATACAATTTTAGTAATTCATTTGATGATTCCAATCCTGCTGTGCTGTGGTGGTACAGAGTATAAGAAAGGCACCTTCGTTTTTTAGAGCTTAAAACGGTATTAAACTCCAAACCAAAAATTTAATATTATTGCAGCTTTCCAATTTTTTACATGAATAAATAAAAGCTGATCATTTTAATCACCCCTGCCAGTATTAAAGTGGTACTAAACCCACAACCGTAAAAGCAGTTTGTATATGCAGTAAAGCTGCTTATTCTACTCACTGTGAAACCTAAGGGGTTAATCCTCTGCATTGTATAAAAAGGCTGTTTGATCCTGTCTTCTCTGATCCTCCCCTTCTTCTATCTCCTGACAGTACAGAGGCTTGGGGGCACTCTGCACATGCTCAGTTTGGTGTGTATTGCTAGAGTTTTTTTTTTTTTTTTTTCTTGGGAGGATGCATGTGATCAGCACAGGGCCAATCAGCACTGCCCAGACAGAGGGTCAGGGGTCATGCAGCCTCATAGGACAATCAGAGTAGAATGAAAACTCCTCCTACAAAACTTCAACCAAACACTGATAGAAGTCACACGACTGCTATATACTGCTGATGAGAAAAGTTATTTAGCAGTTTATATTTACTAAAATAATTGCATTTCCATGTTCTGTGTACTGTGGGAGAGCAGATATAGTGAATGCAGGGTCCTGGGTTTAGTAACACTTTAAGTGGTTTGCTTCATCCATGTAAACCGATACATTCTGCTTGGAGAGCTTGAGCTTGTGATAAACAACAGACTTACTGGCAAGATCACCAGATGAACATAGAAGAAAGAAAGCCTAAAAAAGAAAATTAATACAGCCATCACATCTAATGCCCCGTACACACGGTCGGATTTTCCGACGGAAAATGTCCTATCGGACAATGTTGTCGGAAATTCCGACCGTGTGTAGGGTCCATCGGACTTTTTCCGGCGGATTTTCCGACGGACAAAGTTTTATCTCCTGCTCGCAAATTTTCCGACAACAAAGTCCTATCGGACTTTTTTCCGATCGTGTGTAGCGAATTCCGACGGACAAAGTGCCACGCATGCTCAGATCACATTACAAGACCAAAGCTATTGGCTAATAGCCTCTACGTAGTCCCGTCGTAGGCAACAAACGTCACCACGTTCAGAATGATCGGATTTTCCGACAACTTTGTCCGACCGTGTGTATGCAACACCAGTGTCGGACAAAATCCGTCGGAAAAAATCCGATGGATTTTGTGGTCGGATTTTCCCACCGTGTGTACGGGGCATAAGAATTGGTAAGCTGCAATATAAGAAATGTTTGATTTTAGATTGAATACCGCTTTACAGCCTGTAGACTCTGTGCCACTGCCCGGCCTCCTGCCAGCTTTATAGAATGCTAGTGAACGTGCAATGCTGGCTACGTCCACCCTGAGCTTACTTTCCCTTCCCCACCCCCTGCTCCATATAGAAAACAAATGCTCAAAAAATGTTCAGCTTGCATTGATCTATGCAGATCAACAAAGCTCAATAGACATGATGTGAACGATCCTTAACTATTTAACTATATGTGCTTCAAAAGACAAACCTGCACTTGCCCTGTGGCAATGCTCTGCAGATATGTAGACAGGCTACAACTACATAGCTAGTAACAGGAGCAGTCTGCTGAACAGGAATATCAAGGTTCTGTAAGGCAGTTACACAAGTATACAATGTAATACATTAATACAGTATATTCAGTTACCTTTGACCATTAACCCTTTCACTGCCAGAGCCGTTTTTGCGTTTTTTTGCACACATGTTTAAAAAATCATTTTAGACCTGAAGATTACACAAAACCCACAAATATGATATATTTTCTGTAAGCAGACACCTCAGAGAATAAAATAGTGGTAATTGCAATTTTTTATGTCACACGATATTACCGCAAAGGTCTAGGAAACGTTTCAGTAAAAACACACTAACATGAATTTCAGTAAAAACACACTAACATGAATTTCAGTAAAAACACACTAACATGAATTTCAGTAAAAACACACTAACATGAATTTCAGTAAAAACAAACGCAATAAATTACCCAATTTTTTTGGTAAGATATAAAAGACGAGGTTGCGCTGAGTAAATAGATACCCAACATGCCAAACCTTAAATTTTTGTGCACCCGTAAAATGGCATCAAACGTCAGTATCCTATATTTTGTATAGGATATGTAACATGTGTATCTCAATCTACCTTTTCATGTGTAAGCCCCATGATCCATGCGTCTATGTTCGTGCGTGTGTGTATGTGGGGGCCCTTATTTTTTTTGGGGGGGGTTTAATGTGATTTGGTGAAAATTCATTTTTTGGCAAAAAAAAAATTATACATTTTTTTTACTTAACTTTCTTTTTTCATTACATAGGGGACAAACAGCCTCCTATGTGATGATTTTTATGTGATAGGTTCTCTTTATTGAGATATGCATGCATATGCATGTCTCCCCTGTATTCCACTAAATGTTTTGCAATGCAGATCGCATTACAAAACATCCTTTCCCGTCTGTTGAGAAGTGCCCCCCATCGAATAGTGCCCGGTATGTACTGCTCATGCGCCATACGGAACAGCACAACAGCTGATTTGACGATCAACTGGGCTGACGTAACCAGGGCACATGCGCACATCGTAGGAGGCATCTCTCAATGGGATATACCATTTCACAGGCGCAATTGAAAGCTATACAACAGCGGGGGGGAGATCGTAGTTCTCAGATTGTGCATTACTACTGCTGGAGGGCGGCTAGTCGCTGTGTTGAAGAGCTGGTTTTGTCTGTGCTGCCAGCCGCCCTTTGACACAGGCAAAACCGGCCGTTCAACACAGCAAACCCGCCCTGCAACACAGATAAAACCGGAGCCTCAGCACACTGTAAAGCCACCCCGCAACAGCGAGGCACAATGTGAGAACTACGGTCTCCCCCCGCTGTTTGTATAGGTTTCAATTGTGCCCGTGAAATGGAATCTCCCATCGAGAGATGCCACCTACGCCTGTGCCCTGCTCATGACACTCCAACTGACGTGCGGCTCCGTCCTGCGCATGCACTATTCCATGGGGGGTACTTCTCGACAGAATACCGGCACCCGCCATGAAGATCCTGGGCCCGCTGATGGGCAAGTGGAGCCCGGTAAGCACGGCAGGGCACGGCGGTGGGGCTAACAGCTACCAGATTGTGTGCGATACCCCCCCACCGTTAGGTCCATACGACGTACAGACCTGGTGGCGAAAGGGTTAAACCTTTTCAAATGTTCACATACAGTATATGTGAAAAAATCTCCCTAAGTATTAAAGAATTTGTATTATAGAGTTTAAATTGTAACCTCATAGCGCTTGTTTGAAAAATAAAAAGATCCTGAAAATACATAAAGCACAGTGATCTGCTTTACTAATGTGCTTAGTGTTGTTCTTCTGAACTGAAAAGTGATAATAAAAAAAAAGTCTGGAGAAGAGCCCTGTGACACGTCCTGTCAAAGTCATGGGATCAGTCACTCCTCCAATCAGAGAGAGAAAGCTCCATCGGGACACACCGCACCCTGTAGTTATCAATGGGCTGTAAAATACAGGCCGAGGTATATAGACTTAAAGCGGAGTTCCGCCCTCCGCACAAAAAAATTCAAGTCAGCAGCTACACATAATGTAGCTCCTGACTTTTTATAATAGGACACTTACCTGTCCTGGAATCCAGCGATGTCGGCACCCTAGCTAATGTTTCCATCGGCTCCTGGGTGCTGCTGCCGCCATTCGTAGTAAGGGAACCCGGCAGTGAAGACTTGATGGCGTAACAGCCGGTTCCCTACTGAGCATGTGCAAAGTGCGCTACGCTCTCTTACTGGCCGGCAGCAGCGGAAGAAGGAGGGAGGAGGGAGGAACCTCTGACCTACCTTGCCGCGTCGAATTCCGAAGGAAGTGGAGATGGTTATGTGTCAAAAACAGGTACCCGCTCCCCCCTCTCCGGTGCCAAATGTGGCATTGAAGGGGGGGAGGAGACAGATGAGCGGAGCTTCCACTTTTGGGTGGAACTCCGCTTTAGGTGTCTCCAAAGCATACTATAATATACTTATATATAAATAATAATAAAATAATAATAGATTAAAAAACTGATTTGATTTAAAGGAGAAGTACAGCCAAAACTTTTTTGGATGTACTTCTCCTATGGATCACAGGAGTTCAATTCATTCTGCACTCCTGTGGCCTGTTTTCAGCTGGCAGCGGGCTTAGCCACAGGTTTGTGTGTTTGTCACAGAGCCGGTTCATATGTTCAGGATCCACCCAGAAGCCTGGCTTCTCATCGATCCACAGAGCCGGAGCCAGCCCCTCTCACCCCCTCCCCAGAGGGGCAGAGCAGAGAGCCCTGACTGACAGTCACAGCTCTCTGCTCAGAGCGGAGAAGAGTGCTGATTGATCAGCTGTGTTTGATCGCTCAGTTCTCAGTGCAGAGCCGGCATAGAGATCGCATTCACCTATGTGAGTATAAGGTTTGTTTTTTTTGCAAAGCCCATATTTCTTTTTTAATAAGTAACAAGCAATGCATCTTCAGCACATTCCCCATACCTCGAGTCCATATATCTATGTATGTAGAGTGTGTTTGTATATTACCCACCTCTTCTGTTTGACTTGAAGACAGTCTTTCATGGATGTCCGGGGCCAAGTTACTATCCTTCTCTTCATATCTGAAAAACAAATACATTATTCATAAACTGACCATACAAATGCTATGTTATTTTTATTTTTTTCTGGATTTACCTGATTATTTTGTAGTCAGAATAACAGTTTGCTATCATATATTTATAGGCTTACAGTATAACTAAACCCAAGAACAAAAGTGATAGTATTTTAGCTTACAAGTCCTTAGGCAGCATTAGTTTTCTCTTTTTTGACACTTTTTTCCTTTATTTTAAAGTGGTTGTAAACCCACTTGAAAAAAAAAAAAAAAAAAACTAACACCTGCAAGACAAAGGCACAATGAGCTAGTATGTATAGCATACTAGCTCATTATGTAATACTCCCCTTAGTTCGAAGCCCTCGCTGCGGTGCCCGCACACCACTCCGGCGACCGACATCACTCCCGGGGGTTACTTCCGGGTATCGTGGCTCCAGCACTGTGATTGGCCAGAGCCGCGATGATGTCACTCCCGCGCATGCCCCCGGTAATGGCACACTCACTGAAGCAACGGCACATATGTTCCATTGCTTCAGTTTGTGTCAGTACGCATGTTCCGATGACATCGGCAAATACAGGGGATATCTCCTAAACAATGCAGGTTTAGGAGATGTCCGGGGTAGATACAGGTGAGCCTTATTATAGGCTTACCGGTAGCACAAAGTGGTCTGTAAGGGTTTATAACCACTTTAAGCTGGTAATCCCACTATTAACACACTTCCTGTCCTAAGGTGACAACCATGCCGAGCAGCCTTGTCACCTCCTAGGACAAGGAATGTTAGGACTTCCCAGCGGAGGTGGTTTGTAATCCACAAATACCAGTGAACAATGCTGACTGATAACAGTGTAGAGGTAGAAAGCACAGGAAGCGATTAGCTCACAAGATTTCTGATACTTTTTTTGCACTTGTCAAACAGATATAATAAAATACTTTCAATGGTATATTTACATACACTTTAAATGTGTACAGCAAATACTTTACACTATATTGTCAAAAGTATTGAGACACCTGCCTTTACACGCACATGAACTTTAATGGCGTCTTAGTCTGTAGGGTTCAATATTGAATGGGCCCACCCTTTGCAGCTATAACAGCTTCAACTCTTCTGGGAAGGCTGTCCACAAGGTTTAGGAGTGTGTCTATGGGAATGTTTGACCATTCTTCCAGAAGCGCATTTGTGAGGTCAGGCACGAGAAGGTCTGGTTTGCAGTCTCCGCTCTAAGTCATCCCAAAGGTGTTCTATCAGGCTGAGGTCAGGACTCTGTGCAGGTTCCTCCACCCCAAACTCGCTCATCCTTGTCTTTATGGACCTTGCTTTGTGTACTGGTCTAACTCATTTGGTGGAGGGGGGATTATAGTGTAGGGTTGTTTTTCAGGGGTTGGACTTGGACCCTTAGTTCCAACGAAGGGAACTCTTAAGGCGTCGGCATACCAAGACATTTTGGACAATTTTATGCTCCCAACTTTGTGGAAACAGTTTGGGGATGGCCCCTTCCTGTTCCAACATAACTGCGCCCTTAAGTGGCAAATAATGAAATTGGACTACCCATTCTATTATGTTATTAAAAGTAAGAACACAGGCAACCGCATTTGAAGCTTCTGTACAACTTCCAGCTGCAACAGATCAGCAGTCGATAGTGGAATTACATACTAAGGCTGGAGTACTGCATAACTTCCGCTTATCGGATTCCTCCCCCCCCCCCCCCTCCGGTGCCACAATTGGCACCTTTCAGGGGAGGGGGGTGCAGATACCTGTATAATCCAGGTATCTGCACCCACTTCCAGGACTAGCTAGCCGCAGCTGCCCCGCCCCTATCCGAACATGACCGCCCCCACCCCCCCCCCCCCCCCGTTGTGTCTTGGAAAACACACAGTTCCCAGAACACAACGGGGACCAATAAAGACGCGCAGCGCGACTCGCACATGCGCAGTAGGGAACCGGGCAGTGAAGCTGTTGTGGCTTCACTTCCTGATTCCCTGCCAGAGGATGGCGGCGGGGGCAGCCGAGAGACGAGCGGTTGCTCGACATCTTCTGCCGACACCGCTGGAACCTGGAACAGGTAAGTAACCATTTATTAAAAGTCAGCAGCTGCAGTATTTGTAGCTGCTGACTTTTAATATTTTTTGTGCTGGTGGACCTCCTCTTTAATTAATCCACATGAAGCAATTCTAATTAATGCCGTGTTTAAAATGATTGTAGATTAAAAAAAAAAAAATTTAAATAACAATTTTTTTTGTATAAGAAACATCATACTTACCTGCTCTGTACCACGGTTTTGCACAGAGGAGCTCCTCTTCTCCTTCTCCTTCTCCCCTGCCAGCTCTTCTGGCTCCTTCCCCAGTCATGTGCCTCCATATCAAGCCGCTCCCTGCTCCATCCGGAGCTGCGCTGTGTGTGTCCATAGACACACACAGAATGGCTCGGCCCCACCCCCTGCTCACTGGCTGTGATTGACAGCAGCAGGAGACAATGGCTCTCGCTGCTGCCTCCATGTCCAGTGAGGAGAGAGAAAGCAGAGAAGACAACGCTGGAGTGAGATTGGTAAGTATACGAAGGGCTCGGGGGAGGGGAACACAGAAGATTTTTTACCTTCAAACTTTACAAACACTTTAACTGCTTTTAACAGTAAAATCTGCATGCTGTGGCTCTCTTTAGTCACTGCTGCAGCGTATTTCCTGCCATATACATGCATTTATGGTGTTTATGCACACAAAGCTGTGCACAACGTTTTTTGTAATGAATGTCTATGGGAAAAAATATGCTGCAGCTGTGGATCCCAGGAGAGACAACAACTATTGTATTTTACTCTGTACTTTGTACTACTAATATACAGTTGTATGAAAGAGCCCTAAACCTTCATTACTGAAATATTGAACACAGGTTTTCGGCTTGCTCTTTGTTTAGACCTGACTCACCTCCGCTGGCTTACGTACTGACGCAAGCTGAGGACCTATGATAGAAATATCAATATATTGGCGAGTACAGAGCTTTACAAAGCACTGCTCTGGAATCCAGCGAGTATTATAAAATCTCATACTTGGAATGCTGCGATAACCTAAACTGACCCCCATTAAATCAGAAGCGGGTTTCTCCCAAATTACAAACACGGTTTATCACTCAGCCACTCCTAGATTTTTATGGTGTTGTAAATCTTACTTTTTTCTTCTTTTTATTACCATTCTTTATCATCATTTGTTATCATTCAAGCTGGTAATAACCTAGATCTCGTGAGTGGAGGTTTTTACCAACACTCACGAAAGTATCTGAAACAAGAGAAGTGTTTCTCTTGACAAATAAGAAGGTTTTAAATTTCAACAACCGTCCAACTAAATGGTTTGGTATTAGGGGTGCAACGGATCAAAAAACTCACGGATCGGATCGTTCCTCGGATCAGAGTCATGGATCGGATCATTTTTCGGATCAGAAAATAATAATTGAATTTGCAAAAACCTGTGAAAATTCCACCACCATATAGTCCCCACTGTAATATCCACGTCATCTCCCCCACTGTAATATTGTCTGAGTATAGCAGAGTATTGGCTGGGTATCGCAGAGTATTGGCTGGGTATCGCAGAGTATTGGCTGGGTATCGCAGAGTATTGGCAGGGTAATGCAGAGTATTGGCAGGGTAATGCAGAGTATTGGCAGGGTAAGGCAGGGTAATGCAGAGTATTGGCAGGGTAATGCAGAGTATTGGCAGGGTAATGCAGGGTAATGCAGAGTATTGGCAGGGTAATGCAGAGTATTGGCAGGGTAATGCAGGGTAATGCAGAGTATTGGCAGGGTAATGCAGAGTATTGGCAGGGTAATGCAGAGTTTGTTTACAAGTGATCGCTCCGTCATTTGACGGAGCGATCACATTGTAAACGGTCGCCGGGTGTACCAAGATGGCCGCCGCTCCGGAGCTAGGCCGAAGCCGCGGCCTTTCCTAAGGCCGAGGCCGCAGATCGCGGGGTGTGGTGATCCGAACAGGGTGACCCGTTCGGATCACGGATCGGCGACGATCCGTTGCACCCCTATTTGGTATTGTGGGGTGCTGGTGTCTTGAAGGCTCTCACTATTACTTATTGGCTGGGTGGGGAAAAAGACAGAAAACTTGTGGCAAAGTCCACGCAAGAAGAACCCAAAGAATATACAAGGGAGCGAAAATAGTCCAGAAATTGTCCCAGTCCAGTTTTCTATAAACACTGCAAAAAGCTCTATTGCCATGGTTGGCTCAAATCCAAATAACCTTTCCATGTTGGTGCGTCCCAGAGTAATCAGTGTTACTCATAGAGGCAACCTTTTTTCATTTGAATGATAATCTGTTAAATATTTGTTGAAGAGGTCTTACGGGAAATCGACTGACTGACCTATCACTATACAAGATTCAGGTATATTACAGCCTTAAGCCTCGTACACACGATCGGATTTTGCACAGACAAAGCATCAGACTTTTGTCCGAGGGGCGCGTGCCGTAAACTTGTCTTGCATACAAACGGCACACAATTGTCGGCCAACAAACACAAACATAGTGACGTACTAGACTTACTACGAGCAGATAGAGAGGAAGTTCAATTGTCAGGCACCACCCTTTAGTCTCCTTCTGCTAATTTCGTGTTAGTAGAAGTTTGGTGAGTGTTGATTCGCACTTTTCATTTCACGCTTTTAATTTTGCGCTTTTTATTTTGTTTCTGAACAGCCGTTTGTCAACCAGACATGTTGCAGAATCGGAGGAGATAACTTGTTATTTGTTATTGGCCTTAGAGTTATTGCTTTGACCCAGTGGTGTAACTAGAACCTTTAGGGCCCCCGGTGCATGAAACCATGAAGGGCCCCCCTGAACCCCAGCAGAGGCCCTTTCCTCCGAGTCCGGTGGTGGAACTCCAGGGCTCGGTCACAGGTACGACTTTTGTGAGCCCTGTAGTTCCACCACTTGGGGAACTTTGGTGAGATATCAGAGGTCTAAACAGACCTATGATGTTACACCTTTGAGACAAAGAGGAAGAAGGGGAAGGTAAATTAGGTCCCTGTCCTCTGGGGAGAAGTGGGCCCTGTCCCCAGGAGAGATTGGGTCCTTGTCTTTAGGGGAGATGGGGTCCCTGTCCCCACGTAAGTAGGAGTCCCTGTCCCTAAGGGAAATGGTTTCCCTGTCCCCAGGGGAGATGGGGTCCCTGTTCCCAGGGGAAATGGCGTCCCTGTCCCCAGGGGAGAGATGGGGTTACTGACCTTAGGGGAGATGGGGTCACTGACCTTAGAGGAGATGGGGTCCTTGTCCCCAAGGGAAATGGGGTTCCTGTCCTCTGGGGAGAAGTGGGTCCTGTCCCCAGGGGAGATGGGGTCCCTATCCTTAGGGGAGATGGGGTCCCTGTCCCCATGTGAGAAGGGGTTCCTGCCCCCAAGGGAAATGGGGTCCCTGTCCACATGGGCCCCTTTCAGCACAGGGCCCGGTTGCGCTCGCGACTGCTGCACCCCCTATAGTTACGCCCCTGCTTTGACCCAAGTCCAGTCCAAGAACAGGAGGAAGAGGATTTCTTGGACCAAAAATTGGTTGCTTTATTAATCGTGACCAATTATGTCATATGCCTTTGCTGCGGGAGCTCCAGGAGAATAATCCGGATGATTTTCAGAATTATCTCTGGATGACAGACCCCTGCTTTCACCAACTCTTGGCATTGTTGACCCCCTATATTAAGAAGCAGGACACATGCATGAGGCTTTTATTTTATTTTTTGGTTGAATAATGATTTGATTTGGTATATTTTATATACATTTTTGGATGCATAGAATGCACCTTTTGGTTAAGTTCTATTGGCAGATAGCATGTCTAATTTTATTTGTTTTCTTTTTTTAATGCACAATAAAAAAATATGTAATATGCTATGTGTGCTATACTAGGCTATGTGTTTTACTTCAAAATGACAGTTTGGGAGTAGTCTAGTTACATTTTAAAAAATACAATGTAAAATTAACAAGGGACACCAACATAGTTGTATCTTTGATCTTAAAAACTACGGGATAATGGTGTTGTGGTAACTTGCTCAAAAAAAAAAAAAAAAGCATAATAATATTATTCTTGATATCACTAGAAAATAAAAGCCTTTTAAAATACGTTTGGCAGAACTCCATCAGTATCACCAGCAAAGCAGCTTCATTATTATCCCATTAAAGAAGAAGAGAATGAGAAGAGAATTTCATAATTTGCCGCATCACGAATGTCAATTCTCCATTAGGAACGCTAGTTTACAAGACCGACCGCTTCCAGCTCGTCCTTGCTTCCGAGCATGCGTGTTTCTACTTTGGACTTTTGTCTGATGGACTTGTGTACACAGACATTTGTCCGCGGAAAATGTATAAGCCTGCCATCCAACATTTGTCTACGGAAAATCCCACAACAATTGTCCGATGGAGTGTACAAACGGTCAGATTTTAGGCCAACAGTCTGTCACCACACATTTCCCGGCGGAAAATCTGATGAACGAGGCTTTAGGCTCCGTTCCGACAGCATGGGGTCCGATACGTCCCTGTTCACCGATCCAGGTGCAAATCATGTCCAAATCTCACGAACCAGAAGAAAGACAGACAGGACCCTTCTTCATTGCCGACCATGGCCGCCGCTGAGCCCTGTGTACTGGCTCCATCGAGAGACGGTCACACTCTCCTGTCATGTGAATTGGATGCGGAGGAAAACCCACAGGCATGAGGTTGAGCACCCCTGGTTTAAGAGATAACAACATCAGCAATGACATCACCCGCGTGTGCGCAGCAACACTCTGCATTTAGTGCACACAGTATGCGGTCAAATTCAAAGCGCTGTGCCACCATCGCCGTCATCGTGGCCCTGGCCATTCAAACGGCCAGAACATATGAACCAATCCTGTTGTCAATGCAAGAATAGGTGGGGAGAGATGAAAGGGAAAGTAAATAGCTTACGGTGTCACTGGAGGTCCTCTATGAAGTCCCAAACTAGAGAAAAGTTTGCAATGCAGTTGGTTCTTAAACTTTCATTTTCTTCTAAGACAGGTTCCCTTTAATGTCAGATCTGAACTTATTATTTTATATGCCACAGTGTGCCCTGCTATATACCACATGAGGAATGCAGAAAACCAATACAAAATGCTAGAATCATGCAAAAAATTATTTTAGAAAGTACAGGAGGAAGGTCTCGGAAAACAGGTTAAAAGTGAAACTTGCACATTTCTTACCTGCATTAATAATATACAGCAAGAAAAGTATTGCTTACATCTTAGGAATGGTAAGAGAAGTGAACGTGGTCTGTTTAACCACAACTGCACCTTGGGGATCACATTAGAAAGAAAACCCATGTGCTTTTTATCTGGGATAATATTTCACGGTGCCCCACTTCCTTACCCACCCGTATAATGAATGTCAAACATAAACATCCAGTATGGAGCGCCAGGTCTGCTTGTACTGAATGACTCAGAGTGCAGCTATTCCAGCGTCTCTGCAGGTAAAGGTTTTTCTAGCAAACTCGTATAACAATGCTGTTCAGTCACATTTTGTATAAGACACTCCAGATTCTGATACCGCGACTTTCATAGATCTTTATATAAGATATTTCAAGGGTGTCTTGTGGATTTTGGGAAAAAAAATAAAAATAAAAAAGTAAATGCCTTCAGAGATCATCTAATAAATCCAAACCACCACTGTTCAAGTATATAACTTTTCGTAACATACCGGTAGTCCTTAAACAGAACCAGTCACAATTGGGCTTATGCAGGAATCTGGATATCAAAGCTCAAATCTACTTTCCCCCTAGCCCCTAGGAATTTTTTAATACTTACCTTTTATCAGATGTCTCTGAATGACTGTCCAACATTGAGAGGGTAAGACCATCAGCTCCATTTTCACTCTGCATGTTGTATGCATCTCCAGTAGGACCATCCAGTCATCCACGGCTACGCAAAGCCTCAGCCAATGTGGTTCATCGCATGACTTAAAGTTTTTCCATGTTATGCTGGGACCTGTTCCACCCCCGGGAGTATTCACTCTCATAGGTCCCCACACTTATTTTTCTTCTGGCATGCTGAAGATAATTGCTTGCAAATGGCCAACTGATTGTGTGTATTAAACATGCCTACAATCACGCATATTGTATCTAATTACAGCCAGTGTCTTTTTGGTCAGCCCCAGGGCACTGAGCGTATTACAGGTGGTCTTGTCCAATGTCTTCTGCCACTGCTGGGTCTTCTCCCTCTGTTCTTCTTCCAATGTTGACACAATGATCTCTCACGCTCTAATGCTGGGTGCGCCACTACTTATATTGACATGGGGCGGGGTCACCGGGTGACGCCAACTGGAGGCCCGCCCCTTATGACATCACCACCCGGGGCATGATCAGCAGGGACGTCATAAGGAGCGGGCTTCCATTGACCCTGCCCCATGCCAATATAAGTAGTGGCACACCGCGCACCCAGCATTAGAGCGGGATAGAGCCCCGTGTCAAAATCGGAAGAAGAACAGATGTAGAAGACAGCGGAGAAGACCCGGCAAAAGAGCGAGAAGACAATGGAGAAGACCTAGCAGAGGCAGAAGACAGTGGACAGAGGGAGAAGAACTGGAGAGGGCTAGAAGACATCAACGGAGAAGACCGGGAGAGGGGAGAAGAGCCGGCAGAGGCAGAAGATGTTGAAAAAAAAATGCTTTCACTAAACTTCAGCTTTAAAGTGGTTGTCAACCCTCACATATACACAGTGCAGTGCCTGGCTTTAGGTGATACACAGAGCTGAAAAATCCCCCTACACAGGTTGTACCTGTGTTTCTGCAGCGCTGAGGTTGTCAATCACAGGTTGTGTGCTGAACCCCCCCCCCCCCCCCCCATCACATTTTTATCTCTTGGTTTTAGGAAAACTTGTCAGAAGTGGCTCATGCTGATAACAGAGGAACAGGGCAGCAGACAGAAATGACACTTAGTGCTCTGCATTGAGACAAATACACACTATAGAGGGATATGCTTTGTTCATATTTCATGTCTGAGGTTTACAACCACTTTAACCCTGAATGAACAAAGTGACAGTGTCTTGAAACTGCAAAGTAAATCCTTTATGAATAAATCCAGATTGCTAAAAGCCAGGTAATAATCATTTATATAAAATGTTTTTTTTCCCCAACAAAAGTAATTTAATACATTTTCTAGGAGCGGAATTCGATATCCTATATACAAAGAAGAACATGGGGACATGCTGCAAAAATCACAGACATAAAAGACTGTCGGTATTTAATTGCTGTTTAATGACTAGTTGTATTAAGAATTGGAACTTCATTCATTCTTAGCGAAAGAAATATAGACTTTCGAGAAAAAAATAAAAAACCCACACATCTCTGTTGTCTTGCACATCTTTCCCATAATAAACTCTGAGATATACTTATGAATTATAAATGTCTGCTTTAAACTGCTTTTAATTTCCACTGGAGTGTAATGGCAGATCACAACCTCAATTTCTCCCGATTTTATCCACACACTGCAGAACATTCATATTTAATATGCAGCAATAGCATTCATTCAGCCATTCAATCTAAGAGCTTGTACCCTCTGAAGAAGACAAATCAAGTGGCATGACGAGGCCATACAGACAGCTGTCCCATGGAGATGGAACTGAGTGGCTTTCTACAAACCTCCAAATGAACGTCCAAGTGGTTCTGGGAAACACAGTTAAAAGGCAATCTCTCATTAACATTTGATGTCACTCAGACCTCCCATATAGCGTTCACAATATTCCTGATGTACACTCTTTGTACCTATCATGCTCAGGGATCTGCTTTCTCGTCCCACCACCCTGCACTACTATGGGTGTTGTAGCCAGGTGAAATGTTATGTAAAGTTGTTATAACGTCTAACAAACCACACTGGAGAGATTGTTCTTGATGAGTGAATCAAGTGTTAAAAATGGGTGTGTAGCAGTAGCACTAATTTTATCCAAAGCCAATGAACCTACCAAGAATTAGTACACCAGGTACGTGTGCCCACACACAGATCAGTGGGGGAAATTATTTGATCCCCTGCAGATTTTGTAGGTTTGCCCACTTACAAAGAAATGAAGGGTCTATTATTTTTTATTCCACAAAAGTTTATTGAAATATAAATAGAAAATACATAAACAAGTGCATTACAGGTACCATATTTATCGGCGTATAACACGCACCTTTTCCCCCTAAAAATCGGGGAAAGTCGTGGGTGTGTGTTATACGCCGATACCCCAAAAAAAATATGTCAAAAATGGCAAGCGCCGCCGAAAAATAGCGAGCGCTGCCGAAAAAGACCGAATTGCGGCCGAAAAAAACCCGAAGCCGCGCCGGAATAGGCCGAGCAGACTGTTCGGCTCTGCTCGTAGTCCCGCCTCCCTGCGCTTGCTCCGGAAACAGCAGGGAGGCGGGACCGCGAGCGGAGCTGAACAGTCGGCTTGCCCTTTTCCGGGGCCGCTTCGGTCTTTTTCGGCCGCGCCTCGGTCTTTTTCGGCGGCGCGCGCGACAGAGTCTTGGCGGCAGGAAATTTAAACCCGGACCGGACTTCAAATGACGCTGGCAAGGTACAATGACGCTGGGCATGGCTGCAATGACGCTGGGCAAGCTGCAATGATGCTGGGCATGGCTGCAATGATACTGGGCAAGCTGCAATGATGCTGGGCAAGGCTGCAATGACGCTGGGCAAGGCTGCAATGACGCTGGGCATGGCTGCAATGACGCTGGGCAAGGCTGCAATGACGCTGGGCAAGGCTGCAATGACGCTGGACAAGGCTGCAATGATGCTGGGCAAGGCTGCAATGATGCTGGGCATGGCTGCAATGATGCTGGGCAAGGCTGCAAATGACGCTGGGCAGGCTGTAAATGACGCTGGGCAGGCTGCAAATGACGCTTAAATGTAAGTTTTTTTTTTTCCCCTAAACTTCCCTCCTAAAACTTTTTTTCCTTAAAATGCCCTCCTAAACTTGGGGTGCGTGTTATACGCCGGTGCGTGTTATACACCGATAAAATACGGTAATCATGAATAACAGCAATTAAAAAAAGTGTATAAGAAATAATATGCATTGTTAATCCAATCTGAGTTGTCAGCTAGAAAGTGATCAGGTGGTGGATAACCTAAAAGATCAAAAATCTAAAAGATATGGATTTTATATGAATTACCCAGTATAGTCTTCATCTTTGTCTTCATCTTTAGGACTAGTGGTATACATGTTTAGAAATAGCTTATGAATATTGGGTTAAATACCAATTAGTATAGGAGTCTGATTGAGATATCATGGTAGAGAGTTTGACAATAAAATCTTAAATTAACAGGTTAAAGACACTTCTTGTGAGTATATAAATAGATTTATTATATAGATATAATAAAGTATTGGAGTAAAAAGGGTTGCTGGTTCAAATCCCAACCAGGACACTACCAGCTTGGAGTTTGCATGTTCTCCCTGTGCCTGTGTGGATTTCCTCCCACTCTCCAAAGACATGCTGGTGGGTTAATTGGCTTCTCGAAAATTGGCCCTAGTATATGAATGGGGACCTTGGATTGTGGGCTCCTTGAGGTTAGGGACCGATGTGAGTGTGTGATAGGGACAATTATTGACACACATTAACACTCGCTCAGGTTGAACTGGATGGACTGGTGTCTTTATTCAACCTTACTATGCAATTGTGGTCATCGGACCTCTAACAATCCTACGAAAAAAGTGAAGTGCATCCAGCAGTAGGTCTTGAAAGTCAGGGATAAGAAGGGATGTCGAAAATGGAATTCCCTCAAAGGGAAGTTAGATGTATCAGAGAAGGGAAAGTGAAAGAATAGTGTATATTTCTTTCTTTCTCATTTGTCCCTTTGTTGTGATCTTAAAAGGGATATTATTGTAAAAATGCGGCATATTCTGTTGTGGTCTGAAAATGTTGCCAACAAGCCCACGTTTCCCGGAACGAAGTGGAAGAATCATGAGCTTGATGGACAAGCTCTTCCATTTCAGCTATGTTGTTTACCCTTTTAATCCATTCTGCTATTGTTGGTGGATGGGTGGATTTCCAGTGTACTGGAATACTCATTTTAGCAGCATTAATAAGGTGCAATACTAGAGAGCGATGATATGATTTGCTGGGTATATAGGAGTGATGTAAAAGTAATTGGGCCAGAGTGAAGTCAATTTTGAGAGGAGTGATACGAGTGATAAGTTGATAAACTTTGGTCCAGAATTTTTGAATCACAGGTCTATCATTTTTATCGTAGGTGTATTTTAAACGATAGGGACAGAATATCAACCAAAAATCCAACAAAAACACATGATACCAATGTTATAAACTGAGTTGCAGTTCAGTGAGTTAAAGAAGTATTGGATCCCCAAGCAAAACCTGATTTAGTACTTGGTGGAGAAACCCTTGTTGGCAAGCACCAAGGTAAGACATTTCTTGTAGTTAGTTACCAGGTTTGCACAAATCTCAGGAAAGATTTTGATCCACTCTTCTTTACAGATCTTCTCTAAATCCTTAAGGTTTCTTGGCAGTCGCTTGGCAATTCGAAGATTCAGCTCCCTCCATAAATGTTCTTTAGGACTAAGGTCTGGAGACTGGCTAGGCCACTTCATGACCTTAACGTGCTTCTTCTTGAGCCACTTCTTTGTTGCCTTAGCGGTATGTTTTGGGTCATTGTCATGCTGAGTGACCCATCCATGACCCATCTTCAGTGTTCTGGCTGGGGGAAGAAGGTTCTCATCCAAGATTTTACAATACATGGCCCCATCCATTGGCTCCTCAGACTTATAAGAAGCAAGGTGGTGATTTGCACTACCCGTACCCAACTAAAACTGACATATCACTTTTTGGGTGGACAAACCTACAAGGGACCTTTAAAGGAAACCACTCAAGAAATAACCATTGAGACTGTCACGACTAACCTCTCCCCCCTAAAAAACGAGTTCCCTGGTTGCCATGACCCTCCAACCTTAAAGCGGACCTTTTCCCCCAGATCTGCATGTTGACATAAACTAATTTTACATTCATTAGACTCATTACATTTACATTCAGTAGACCTAATAAACATTATTTTTCTTTTACTTACAAATACTTTTTTTTCTACTTCTTGGTTGAGTAAGGCACTGGTGATGTAGCCCTGGTCTAACCGCTGCATCCTGTGAAGCCTTCATCACCAGTGCCTTTCTGCAAAATCTCATGATATCTTGGGTGAAGGGCATTTTCTTTCAATCTCAGATGATACAGTATACCAGGCAAACCCTGACTAGCCTTAAAACTGTCCCCTCCCCTGTCCTAATTCCTATGCTAACTAACCTGAGTAAGAAAGACGTACAGTAGATATAAAAAGTCTACACACCCCTGTTAAAATGTCAGGTTTCTGTGATGTAAAAAAATTAGACAAAGATAAATCATTTCAGAACTTTTGCCACCTTTAATGTGACCTATAAACTGTACAACTCAATTGAAAAAACAAACTGAAATCTTTTAGGGAGGCGGAGTCAAAATAAAAAACTAAAATAATGTGGTTGCATAAGTGTGCACACCTTCTTATAACGATGTAGCTTTGTTCAGAATTAAGCAATCATATTCAAACTCATGTTAAATAGGAGTCAATACACACCTGCCATCATTTAAAGTGCCTTTGATTAACCCCAAATAAAGTTCAGCTTTTCTAGTAGGTCTTTCCTGAAATTTTCTTAGTCGCATCCTACAGTAAAAGCCATGGTCCGCAGAGAGCTTCCAAAGCATCAGAGGGATCTCATTGTTAAAAGTTATCAGTCAGGAGAAAGGTACAAAAGAATTTCCAAGGCATTAGATATACAATGGAACACAGTGAAGACAGTCATCATCAAGTGGAGTATATATGGCACAACAGAGGCATTACCAAGAACTGGACGTCCTTCCAAAATTGATGAAAAGACGAGAAGAAAACTTGTCAGGGATGCTGCCAAGAGGCCTACAGCAACATTAAAAGAGCTGCAGGAATATCTGGCAAGTACTGACTGTGTGGTACATGTGACAACAATCTCACGTATTGTTCATATGTCTGGGCTATGGGGTAGAGTGGCAAGACGAAAGCCTTTTTTTTACGAAGAAAAACATCCAAGCCCGGCTAAATTTTGCAAAAACACATCTGAAGTCTCCCAAAAGCTGAGGCTGAGAGCGCTGATCCAGAGCTGATCGGCAGACCTTCTACGGTCATGGTTATACCTGACTGAAAATGGTACATGGTACACACGGGCCAAATGTCAGCTGGTTTCTATTGAACCAGTTGATGCTGCCCAACATTCGGCCCATGTGTATTAGGCTTAAAAGGGGTGTTACGGGGAAAAAAATAATTAAAAGCCAGCAGCTACACATACTGCAGCTGCTGGCTTTTAATAAAATGGACACTTACCTGTCCTGCAGTCCCTCGATGTCGGCACCGCTGCTGATGTCTCCATCAGCTGTCGGGTGCTGCCACCGCCATTGCGGGTATGGTAACCCGGCAGTGTAGCCTTTCAGCTTCACGCCGGGAAAACCTTACTGCGCATGCGTGAGGCCCCGCTCCTCTCTCCTATTAGCCCGGCGGCCAGGCGAGGAGGAGGAGGGAGCCCCGCTGTGACGTCACGTCCGCATCGCGGCCTCGGCCCGACTCCCGGAAGTGGGAAAGGATGCCTGTCAAAGACAGGTATCCTGTAACCCCTCCCCCCCGAAAGGTGCCAATTGTGACACCGGAAGGGGGGAGGAATCCGATTAGCGGAAGTTCCACGTTAGCGGGGAGCTCCACTTTAAGTCTTTCTTACACAGGTTACTCAGAATGGGTGTGGCGGGGCAATTTTATTAGTAATTAGGTTTTGGCTAAAATTCAACTATGAAGTGAATGTAAACCCTCTCGTATACCCAGTGAAGTGAACAGCCTCAGCAGTGGGAGGGGAGTCTGGGCATACACTGTGTGAGAGCTGATTGGAGGAACGATAACCCCCCCTCCACATAGGCAGAGAAACGAAGAAACTTGTAGAGCCTGCTGTGAATAGATAAGCTCTCTGTTTATCTCTATGCACCATCCCGACACAAATTTTCAGCTGCTTTTATCAGCCCGCATTGGAGAACTTGTCAGAAGTTATCATACAGAGGAACGGAGCAGCAGAAAGACACAGGGCTTTGGAGAGAGATAAGTAAACATGGGGTTTATATCCACTTTAATAATAATATATACTACAAAGCCAGGGAAGATACAGTATTCAAACAAATTCACAGTCAGGTGAGAACAAAATGTACAAGATAGGACGAGGTGCAGAACAATACAAGAAGAACAATGAAAAACGAACATAATACAAAGTCACGCACCTCCGTCCACATTACATGGAGCTCATAGACCTGCCAACTATGAGGCATGCATATTATTTCCTCCACTCACCAACAACAAAACAAACATTCCTCAGTGGATGAAAAGGCTGATTTATAGGTCTCTTAGTAAATACAGAACACAATCCACGTTCTTCTACAAACCAGAACAAAATTATGTTTGACTCAAGTCCTAAACTTTTTGGCATCTAAAAAGCAAGCTTTACTTGTATTCAGGATTGGCATGAAAAACTCACCTGGACAGGAAATTACAGTTTTATTAGAACCATAACATTACAATAGATTGTGTTACATGAAAAAGCTGGACATTTATTAAAAAAAATAAAATAAACCCTACTGCTTCTAGCATTATTATAAAGCACTCACACCTTCCACCCATTCTTCTCACACAGACCTCCAGTCTGAAGGTGTTCAGAAAAGCAATAAGGCCTCATGCCTACAGGACGTTTAGAAAAATGCCAGCGCATCTGCCAGAAAAAAAAGCAGTGTTAAAAATGCACTTTTAGTCTCGTTTTTAAATAGCGGTTATACACTTTTTTACTGTTAAAGCACTCCCTATAATGTAAAAACGCCAACGCAGCTAAACGCGGCTAAATACTTGTTACAGAGTTTAGCAGGATTCTTTTTGGATTTTTTAATTTTTACAGCTCAACAACCTCTGCTCCTGGACGCACAGGCTGTCGTTTTTTTCTACTGCCCCTAAACACTTATGCCTCCAAATGCCTCTGAAAGTTTATGTGTGCATGGACACATAGGCCAACATGGAGGGGCGTTTAGAGGCAGTAAGAAAAACAAACAAAAAAAAAAAAACACGTCAGACGCCCCTAACAGCAGCTGTAAAAACATCCCGTGTGCATAAGCCCTTAAAGCTTAGTTCCACCCAGAAATGGAACTTCCGCTGATCCGGTTCCTCCTCCCCTCCGGTGTCACATTTGGCACCTTTTAGGGGGGAGCAGATACCTGTCTAATACAGGTATTTGCTCCCACTTCCGGCTAAAGAGCGCTGCAAAATACGTGGCAAACTACACCATGCTAATAAGATATTAAGAGTTCAATAAATGTGCAAATACACAAAAACAAATCCCAAAATGGAAATCCTTAAACGTCCAGTAATATAAAGTGAAGACCAAAAAATTATTAATAAAGTTCATAAGTGAAAAAAATGTGAAATCAGAATGTAGTACACCCGCTCACAACGCGGAACGCGATGACGTCACTGACGCACTGACGTCATCGCGTTCCGCGTTGTGAGCGGGTGTACTACTAGCCGGCCGGCATTTTTATCATTTGTTCCTGCTGATACATTTTTTCTGTAAGTAGGATTGCTTTTATTTAATAAACCTTTTTATCTGGTATCACACCATGGGAGCATCTCTTTCTTTCCTGTATTTACATATTGGTTGGTGAGAGATTCTGGCCCTTTACCATTGGAGACTGTCTACGATCGGCTTTAAGGAGGAATATTCCTGGTTGACCCTATGTAAGGAGATCCGGATTGGTGTTGAATCCTGTTGTTCGAGATTTGTCCCGGTATCATCACATTACAGGCTTATCTGAGCTTGCCCTCTGGTAAGCGCATTCATATATCGGTGGTGGATCATGGTGTTTTTGAGTTTCACAGTCACTACATTCTGATTTCACATTTTTTTCACTTATGAACTTTATTAATTATTTTTTGGTCTTCACTTTATATTACTGGACGTTTAAGGATTTCCATTTTGGGATTTGTTTTTGTGTATTTGCACATTTATTGAACTCTTAATATCTTATTAGCGCGGCTTTTTGTATATTTCTGTCTCTGCATATTGTGTATATCTCGCAATTTTTAATCTGCTGCTTATTATTCACAATTCTTCACATATTATTTTTCTATACATTGGGGTTTGCCACATGTCATTTATATGATTCATTTGTATTTAATTTTAGATAGGGATCAGCGCGGTGTTCACTTTCTATTTCAAACTACGCCATGTCCAGCCCCTCCTCCGCCCCCCCCCCCCCCTGCTGCCTTCTGGGAGACACACAGGTCCCAGAAGACAGCAGGGACCATTCAGAACATGCAGCGCGACTCGCACATGCGCAGTAGGGAACCAGGCTGTGAAGCCGAAAGGCTTCACTTCCTGATTCCCTTACCGACGATGCCGGCGCCTGCACCCAGGAACCGAGTGACGGGTCGGCTTCAGGTGAGGACATCGCGGGCTCCCTGGACGGGTAAGTGTCCTTATTTTAAAAGTCAGCAGCTGCAGTATTTGTAGCTGCTGACTTTTTTATTTTTTTTCCGGCGGAGCTCCGCTTTAAGAACAGAACTAATAACACCTGATTTAAACCCATGATTGTCGTACAATGCAGGCGATTGCGACAAGGTATTATGGCAATTCAAGGCTTAAATCAGGTGTGGGGAGGTGACACCAGGTGACACTGTACCCCGTGATCTTTGACTTCTCCCATGTTGCTCAGGTAGATCTCCACCTCTTTAAGGTTGCCTACCCCTGTTCTAAGTAATGTGTTTCCTGAGTCTAGACATTGGACCACTGTACCAAGATTAAAGGGGTTTGCCATTAAAGTGTATTTAAACCCCCAAACAAAATGTAATACAATTTTTATATATATATATATATATATATATATATATATTTATATATTTATATATATATATATATATATATATATATAAAATATATATATATATATATATATATATATATATATATATATATATATATATATATATATATATATATAGTATCTTACTAGTCCTTGGTATGGTATTTATTTTAGGCTTCTTACGCTTTGTCACTTGGTAATCCTGCAAACACCACAACACATTTGCTGTCCCTCCCCTGCAGGGAGCCATGGTCGTAAACCTAGGCTGCTCTCCTGATATTGGCTACAAAAATGAGCATATGAACATATGTATTTATCTTATTACATTACACATGCAACTGGTAGTTTGTAGAAGATATCTAGGAAGAAAGATATTTGGAAAGTGGAACTTAACTCTCCTAATCAACATTATTTTTAATTCCCATGCTGCTATATCATATTTACTTGTTTTAAAGTTATATATTTTTTACATGTCTTCAGTTACTTCCTGGTTTCTTGCCTAGGCAAATGATGCCATACATCCCAGAAGTTTTCTCAGCTAGGCACACTCTTCTGTGCAGTATATGCAACATGTTACTCAAGATGGCCACAGCCAGAAATGCTAGGGGTTTGTTTTCCCCAGCAAAATAAAGCATGGAGACATGGCTGGATGGGTGAGTTTGCTTTAAATATTAAAAATGAATTAAATAGCGGTTTTGGTTTGTGGTGCTCAGATGCAGTGAAGATCCGCTTTAAAGGAGCAGTAAAGCCAAAGCTTGCTTGGCAGTACTTCTATGTATCACGGGAGTTCAGTTTGTTCTGCACTCTTGTGATCTGTTTTCAGCAGACGGCAGGCTGAAGCCCGCTGTTGGCTCACATCACAGAGCCAGTCCAGGCTTGGGCAAGATTGCGACAACAAAGTCAGGATCTGCCCACATGCCTGCACCCGGCTCAGCCTCTCAGCGAGCCACTAAGAGCCTGAGCTGGCCACTCCCACCCCCTCCACAGCTCAGAGCTCCAGGGAGTGAGACGGGGGCAGACAATGGTGACTGACAGTTACCAGTTCTCTGCTCAGGGAGCCCTGAAATGAGTGATCAGTCGTGTTAGATCGCTTGGTTCTCAGTGTTGGAGCTGGTGGGGGACAGATGCAGCATCGGAGCGATGCTGCATCCACCTAGGTAAGTATGATTCTGCAAAAAAAAAAATAATACATACTTCTCTTTTAACCACTTCCGGACTACCACAAACGCCAAAATACTTCCTATCTTTGAAGAGGGATATCTTTGTTATGGCAGCAGCCATAACCCTGGTATCCTCTTCTTCAGCGGGCGGTCCGGTTTCCGATAATAGTGGTCTCTGTGGCGGATTCGCTGCAAGATCACTTTTATTGGCGGCGGGAGAGGGCCCGCTCTCTGGTGCCCTCCGCTGCCTACCGGAGCTGTCGGTAGCGGCGGAGGGAATCGGATCCTTCTCCTTACTGGGTATGGAGATGAGTGAGGGGAAGATGGCCCCCACCCGTCTCCATACCATTGCGACATCACTTCCGCCAATAGCTCTTAAAAGGGACATTTTTTTTTATTTTATTTTTTAATTGACCAACTTTATATATTTTTTTTCTAGTGCATTTTAGTGTAAATATGATATCTGAGGTCTTTTTGACCCCAGATCTCATATTTAAGAGGTCCTGTCATACCTATAGGTAAGCCTATAATAAGGCTTACCTATAGGTAATGTAAATATCTCCTAAACGTGTACTGGAGATATTTACTGTACATGCAGCCAGTGACATCTGGTGCTCTGAAGGAACAGCTACCCGTGCTGTTTCTTCAAAGCCCCGTCCCGTGAACGGCGGCTCCCGCGTGCATGTGCGGGAGTGACATCATAGCGACTCCGGCCAGTCACAGAGCCGAAAGCAAGACAGGTGAAGATGGAAGCGGCCTCCAGATCTGTCATCTCGGCACAGGAGGGCTTCATTTTAAGGTAAGTTTCACATAATGTGTGCATACTAGCACATTATGCCTTTACCTTGCAGAGGAACCAGCAGTTTACAGCCACTTTAAGTGCATCTCACAGGAAATGACCAGACACACATTTCTGTCCCTGAATACAAGGGTGACTCCATAGGACGTTGCAAGAGAAAGGAGCCACCCTAAAACAGAATACATAGAGCAGTGATCATGGCACCAAGTTAAACTGGAACGCAGGCAAGGATTACAAAATAAAAAAACGTACGCAGTAAGTAATTAAACCAGATGCTGAAAGAGTTTAAAAAAACTGGAGGGTTTAAAATCACTTTAAACTAAGAAAATAACACTGTTTTTTCCATTGTGGGTGTGCATGAAATCATTACTGAATGAAATTTCTGTCCATTGCTGAGATATCATTGTGGGATGTTGTTCTTACAGATGTGCTGGGAGAATAATAGGACACAAGGGAAAATCGGAGATGGTCAGAAGGGGAGAGTGTGAGAAGAACAATACTCACTGTTGTCTTTTTTTTTAATGGTTTCCAGAATCCACAACAATAAGCCCACTATGTTCCCTGAACACCCACTTTTACAACTCTGTGTTACAATCCAAAACCTACACTAACAACACTTCTTTCAAACAGCTAGAGAGGGTCAGGACTTCACATACAACGTCGATCTAGAATACTGAACAAAAACAAGTTTCTTCTTTCTTTTATTGGTTTCTTGTACAACAGAATTCACATGGTAAGAGATGATAGCAGACAGTACTATAAGATGAGAGAAAATACGGAATACTGAAAGCGTTCTACCATGCCTAAAGATGGCCATACACGGTTCAAATCACAGCAGGAACCAGATAAAAGCCATTAATGGGCAAGCTGAATTTACCAAGTTGATCGATCAATCAACTTGAGTACAACCAAACTGGCAGATTCGCTGTTGCTATAGCCACTAGTGATAATCACTGTCTTCTGCCATCGGACACGTCCCCGTCCAGAGAAGACAATTGCTTGGCAGGGGGGGATTCCCCTGTCAGCACTATCTGTGTTGATGGAGGAATCGTGTGAATTTTTCCTGAAACCCGGGGTTGCAGAAAAGAAATCTGCACCGTCTATGGGCTACCTAAGAAATATATTTTCTTGGTGCATGATTGCCTCTGGGGAGGAAAACTTTTGTTGCAATAGTTTTCATTGGTTATAAAAGAGTAAGTAACAACTATGACCTCATGCAGGAATCTCAAACATCTGATAGGAGTAAAGCAGCCTGTAGATGATTCGATTTTCCTTCCTTCCACATGTGAAATCGCTCGATATGGAATGCTTCCCACAGTGCTATTGTGTTCTGGAGCGGGGAGCCTTCCCAGCCAGCAGAACACATTAATTGCTGATAGTGGGTAGAGGTGACAATAATAATCACAAGTAAAAACATCGGACAGGCTGGTTGTACCAAAGTCGATCGATGGATTGACTTGGGTACAATCAGCCTGCCAATAGATGGATCGAATCTTGGCCAGTCCCTGCTGAACCAATCAAATCAGGGTAATCGTAAACAGACAAGGTCTTCTGGCACCTCTGACATATCCCAGAAGATTGCAGGGAGGGAGGGGAGTGGACGGATCTGAGCAGAAGTGGGAGCAGGTACCTGTCAAAATCAGGTACTCGCTCGACCCCCCCTTAAAAAAAGCACCAATTATTAAAGAGAAAAGGGGGAGAAGGCCTTAAAGCGGAACTTCCCCTTTTGGGTGAAGCTCCACTTTAAAGCCCCATACACACGGTCAGAAAATCCGACCACCAAATCCATCGGATTTGGTCCGACGGATTTAGTCCGACACTGGTATTGCATACACACGGTCGGACAATTTTGTCGGATCATTCTGAACGTGGTGACGTTTGTTGCCTACGACGGGACTACGTAGAGGCTAGTAGCCAATAGCTTTGGTCTTGTAATGTGATCTGAGCATGCGTGGCATTTTGTCCGTTGGAATTCGCTACACACGATCGGGAATTGGTGTGATCGGACTTTGTTGTCGTAAAACTTATAGAGCGGGAGATAGAACTTTGTCCGTCGGACAATCCGATGGAAACTGTCCGATGGTGCCTACACACGGTCGGAATTTCCGACAACATTGTCCGATAGGACAGAATCCATCGGAAAATCCGACCGTGTGTATGGGGTTCTGTAGGTAGGTTAACTTCTTCCATATTGTCTGTTTAGCAGCTAAAAACAAATTGTTATCTGTTAAAAGGATGGTGAGGGAAACTTCTAAAACAAAGCAATGTAAAGGAATAAATGGGTAGACTGGATATGGTTAGACAGCTGACCTAGAATGGCTGTCCAACACCTCTTAACTAGTGCCAGAAGGACTGAGGTGGACTGCAGCACACATGGCCTTGTGTTATGTTCTATGAGCTTTACATCTGTCCCACAGTCTTTTATGTTCCCATATGGTCTAATGGGGTTTATGGATGATATAATTGGCCATTTGAGAGGCCCTCTGAAACCTGCAAGCTTTGGACTGTGCTCTGCACAGTCAAATGCCTATCTCCTCGGCTGCTTATATGGTCCCATGTGTGCTAAGTGGTTTGGCTAATTTGCTAAGTGCAGTGCAAAGTATCTCATTGGGTCTTTTTGTGTATTGGGATACATTGCACTCAGCACAAAGGGCAAGTACGACCCAGTGCAGGTGCGCCTTGTAGGGTTTCTAAAAGAATAACTAAACTCAAGAACAAAATTGTTAGTATATTGCAAGTTACCAGCTCTTACATTTGGTGGCTGCAGTATTTTTCTTTTTCCAGGATAAGAATATTTTCAGAAAATACAGAACATTCATGTTGATTTTGCCACTGTCTTCGTCACTTGAGCTGGGAGTTCAAACAATCTTTGTCTCTCTTATGTTCTGTATATAATCGAATATAAGCCGAGGCACCTAATTTTACCACAAAAAACTGTGAAAAAAAACGTATTGACTCGAGTATAAGCTTAGGGTGAAAAATGCGTAGCTACTGTAAAAAAGAGGGTCAACAATGCCCATTTGCATGCCTCACTGTGCCTATTTGCAGCCATAGGTTCCCCGAACTTCAAACTTGGTAGTTTAGGGTTCCTAAATGCCCCCCAGCTGCAGACAAAATTTGGGGTCTCTGGACCCAAAGGGTTCCGAAATGACATTGTTGCAAATGGACAAAGTTGACTGACTTTGGGGCCCTGTATCTCGAGGCCACTTGGTGCTAGGAACCCCAAATTGGATATGCTGTATTGCTAGTTCCACTGGGTATGCACACCAAAATTTGGGGTTCCTAGTCGGGTCGGACTTTTTATCTGCTTTTGTATCCCCTTTCAGGAGCTGCTGGATGGGTCATGAGTGAACGTAGATTCGTCCCATGATTTCACCTGTTGACTAGATTTTGAAGCACCACCTTATACAAATGGACAAGCCCCTATCATCTCAGATTCCCAATTCTCAGATGCACCTACAGTTCACAGTGTAGATGCAATACATTATGGCTTCCATTATCATGAAAAACCCAGGAGATACAGGCAATGATGACTGTTTTTGTACAGCTACATGGGTGACACCTTTTTTTATTATGGTTTTTCTGGAGAAGACCTTTAAAGGGGTTGTAAAGGTTTGTTTTTTATTTTCTAAATAGGTTCCTTTAAGCTAGTGCATTGTTGGTTCGCTTACCTTTTCCTTCGATTTCCCTTCTAAATGTTTTTTTTTCTTTGCCTGAATTTCTCACTTCCTGTTTCTCCTCAGTAAACTTCACACCATCATCCGAGCGGTGTTTAGTCAGCCAGCACAGCTTACTGAGGAGGAACAGGATGGAGAAATTCAGACAAAGAAAAAAAAAATTTAGAAGGGAAATCGAAGGAAAAAGGTAAGTGAACCAACAATGCGCTAGCTTAAAGGAACCTATTTAGAAAATAAAAAATGAACCTTTACAACCCCTTTAAGACAAATCAGCCTTGGTGTTAGTAGTACATTTTGGAAAGATAGCGTGAAACCTAAAAACCTGTCTGTATAAGATGTTACTAGATCACATCTTGTTTGATCAGGTTCAGTCCATCTTGTCTTCTCTACAACAGTCACCAATAATATGATTTTTATGTACGTGGAACAATAGTGGTCATTATCTCTGTGACTGTATTTGTTATATAATAACAAGAATAATTGCTGAGTCTTACGTCAGCATAACAGCGCACCTCTGAAGTGCCTACAAATTATGCCTTAAAACTGATAAACTAATTTAGGGAAAACTGCCCACTCAGCTAGTTACAGAATGTTTAAATATTCATTATAGTAATAGAAAAATATTAGAAATTCTATAAAGAAAAAAAAACACGCAACATGTATAACAGAAAGGGTGGTTCATTTATTATATCAAACAAACCTGCTAATCGTTTAAACTTCTTATGCTGCGTACACACGATCGGAATTCCGGCCAGAAAAAGACAGATGAGAGATTTTCATCGGATAATGCGACCGTGTGTAGGCTCCATCGGAATTTTGCTGGCCGAATTTCCGACAGCAAAAAATTGAGAGCATGTTTTCAATTTTTCAGACGGAAAAGGTTTCTATCGGAAATTCCGATCGTCTGTAGGAATTCTGACATGCAAAATTCCTACGCATGCTAGGAAACAATTTGACGCATGCTCGGAAGCATTGAACTCGGCTCGTTGTAGTGTTGTACGTCACCGCGTTCTTGACGGTCGGAATTTGGTGTGACGGTGTGTAGGCAAGACAGTTTGAGCGGAATTCTGTCGGAATTCCGTCGGGAAAACCATCAGAGCTTTTTCCGACGAGAATTCCGATTGTGTGTACACGGCATTAGACTAAGCAAAGGGAATAGAAGTGCTTGTATGTACCTCTTCCAACCTACTTTGGAGCCTCCAAGTCCTGAGATCTCAGTATAGAGGGCTCCAAGTCAGGACAAGTTTAGCACAAAATATTTGGTCAAAAGTCACATCCCTTTTACCATCCTAATCATACAGAACATGAACAATTAAAGATTAAATTGTGTTATTCTGCTTATATTTGTTCCAATAGTTTTTATTACAAATTTAAATCATCATACAGAAGTTTATGCTTAAACAATTGGCAGAACATTATCAAAACAAGGATGCGTTTTCCAATATGATCAGTGATCCTGACCAGTTAAACATAGAAAAGCTATATTAAAAAAGTTGCATCTTTGGCATTAGGGGGAGGGATAGTGCCCCATCGGTTGTGTCAGTGAGAGGGATAGTGCCCCCATCGGTTGTGTCAGTGGGAGGGATAGTGCCCCATCGGTTGTGTCAGTGGGAGGGATAGTGCCCCATCGGTTGTGTCAGTGGGAGGGATAGTGCCCCATCGGTTGTGTCAGTGGGAGGGATAGTGCCCCATCGGTTGTGTCAGTGGGAGGGATAGTGCCCCATCGGTTGTGTCAGTGGGAGGGATAGTGCCCCATCGGTTGTGTCAGTTGGAGGGATAGCTCCCCATCGGTTGTGTCAGTGGGAGGGATAGTGCCCCATCGGTTGTGTCAGTGGGAGGGATAGTGCCCCATCGGTTGTGTCAGTTGGAGGGATAGCTCCCCATCGGTTGTGTCAGTTGGAGGGATAGTGACCCATTATTAGTGTCAGTGGGAGGAATAGTGTCTTGCATCAGTTGGAGAAAAAGGGCCAGATAAAGGCTTGCAAAGTGCCACACTGAGCAGCAGGGCCGGACTTACCATTGGGCTTGACTGGGCTCAAGCCCATGGGCCCCGCCCAATAGGGGGCCCCGCGGAGATACATAGCTGAGCCTGTCACTCAGAGGGCCACTGTCAGCTGCTAGGAGCTTTGGAACAGCAAGAGAGAGAGAGAGGCACAGGGGTCAAAACCTTGCAACTGGAAGCCGTTTTTTGCACACAGGTGCTGAATGGGGGCACCAGGAGGGAGGTCTTCAGGCAGTGCAATGTTACTGATCAGCCTCCCCCTCCCTCTGTAATCCTTTTTTTTTTTTTTTCTTTATAGCTGCACAATGCACTGATAAGATCTCTGGAAGACCCTGCAGCCCACCTGCATTCTGTGTCCAGTGAGGGGGTCACACATGGCTGGCTGTTAACCATTTCAGCTCAGCTATTTAGCCAGAGCTCTGTGTGTGCTTCAGAGTTTGATGTTTTTGTGAAGGATTTACTTCTGATTCAGGCTAGAATTTTCACAGACCCATTAACTGTTTACTGTCCTCCACTAATCCTGACCAGATCACTGTTTGTAAGAAAAAATGTATTTTGGAAATTAAATGTGCTGCTGCCTTGTCACTTGGTTGTACTTTATTATAGGATTACTGACTTTATCTTGCAGAACTGGTTTAAATAGAGTGGCACAGCCCTGCAATACTATATACTTGTACACTGAGTTCAACCATAAACGCAGTCTCTGACCATCTCTCGTATGATGTCTGCAGTCTCTGATCATGTCTGCAGTCTCTGACCATCTCTCGTATCATGTCTGCAGTCTCTGATCATCTCTCGTAATCATGTCTGCAGTCTCTGATCATCTCTCGTAATCATGTCTGCAGTCTCTGATCATCTCTCGTAACCTTGTCTGCAGTCTCTGATCATCTCTCGTATCATGTCTGCAGTCTCTGATCATCTCTCGTAATCATGTCTGCAGTCTCTGATCATCTCTCGTAACCTTGTCTGCAGTCTCTGATCATCTCTCGTATCATGTCTGCAGTCTCTGATCATCTCTCGTATCATGTCTGCAGTCTCTGATCATCTCTCGTATCATGTCTGCAGTCTCTGATCATCTCTCGTATCATGTCTGCAGTCTCTGACCATCTCTCGTGTCATGTCTGCAGTCTCTGACCGTCTCCTGTAGTGTGTCTTACATATATACAACTCGCATCACTCACACACACAGCCTACATAGGCTGTATGTGAGTGATATGAGGTGTATATGTGTGACATAGGCTGCATATGAGTGACATTATACAGAAAATGTTCACACATATACTAACGTGTCATGTGGGGGGGGGGGTCTTGTCGCGTTGCTTCACCTCCCTGAAATTTCGTTTTTGCTGGTTGGGATGTCTGTGACTGTAAGTCGAGCCGAGTACACTCGGCTGCTCTCGGCTCCGCTCGGGACTGCGGCGCCATTTTTAAACTTCAAGACCGCAATGACAAGGCTACACTGACAAGGCTGCAGATGGACACTGATAATGCTGCATTGATGGGCATTTAAATGTAAGGTTTTTTATTATTAAAATTCCCTCCTAAACTTGGGATGCGTGTTATATGCCGGCGTGTGTTATACGGTGGTAATGTATAGATGGTAGGGCCCGAAAATGACTCAAGCCCAGGGGCCCCCACCACCCTAAGTCCTGCCCTGCTGAGCAGGTAGATGGAAGAAGGTAGATGCAGATACCTCCTTTCAATAATTTTTGAAGACACTGTCAAAATGTAGAAACTAAACCATTATATTGGGAAATGAACACCATAAAAGTGTTAATTTAAGTAATTTTAAACTGTCATAACTAAAATTCCAGCCAAAAGATAGCCATACAGTTTAAATGGCTGGTGATCCCTGCTGAGCTGTTACCCCTCTCCCTCGACAAAAGTCAATCTTTCTTCAATCTGAAAATGGTGTGTTAAATAGTGCCTGCATCCAGTCAGAAGCAGGCACTGTCAGGGTGTTCAACAGCTACTGGAGCAGCGTTTAGCAAGGATGGAGGAATCAATGGGGGTGGGGGGGACTGCACAAGAGAACTCTACATGTTTGGCCAGCACTTGGGTCGTTGGTTCGAATTCAAACCAAAACTCTACCTGCCTTTGGTTAGTATGTTCTCCCTGTGCCTGCGTGGGTTTCCTCTGGGTGCTCCTGTTTCCTTCCACATCTAAGGTGCTGGTAGGTTAATTGGCTCCTGTCTAAATTGGCCCTAATATGTGTATGTATGAATGCGAGTTAGGGACCTTAGATTGTAAGCTCCTTGAGGGCAGGGAATGTACAATAAATGTGTGAGCCCCCGTACACACGGTCGGAAATTCCGATCCACAAAATCCATCCGATTTTAATCCGACGGATTTTGTCCGAAACTGGTGTTGCATACACACGGTCGGACAAAGTTGTCGGAAAATCTGATCGTTCCATACGTGGTGACGTTCGTTGAATACTACGGAACTACGTAGAGGCTAGTAGCCAATATCTTTGGTCTCGTAATCTGAGCATGCGTGGCACTTTGTCCGTCGGAATTCCCTACACGCGATTGGAAAAAGTCCCATCGGATTTTGTTGTCGGAAAATTTGAGATCCTGCTCTTAAATTTTTTCCATCGGAAATTCCGACGGAAAAAGCCCACTAGAGCCCACACACGATCAGATTTTCCGAAAACATAATCCGATCTGCCTTTTTCCATCGGAATATCTGACCGTGTGTACGGGGCATAAAGCTCAGCGTAATTTGACAGTGTTATAAAGTACCTGTAATAAATAAAATTATAAAAAATAAGTAAATGTTATTAAAGGTCTTTGTCTAAAGCCCTGTCCACACTAATGCAATTCCTCCTGCATCTGTCATCACACTGCAATCCACAACAACGGAAATCACATTATTCTCTATGGTGTCCGATCATATCAGTACAACATGGACGGTTTCTATGCTGAAGCATAGTGTGTTTTTGTGCCCATGGCCTTCAATAGGAGTGCATAAAAATGTATAAACATATATTTTTGGTGCAATCATGGCAGGGGTTTGTGCTTTACAACTAGTTTCCTCCTACAAAAAATAAAAAAAGAAATAAAAACACACGAAGCAAAAAAAAAAAACACATTAAAAACACACAATGCTCTACATAAAACACATTCAAAAATGCATAATTATGAAGCAACACTAGTTTGAACCTAGGATAAATCTGAGGTAAAATTTCTACTTTCTTTGTCTACCATCAAAGGAAGCATAAAAAAAATTCAGTGTAAGATACAAAATATACATGAGAACACATCCACATGCAGTCACGATCAGGTCAGCATCATTATTCATCTAACATAGTTTAAATCATATCATTTTCATTTCTGCTTGCTTGTATTTAATGATGGAACTATATGCACTGTGCCCCAACCAACTGTCTAGTTGCCAGCAAAGAAAAAAAAAAAAAAAACAACAACTTACATTTGTAGTGATAGTCAGTGTTGGTCATCTTACTTTAAAAAAGTAATTAGTTAAGTTACAAATTACTTCTCCCAAAAAGTAATTGCGTTAGTAACTCAGTTAATACATTGGAAAAGTAATTAGTTACGCAGCAAAGTAACTGTGATTTTTTGTTTTATATTCTATATGTGTAACTAAGGGGCGGGTCTAGTATTACTGTAAGCAAGGGGCGCATTTATTATTATATACTGTATGGTGTAACCAAGGGGCTGCTCTATTATTATTCTAACCAAGGGGCAGATCTGTTATAGCGTGTAAGCAAGGGGCGGGTCTATTATTATTATATAGTGTAAGGGGCGGGTCTTTTATTATTATATCGTGTAAGGGGCGGATGGCTACAGAAGAGGGCGAATGTTAAACTAATGGACAGAGCTCGATATTTAACAATAATAATAAATGCGCCCCTTGGTTACAGTAAAACTAGACCCGCCCCTTAGTTACACGATAGACGCCCCTTGCAGAGTAGCACAAGCATCAGGAGCGTGCGGCATCGCCTCGTACAATTACATCTTAACTGCGCCTGCGCGGTGTAGAGTTTACTCAGAGATGTTCAGGTTCGGCAATTTTCGGAAGCTCCGTAGTCCTTCATACTGCGCAAGCGCTGCGTCTGCGCAGTACAGAGGGTCCTTATCCGGCAGGGGGAACTTTTTCGTCAGGACACCGGAATTACACTACTGCCATCTAGTGGCGGTAGATGTAATTGGGGTAAGTAAGCCAAAGTAATGGGAACTGCGTTACCATGAGGGGAAAAGTAATCAGTTAGATTACTCGTTACCCTCTAAAGTAACTGCGTTAGGTAACTCAGTTTATTTTAACTCAGTTACTTACATCACTGGTGATAGTTACACAAAACGCAATAACATCATCTGCAAAATACTAACAAAATGTAAAAGATAAAACAATAAAGGGTTAATAAAAAAAACACATACTCCTACATACTATGGGGTTGATGTACTAATTGTAAAATAGATTGTTCACTTTGCACATGCAGTTGCACTCCACAGAGGAATTTGCGCCAGAACTTAGTAAATGAGGGGAATCTTCACTTGGCAAAGAATTCTCCATCAAATGCAAGGAAAATTAAAATGAAAGCATTTTTGCTTGCTTATTATTGGCTGATGGAAGTCAGCAGAGCTTCAGCTCATTTACCAAGCTCTTGAGTCAATTCCCTTGTAGAGTACAAATGCATTTTCTATGTGAACAGTCTGCCAGAGGCGGCTCTAGGCTTTGTGAGGCCTTAGGCAAATCTAAGACCCACTTACACCCAAAAAGGGAAAAATAATTCAAGTGGACATTCCCTCCAACTCCCACACGTCAGGCAAATTAGGCGGCCACGAGGCCCCTTGGAGTGCGAGGCCTAAGGAGACCGCCTAATTTGCCTAATTAGAGAGCCGCCTCTGCAGTCTGCCTTTAGTAAATCAAACCCCTAGAATCTTGTGTCAATAAGTTCAGCATCACTGGAAAAGTGATAGCAACTTGTGAAAAGCAAAAGCCAGCACCTGTGCTTCTCAGCTGCATTCACACCATCGCCTTGCTACGCATGTTAATGCACAAGTACATGTGCTTTGTGGTGTGCTGGCATTCATACTAAACGGCCCCTGTTCATCATCTGGAGGCCTCAGAAATACCAGGCACTTCCTGCTATGGGGGAGCACGTGACTTTCTGCCCTTCTGTGTGTAAAGTGTTCAGGCTCAAGTGGCCAATTACAAGGCTCCAACACTGTGACATTAGGATTGAGTGAAACTCATTAACCCTGTGTTAGCTCCAAACTGCCCTGAATAGGCATGGTGACAGTCTCTCTTTAAACAAGCTAAAGCCCGCCTGTAGAAGGATATAATTTAGTCAAACAGGTATGTTGAGAATCCTACCATGCAGGAGATGGTCAGAGACTGTGTACATACTACAAGAAATGGTCAGACTGTGGACATCCTGCAGGAGATGGTCAGAGACTGTGGACATCCTGCAGGAGATGGTCAGAGACTTTGGAAATTCTGCAGGAGATGGTCAGAGACTGTGGACACCCAGCAGGAGATAGAGACTGGAAATCCTACAAGAGATGGTCAACGACTGAAAATCCTGCAGGAGATGGTCAGTGAATGTGGACATGATGCAGAATATGGTCAGTGACTGGACAACTTGCAGGAGATGGTCAGTGAATGTGGATGCTGCATCTGTACCCCACTGGCTCTAAGACTGGGAATCGGGCGATCAAATTGTCGATCACTCGGTTCTCAGAGCTCCCTGAGCAGAGAGCTGATGACTGTCAGTCACCGCTGTCTGCTCTGCCACCCCCCCCCCCCCCACAGGAGATGGTCAGCGACTGTTGACATCCCTCAGGAGATGGTCAGCGACTGTGGACATCCAGTAGCAGATGGTCAACAACTGGACATCCTGCAGGAGGTGGTCAGCCACTGGAAATCCTGCAGGAGATGGTCAGGGGCGGAAATCCTGCAAGAGATGGTCAGAGACTGGAAATCCTGCAAGAGATGGTCAGAGACTGGAAATCCTGCAAGAGATGGTCAGAGACTGGAAATCCTGCAAGAGATGGTCAGAGACTGGAAATCCTGCAAGAGATGGTCAGAGACTGGAAATCCTGCAAGAGATGGTCAGAGACTGGAAATTCTGCAAGAGATGGTCAGAGACTGGAAATCCTGCAAGAGATGGTCAGAGACTGGAAATCCTGCAAGAGATGGTCAGAGACTGGAAATCCTGCAAGAGATGGTCAGAGACTGGAAATCCTGCAAGAGATGGTCAGAGACTGGAAATCCTGCAAGAGATGGTCAGAGACTGGAAATCCTGCAAGAGATGGTCAGAGACTGGAAATCCTGCAAGAGATGGTCAGAGACTGGAAATCCTGCAAGAGATGGCCAGAGACTGGAAATCCTGCCAGAGATGGTCAGAGACTGGAAATCCTGCAAGAGATGGTCAGAGACTGGAAATCCTGCAAGAGATGGTCAGAGACTGGAAATCCTGCCAGAGATGGTCAGAGACTGGAAATCCTGCAAGAGATGGTCAGAAACTGGAAATCCTGCAAGAGATGGTCAGCGACCGGAAATCCTGTAATGCCCCGTACACACGAAATTCGGCCAGCAAAAAACCAATGAGAGCTTTTGGTAAGAAAATGCGACCGTGTTAATGCTCTATCGCACTTTTGCTGGCCGAATTCCAGCCAGCAAAAGATTGAGAGCATGTTCTCAATTTTGTCGGTCGGAAAAAGTTCAGATCGGAAATTCCGATCGTCTGTAGCAATTCCGACGCGCAAAATTACTACGCATGCTTGGAACAATTTGACGCATGCTCGGAAGCATTGAACTTCATTTTTTCGGCTCATCGTAGTGTTGTACGTCACCGCGTTCTCGACGGTCGAAAGTTTAGTGAACATTTGTGTGACCGAGTGTATGCAAGCCAAGCCGGAAAAAACATCCAAGATTTTTCTGATGGAAAATCCGCTCGTGTGTACGCGGCATAAGAGATGGTCAGCGACTGGAAGTCCTGCAAGAGATGATCAGTGAATGTGGACATCCTGCAGGATATACTCAGTGACTGGACAACTTGCAGGAGATGGTCAGTGAATGTGGATGCTGCATCTGTCCCCCATTGGACTCGAGAGATCAAATTGTCGATCACTCGGTTCTCAGAGCTACCTGAGCAGAGAGCTGGTGACCATCAGTCACCGCTGTCTGCTCTGCCACCCACCCCCCCCCCCCCACACACACACACACACACTTGAGCGCTGGGTTGCAGAGGGAGCGGCTCTCTGAGAGGCTAGTCCAGGCATGTGGGCGGATCCCAACCATACGTTTACGATCTTACTGGCTCTGATGTCAGCCAACAGTGGGCTCCAGCCCACCGTCTGCTGAAAGCAGGTCACAGGAGTGCAAAACGAACTGCGATCCACAGGAGAAGTACAGCCAAACAAGCTTTGCAAGCAAGTCAATTCAATAAAGAACACACACATTCATTATTTATCACCTGGCAGGAGGCAGTCAGTATTTTAGCAATGTACAAAATACCAATGAAGGGAACTCTGCACTGGCCAGTAAGTTAACAGTATACAATGTATCAGTGTACAAATGTTCTGCTCTGAGCTCAGGAATGAAAATAAATTGTAACATTTCACTGGAGGGAGATCGTTCTGTGAATAAAAAGCACACTAGAATGTTTTCACAGTTTCATCAAATTTCTGTGAGCATTTATTTAGGCCCTACTCATGTTTTTGTGAGTTTAGGTTTTTTTTGCCCTTAAACTCCCCTCTATGTTATCCTGTGTCCAGGCACACATGGACGTTTTTAGCAGTTTAGATAAATTTGAAACATGTTTTATTTCTAAAGTCTGTCTGATTTTTCGACAGCAAAGGTCCGATGAAGCCCACACACGATCGAATTGTCCGGCGGATTCATTCCGTCAGACCTTTGCTGTCGAAAAGTCCGGTCGTGTGTACACGGCATAAGGTGAGTTTATAACGCTGATTTTCTCCTGTTAGCGTTTACAAGAAACCAGTGTGCATAAGGCCTTTCAGAACTATCCTCTGGTGTAGTGTTAGCATTTAAAAAAAAAAAAGAAATTGTAAGAAAACGCCCAAAATAACGCAAAATTTATGTGCTAAATATAGCAGAACATAAATGTTTAACCACTTCCCGACTGGCGCACGACGATGTACGTCGGCAGAATGGCACGGACAGGCATAAGGGTGTTAAGGTACACGCGCCGGTCGGGACCCCATGAGTCCGGTCGTGGGTCCCGGGGACTCGATCGCCTCACGGGGAGGCTGAACGGGCATATGCGGAAGTAAACAGCATCTCCCCGTTCTGCCTAGCAACAAGTGACACTGATCTCTGCTCCCTGTGATCGGAGCAGAGATCAGTGTTCACTAACACACAGCCACGCCCCCACAGTTAGTAACACGCCCCTAAGACACTTAACCCCTTCACTGCCAGGGTCATTTACACAGGAATCGGTGCATTTGTATAGCACTGATTGCTGTATAAATGACAATGGACCCAAAAATGTCCCAAAAATGTGTCAAAAATGTCCGATGTGTCCGCCATAATGACGCAGTCACAATAAAAATCGATTACTAGTAAAAAAAAAAAAAAAAATTATAAAAATGCCATAAAACTATCCCCTATTTTGTAAACGCTATAACTTTTGCACAAACCAATCAATAATTGCTTATTGCGAAGAATACGTATCGGCCTAAACTGAGGGAAAAAATGTTTTTTTATATATTTTTGGGGGATATTTATTATAGCAAAAAGTAAAAAATAATGTGTTTTTTTCAAAATTGTCGCTATTTTTTTGTTTATAGCGCAAAAAATAAAAACTGTAGAGGTAATCAAATACCACGAAAAAAAGGACGTCAATTTTGTTCGGGAGCCATGTCACACGACCATACAAAATTGTCAGTTAAAGCGACGCAGTGCCGAATCGCAAAAAGTGGTCTTGTCTTAAACCAGCAAAATGGTCCGGTCTGAAAGTGGTTAACGCGTTCAGTAAATAATGCATGAGTTATTTTAACTCAAAAATGTATGTTGTATTTATCCCTTAGTGAATTGACTCCTATTACAGGATAAATGTAAAAAAGAATTTAAAATACAGCTAGATTTTTAAGGAACACATAATTAAAATAAAACTGTAGTCCTTTATATATATTCTTTTCATTTCTGAATTATTTCCATTTTTATGTTTGATTAAAGCACAGTCAGAGCCATACATTCATAATTTACTATTTCTATTAAAAACAGCCTATGATGTGCACAAAGCTCAATCAGCAGTTCTGAGGGGGTTCTGCATTAGAACTCCTAATACCACAACTGTTCTGTGTGGTGAGAACTAGCACCCTGGCCTCTGTACATTGTGGTTGTGTAACTTTGCCAAAATCTGACCGAAACATGTGTTTACATTTACAGAATACATTCGATCAGAGCTGTCCCAGATACAGCTATTGCGGTGTGTAAAGCAAGTTTGGGTTTTACTTTCACATTTTTACATACTTGCCTTTTTTTATTTTTTTTAATATATAAAGTGTAATTTGTAGATAATATAATTTAATTAATAATAATAATTTAATTTAATTTAATTAATAATTTGTAGACTAGCCACTACCATCACTCCACCTATTGTTGAGACAACATATCAGCCACATGGGGAGTGCATTGCTTTTAGTGAGTTAGCCAAATCAGAGATTTATATTATGAGGAGCAATACAGCAAAAATCAGGAGTAGACTTGTTACCCTTAGTATTCCTAGATTGTAAGCTCTAACGAGCAGGGCCCTCTAATTCCTCCTGTATTGAATTGTATTGCAATTGTACTGTCTGCCCTCATGTTGTAAAGTGCTGCTCAAACAGTTGGCGCTATATAAACCCTGTATAATAATAATAATAATAATAATAATAATAATAATAATAGTGGTATGTGCACTGCACTCACCGGGCCCATAGGATAACTGCTATCATTATACAGCTCACCTCATCAATGGTTGGTTAATGTGATTTTTACCTATAGGTATGCCTATAATAAGGCTTACCTATAAGTACAGTAAATATTTACTTTAGATGCAGCCGATGACGTCACTGGTGAATGCGCATACCTGTGCCGCTCCTTCAGAGCTGTGTCATATACAGGGACGTCATCGCCAGCGTGTCCATTCATATCCCCGAAGCCAACAAACCCGGAAGAAAGAAAGGGTGAAGATGGAAGCACCTTCAGCGGTGACAGCGCGCCTCTGGAAGACATCGTTTTCAGGCAAGTCTTTCATAATGTGCTAGTATGAGAGATGCATACTAGCACATTATGACTTAAAGGGGTTGTAAAAGTTTGTGTTTTTTCACATTAAGGTGAAAAAACACCTGTCATTGACCGGCCCCCCATCCCCCCCCCCCCTTTTGCTTACCTGACCCCTCGAACTTGACCCACGGGGACACGCTGCCTCTCTGCCTGGGGTTCTCGGCTGTTGATTGGATAGATTGATAGCAGCGCAGCAATTGGCTCCCGCTGCTGTCAATCAAATCCAATGACGCTGTTGCCAGGGCCGAGTCCTGCATTCAGCCTTTATGGACGCAGAATGCTAGACTCGGGAGTGCGCCCGCAAGGTAACCCCCCGGGAGAGAGCTTCTCCTCGGGGGTTATCTGATGTGGGGAGGAGCCGTCGGGGGACCCCAGAAGAGGACGTTCGGGGCCACTCTTTGCAAAACGAGCTGCACAGTGGAGGTAAGTATGATAAGTTTGTTATTTAAGAAAAAAAAAAAAAAAACCTTTAGTGTCACTTTAAACTGCCCGATTTTTTTTTTTTTTTATGCGATTTACTACCACTTACTGGCCATGTAAATTCAGAAGAGACATGCACTGGTGCCATAGCAAAAGTGGTCATAGGGAGCTTTAAAAAGTGTGCAGTGTATTATATTCCAGTGTGTAAACATGTCACATACTAGTAATGCTCTGCAGGCTCCAATGCAAAAAATAAATTAAAGCTTTTTTTTCTTCTATCAATGTGGGTTCATTTGTTTGTTTGTTTTTCCCAAAGGTGGACAATGCCTGTTCTTTTGTAACTGTCCTTTTAGTATATTTATCCTTAAAGTGGTTGTAAAGGCAGAAGGTTTTCTATCTTAAAGTGGAAGTAAACCCTCCTATTGTTTTCAGCCAAGGAAGCTGCCATCTTTGCCTTTGTTTAATCTTCAACTGCCACAGTGCTGCACATGTGATCTGTTATGACACCAGCCATTGGATGGTTTGACTGTTTGGTTGAGAGCAAAGCCAATGTGCAGTTAGCATTCACGGCATGCCTTTTTTTTTTAAACTGTTAAATCGATGGGTTTACTTCCGCTTTAATGCATTCTATGCATTAAGATAAAAAAACCTTCTGTGTGAAGCAGCCCCCCCCCCAATACCAACCTGAACCCCATCTGGAACCAGCGATGTGCACGACTGCCTCGGCTGTCCGGGACTCTCCCTCCTGCTTGGCTGAGACACAGCAGGGAGCACCATTGGCTCCCGCTGCTGTCAAAGTCAGCCAATGAGGAGATAGAGGGGGTGGGACCAAACCGCGGCTCTGTGTCTGAATGAGCACACAGAGCTCCGGCTCGGCTCAAGTGCCCCCATAGCAAGCTGCTTGCAGTGGGGGCACTCGGCAGGAGGGAGAGGCCAGGAGAGTCGGTGGGGGACTCGAGAAGAGGAGGATCGAAGGCTGCCCTGTGAAAAACCACTGCACAGGGCAGGCAAGTATAACATGTTTGTTAAATTTAAAGAAAAGAGAACAAGACTTTAGTGTCACTTTAAACTGCCCGGTGCCAATTTTTTTTTTTTTTTTTTTATGTGATTTACTACCACTTACTGGCCACGTAATTCAGAAGAGACATGCACTGGCGCCATAGCAAAAATGGTCATAGGGAGCTTTAAAAAAATGTGTGATGTATTCTATTCCAGTGTGTAAACATGTCACATGCTTGTAATGCTCTGCAGGCTCCACTGCAAAAAATAAACGAAAGCACATTTTTTCTTTCTTCTATCAATGTGGGTGAATTTGTTCTATGCCTGTCCTTTTGTAACAGACCTTTTAGTAGATTTATCCTTAAGCCCCGTACGTATAGGCATTATGTAGGGAGACATTTGCCGGTACAAAAAAAAAAAAAAAAAGGCCAACATTCGGGCCCATGTATATGTCAGTCTGTCCGACAGAAGCCGGCTGTTTGGCTGGCTTCTGTCGGACGTGCATGCTGGAAAAACAGCAGCCGACTGACTCCTTATCAGCGCTCTCAGCCAATGGCAAGGAGCGCTGATCGGAGTGTTTTGGCCGCCCCCCTGGCAGAACACAACAGCTCAGCGGGGATGATCGCTGCACTAACCTTGCACGGTTAGTACAGCGTCTCCGACCAGTGCTGTCAGGTTTGTAGTGTGTGCCAGGCTTTAAAGTGGTTCTAAAGACCTGAGGTCTGAGTCCCATCTCAATCCAAACGATGTTGCACGAGAGACTCCACTGTCTGGCACTCTTCCTCCTGATAGGCTGAGACAAAGTAGCGGGCACCACTGGCTCACGCTGCTGTCAAAGTCAGTGAGTCAATGAGGAGAGTGAGGGGGCAGGGCCGAGCCGCGTCTCCGTGTTTGAATAGACACAAAGAGCAGCGTCTCGGGTGCCCCCATAGCAAGCTGCTTGCTGTGAGGGCACTCTGCAGGAGGGAGGGGTAAGGAGTGCCAGCGAGGGACCCGAGAAGAGGATCTGGGCTGCTCTTTGCAAAACCATTACACAGGGCCGGTAAGTATGACATGTTTGTTATTTTTAAACCCCCCCAAAAAAAACAGAAGACTTTAATATAATTTTAAATTGTATGCTCCTTCTTCAGCCAGCAAGTTATCTACTCATCTTGAATGATGGAACTCGGAGCAGATAGCTGAAATACTTGGACAGGCTTGCTGGGCAATGGAGAGAACCTGCATTTTACGAATAACAATACTAAAAAAAGTACAGTCATCCATTAAACTGAATCTTCAGCATCCTCCACTTCTGGGTGTTAGGTGCCTGCGCCCCCACAAACATTTTGGTTCCATCTGCCAACTGCTATGTCATCGGTGTATCCAAAGGATCACACAGCGCTCCATAGAGGGGGTGCAGGCATCTGGCACACCTTTAGTGTAGGATTCTGAAGATTCTTCCAGAAGCTGGAGCTCTGCAGGAAAGCTAATAGAGGAGCTGGTGCAGGACAGGTGAGAATTAATACTGTTCTTTTGGCAACAGAGTCATATGAAGGCTTATATTGCAGACTTTTCCATCTAGAAAGGCCAAATGTTTGGCTGATCCTCTTGATTCAGAGGTCAAAGATGTTTTCAAGGACTTGGAACCTGGAAGAAGAATACTAATAAGGACTTATGGCAGTTCACCAATTTCCCTGGTCTACATGCTTTATCTATATCAGAGGCTCAGAAAGTGCTGAAGCCAGGAAATCAGCATAACAGCCAGGCGGCTGGAATTTTTATAGATAGGTCAGCCATGGTCGCCTCCATACTTCACTCATGACAAGATTACTTCAAAAACGTAGGTGTGGCATTCATCTACAGATCCTATGTATTTTTTGGCCAGGCTTCCATACACACATTTCACAAGAAGCACTGCCCGAGGTCTTCCCACCTGTACTCTGGTTTGGCTCCAGTATTATATTATAAATCAGAAAGACTAATTTCTCAGTGTTGTACAGATCATATGATCATATTTAATTCTAATTAGAAAGCTGGCCTCAAGCTGATTGGAATCCTCTGATTTATGAAACACTCCGGTGCTGGAAAGTTAATGCTCTATACATTATCTCAGACATCATTAATTTCCCTCCATGTAGATTATATAATGCACGCGGGTTGTGCCACGTCATGCAGAGTAATTTACGCTGGCAGTCGTCTGAAATGCCCACAGCTCTTATATCTTTGGAGTGTGTTTTATTTGCCAAGCTTGTGCTAGTGTGCCAAGTGCAGATGTGAAGCTCTGGCATAGATCTGCGCTCCTCGTTTGGATTTTGGCCTCTGGTCTAAATGAGAGGGGAAAATGATGTGTATGTTTTGGAAGAGGTCTAGCTAAAATATCCAGAGAAAAATCAGGTTACAAGATAAGTAATGGCCATTAACTGAAGTCCAACTCCAGTTTAGACAACCTGCCAGGTCAGCTAAATATACTGCAAAGATTTCAGCAGGCGTTATTGAAGGCCCTTACCTGCGTGTGTTCTGCAAATTTTGTGATAAACTATTCCAATACACTTCTTAAAGGGCCAGTTCACATATGTGCACTGTTTTTTTGGTGAGGTGCGTTTAAGGAATGTTTTACTGGCATTACCATTGACCTTTATAGAACGTGCAATAAAGTGTTTCCAAATGTGATTTTATTTTTTTTATTAAAATAACAAACATGTTATACTCACCTGCTCTGTGCAATGGTATTGCACAGAGCAAGCCTCTTCCTCCTCTTCTGGGGTCCCCCTCTGGCACTGTCCACTCCTCCTCTTCTGTATCTGCCCCCATAGCAAGTGGCTTGCTATGGGGGCAGATGTGCGGGCTTGCTCCCAATCCAAGCTGTGTGTGTCCATAGACCCAGGATGGACATACACAAGTGATAGTAGACATGGGGGGGGGTTATTTACGAAAGGCAAATCTACTTTGCACTGCAAGTGCACTTGGAAGTGCAGTCACTCTAAATCTGGAGGGGTAGATCTGAAATGAGTGGAAGCTCTGCCGATTTTATCATCCAATCATGTGCAAGCTAAAATGCTGTTTTTTGTTTTCCTTGCATGTCTCCCTCGGATATACAGCGACTTTACTTCCAAGTGCACTTTCAGTGAAAAGTGGATTTTTCTTTAGTAAATAACCCCCATGGTGGAATATCAATCTAAACCAAAATAGTCAAGAGACACTCACAAAAACCATCCTTAGCACCACATTCTCATATTTATCCTCAAATCTAGATTTTGGAAAAGAGGGAATAACCAATAAGAAAGGTAAAGGGAGTGTAGAGAAAGAAAAAAAATAGAGGTGGGGGCTGGAAATAAATGGGAGGATATGTGGGAATTGCGGAGAAAAGTGGTAGAAGGAAAGAATATGGATTGGTGTAATTGGTTTAGGAGAGTTGCTGCATCAACTTTCCATGGAGTTCACCTATTGACTACCCAGCAGGTTTTCTGTAATCCTGAGAGTGCACAAACTATGTCCAGTAATGGAATTTTTGAGATTTTTTCTTCTCTATGGTATATGCTTGAGTTTTTTTTAACACACCACACCTAAAATGCATAGAAACTTGAAAGGTTCTCTCTTTACCATAATTACATGATCAGTCACGTAACCGGCCACCTTGGAATCAAAGATCAAAGTTGAGTATTTCATGGCTACTTCTCTTTAACTTTAGCGGTCAGTACTGTTCACACCACAATTTCTGCGTTCTGGATGTGTTTCTGCCTGTGCATTTTTGATGTGTTTTTAGGCTTCATGTAAACTTGCCTACATTTACTACGGCCGCGGGAAAATGCAAACTCGCAACGCATTTTTTGCTGCGTTTTGTGTTTTCCCATGGCCATCGGTCAAAATGTTCATATCCTGAACGCAATTCTTCTGCGTTCAGGAAAGGGAGGTTAAAGCTCACCTAAACGCAGCAGCTCCTAAACTCTGCTATGGGGGTTATTTACTAAAGGAAAATCCACTTTGCACTGCAAGTGCACTTGGAAGTAAAGTCACTGTAGATCTCAGCTACATAAAATCAGCAGAGCTTCCCCTCATTTCAGATCTTCCCCTCAGATTTAGAGCGACTGCACTCCCAAGTGCACTTGTAGTGCAAAGTGGATTTGCCTTTTGTAAATAACCCCCTATGTGTACGTGGACACATAGGGGGTTATTTACGAAAGGCAAATCCACTTTGCACTACAAGTTCAAACTACAAGTGCACTTGAAATTGCACTGAAAGTGCATTTGGAAGTGCAGTCACTGTAAATCTAAGGGGTAGATCTGAAATGAGGGGAAGCTCTGCTTATTTTATCATCCAATCATGTGCAAGCTAAAATGCTGTTTTATATTTTCCTTGCATGTCCCCCTCAGATCTATAGCGACTGCACTTCCAAGTGCACTTTCAGTGCAATTTCAAGTGCACTTTGCACTTGTAGTAGTAAATAACCCCCATGGGCTTTTATGGAGTTGAGTTTAGGAGCTTTGACAAAAAAAAACGCCAAAAGCTCCAAAACTCAAGTTTAGTAGCCATTAGTGTAGGCTAGTGTACATGAAGCCTTACCTCTTTTTCTTCTTCATCTCAATTGAGCGTATATGCATTTTTGATGCATTTTGCCACATTCCATACAAAAAAAAAAAGGCATGTTTTCCTTTTGTTGACTGCACTGGTATGAACTAGGGCCATAAGAATCCATGTTAACACTGTCCATGCATTTTTGATGCAGAATAAAAACGCACTGGACTGCATCTGGTGTGAAACAACCTTTAGAGAGGGAGGTAAGAAAAAATAGGGAAGGCTTGTTCAAAGTGACCCTAGAGGAGCCTGTCTGTGTACACACATACCATGAACCCTTTCATTACTAAGCCAGTTCCACAGGAAATATCAAGTCTTCTAAAGGTACCTATAAACATGACATGACAGTTTTGGTTGGATTCAAGGCAATCTGAGGGTGCCTGCAGATGGAGCTACCCGATGTCTGGGGAAGAAGTCTATTAGACAGCTCAGAAAACCACCCTTTAAATGCCTTTAAAAACGTTTTACTCCATTTTCTACAAAAACTATGGCTATACTATAAAAAACTGCGCTGTTACATGCATTTCTTTTTCAGCCTGTAAAAGCACCTCTTGTACACTTAGACCGGCCATAGACGGTTCAAATCTCAGCCGGTAAGATTCAAACTGTTAATGGGCATACTGAAAGTACCAAGTTGATCGATCTATCAACTTGGGTACAACCACCCTGCCGGATTCTCTTGCGATTATCGCTAGTGGCAGCTATAGCCACTAGCGATAATCGTTGTCTTCTCCCGGCAGGGACGGCTCCCCCTGCCCCACTGCAGGAAGATTACAATGGCCTGGCAGGAGGGGTTTCCGCATCAACACTGTCTGTGTTGATGGGGGAACCAAGTGAATTACTTTCCTGCAACCCACAGTTCTATGGCCGGTCTTTGGCATTTACAAGCATATTAAAAGAGGAGCATTTACAGGCTGAAAAAATAAAACATCAAAGGCACATTGAAGAGAAGAGCTGCAGAACAAAAAAAAAAACACTGAATACGCCCAAACATGTCTAAATACATAAAAAATGCACCTAAAACGCTAGAAGTGTTTAGCGTTTATGCATTTTCAATGGCCGGAATAAATTAATATTCAGTAAAAAAACCTTCAGAGAATCTGGTCTACTTTTTCCATAACTTTTTGACTATAAGGTTAAAGGGAGATCATGTTCTAGTTGACCCGGTCCAAAGGAATGCAAACCACATTCTTCAGTACTGAATCACATAGCAGGAGCCTGAAGGGTTGGGACCTTTTATGGCCTTGGCCAAAGGTGTTTAACCTTTTCCATCTATTAAAATACCAAGGGTCACATTTTTTTTAAGGAAATTATTGCTTTGGGTCCTCCAATAAAATAAACAGTTTTAATGACAATCCAGTAGAATGAATCACATATCTAATTATGAAACTTAAAGTCTCTACTGGAAGATACCATTTAATTTCTAATCTGGAAACCTCAAATATCTACTAGGGGGCTTCATTTTAATTTCCAAAGCAATACTTGACCCCTGCATTTGGCATGTCATTTCCCTAGATCTTTATCGACTGTGTTACAGGTGAAACAAAGCAATACTTTTAAATAGCACCTACTAAAAAAAGTAATCCATAGGTAACAAGGAACACAACATTGTAGACTTATCTTTACTACCCAACCACAAAACCACATAGAGAAGCCCCTAACCTCCTCCTCTAAGGTCCCCCACCAGCACTCCTGGCTCCTCCTCCTGCCTTCTTCTCAAGATGTTTGCAATCATGCAGGCTCAATCTGCATCTATTGCCACGCACAGTGTGGCTTGGCCCCTCCCCTGCTCCCTCTTCACAGGATATGACTGACAGCAGCAGGAGCTCCCGCTGCTGCATCTGAGTCCTGTGGGGAGGGAGAGAAAGAGCAGTGATGGATCCAGATCTTGCTCAGGTAAGTATCCTCGAGGGGTCAAGCTGGTCACAGAATTTTTTTTTTACCTTAGTGCAGGGAATGCATTAAAGTGTTACTAAACCAAGGAGCCTGCATTTACTATATCTGGTCTCCCACAGTACACAGAACATGGGAAATGAAATTATTTTAGTAAACATAAACTGCTAAATAACTTTTCTCATCAGCAGTATATAGCAGTCTTGTGACGTCTATCAGTGTCTGGTCAAGCACTGGTTACAGGCTTGTAGGTGGAGTTTTTATTCTCCTCTGACTGTCCTATGAGGCTGCATGACCCCTGACCCTCTGTCTGGACAGTGCTGATTGGCCCTATGCTGAGCACCCTCCCAAAAAAATAAATAAAAAAAAAACTCTAACAATCCACACCAAACTGAGCATGTGTAGAGTGCCTCCTAGGGCTCTGTTCTATCAGGAGATGGATTGGGGACAGTAAATAAGGGGAGGATCAGAGAACACAGGATCAAACAGCCTTTGTACACAATGTGCAGGATTAACCTCTTAGGTTCCACAGTGAGTATAACAAGTATGCTTTACTGCATTTACAGACTGATTTTACTGTTGTGGGTTTAGTAACATTTTAAAGGTAAAAAACCTTTTTTAAGGGCCGCCAGTTTGAGATCCCTGCATTTACAGACTGATTTTACTGTTGTGGGTTTAGTAACATTTTAAGGTAAAAAACCTTCTGGCTTTACAACCACTTTTACCTGTATTAAGGCTTACCTGTAGGTGCTTGAAATATCTCCTAAACCTCCACGGTTAAGGAGATATTTACAAAAAAGGCGATCGCCGATGACTATGGCACATGCGCACTTTAGAAAAGGCACATTGTGCGTTTCTAAATAGGGGTCATGCCATGACTAGCGGCTCCGGCCAGTCACAGAGCCGAAGTTTGCAGTCCCGGAAGGAAGAGGGGTTGAAGATTGACACTCGCTACTAGTGGGGGCAGCAGTGACATCAATGTAGTGACATCATTGTAAAATAAAGTTTCATAAACTGCATACACTTATTAAAATAACAAGTTTTCCCAACATTATTAGAAAAAAAGAATCCACCCAAAACTAATATTTCAAAATGAAAATGTCTTTCTTGGACAGAAGCCAATGAGTTTGACTGCCCATCAACTTCTTATATTTATTTAGGATTCAGACGGCACCCAAATCCATCCACCTGTCATTCACATTACAAGGAGATCCCCGGAAAGTGGACCTTTCATTAGTGATATTGCAGCAAGAGGAGTAAGACTCCCTAGCTTGTACTACAGTGAAAATCCTGGGATCCTTGCTGGGTGTTTCAATACTGGAATCATTTTCAGAACGTTTGTTAAATTCCTTCAAACTTTTTGTGTTCCCAAATACAATATTTGTGTTTAACTAGATATAGAACATCTCCAACCACAATTCCACTTCTCCTTTCATGCTGCCCACATAGCAGTGACTCAAGCAATGTCAGATTACTCATCACACAATGCTACCACACTGAAAGGGCTCCTTCTTCTACAAAGACTTTAACTACGTCTTACTCATTGGTGCCTAGAAACTCATTTTACAGCCTGATCTCTACAAAGTATTGAACCAGCTCTGTGAATATTGACAGCCTTTCCAAGGAAGTTATTCGGGCATTTGGTTTATCTGAGCAGTGCATTGTAGAGCGATGTACTGGGGGAGCAATGCACCCAGCCGTATACAATGTATGGAAACTGATTTTAATCATGATGGCAGATGAAGGGAAAAAAAAAAGCGAATGCACCAAAATGTCATGCTGGATGATGGTTGACCAGACTTTACTGGTCCTTAATGTGAGATGGCACCTTTGTGAAGTCTGCTGTGTTATGACTAATGCCGCGTACACACGGTCGGAATTTCCGATGGAAACAAATGGGAGCTTTTCAACGGATTTTCCGACCGTGTGTATGCCCATCGGTCTTTTTCTGTCGGAATTTCCGACGGACTTTGGATTGAGAACCTGTTCTCAATTTTTCCGACGGAAAACCTTTCTATCGGATTTTCCGATCGTGTGTATGCAATTCCGACACGCAAAATTCCGACGCATGCTCGGAAACAATTCGACGCATGCTCTGAAACAATTCGACGCATGCTCAGAAGCATTAAACTTCCCTTTTATAGTGCTGTCGAACGTGTTTTATGCTGCTGTGTTACTGACCGTCGGAATTTGGTGTGACCGTGTGTAGGCAAGACAGTTTGAGCGAAATTCCGTCGGAATTCCGACGGGAAAACCATCAGAGCTTTTTCCGACGAGAATTCCGACCGTGTGTACGCGGCATTATAGTTAATAGAACATGTACCAAAGCCTTAATCCACAAAATTATTGAGACTTCCAATGTCAGACTTTGGTTGTAGGTAGATGAACCTTTCACAGTGCTCAGTAGATAATCCCATCAACCCTCTTCACTTTAGGCACAAAAAAGTTAGTGTTGCACCAAGATGAAAATTCTGGACCCTAACCAAAAATTCGGGATGCACTTGGCCGAAAACTAAAACAGACAGTTTAAAAAATAAAAAAAAAGTAATTAATGTGGCTGGCGTTTTTGCATTGAAGTCAATAGGGGGGGGGGGGGATTGGGTTTGAATTGAAGTCAATAGGACGAGATTTTTCATTTAAGTCAATAGGGAGTGGTCTATCGAAAAGTGCATCCCGTCAGATAGTGCCTACGATGATCTGCGATGATCTGCGTATGTGCAGTATGCAACGTCACTCCAGCTGATATGTTGATCAGATGCGGTGACATCAACAACTGTGCATGCGTAGATTTCAGAGGCATTATCTGTTGATCTGCAAAGGGAGAATGTAATCGTGCAACACACCGAAATCCGCCTGTCATGTGATCATCAAATCTCCCCATGAGCAGAGAGGCAGGCAGAATCTGACGACTACATTCTCCCTTTGCAGATCATCGGATAATGCCTCTGACGATCTGCACATGCGCAGTGTTGACGTCACGCCAGCTGATCAACATACCAGCTGGAATACCGTTGCGTCCTTTTTTATATCGGCCAAACGCTAATAACCCTATTTTAAGCCGATAATTTTCAGCGGCCGATATTTCAGTGCACCCCTAGAAAATGTTATTAGCCAAAAGAGGCTCTAGGACTAGGTGATCTGTAGAGAGTAGGGTGTAGCAATGGTTTCTACACTCCGGGATGGATTGTAAGAGGAACATGGATCCAAAGAGTCCTGACCCTTCCGATTTAAAATCATTGATCCAGTTACAGCCGATCTTGAAGAAAATTTTATTGAATTATAGACATAGAGTGTGTTCCAGGATCCCTTGTTTTACTACATTACCATGGGAATATGTTATAGGCTAGAAAGTTTCATTGGGTGATACAGCTGCATGATTAATCGTTAAAAAAAAAAAAAAAAAATCACAATCTCGATTCAACCCCCCTCACGATCTTAATCCAGCATTTCCACGATTCATGTAACAAGTGCAGAGCAGTTCCCTGCTGACAGCTGTCAAAAAAATAAAATAAAGCAGCCAGCAATGTTTATCAACAACTTTGCTCAGAGCTGAAAGAGAGCTAAAAAGAAACATTGCATCTTTCTGTTCATTTACAGGTCAAAGTAATTAACTTTGGTCTGCAAATTATGTCAGTTTAACCACCTAAAGACTAATGCCGCATACACACGATTGGAATTTCCGACAACAATGTTCGATGTGAGCTTGTTGTCGGAAATTCCAACCGTGTGTAGGCTCCATCGGACATTTGCTGTTGGAATTTCTGGCAACAAATGTTTGAGAGCTGGTTCTCAAATTTTCCCGACAACAAACTTTGTTGACGGAAATTCCGAGCGTGTGAACACAATTCCGATGCACGAAAGTCCACGCATGCTCGGAATCAAGCAGAAGAGCCGCACTGGCTATTGAACTTCATTTTTTCTCGGCTCGTCGTACGTGTTGTACGTCACCACGTTCTTGACGATTGAAATTTCCAACAACATTTGTGCGACCGTGTGTATGCAAGACAAGTTTGAGCCAACATCCTTCGGAAATAAATCCACGGTTTGGTTGTCGGAAATTCGTCTGTACGCGGCATAAGCCTTTTTCTGACACTTGTTTCTGACACCAGTATTTTATGCAAGTAAATTACTTAGAACTTCCAAACATTATATATATTTTCTTAGCAAAGATCCTAGAGAATAAAATGGCGGTTGTTGCAATATTTTATGTCACACTGTATTTGCACAGCGGTCTTTCAAACCCAATTTTTTGGGAAAAAATAAGCTTCAATTAATTAAAAAAAAAAAAAACGAAACAGTAAAGTTAGCCCAATTTTTTTGTATAATGTTAAAGATGATGTTAGGCCGAGAATCGTGAGAAAATCGTGATCTTTATTCTAAGCAAAAAAAAAATGTTATTCTCATTTTCTCCAGAATCCTGCAGCTCTAGTGGGTGATCAGATGTGAGCAATGAAATACACCACTTTCAAATCAATCGTCCGATAATCTGTCGTGTCTATATTTCGCTCGCACACGTTCCTGGGAACAAGGCTCATCGATAGCGAGGGCTGCAGGACCTACCAGCTGGTTACTGGAAACATCACAGATACAGTAAATGCACATATTCACCAGCCCACCAAGGATCCTCACATGTCCTCCATAGGATCACATCACAAGAGGAAGTGCCATGTGTCAGGCATGTGACGAGGGCTCCAGAACATCGCACTCCCTCTTGTGATCGTTCTGCAATTAAAACCTTTGGATGACATGTGAGGATCCTTGGTGGGCTGGGGAATATGTACATTCATCGTCCGATAATCGATCGTTAGTACACAGCTTTCAAAGGCCAAGCCCAACAATTCATCCAATGGGACAAGCACGAAAATGTTACTCATACAATACCAGATTGTATGATTTTCGTTTAAGCAGTACAGTTTTGCGTCCGAAAATACAATACAAATACAATGCAACACATCACTTCCAAATTTTTATTCTGTCGTATGAGAATTTTCATAACTTTAGTAACCGCTTCATTTTCGATATGGAGACTAGTATGCAAAAAAAATGTAAATAGATTGACGATCATTCATCCAATCAGTGACAACCCGTCCACTAGGGGCACCAGATGCATGGATTACAATGGGGGGGGGGGGGGGGGGGTGGTTTAAGCATGTGATTAGAGCCAGAGGCTCAAAAAAGGGTGGTCTTGGGGTGCAAGAGCACTGCGCTCCGAGCCCATCCGGTTGTGTTACAATAGCAAATGAACATTCGCTATTGTAACACTGAATCTCCTCCTGGCCAATCAGGAAGCAGGACATGACCTGTCACCCAATTGGCCAAAAGGAGATCGGATTGGCTGGTCGGAGACACACGGAGGAGAGGAGGGAGAAGATGCACGTAGGGGAACCGAGCAGCAAACAAGCAGCCCGGAGAGATGCCGGTGCCGCCTGCCACACTGCCCGTGAGATCGGGTAAGTGCAGGTCCCTGACTGACTCACCAACCGGGGGGGGGGGGGATGTCGCCCGTGACCTGGCCGGCCGACTGACTGTGGAGGGTTGGGGGGTGCCGTTTATGACTGGGAGGGGGGGATTGTTTGCCGCCTACCCCCCCAAAAAATTAAAAATAATAAAAGGAGCACCAGCCACCACTGCGTCCAATAATTTCATGTGTATGAGGCATTAGTTGGAGGAAATTTCCACTCACTTCCTGTTATGGTCATGCGGTTTGAAACAGGAAGTAAAATAAAACTTCCCAATGGGGGAACCAAGAGTAATAACCCCTCCCTGCTTTGTACAAAACAGTGCTGACTGCTCTTCCACTTTACACAACGTTCAATGAGATTTAATTAGAGCAGCACAGTGGTGAGCACTTCTGACTTGCAGCACCGGGGTCCTTGGTTCAAATCTCACCCATGACAATGTCTGCATGGAGTCTGCATGTTCTCCCTGTGCTTCCATGGGTCTATTCATCTCTCAAGTTTCTTTCCACCCCTCATGGAAATGACAGTACGTTAATTGGCCCTTGTCTGAGTTGGATCTAGTATGTGTGTATGGGTCTAACACCCAACCGTGGCCTCCTATGGCAGACTCCGGTAGGATTGGGTATAGTGGAGGATGCCGTGTTGGTGCTCAGTTCAGGCACGGAGCCATAGAACGAGTACAAGGTTAGATAAGCTCCAAAGATCGGAATGTGCGGATGGGACACGACTGAGGAACACCGGAGGCAGCTTTACCTGTAGACAACAAATTCCTACAACCTCATACTAGAACCTCTCACCTAGTACTCTGCTGTATATTCTCATTCCATTCATAACAGTAATATATACCATATCATACCTTCCCACCAGGACCAAAACACACTACAATACGGATCCCTGGAATACCAGCGCTACAAACACGTGTCACTGATACTTCCCTGTCATCTCCTCATTTTTTTTTGGGGGGGAATATTATGTGATTTATTTTATTTTTTTTAAAACAATAAATATACTTTACTAACAGAAACTAATACATCATACTAATTATACTATAAAATAAATAAAATGTATAGAATACTAACAATAATAATCTTTTCCAATAGATACTAATACTTCTTACCATTGTCCATATAATGTATAACAAATAACAATGTAATACTAATTATAATATTTTGCTAATACTTCATACAAACACTGCTATAATATATATATAAAAATAAATAACATGATAATACTAAGAATAATATTTTACATACACTTTAAGATCTGTTAGTAAACAAACACTATCTCTTATTAGCTACCTTGTTGGTCTACTAAATATGTAATTGAAAGCATTTCATTGTATCCGTTTAGCAAATGCAACAAAAAAGTAGCTGTTCATCCAGCCAGAAATCTTGTGAGCGGATAACTTCCTCCAATCTCTGCCTCTGGACTGCTATCAGTTAGCATTGTTCTCTGTCATCTTCTATCCTCTGCTATCAGTTAGCATTGTTCTCTGCCATCTCCTATCCTCTGCTATCAGTTAGCACTGTTCTCTGCCATCTTCTATCCTCTGCTATCAGTTAGCATTGTTCTCTGCCATCTCCTATCCTCTGCTATCAGTTAGCACTGTTCTCTGCCATCTTCTATCCTCTGCTATCAGTTAGCACTGTTCTCTGCCATCTTCTATCCTCTGCTATCAGTTAGCACTGTTCTCTGCCATCTCCTATCCTCTGCTATCAGTTATAATTGTTCTCTGCCATCTTCTATAGCACTGTTCTCTGCCACCTTCTATCCTCTGCTACAGTTAGCACTGTTCTCTGCCACCTTCTATCCTCTGCTATCAGTTAGCACTGTTCTCTGCCATCTTCTATCCTCTGCTATCAGTTAGCACTGTTCTCTGCCATCGTCTATCCTCTGCTATCAGTTAGCATTGCTCTCTGCTATCTTCATGGACTACAAAACACCTCCCCCTGTTATACAAGAAGGTATTCTGTAGTTCTGACACTGTGTTATATAATCTTAAAGTGAAACTTTACTTAAAAAGAAAGTTTGAGAAAAAGGCAATTTATTAATGGAAAAGTGACACTCACTAGGGGGGGATTTACTAAAACTGGTGCACACAGAATCTGGTGAAGCTGTGAATATTAACCAATCAGCTTCCAGGTTTTAAGCCCCTTTCAGACGGAGGGAAATCCATTAAGTGGATCTGCTTGCTCAGTGGGGGATCTCTCCACTGATCTCTCCACTGATCCCGCTGAGCAGGCGGATGACAGGTTTGTGTCCTCTCCGCTATGCAGAGCAGACACGGACACAGTCCTCTGTTCTGTTCCATCAGATTGTCCGTAAGACAGATGTTGAACATATCCCCACCCATCTGTTTTTGGCAGACAGGATCGGATCGGATTGGATGCTGGCCGGTGTCCGCTGACATTTTTCCGCTCCATAGAGAACTATTGGTGGTCCGATTGAGTCCACCTGAAAACGGACAGATGGACCCGAACGTTCCGCTGGTGTGAAAGCAGCGTTAATGGTAAAGCTTAATTGAACAAGCTGAGGTTAGAACTTGTATACAGTATGTGAGCTACTAAACACATGGATCCAATATTCATAATACATCAATAGTAACAGAGGTAATAATATTGTAACAACTTTAAGCTGCCTTCCAGGTAGTAGTCATAAGTAATAAGAATAATAATAATAATAATAATAAAACAGAATTGAACAAATGGATACAATACTCCAGATAAGGCAAAAGTAGTAATAATAATAGTGTAATATGAAGATCAGGGTTACAGGTAGTAGTCCTAGTTATGGTGTTAGTATTGGGATGGGTAGTAGTAATAATAGTGTAATAAGTAGATCAGGGTTACAGGTAGTAGTCCTAGACATTGTGTTAGTAGTGGGCTGGGTAGTAGTAGTAGTAATAATAGTGTAATAAGAAGATCAGGGTTACAGGTAGTAGTCCTAGTTGTGGTGTTAGTAGTGGGCTGGGTAGTAGTAATAATAGTGTAATAAGTAGACCAGGGTTACAGGTAGTAGTCCTAGACATTGTGTTAGTAGTGGGCTGGGTAGTATTAGTAGTAGTAGTAATAATAGTGTAATAAGAAGATCAGGGTTACAGGTAGTAGTCCTAGTTGTGGTGTTAGTAGTGGGCTGGGTAGTAGTAATAATAGTGTAATAAGAAGATCAGGGTAGTAGTCCTAGTCGTGGTGTTTGTAGTGGGATGGGTAGTAGTAATAATAATAGTGTAATAAGTAGATCATTATTACAGGTAGTAGTTCTAGTCGTGGTGTTAGTAGTGGGATGGGTAGTAGTAGTAGTAATAATAATAGTGTAATAAGTAGATCAGCATTACAGGTAGTAGTCCTAGTGGTGGTGTTAGTAGTGGGATGGGTAGTAGTAATGGTGGGACCAGCAATAACCATACTGTAAAAGGTGATGCCAGTGTGGTGATAATGGGGGGAGCAGTGAGTGGTGGAGGTGATGGGTGGTTGTCATGGTGACAGTAGTAGTGGGAGCAGTCGTAGTAGTGGGAGTAGTAGTAGTATTGGTAGTAGTAGTGGGAGCAGTCGTAGTAGTGGGAGTAGTATTGGTAGTAGTCGTAGTATTGGGAGTAGTAGTGGTACTGGTAGTAGTAGTGGGAGTAGTAGTGGAAGTAGTAGTACTGGTAGTAGTAGTAGTACTGGTAGTAGTAGTATTGGGAGTAGTAGTCGTACTGGGAGTAGTAGTAGTATTGGGAGTAGTAGTAGCAGTACTGGTAGTAGTAGTGGGAGTAGTAGTACCTGTGCTGTTCCTCCCCCTGCTCCTCCTGGGAGGAAGTCCTGGAGAAGCCCTTGGCCCTGTCCTGCTCCTCCTGGGGGCCCCTGGCTCCTCCATTGGTGTCCTTCCTCAGGGAGAGTCTGGAGGGGCTCCTCTCCTGCTCCTCCTGGGGGCCCCTGTCCTGGGATTGGCCCCTGAAGAAGAGTCTGGACAGGCTCCTGTCGCTCCTCTCTGGCTCCTCGCCGGTGCCCTCCTCCTCCTTGTCCTGGGAAGGGCTCCTGGAGAAGAACCGGGAGAAGCTCTTGGCCATCTCATCCTGCCAGGAGCCCGGTCTCCGGCGGGTGCTCATCTCCTACTTCCCGGTACGAGTCAGTGGGCGCTCCGGGGACATGCGGGAAGTTGGTGAAGTTTGTGGGAGAGGTGTGTGTGTGTCAGTCGGGAGTCTCCATAGAGTGACAGGAGAGAAGAGATCAGTGACCCGGAGCACAGCGCTGCGCCTTCTACTCATCACACGGCTGCCCCCTTCTCTCCCTGCAGCCCGCTCCTTGGCCCCGCCCAGACAAGGAGGAGGAGGTGTGGCCGGGCCGTGCTCTTTGACGGTCTGATCGCAGTACACACGATGAGCCCCGCCTCTAGAGGCGTGGCCGGCCGTGTCCTTCTCCGGACACACTGTGGCCCTGCCTCTGAATGTGGCAGGAGGTGTGGCCCTCTGCGGTCTGATCTCCGGACACACGATGGCCCCGCCCTTGAAGGCGGGCGGAGGTGTGGCCGGCCGTGTCCCTCTGCAGACACACGCTGTCAGTGCTCAGTCCCTGTGTGCGCCTGGTGGTGTATAATTATATCTGTCCTGTATTTATTATCATTGTGCTTTACTGTCACATGTCATTTCCTGATGTCACCATACATGTCCCTGCTATGCATTGTTATGTAACTTCCACATACTGTGAGATAATCTCCTCCTATCCTGTGTGTAGTATGGGGGGGGGGGGGGGGGACACGCACCCACAAGTCTTCCCTGTACCCACCATCTGGGCATCCTAAAGTACAAAACTTTTTCATTTTGGATAAAGTAAGGGGGGGGGGGGGTTATAACCCCTTTTTTTCTTTTTGCCATTGGTGTCCCACTGGGGAGATTTCCCTTCACTTCCTGTCCTGTAGACACAGCAGGAAGTGAGAGAAAGCAATCCCTCCAAAGTGAGGGAATCCCTGGTTGTCACAAGAACTAGTGTCCCCATTGGAAGATTTCTCCTCTATTTTTGTTCTGGGGACATCCCAAGTTTGGGATTTTCTTTTACTTTCAATGATAATGGTACACAGGTCCAGTGGCGGCCCATCCATATGGGGCGCAGGGGCACCGCCCCCCTAATCCATGCGCCCGGCCCTCTATTCTACATGCAGGGCGCCGGACTCATGGATTTCATTTTTTTTTTTGAAGCACACAATTAGAGCATTAGAGGCTTTAATTGGCTTCAAAAAAAGTGTGGGCTCGGGGCGCAGAGCACTGCACCCTGAACCCACCCAGTTGTGTGACATTAGCGAATTAATATTTACTATTGTCTTCCTGATTCTCCTCCCGGCCATTAGGGTCTCAGGACTCCCGGCCAATCAGGTCCCAGGACCCACTCTCTGGCCAAGAGGAGAAGCAAAGGCCCCCGACTCTTCCCTCGGCAAGCTGGAGCGAGGAGCAGCATCAGCCTTCTAAGGTAAGGCCACGAATCACTGCCGTCCGTCTCCCATGGGGGGGGGGGGGAGACTGATCACCGCCGTAAGTCTCCCACGGGGGGGGGGAGGAACTGATCTGAATCCCCATGCACTGGGGCCAAGGGTTATTTAAGCACTCATTGATGTCTAGTGGAATTTGGTAAAGCAGTTTTACCTGATCCTCTGTTCCCGCAGGCTCCTTTCTAGACCGGTTCCTGCAGCCTCTTCTCTCTTGCAATCTAAGGTTCTGTGACATCATCAATACTGATGCAGAGCTCATAGCCCTGCGTTGGATGTGAGGACACTGAGGGACAGTCCCCTGCCGGTGCACAGGGACCACCATCTGCTGGGGCAGCGGAGGATCAGGTTGGCAAAAGTGCTTTTCCTGTCCTCTAGAAATAAACACGCTGTTATCTCTCACTGCCTGGAAGGACTTTTATTTTTCCTGGAGTGGGGCTTTTAATGAACTTACCTGCATTTGGATGTGTTCAGAGAATCCGATCTGCCCCTGGATGGTCAGAATTCAATATCATAGTATGAAGTTCATTTCATAGATGACAACTGTCCTGGATTTGCTGGGACAGTCCTACATCTCTGTTCTAATGTTTTCACAGGTCGTGTCCTGAGATCACAGCATCCCTCTTATTTGAGTTCAGCTCACAGCAGGTACTGGCTAAATTTTCATCCATCTATAGCCGTTCCCCTTCCAGAGAAGTTGATCTAATGATCGGTTTCTCTCGAACTGGCTTGTTGGGCAATTTTCCTTTGATTAGTACTGCAGCCAACCAGATCAGTGTATTCTAACAGTGAAGGAGTCCCTGATGTCAGAATACAATAGCACAGCCAGTGGCGTCACTATGGGGTGGCTTTTGGGGCTATAGCCCCGAATCTAGGGGCCCATAGCCCCGAGTCTTTGCAGGGGTTCCCAAGGGGAGGGGAGGCTCTCTGGGTACCCTGATTTTAAGGGGGAGGCTCTCTGGGACCCTGATGCAAAGGGGAGGCTCTCTGAGGACTCTGATGCAAAGGGGAGGCTCTCTGGGGACCCTGATGAAAGGGGGAGGCTCTCTGGGGACCCCGATGAAAGGGGGAGGCTCTCTGGGGACCCTGATGTAAGGGGGGCTCTCTGGGGACCCTGATGTAAGGGGCAGGCTCTCTGGGGACCCTGATGTAAGGGGAAGGCTCCCTGGGGACCCTGATGTAAGGGGGAGTCTCTCTGGGGACCCTGATGTAAGGGGGAGGCTCCCTGAGGACCCTGATGTAAGGGGAGGCTCTCTGGGGACCCTGATGTAAGGGGGGGGGCTCTCTGGGGACCCTGATGTAAGTTGGGGGCTCTCTGAGGACCCTGATGTAAGGGGGGGGCTCTCTAGGGACCCTGATGTAAGTTGGGGGCTCTCTGGGGAACCAGATGTAAGGGGGGCTCTCTGAGGACCCTGATGTAAGTTGGGGCTCTCTGAGGACCCTGATGTAAGGGGGGGCTCTCTGGGGACCCTGATGTAAGGGGGCTCCCTGATGTAAGGGAGGGGGCTCTCTGGGGACCCTGATGTAAGTGGGGGGCTCTCTGGGGATATACACACACACATATATTACTGTATATACATGTGTATGCCCGCCCGAGCCCATGACTTTCTTTACTACGCTGCTATGGGCTCTAGCCCCAGATCTTTTGTAGACCTAGCAACGCCCCTGAGCACAGCGAGGAGGATTCCTACATCCACCTTGCTTGTGTGGATAGGGGAATTTCGTCAGTTTTTTTTCGATCAGCCTACTGGCTGAACAAAAAAAACTGATCTATGTATAGCCAGCCTTAGGGCTTGTTCACTCTATTTGTGGTGGCTTATGTTTTTCTATGCAGAACATGCGACCCATTCACATTAGGCAAAACAAAACCAAAGAAAATTCCCAGCTCGCCAGCCAATCTGCTACAACCCAATTATCCCATCTAACAGTTTGCGTTAAAAACAGGGGTTTAGTTAGCACACATTTGCAAATGCATGCGTAAGCTGTGGAGCCGCTCCAACCACATTTACACCAGAAACTGCATGTCTGCACATCTTTTCATGCACATTTGCATGCATGTTTTTCTATCCATGTTCGTCCTATGAGGTTACTTGCTTCTTCGTTTTAGTTCATTTGTGCATGTGCACTGTACTGTAATGTTGGATGCGAGCTTGTTGTCGGAAAGTCCGACCGTGTGTATGCTCCATCAAACATTTGCTGTCGAACTTTCCGCCAACAAATGTTTGCTAGCAGGTCCTTAAATTTTCCGCCAACAAAACTTTGTTTTCGGAAAGTCCGATTGTGTGTACACAAGTCCGTCGCACAAAAGTTCACGCATGCTCGGAATCAAGCAGAAGGAGCCGCACTGGCTATTGAACTTCCTTTTTCTCGGCTCTTCGTACGTCTTGTACGTCACTGCGTTCCCACGTTCGGAATTGTTGGCCAACATTTGTGTGACCGTGTGTATGCAAGACAAGTTTGAGCCAACAACCTTCAAACAAAAATCCACGGTTTTGTTGACGGAAAGTCCGATCGTGTGTACAGGGCATAAGGTTCCTTTCACACCTAATGCAGTGGGATGCTGTTGGATGAATTTTGGACTGCACTCCAACTGCATTGACCGTTCAAAATCAAGGTAATCCTATGGGCATAGTTCACATTATTGCAGTCAAAAAAAAGTAGAGCATTCTGCATTTTTCTGTACCGCAAATGCGCAAAACGCATGCAACTGTACTGTAGCACATCACAGTGCACATAGAAGCTATGGGAAAGAAATAAGAAGGACAAATGCAGATAGAAAAATGTGCATCTACTGCATGTAAAACGCACATCAAATACATGTACAGTATCTGTGCATGGAAAAAAACATGCAGCACATGTGCAGTTTCTAGTGTGAATGGACCCTAATGGAATGAACTATGCCCATAGGATAACTTGCATTTGGACTGTCTATGCAGTTGGAATGCAATCAAAAATGCATCCAACTACATCTGGTGTGAAAGTGCCCTTTTGCAAAGACAGCCTAAAATCAAGGTAATCCTTTGGGCATAGTTCACATCATTTCAGTGCAGTTCAGCGCAGTTAAAAAGGTAGAGCGTGCTGCATTTTTCCCACACGCAAATGCAGGGAACGCACTACAAACACAATATAAACATGCTTCAAATGCACCTACACTGCACCTGGCCCCTTTAAGCAAAGAAAGCCAATCCCAAAAATGTATAGAAAAATGCACTGCAAACGCAGCGTGAAAAACACATTCAAGCACACATCAAATGTGCTTCAAATGCATGAAAACATGCAGTCAAAAACACAAAGTTATGTGCAGTTTCTGGTATGAATGGGCCCCAGAGTGGTGATGTACAGACGTGCTGCATTTTTCCACAATGCATTGGATGGCTCCGCAGGTCAGCACAGCTGCAGTGCTGACACTTGGATGAAGTGTAACCTATATGCAGTATGCACTCTCAATAATGTTAAAAAAAAAAAAACATGCACATTGCACCGGCCCCTCACCGTTTGGCAACATGGACACTAGCTGGCATGCTAAAATGGATTGCATACCCAGTAACTCAAAAAAAGGTATTAGCTGTAGAGATCATGGCATATTTAGGAGTGGGACCACCCAGAGAGTGGGTCTGATCTAGGCAGGGCTACCTGTAAAGTGAGTGTGATTTGACCGGTACCACCTGAAAGGTGGGGGTATTAGGTTTTGGCCATGGGTGGGCATGACAGCGTCCTGGGGACTGGAATTAGGCTGTTGGTAAGGGTGTAATTGCTGGTGTCAATGACACCTTATGAAGTGTGATTCTTTTTCTATGTGTAGCATCCTGATGTTTAGGCATGGCTGCTATTAAATTTAGTTGCCAGGCAATAGTTGCCTTGGCCAATTGTTAAGAGATCAATTGATTTTCCCCTAATTCTGGACTTGCTGTTCTTTTCTCTTCTGCCACTAGGTGGCACTGTAGCTGGGGACATTGGATAAGACAAGGGCATAGCAAGGGGAGATTAGGAATAAATGGGGTGTCTGAGCCAATGGGCAGGGATTTTCTTGGGTCCCTTAGCCTGCTGGGAGTGCCTATTTATTTGGGAGGAGCCAGGTGATCAGGGTTCTGTGCCACATGGACAGCTGTCTGGGTGGACATGTGTCATGCTCCCCCGGGCTGCTAGGCCGTAAGCCTGAGGCCTAACCTGGGGACATCTGGCTGCTAGGCTGTCTGAGGGCCTATCCAGAAGTAGGAGAGCAGCGTAGGGTTGGGACTGCGGGCTTGTAGTCCAACCAGAAGTAACGGTTCTGCCAGACGGGGGAACCAGTTGTGGTGGGAGGTAGAGGGGAAGCTGTCGCCACTAAGGGATCATCCACCTTGTTACCGGAGACCATTGTGAGTAAGCTGAGTAAGCTGGGGCTAGTACCAGAGCAGTTTTCTCACCAGGCGGGGACCGTGAAGAAGTTGGAAAATTTCAGCAAGTGCCAAGTCAGGGACCCAGTGGGACAGCAGAGGTGATGCTTACAAAGCATCAGTGAGTGCCAAGCCAGGGACCTAGCATGTCAGCAGGGGTGGCGCTTGAAGAGTATCTGTGAGTGCCAAGCCAGAGACCCAGCAGGGAAGTGGGGGTGACGTTTGAGGAAGATACTGAGTGCTAACAGTGGAAGAGCTCAGGGGATTCAGAGGCTATTGGATCTGAAGTCTAGTGAGAGAGACTGGGAGCTCATTGAGTGAAGACCCACAGTGAGCGATTGTGGGGTAAGCTGAGAACAGTTAGTAACTTTTACAAGGTTGTTTCCATAGGAGACAGCGTTCTAATTATATAGAAGTGGTGTCCCGCTGGAGGCCTTCATCTGTATGGCTGTCTGCCTATAGAAGTCTCGGAGTCTGCCAATTAACATTGCATTTACCTAAGGGTGTCCTGGCCCTAACCCTCTCTCCCCCAGCTCTGTTTAACCACTTCAGCCCCGGACCAATTGGCAGCCAAAGGACCAGGCCCCTTTTTTTGCGATTCGGCACTGCGTCGCTTTAACTGACAATTGCGCGGTCGTGCGACGTGGCTCCAAAACAAAATTGGCGTCCTTTTTTTCCCACAAATAGAGCTTTCTTTTGGTGGTATTTAATCGCCCCTGCGGTTTTTATTTTTTGCGCTATAAACAAAAATAGAGCGTCAATTTTGAAAAAAATGCAATATTTTTTAGCTTTTTGCTATAATAAATATCCCCAAAAAATATATAAAAAAACATTTTTTTTCCTCAGTTTAGGCCGATACATATTCTAATACATATTTTTGGTAAAAAAAAAAAAACGCAATTAGCGATTATTGATTGGTTTGCGCAAAAGTTATAGCGTTTACAAAATAGGGGATAGTTTTATAGCATTTTTATAAATTTTTTTTTTTTTACTAGTATTGGTGGCGATCAGCAATTTTTATTGTGACTGCTACATTATGGCGGACACATCGGACATTTTTGACAAATTTTTGGGACCATTGTCATTTATACAGCAATCAATAAATGCATTGATTCCTGTATAAATAGTGAAAGAGTTAACCACTCGGGGGAGGGGAGGGGTTATGGGCTGTGACGTGTGTGTTTTTTTACATTGGCGGGGCTGACGTCTGACGTCATTGATCGGCTTTCCCGATGACCAGGAACAGCCAATCAATGACAGACAGAGTAGGAAGCGCGGGGAGAGGTTTGTTTACACATATCCCCGTTCTTCAGCTCCGTGACCCGATCGCGGGACACCAGCGGCGATCGGGTCCGCTGGTCCCGCGGCCGGGGTCACGGAGCTCCCGACCGGGTCACGAGCGTGCCGCTGGCGGTGCGCGCGCGACCCACGGGCAGGCAATTAAAAGGCCACCTACAGGTACGTGATTTTGCCTGCCCGTGCCATTTTGCCGCAGTATATCTGCGTTAGACGGTCGGGAAGCGGTTAAGAGACAATAAATCTCTTTGCATTCAAAAAGTGTCTGGCACCCACACTTTTCATTTTGCATTACACCCACCATGCCTTGTAACCCACTGTACACAGAAGGATGTCAGCTGTCCCTGACTCTGAAGGTCATCATTAGGCCTAAAGGGGCCCGGGACTTTGCTACATATGTAACACATCAAAGAAAAAAAAAATTACAAACAGCAATTCAAACCTGAGAGGAGTCCTAAGCCTCCCCCACTCTATAACAAAACGTATAAAGTGTATTTCCAGACAAAACCTTTCAGTTTTTTATCCAGTGGAGGATAAATGCCCATGTCAGGTTTTTACTGCTGACGGGAAGTGAGCGGAAATCTCCAACAGCAAAATAAAAATCACACACGCATAGGTGGAACTGGATGGACCTGTGTCTTTTTTCAATCTTACAAACTATGGAACAATGTAGCAATGCAGACAGAAATAAAAATGTTTTTGTTTAGTAGAGCAGAGCTGTTCTAGAACGTCTGTCAGCTTTTTATGGCTGTCTGGGTCCCTGTTGCAGATTTTTCCTCATTTCCTGTCTAGTGAAATCATTGGAAGTGAGAGGATCTGTCTAACAGGGGTCCTAATCCTCTACCACTCTACCAGTACTAAGTACAACATTCTGCCCGAACTTCCACATCAGAGAATACACACTTGTTGAAGTTTTGTTTGTTAAGATGTAGAAATTATTCTTTATTTCCTTCCTCTTGGCTGGTAGTTTTTAGCCGTCCTACTTCAGCTTGCCAACATGTTGCTAAATGACTAATTCATATTAGAAGAGAAACTTTATGGGAATAAACCTACTGGGATGGATAGGCCTCATGCACACTGCAGCTAAAAGAAGCGGCTCCTACAGGCGTTTGAGCTGTTTTAAGCTTTTACTTTTCCCCAAAGGATTTCATATTTTTTCTGCCTGTAAGCTCATTTGCCTGTAAACTCCTGGAAAAGCCTATAGTGTGCATGGACACATAGGCTAACATGGAGGGGAGTTAACAGGCAAGGAAAAGTAAAAGCTCAAAACAGCTAAAACGCCTGTAGGAACCGCTTCTTTGAGCTGTTAGTTGCAAGTTATTCTTTGCTTCCTTCTTCTTGGCTTGTAGCTTAAATTATCCTATTTCAGGTTGCTGCTAAATGACTAATTTATATTAGTATGAGAATAATGATTTTATAGGACAAAACCAAATGGGATGGATGGATAGACAGACAAACGGATGCTGGATAGATGGATAATGGTTGGATAATGGATGGGCTGATGGATGATAATGGATAGATATATGATTGATGGATGGATGATGATGGATTGACAGATGATGGATGGATATATGATGGATGGATGAATGGATAGATGGAGGAAGGGAGGGAAGGGTGGATTGATGACAGATGGATAATTGATGGATGGTGTATAGATAGATGATTGATTGATGGATGGAGGATAATGGATGGCGGATGGATAGATGATTGATGGATATATGATGGATGGATGGATAAATGTAGGGAAGGGTGGATGATAATGCATGGTAGATAGATAGAGGATTGATGGATAGATGATGGATGGATGCAGTGGCGTTGCTATGTCTACAAAAGATCTGGGGCTAGAGCCCATATATATTACATTATATATTATAATTACATCAGGGTCCTCAGAGAGCCTCCCCCCTCACATCAGGGTCCCCAGAGAGCTTGTAACATCACCTGCCACCAGATGCAGATTGTCACATACAGAGAGGCTGGGGTATACAGAGACTAGGGTATACAGAGAGGCTAGTGTATACAGTCAGGCTAGTGTATACAGACAGGTTAGTGTATACAGACAGGCTAGTGTATACAGAGAGGCTAGGGTATACAGACAGGCTAGTTTATACAGAGAGGTTAGGGTATATAGAAGACCGGCTAGGGTAGTACAGAGTTTCCCCCCTCCTCCATGGTCTGCACTCACCTGCCGCCTCCCCAGCTCAGGAGCTTGTGTGAGAAAGTTCCTCCAGATTCTATGATATGGAGGGAGGGAGGAGACTTGCTTTCACACTCATCTCTGGCTGTCAGTAAACCACTGAGTGCAGACTCAGTGAGAGCGCCGTGGCTGTGCTGGACAGCGATGTGTCAGGCAGCCTGCGACACTCTCACGGTAGGGCAGGCCCTGGACTCAGGGCTATGGGCCCCAGATTCAGGGCTATAGCCCCATTAGCCAACCCCCAGCGATGCCACTAGTTGGATGAATGGATAGCTGGAGGAATTGAGGGAAGGGTGGATAGATAATGGATGGATGGATGATAATGGATGGTGTATAGATAGATGATTGATGGAAGATAACGGATCTTCCTCTTCCAATCATTCTGATCAACAATTAAAGGGCACTACAACAACTCAAAACACAAACTCATTTGCTTATTAAACCATCAGACAAAGGTAGGAACATCGTCCTGATGTCCCACCTACAGTACCAACGTATGTGCTATGACATACTCAAAAATAGGGAATGGTATTGTCCTATTGATTTGCAGTGGTGGAAGTCGTGGTTTCTTTTGAGAGTGAGTTTCGGGACCTGTGTACCCAGGCACACATGAAAGGTTTGATTGACAAAGATACTTTGGAATACCTTGTTAACCCCCTTTCCCCATACCCCCTTGTTCTATGTCTTGCCCAAGGTTCATAAAAACTTAAAGTGTCCACCAGGAAGACCCATCATTTCTGGGTATAGGATCTCTGTCTGAATGTGCAAGTAGATATGTAGATTCATTTCTCCTTCCACATGTAACTAGTTTGCCTTCCTTTATTAAGGACACACCGAACTTGCTTAGACATGTTGAGGGTACTCATGTCCCTTCTGGGCACCCTGCTCATTGCCATGGATATCAAATCTTTGTATTCAAGTATCCCGCACGAGCAGGGCATCCGAATGGCCTTCCTCATGGAAGAAGATAGACATTCTTGGCCTTTCATTCATTTCATCCTAGACCTATTGTCCTTCATTCTAACCAAAAATGATTTTGTTTTCATGCACCATCTGTCAGAGAACTCACACAGCAAGCACCCGTCTCCGTGCAGCAGCTGCCAACCCTCGTTCCGCTAATGCCAATGTGCATGCACGGAACCTTAGCCAGAGACAAATGAGATCCAGAGTGGGAATGCACAATGGCACCTCCATGCGAACGCGCGCGTGTGCGTTAACGCACACCCGCGTACGCTAACGCGCATGTGCACGCTTGTACGCTGCCGTGAATCCTGGCACATGGCACCTTATATAAACAGAGAGTCTTCCTAGCATCAGTGCTGGATCATACGACAAGCCTCTGCTGTGATGTTACTATTCCCTCCTTGGGTCTGACGTTATAAGAGCATCATGATATGATATGACCCACTAGAGGGCCCTCCATGTTCTTTATTGTCCAGGTCGTGGGCATGCCCTTTTCCAAAATGGCTGCCCCTGATGCACTGTCTGAGAGTGCGGTATTTGTATGGTGGCTCAGTGTTATGACTCTCCCGGCGGGTATGGGGCCCTGGAAGGGGAATCAAGCAGTCCTTTTGGTCCTGCTCTTGCCTCGTTGTCTTGATGGCAATGCACTCACTGACGTGCTGTGTATTTTGCCGTTTTTTGGACAACAAACATGCGCCAAATTGGTGCATGCGCACTACGGGTCCAGTGACGTCAGACGCAATGAGCATCGTGGGCATCGCCGGGCAGGAGCCCATTTGTGAGCAATATATAAATAGAGATGGTGATAGTACTATCACCTCTGTGCCTTTTGGGGTTGTGCAGACTGTACAGGCTATCTGGTAGGTTCATTTCTAAATACCCATGACTTACTTTTATCCTTTTAATGTTCCAAATCTCTAGTTTGGTGATTGCCATTCGCTGTTTATATGCACTTTGCTTTATCTCTAGGGTGTTCTGTCCATCTATGGACCTTTTGATGGATACTTATATTTTCAGCCTCGATCCCTATACACCCCACAGGTGTTAACAACTACCAATTGTGAAGGTGAGAGAGCCATTTGCAAAAAATCCTGACAACAGCAATGTATGCGACACATCATCTGTATACATGCAGATATGTGTGCACTGTTGTGGCTGCATGCACTGATACCCCCACATTATTTTTCCTACAGGTGCTGAATTCAGGGTGCTTTGAATATCACCCCCAATATAGCAATATCTACACTTTCAACTTAGATACATATGCTGACACCGCATATCCTTAGGTACAGTATATATAAATATATATGTGTGTGTGTATACACAGCTATGTATCTCCATATAACACCCATTGAGATAATACATCTGCCTTTACTCTATAGATATACACCTCTCTATAGGGACCATTCTACCATCTATAGAACCTGGATAGCCGAGCGCACCCCTTTTGGTATATAACTCTACAGGGGGTCCCCGGGTTACAAACAAGATAGGGACTGTAGGTTTGTTCTTAAGTTGAATCTGTTTTTAAATCGGAACAGGTACATTTTTTAAGTCTAGCTCCACTCAAAAAATCTATTTTTAAGTTTTTTAGATACATAGGGAAGGGTTATCACCCCTGTAACATTTGTTTTGCTGTCTGTGCCCCTGTTCAGAAGATTTCACCTCCCCTTCTGTCCCAATGACAATTGATTTTGAAAATTTTGGGTTGTTAGGGAAACATGGACTGGTGATAAAGCATCAGTGGAGACACCTTATTCCCATATTAACTCTTACAGGAGAGAATTTCCCTTCCTAGGGGTAGATTTCCTCTCACTTCCTGTTGTCTCCCTCCGTTTGTAATTAGGAGTCATTTGTAAGTCAGATGTTTGTAAGTAGGGGACCCCCTGTATTAATGCTTTATACCTATATAAAGAAATCTCATTCTCAATCTCATACTCGCCATTCTGGATAGACTGTTTCTGAGTATGCCTGATTACAATCTTTTTCTTAAGTAGACCACTATCTTTTGTATCCTGTGCCTCTTAACGGGCTCCAGTGCCCTCCGGGGTGGATCATCCTTTCCTGGGCCCCTGGCAATCCGACGCTCTTGGTAAGACAATTGATCATTGGGGGGGCTCACAGCAGATGATTTACTTACATAAAATACTAGTATATGTACATATAAAAAATGTATGTTTGTTTACTGTATCTTGTGATTAATATGTATTTTCTTTATTTTCATAGCTATGTGATAATCATCTTTTAATCACCATCTAATTGTATAATAAATCTCCTGAAGAAGCTAATGTAAATCCGTGAAACATGTAGCGCAACCAATAAACAGATGGTATCTATGTTCCAGTTGTCACAATGTGGTGCGACTATAGAATTTATGTTCTGTTTTGATTATCACTATTGGTTTTATTCTGTTAAAGTCCATCATTGTATGTATGGTCCTTGGGCCCTTTCTATCCAGGATCTTTGCTGTGCGTGTCGGGGCCCTTTGGGGTAAGATTGCGCTATATTAAGATTCCTCTCAACTCAACTCTCAACTCATGTATTTTTGTAACAAAACTTTTCAAGTATTTTACCTCTGACTGTCTAGCATCAGTTGATATACGGTACCATTAAAGTCCAATATAGCCTCTTTCTTCCTATTTATAGATAATGGATGGTGTATAGATAGATGATTGATGGAAGATAATGAATGACAGATAGATAGATAGATAGATAGATAGATAGATAGATAGATAGATAGATAGATAGATAGATAGATAGATAGATAGATAGATAGATGATGGATGGATGATAATGAATGGCAGATGATATGATGGATCAATGGATAAATGATGGATGGATGAAGAGATAGATGGAGGAAAGGGTGCATGGATGATAATGGATGCTGGATGGATGATAATAGATGGCGGATGGATAGATGATCGATGGGTATATGATGGATGAATGAATGTATAGATGGAGGAAAGCTGGCTAGATGGATAGATGGACATACACTTTAATTAAAAGTCCAAGACTATGCTTCCTTTTTCAAACATAATAAACCTGGAGAGCAAAACTGACCTTTGTGAGGGTCTTTTCACGCGGGCGATCCGGGGGATCGATCCGCTGATCTCCAATGAACAGGTAGATGACAGGTCCGTCTGTTCTCACTGTGCTGAGACCTGTCCGAGTCCCGCTCTCCTCTATAGGGAGACCAGATGAAAATGGACCGCATGCTCGTTTTCATCCGATCCGCCAGACAGATGGAAATTAGGGTCACCATCCTTCTGGATTTCACAGACAGGATCGAATTGGATAGCAGTGGGTGTCAGAAGACATTTCAACGCTGACATCCAGCACTCCATAGGAGTGAATAGAGTGTCCGATCAGGTCTGCCTGAAAAACTGACAGGTGGACCTGATCGGAAAGCCTTTGTGAAAGGGGCCCAAGTGTCAGCTACTGTTTAGTCCAGCCACGTGTTAAGTTTACCATGCAGCATATTTCCATACCTTAGTTTGTGGTGTTATTTATCACTATGCTTCCTTTTTCAAACATAATAAAGTATGAATTATGTGTGCAGGATCAGAGTTATGTGTACATATCTGTACGGTAAAACATATGTGCATAGAATGACATGGAAAAGTGTGCTGATGTCTGCAGGTTTATGACGACATGCACTGTTTGCTCACTGTTATCATGCTTTTAGGAAGAAGGGTGGGTCATAGTAAAAATGCTGGGAGCTCATCCTAGAGCCATGACAATGGTCGCTTCACAAAGAGATGTAGAACCAACTTGTTTTTCATAAAACTCTGCTTCCCTTTGTCCTTTGTTATCAAGAGGCAGAAAGAGATGACACACTACACTATGGCCACACATATTGCAACTGCCCACCCATAAAAAATAAAAAAGTAACTTGAGATCTCCTGGCTAGAATCAATCAAATAACAATGGCACAATACATACCCGGTCATTAAGGGGTTAAAAGATAAGTAAAGGCAAACATATGTTTTTCAGTTTTGGATAGAGTGGAGAGCGATTAAAACACCTGTCCATTTTTATTGCTGTCTGTGCCCCCATTATGGAGAGTCACCCTTCTATTGGTCCTATTTCCTGTTACCATCAAAAGTAAAAGAAAACCCCAGATTGTCACCAGAACAGTAGTGAAAGGACAATCTTCCAAAGGGGACACTAGTTCAGGTGACAACTCCCTTTGGAGGGATTTCACTCACTTCCTGTTTTAGCTACAGGAAAGGAAGTGAAGGGAAATTTCTCCAGTGGGACACCAAAGGCAAAAAAAAAACCTGACAGGGGTTATAACCTGCCCTCACTTTATCCAAACAGAAGAAAAGTTTTGCCTTTAGTTTAAGACCCCTTTCACACTGGGGCCGCGGCCACGTTAGCGCTAAAGTGCTTGTTTTAACGTCGATTTACTGCTGTTTAGCTGCGCTTTTAGGCTGCCATCGGGGTGCTTTTTCTGTTTGAAAATTTTATTATGGTTTAACACATACATAACCCATCGGGGTGCTTTTAACCCCAAAGAAGGCACCCGTGCTGCAGCGCTTTCAAAAGCACTTTTCAAAGGGCAGGGCGTTTTGGGAGCGCTAAATACAGCGCTCCCAAACTGCCCCAAAGATGCTGCTTGCAGAACTTTTCCTAACGTCCCGCAAGCGCACCTCCCCAGTGTGAAAAGTCACAAATGAATGACCAGTGAAATGAATGGGAGGCGGTTTTCAGGTGCTTTACAGACGCTATTTCTAGCGCTAAAACGCCTGAAAACTGCCTCAGTGTGAAAGGGGTGTTACTTTCAAGTGAAAATTAACCGGATGCAAGTCATTTCAAACTAGGCCTGCATTGCTCAGAAAGAGCCATAAGCTGTAACAACACACCGGAATGGAAACAGAGGGCAAAAGAATATGAGCCAGAGGTCATGGGCATGCGGCCACCCCTCCCTTTGAGTTTTAATAGAAATTTAAATAGAGAAAATACGAAGAAAGGAAATTGGGACTTTTCAAGCACATACAAAGACAGAAAAAATATATATAGAAATATATACATTTTATTCAATTAAAAAATCCATGACCATTTGATCAGTAAAAAATACCACTGAAAGTGTAAATTTTATCTCTACATATTTCGCCTGTTAGGGCTTCCTTTCTTTTGCAATAAACACTGTATGTGTGGACTGATCACTACAATGAAAAAAATATATATCAGAACAACCAATTCAAAGAAAACATGAATGTAAACAGAAAATGAAAAAAAAATTATATACATAGTTAAATAATGGACTGTGTGCTAACAAACAAAATGTATGCTCTGATCAGGTACCAACCTTTAAAATGTCAAAAGTCATTCAAAATGTGGAAAAGCAAAGCAGGACCATTTGAAGGCATCATAGAGAGGGATACCATACTTGGGAAGGTCTAATAATCCATCTAGATTGGAGGTATATATACAAAATTAATAAATATTTTCATAGGAAAAGAATAAAGGGACCAAAAATGCAGGAAATCCCAACTGATAAAAAAGCCTGCCTCAATACATTTTCAAGGTGATTAAAGATATTTCAAATGACCTTGAAATCTGCCCTTTCAGAAACAGTTTCAAAATGTTTCCAGATTTACCTTTAAAAAAAGTAAATGCCAAGTTTTAATATAAGGGATTCCATCACAAAGATGATAAGCATCGAATCTAGGTTAAATACCTAACTTGTTCAGTGAGGCACCAAAAAAACCCTTCCTTCCTGCAGTGGACCAAGCCTAACAATGAATGAAAGTTACTTCCCTTTTATATCCCCCTCCAGATCGTTTGGCGCCAAAAAATTGGCGCCAAAAATCGGTCTGAGGACATACAATTGGCTGGATTCAAAAGAATCCGATCGCACAGGAAATTACACTAGGCTCAAGTCCGGTGCACCGAAAATGACATCACGGCAGCCATAGAGAGCCAGAAAGGAAGTGAGAGATCGCATAGAGTAATCCACTCACTTCCTGTAAGGTACTATGGTGGCCGGAAGAGGGCAAAAAAGGTCAATCTGTGCTAAAAATGGAAAAATAAATGCTGAAAAGCCCGTTCACAGAAAAACAAAAAACAAAACAGGGAATCCAAGAAAACCAGCCGGATCGGTGCTCATAAAATAGAGGAACGCCTTGGGTGTCCATATGATGCACCTAGTCCGCAGCTAATAACCACAAGAAAAATAAAGCCACAATACGTGAAAAAGGATTCAAACCATACATAATGGGAATCCCTTGTTGAATAAGATATTATTAATAATGAGCTGATTAGCATTTATATGGTACCATGGATTAATCAGATATAACAAAGTGGTTATAACAATCACAGTCCGTATCTTACGAAAACCAAAGTTTATTGCAATGTATCAAAATAAAAAAATATTTTACATAGAAATATTACATTTCTAAACCAATGGCAAAATCCTGCAGAAAGGGCTTGAAACTTAAATACTCATTCAAGCCTGGATGTATAGTAGCAGCTAAATTGTGTATCCATTTTGTCTCCTGTTGAAGACGTATCCGATCTATGTCTCCACCTCTTCCGCAATCTGGTACATGTTCAAGTGCAAAAAAATGCTTTTTTGAGGCATCAAAGGCATGATATAGCCCCATGTGCCTGCTGAAATTTAAATAGGTTTTAATACACCTCAGGAGTTAAAACATTTTTTAGGGGAACTGGCCCTTTAAAATTTGAAACAGAAGCTTGAGCTGTTTCAAAGGTGTACCACGTGACATAGCAGAACATTCTGGAAGGATTGGGGTTTATTGTCAGTGAGACAGCATTAGTACAGTGAGCTCCCCACCCCCCCCCCCCACTTTATGTGGTGTTGTCACCCTTACAAATAAAGGGGGGACTTGTGTTTATTTTTAAGTGTTTTAGCTTAAGCCCTTAATGACTGAGCAAAATGTATGGAGAAATAAGTTGTTTTCACAGACATCTCAAGTCTCCTGCATTTGACGACAGGCTCACGGACACCCGGAAGTGCGGCACGATCTCCCGGCTGACAGCCGCAGCAGCCCGAGCCGCCCTCTCCTCCCAGCCAGGGGAGGCAGTGGCATCACTATGGGGATCGATTGTGACAAAGCAGGTGCAGCACGGGACTTCCTATGTGTCCCAGACTGTTACTCCGCCCTCCTCTCGTAACCCTCTAGTTCCCCCAATCACTGAGTGCCCCACCCTCCGCCAGTCCAGCTCAGAGAGAGTTAGGAAGTTGGGACAGCAAATGGGAGGTGAGCAGCAGCTGTGTGGAGGGAGCTGGTGTCGGATTTAAACAGAGGGAGGAGTGAGTGAGAGAGAGCTGGTGAGTGTGAGGATGGTGTTCATTACTGTGTTATACACTGCAATGTCTTCTCTGGCAGCACTGTGTTCCTGCCTGGCTCTCTATGTGCTTCCACTCAGAGCCTGGTGACTGTGCAGGCAGCCCCTGAGTGGTGTACACACATGGTGGGTGCATGGGAGCTATGCTGGTACCTGGGAGGCAGGTGAAATAATTTGGTGGGAAATCCTGACTGGTCAATTATTCTCCCAGGTGACCTTGTCTGGGGGCAGGGGGACATGATCAAAGGGGAGGTACAAATTTCAGGTGATTTCTCCATTTCTCTGTATGCATCGAGATCACACTGAATTTCCCCAATGTCTGTTGGCAGGTTGGCTGTAAAGGAAATTTGTATGTTCTGTATATAACTGTATTCTATTTTGTATGTATTGCACACTGCCCTCACTGTGCACACGGCACTAATAATGTTTTTATTAGATGTTTGCATTCTTTCGAGTCCTTATTAGAATTAGTCTATCTATGTTACGCCCCTTGTTACCATAAATGTACAATTGTAATATTAATGTGATACCTACATAATCATGGGTATAAAAACCTTCAATTGCATCATAATAAAGCAGAATAGTTATTTGGAAAGAGGCGGAGTGTATCTTTTGTGTCTGTTCCCTACTGCAGTATTATTAATTTGGAACCACTAATCAATATGAGGATAGGAGTTGCCTATCTATAAATGCCCATGTCAGATGGCAAACCAGCCAGGAGGGGATTTACAGGTGACCCTGAGAACCCAAAACAAGGAGCTTGAGACGATCCGGGAATTTCTGATAATCAGGCGGCTGAGGTAAGCCTTTTGCTTACATTTGAGTTATCAGACTTCCTTAATCGGTAAGGCATTTTCGGGACAAAGGGTACCTATTTTACTCCCCTTAATTGAACTGTATTGATTGGTGGTTATGTGTTATTTTGTCACTGTCTACTGTCCATCGGAGAGTTATAGATCAGAAAGGGAAGAATAGTGCTGTTGACAGGTTATATGTAGTACACATCTGCTAGATAAAGTAGTTTAGAGGCAAGAGGGTATAGGCACAAGTAGAGAAGATAGAAGACTGGCCAGTCATTATGGGCATTAAATTAAGTAAGGGAATGAAGGGTGAGAGACCCTCAAAAATGCTCAGCTCAAGAGGAGCGCTATAAAATATATGAACCGAAGGTGCAGTTCCGCCTATACTGAGCCCCTAGATAAATGGTTAGAGTGGACAGGGATCCACAGTGGGTAACTGTGTTACCCCCAAAGTCCACAGGGACTAAGAATAATGCAGAGTAAAGAGCTATAGCAACAGCTATCTATGTGAGCAGGGTGGATCAAGGGTGACAATTAACACTAGACAGAAAGGGACATTTTGATGTTAAGTTGTGGGATGAATTTGGGGTCAGGCACTACAACTAGTAAAGTTAAAACAGAGAAATGAGAGTTAAAACAGAAAACTTTATATGTTGTCAGAGAGGGAAGATGAATTCTACAGCAATATGGCTGCCCATCTGATCATAGAATCATAGAAACTAGAGTATGTGAAGTATGGGATTACAATACATGGGATGCAAAGGATATCAAAACAAAATAAGGGAAGCAGAATTTAAGCAGGGAAATATTAAAGAGTTAAAAGAAAGTGAGAGAATGATATGCATGTGTTGTGTACAAATGGGAAAAATGTAAGTGATTTTAGAGAGATATTTGTGTATGTGTGTGAATGCTGGAACCTTTAGTTCTATCTCATGTGTGTGTCATGTATGCAGATGTGACCCCCTCCTTTGCACTCTCATAAAAGAATGTAGCTGGGATGAGAGATCAGTGATAAGCTGGAAGGACACCATGCCAATTTCTGTTTTTAGACAAAACATTTATAACAAAATGTGCCGGATTAATTAATCTAATGATAAACAATGTGATCACAAATGTTTTGAATCTGTTTTTCAAACATGGTAAAATGAAGGTTACATTTAACCGTGTATTACACAAATTGAATATCCTTTGATAGTGGAAACAGTGCATTTAAAAACGGGAAATCAAGTAAAATGTCCTTGTTTAAAGAAATATATCTGTGGATATATATTAGAATTAGGATGTGATATTAAGGTTATCACTTGATTATTAATTTCTGATATGATTAATTTCTGATTTTATTAATGATATAAATATATTGTAACTGGTTTAGTGATTGAATAAAGACAAAAAAAAAAAAAAAAAAAAATGTATTCAAAAAGTTTGTCACTAAATGATATATTGCTCACACAACCGCACCACCTCAGCATTTCTAAGGGTTGGTTGGAAATGAAATCCAAAACCAGCACCGCCATTCAGGATTTCTAAGGCATAAATTTTTGTTATTGGGGAAATTTGTAAAATGGGATTAGTTTGTGAGTAGATTAAGATTCCATGGCCTCCGAAACTGTGATTGGCAGTGAGGAGTGAAATAAAAAAATTACACCCTTTACAATTTTGGGGTCCCGTACGCGGCTAGGCTCCCAAAAAGTCCCACACAATGTGGTATCCCCGTACTCAGGAGAAGCAACAGAATGTATTTTTAGCATGTTAATATCATTTAGTGACAAGTTTTTTTATTGCCACGTACACATGGTCGGACTTTTTTCGACCGTATGTACGTGGCATTAGGAGCAAAATCGCTCCTCCGCCCTCTGCTGCCCCCATGCTTCGGCATATATGCTCTTTTTTTTCTGAAAAAAAAAAAGATTAAGATGAGGTTGGGGGGGTTTGAACTGTACTGGCAATTCTTATGCACAGTTGGTTGGAAATGAAATCCGGGAAGTGGTTAAAGAAATATATCTGTGGATATATATTAGAATTAGGATGTGATATTAAGATTATCACTTGATTATTAATTTTTGGTTTGAAATGAAATCCAGGTTATTGGGGAAATTTGTAAAATGGGATTAGTTGAGATTAAGATTACAATTTAGTAATTTTACATTTATACAATAAACCTCATTGAGAGAAAAAAAAAAGATTAAGATGAGGTTGTTAATTGGAATACAGCTTCCATAATGTTTAACAAAGCCAAGATACATAAAAAGTTTTTCTACAAAAATGAAATCTAAAGGTCTGATAATAACTTGATGTGCGGTCCATGATGTGAGAACAATAATAAATAAAATTTGAATATAACAGACCCATCACATCAAGTCCACACACCCTGTTAGGATAGATGCCACCTGCAGCCAGTTGTTTTATAGTTTTTGATCTGGCTGAGAGCTTTCTGTTCTGTCATATACATCCTGTTGGTCCTTTTGTTTTTATTTATTTTTATTTTTGAAATCCAAAGCAGAATGCGTGGATTGTGAAATGATGTGCTCCGTTTCCTTGTAAGTGCAGTGGTATAAGCAGAAGAATACTTTGGATTTATTGGGCATCTCTGCATGACCGCAGGGTATTGTTATCATTTATTATGTTATGACATCAGGAAAATAATGTCAGATGGAAACTAAGGACTTGTGTTATCTAGCTAAAACTAACAGAGCAAGCAATGAGAAATGTATAATATTGCCAGGAAAAAGTTGTCTTTTTGAAACATGAAACTGGAGTTGCTATACAAACAGCATGATAGAAAACAAGCCATTGTAATATATTTCATGCCAGCTGGACCCAGTAATAAAGAGTTCACCCCAATATATCAAAGCTGTAGCTTTATGCAAAGGTGCTATTAGACAAGTTAGACATTATTTTGGTCAAATATTAAAATTTGAATGGTCCCACATTTTGCGCAGCAAATATGCAGCTAACTAAATGTTTGTCTAATAAAAGGTTCAAATATGAATTTGTTTTGTTTGTTTATGTACAAATCTAACAATGAAACAATGCGTACATTTGAAACCAGCCACCTTATTGTCTCTATTGGAGGAGGCTGGAGACAAAAGAAAACCACATACCGTATGTTAAATTGATGACATAGGAATCAGCTGCTGTGAGTCCAGTGCAGGACATACTCCCTAAAGTCACAGATATTTAATTTTTTGTAGATTTGATCCGGTTTTATACTGAGGATGGCAATACCCATACTGAGTACGTAGTTTATCACCCAGAAGGATACTCTGTATTCAGAGTCATTGGATCCTTTTTCCCCAGATCAAGAAACAGAGCTCCATGTTTTAGCAAAGCCGGTGACCTATAAAGAGTATATATTTATACAGTCAAGATATAGAGAGCTTTTGGTTCCATTTGAAGGGCCAGAAGTTTGTTTTTACTTCGGCAGGTAAACCAATCACGCGTGCTAAGTTAATTTGATTGGCTGTTTTCAGCCTTCCAGGTTCTTGTTGAGGTAGCCATACTAACATTAAAACTCACACATGGAAGCAGACCAGGTGACTAAGGATGCTGCATTACCACCCTGGACACTTGCTGGGTCTGTGCAACTCACAGATTCCACCCTAGTTCTGGCCCAGTATAGCTGGGATTAATAATTCAACTTTACCACTGGGCACTTAAACCCCCTTCCTAACCAGACCAATTTTCAGCTGTTGATGTGACTGTATTTGGATTTTATCGGTTAAATAAAGATGCCTTTTTGAAGTGCGGCCATCCAGGAACTTCTTTTTCTCTTCTATTTCAAGCAGAGCCAGCACCTGTGAAGTCTCATTAGGGTGAACCTATTCACTGTGGACCTGGGGACTAGAGTGGTAATCTCTTTGTGCTTATTCCACTTCTTTCCCTTAAAAAACTCTTTGGTTGCTCTCGCAGTATGCTTCGAGTCATTGTCCATCTGCACTGTGAAGCGCCGTCCAATGAGTTCTGAAGCATTTTGCTGAATATGAGCAGATAATATTGCCCGAAACACTTCAGAATTCATCCTGCTGCTTTGGTCAGCAGTCACATCATCAATAAATACAAGAGAACCAGTTCCATTGGCAGCCATACATGCCCACGCCATGACACCACCACCACCATGCTTCACTGATGAGGTGGTATGCTTTGGATCGTGAGCACTTCCTTTCCTTCTCCATACTCTTCTCTTCCCATCACTCTGGTACAAGTTGATCCTGGTCTCATCTGTCCTTAGGATGTTGTTCCAGAACTGTGAAGGCTTTTTTAGATGTTGTTTGGCAAACTCTAATCTGGCCTTCCTGTTTTTGAGGCTCACCAATGGTTTACATCTTGTGGTGAACCCTCTGTATTCACTCTGGTGAAGTCTTCTCTTGATTGTTGACTCTGACACACATACACCTACCTCCTGGAGAGTGTTCTTGATCTGGTCAACTGTTGTGAAGGGTGTTTTCTCACCAGGGAAAGAATTCTTCGGTCATCCACCACAGTTGTTTTCCGTGGTCTTCCGGGTCTTTTGGTGTTGCTGAGCTCACCGGTGCGTTCTTTCTTTTTAAGGATGTTCCAAACTGTTGATTTAGCCACACCTAATGTTTTTGCTATCTCTCTGATGGGTTTGTTTTGTTTTTTCAGCCTAATGATGGCTTGCTTCACTGATAGTGACAGCTCTTTGGATCTCATATTGAGAGTTGACAGCAACAGATTCCAAATGCAAATAGCACACTTGAAATTAACTCTGGACCTTTTTATTTGCTCCTTGTAAATGGGATAATGAGGGAAATAACACACACCTGGCCATGGAACAGCTGAGCAGCCAATTGTTCCATTACTTTTGGTCCCTTAAAAAGTGGGAGGCACATATACAAACTGTTGTAATTCCTACACCATTCACCTGATTTGGATGCAAATTCCTCTCAAATCAAAGCTGAAAGTCTGCAGTTAAAGCACATTTGTTTAATTTCAAATCCATTGTGTTGGTGTATAGAGCCAAAAAGATTAGAATTGTGCAGATGTCCCAATATTTATGGCCCTGACTGTATATCTGATCATTTCATAAAAGGTAATGTTTCCCTTATCCCTTAGATCTATGCTTATGGAGATATACAACCCCAATTCCAAAAAAGTTGGGACGCTGTGTAAAATCTACATAAAAACAGAATGCCCCATGACGGGGACGTCATGGGGACTTCCCTATGGCTTTCCCCATGATGTCAGAGGGGGCGGGGTCACCAGGTGGCCCCGCCCTACGTTATAAAAGATCTGTCAGACGCAGCGAAGCCTCACACAGCGGGAGCCTTCCATTGCGCGGAGCGGCCCAAGAAGAGACGCAGACGCCATGGAAGAAGATTACGAGAAGACCAGAGCAAGAAGAAGCGGATCGGAAGAAGAAGAAGATGGAAATATTGTAATTGCTGACTTTTAATAAGAGGACACTTATCTGTCCAGGGATCCCGCACCATCCTTACCCATGCCAGTTCTTCAGCAGTATTTGGGTCCCCAGCAGTGGCATTTCTAGTGTAGGAAACCAGCAGTGATTCAGCTGTCCCACTGTGAATGTGTGAGTTGCACAGCGCTTTGTGAATGGTCTCGCAGCCTCTTGGGACCTGTGATGTGTCCAAAGAGGTGGGGGGGCATCGGGACAATTTCTGGTGGAATTGCCTAGGTGATTCTGGAGGAAGTAGAAGCAGGTACCTACCAAAACCAGCTACCTCAAAGAAAAAACCTCAAGAAAAAAAATAAACCTCCAATATTGTTGGGAGGGGGGTGTGATTCTCAAAAGTTGTAACAACTCAGCATGATATTTGTATTTGAAATTCATTAAAAATCGTCTAGCACATATTTTTGACCCTTGGTTACAACTGTATCCTGGCCTGGCTATATCATGGCTATGTACTCTAGTTATGGCTAAACTTCACTACAGCAAGGGTGAGTCTTCTAAGGGAGTGTCTATGAGTGTCAGTGTTACTGATTTACAGTATCGCTAAAGTTATTATAAGTGCTGTAACACGTCTAACTGGTTATATGTAGCCTGAAGGAACCTTTAAAGGAGCCTGTGTAGTGACTCTGCAGAACGTTTATGAATACTGTACTTAAAGCGACACTAAGGCCCCTTTCACATGTGTGGACCGTTCAGATCCGCCTGTCAGTTTTTTCAGGCGGATCTGAACGGGCGCTTTATGCACCTCTATGGAGCGTCGGATGTCAGAGGTGACATGTCAGCTGACATCCGATCTGCTCCGATCCGCGAAATCCAGACGGATGCAAACCTTGTAATGTGCTATGTGATCTTCAAAGCCTCCCATTTCCCCCTTTCACTTCAGTTTGTTTGGAATGAGCAGCAGTTGCAGTCATCTGCACTGTTCTATGTACACTACAAATCCCATAGTCCATAGTCCATCTTGGGGCGAGCAAGAGAGAGTGGCTACATTCCTACATACAGTGGAAAAATTGAGAATAAATGTAGCAACCCTCTAGCAGGAAGTCAAATTGCAACAGCAAAAGAAAAAAAATTGAGATTTGGAGGAGACTGAGAGTAATAGAAGTCAGTTTTGGAGTTAAAGTGGAACTACACTGCATCTGATCACCACAAACCAAAAACGCTATTTAATTCATTTTTAACATTCAAAGAAAACCCCTCGTCCAACTATGTCTCCATGCTTTATGCTGCTGGGAAATCTCTTTGAAAAACACCCCTTAGCATTTTTGTCAGTGGCCATCTTGAGTAAGGGCAGATGATTCATGTAGCATTTACTTCCAGTAATCTATTTGCCCTTAGCTTAAGACTGCATTCAGGAGGCTGTGCTTAGCTGAAAAAACCTCTCCTTCTTTCTGAAGAGTACTGGAATGTATGACATCATTTACCTGTGCCTGCAACCAGGAAGTAACTGAAGATATGTAAAAGAAAAACATTAAAACAAGTAAATGTAATATACCCGTCAATCCATTTACTAATGCTATCAGCATAAGGATTAAAATAGTCAATGTTGACTGAGAGAGTGAAGTTCCACTTTACCTGAATATATATATATATATATATATATATATATATATATATATATATATATATATATATATATATATATATATAGATTTTTGAAATCATAGTTTTGTGTTGCTTTAAATTGCATGTGAAATCAATACTTTCCTTTGTTCTACCTAGATTAGGGAAGGGTTTAAACCCACATCAGGTTACTTGTTGCTTCCTTCTGGCGTTTTGTTGTATAAAACATCATCAGGGATGCCCCTGATAACGTTTAATACAACAAAATGCCGCTTAGGGTGGAGTTTTTGGACACGTGGCATCTCTTACATGAGGACCGCTGCCATCTTGTCAGTTTGAAACCATCAGGAGTTTTCATATGACATGCCTGTTTACATCTGTCACTGTGTGAGTATATATATACTGTATGTGCTTATAATAAATTAAAATGGTTTTGATATACTACACCATAAAATGTTTTTTGTCTTTACACCTTTCAACATTAGGAGTGATGCCTGGATCCATACTGAAGCAGTCCGTGGTGGATTGATGTTTTGGCATTTTTGACCACCTATAATCTAGTAGTCCAGTTTTGAGGGTAAGAGGCTTGGCTCACTGTGGTGTTGGTGGATAATTACTGTTCACCTTTTAATCAGATCAATTCACCTATTGGGTGCCTCTCGGCATTGATGGATGTTTTCTTTGTTACCAAAGACATTTAAGCGCTGCATTTCTCTATTTCATACTTGTACATTGTTGCCCACAGTTTATGCTAGCTGCTGTTTCATTTTTAACCTAAGCGCAATATTATCTATTTTTAAATTCTTGTTTTTACATTCAGATGACAGCTGATGACTCATTGGTTGTTAAGAATGCAGCGGCCGGCTTCCTGGTCCACCAGCTATACACTGTTAAAGAAAAAAAAAAAAACGCAAAATGCAAAACGCTTGTAAAAACGCATTTAAAAACGCAACACTTGTGTTTTTGGTGCAGGTTCATTGAAGTCTATTTTATGCAAAACGCCATCTGCTCTGGAACAAAAGGTAACCATGTTAAATATACTGTAGTGCGTTTCTGCAAAAAAGCATGAAAAAAACGAATTGGTGTGAACTGAGCCTTAAAGTGGATATAAACCCAAATTATTATTTTTTTTTTGATGTCATAATGTAGAGAATAAGATTTCCTTTCATTTGAGCCCAGTCTTGCCACACAGATTTACTCAAGGCCTGAGCAATCCTCTTTTATTGTTCAGTTAGAGAAATCTTGACAAAGTCTTAAAAACTTTGTCAAAAACGCCCCCTTGCTGTGAGTGACAGGTGATTTACATATCTCATGCACTAGCCTGAGACAGGCACATCCTGTGTAAAAAGTTCACAATTCACATCCCCTCCCCTCCCCTCCCCTCCAGCTCTCCCAGGATTGGCTGCCTTTACTAGATGTTTCTCATCATGGGATGCAGTGAACAGTCAGCAGACTATAGACAGACAAGTGATTTAGGGGACATATATGAAGTCAGAGCTGGGCAGAGTAGAACATCCAGTGATCTGATGATAACCTGCCTCAGGCTAGTGCATGAGATATGTAAATCACCTGTCACTCACAGCAAGGGGGCGTTTTTGACAAAGTTTTCAAGACTTTGTCAAGATTTCTCTAACTGAACAATAAAAGAGGATTGCTCAGGTCTCGAGTAAATCTGTGTGGCAAGACTGGGCTCAAATGAAAGGAAATATTATTCTCTATATTATGACATAAAAAAAAAATTGGGTTTACATACACTTTAAAGAGTTGTCACAAGAACAGGTGTTCTCAGTAGAGGACTTTCCTTTGCTTCTTGGTCTGATAACAACTGAAACATTTTGGATTTCACTTCACTTTCCACCTCTTTGAAATGCTTATCAGGATAAATAGAAGAGCAAATAGGGGTGAATCTTCCCACTAAGACACATACAGCAAAGAGGCAAAGAGGCAACCTTTCCCCACACTAGCCAAAATATGAAAAAAGTGCCTTTACATATGTCTGCGATGGTCTTCACTGAAACTCTCTTTCTTTCTCTTCCATTGCTATCTTTCTCTATTTTTGTCTATCTCAGTTTATCTACCTATCCAGGCATTATTTTTTTATTTTTTATTTAACATATATTGACAGCAAACAAGTAAGTATTTAGGGTATTTTAATGCAAATAGATCTATAAAGAGATTTGCATTTGTTGGTTAGAAGCAATTGGTCCATCCTTCCCCAGATGTGTGCATCCTTTGTTTAGTGGAAATCTTTGTGGTGCCCCCTTGGAATAATAACTGTAGCACTGCTTGGATTTACTTGCTCATCTGCATTGCCATAACCCTGTGAACATTCCAACCCACCTGACACTCTGGGTTCAGACATCCTTGCAACACCATTTGAGTAATAAGACAACACTCAATATGTTTATATTCTGTTAACGTTTACTGGAATGTTTCAGATAAGATATAGTTGTACAATAAGGGTAATGGTTCAACTGAGCTATATTCTCGCAATACTTCTAAACAGAGAAACCCAGGCCGGCCCGTTTAACCTTTTATCCTAATGAGAGATGAAGCTAAACAAGGATGGCATAAGGGCCCTTTAGGCAGCAATGACAGAATGTCCCTGTAAACAACCAAGGAAAGACTTGCAAAGGTGGGCAATTGCCCTCTCACCAACAACCAGGCCAATCAAGCACCTTCCAGATAGCGACTCCCGAATAGATGCCCTGGCTGCAGACCCGCCTGTGATGATCACCCGAATGTGGAACATGTAGCGTGAGTTGCTGTATGGTCAAATTGGTGCTGGTCAGATGTCCGATGAACAGCAGGCAGCGCTGGGCCCCTTCTCGGTTGGGCAGGAATGTTGTGCTCTCGCTCTCCCTGCATGGGGAGATCCCTCACACAAGAGGCCTGGGAAGCAAGAGAGCCTGAGGCAGATTTCCCAGCAGTCTCCCTGATAGTAGCAAAGATCCCTGGGATATATGGTCCGGGTGTATAACCATGCAGGGGAATAGCCATCTGGTGGAACTACCAATCCCACAATCCCTTTGGTTAGGCCCACAAATATGATGTCATTTAAGTAATAGCGGGCACTAAAGGGATAACATAATGTACAGATAGGACAGGGATTTGCTAAACTTAGATTCATTTTGCTCAACTTTGACATTGCAAGGCTTTTACAGCACATACACTGTCTAGATAGGTAATATGTTTAGAATGAGTCATATTGGATAAATCCCCATACGTCAAGTTAAAGATCAACTCCACAACAGATATTTCAGTGGATTACCATCAGTTGGTTAATTCCTTCCCACAAGAATATAATAAAGGAGTGGCTGTCTCTGAAGGCCCATTCATGCTTGTGCATTGTGGTAATGCACGTTACCACAACGTATGGCAATTCACCTGTTCTATGTGTGATGCCTTGCAGTGACATTAATCATGAATTGTAACCCCGTGCATTGTACCATTGAACCAAATGCACATTGCAATGCAGCACACCACAATGCATATACCATAAGTTGTGGTGATCTGTTGCTAAATAAAGGGTAATTTATGTTTTTTGCTTTTGGTGCATTGGCAATCCATTAACACAAAGTATGTGAATGTGTGTCTTAATGCATGTGCATTAAAGTGATTGTAATTTGTAGGGGAAATGGCTGGTGTTGGCACTTCAATCATCACGGCGTCATGGTTAATATGGTGTCAGGATGATTGAAGCGCATTATTTCTCTTATTACGGTACATTGTAATATAAAATGAAATAGTTCAACTCACCATAATGCAGATTCAGTGGGAGCCCTGAGCGTGTCACTTGCCACCGTCATCTGCCTTCAGATGGGGCTTGTCACTTGCTACGTCGCCTGTTATCAGATGCAGATTGTCACTGCCAGTGGCCAGTGACAGTGTCCCTGTTGTCCCAGAGTGAGGCCTGCACAGTAATGGCAGTCTTTTAGATGCAGAAATGCAGTGATGCAGGGGGGGGGGGGGGGTGGTGAGAGACAGTGGCGTCTCCAGCTTTCAAAGTGGGAGCAGCCAGTTGGAGGGGAGGAAAGGGTGGATGTAGCCAGGTGGAGGGGAGGACAGGGTGGGAGCAGCCAGGTGGAGGGGAGGACAGGGTGGGAGCAGCCAGGTAGAGGGGAGGACAGGGTAGATGCAGACAGGTGGAGGGGAGGACAGGGTAGATGCAGCCAGGTGGAGGGGAGGACAGGCTCTCACTACAGCTGCTCTGTTCCGAGCATACAGGCTGCACGGGGGCAGGGTCAGAGCGTCAGTGGAGCTCCCGGCCCCACCCCCTCTCAGCTGGCTAGTGCAGGAATACAGCCTCATGTGTCCTCTGTGCACGCTGCAAAGCCGTCACCGGGGCCCCAATTCACATGTAACACAAGCCCCCAACAAAGCGTCAGTGGAGCTCCCAGTCCCCCTCCCTATATACTGGCTGGGGAATACAGAGGGGCTGTTGTAGTGAGAGCAGAGAGTGGAAGCCCCGCCCACAGACCTCTGAATGTATGTAGTGAGTTTGGCTGGCTAGGTATGTCCTTACACCCATAAAAAGCCTGACTGCTTAAACCCTGAGCTGTGTTATTCAACTGTAAAGCTGTGCGTTGATGAAAGTTCTCTCACCATCACCTGTATAATGTCTGCTGTCTCTGATTGTCTCCTGCAATATGTTCGTAGTCTTTAATTGTCTCCTGAAGTATGTCCGCAGTCTCTGGTAATCTCCTGCAGTATGTCCGCAGTCTCTGATTGTTTCCTGCAGTATGTCCGCAGTCTCTGGTAATCTCCTGCAGTATGTCCGCAGTCTCTGGTAATCTCCTGCAGTATGTCTGCAGTCTCTGGTAATCTCCTGCAGTATGTCCGCAGTCTTTGACTGTCTCCTGCAGTATGTCCGCAGTCTCTAGTAATCTCCTGCAGTATGTCCGCAGATTCTGATTGTCTCCTGCAGTATTTCCGCAGTCTCTGGTAATCTCCTGCAGTATGTCTGCAGTCTCTGATAATCTCCTGCAGTATGTCTGCAGTCTCTGATTGTCTCCTGCTGTATGTCTGCAGTCTCTGGTAATCTCCTGCTCTATGTCCGCAGTCTCTGATTGTCTCCTGTAGCATGTCCGCAGTCTCTGCTATCTCCTGCAGTATGTCCGCAGTCTCTGGTAATCTCCTGCAGTATTGTCTCCTGCAGTATGTCCGCAGTCTCTGGTAATCTCCTGCAGTATGTCCGCAGTCTCTGGTAATCTCCTGCAGTATGTCCGCAGTCTCTGATTGTCTCCTGCAGTATGTCCACAGTCTCTGGTAATCTCCTGCAGTATGTGCGCAGTCTCTGGTAATCTCCTGCAGTATGTCCGCAGTCTTTAGTAATCTCCTGCAGTATGTCCGCAATCTCTGATTGTCTCCTGTAGTATGTCTGCAGTCTCTGGTAATCTCCTGCAGTATGTCCGCAGTCTCTTATTGTCTCCTGCAGTATGTCCACAGTCTCTGGTAATCTCCTGCAGTATGTGCGCAGTCTCTGGTAATCTCCTGCAGTATGTCCACAGTCTCTAGTAATCTCCTGCAGTATGTCCACAGTCTCTGATTGTCTCCTGCAGTATGTCCGCAGTCTCTGGTAATCTCCTGCAGTATGTCCGCAGTCTCTGGTAATCTCCTGCAGTATGTCCGCAGTCTCTGATTGTCTCCCGCAGTATGTCCACAGTCTCTCAACCTCTCCTGTAGTATGTCTGCACTCTCTGATACTCTCCTGTAGTATGTGTATTAATGTGCCCATTTACTTGCTTTATTATTTTATATTATTTATTGCTCCACTGCTCAGTGAGAGGTAATGATGTGCATTAACCTCTAGCAACCAATCAGCTAATATTAGTGATCTGCTTTATTCTCTAGCAACCAATCAGTAAGTTGTAATGATGTGCTGTAACCCCTAGCAACCAATCAGCGAGTGCTAATAATGTGCATTAACCTCTAGCAACCAATCGGCAAGCAGAAATTATGTATTGTAACCTCTAGCAACCAGCCAGTGAGCAGTAAGGATAGGCTGTAACCTCTGGCAAACAATTGCAATCGCTGCGTGATCTGCTGCAGTAAACTGATTTTGAGTCTACCTACTATTTTTTTTATGTCTCAGAATGGAGGGGGGGGGGGCCCAAGAAAATGTTTGCCCAGGGCCCAATCAAAATTAAAGATGGTCCTGCCGATCAGTGGCTGGGCAGGAAGTCAGGTGAGGGCAAGATGGTCCTCACTTGGCTCTATGCCCTTGGAGGACCGGAGTGACGTCTGATATCATTTCTGCCTCTCGGTCTTAAAGGGCTGATTTTTTTTCTTCTTTAAGTTAAAATTACATTTATTTTAAAGGTAAATGAGAGAACTGGGGTCTTTTTGACCCCAGATCTCTCAATAAAGAAGACCTGTCATTATTTCTATTAAAGGGATGTTTACATTCATTGTAATAGGAATAAAAGTGATTTTTAAAAAAAACAAAAAAAATTAAAGCTTCATCCCTCCAAGCTCTTATGCAGAAGCAAACGCACACATAAGTCGCACACCCATATGTAAACATATCGCCTATGGAGATTTTTAAGTACAGTAGTTTGTTACCATTCCACGCCTAATTTTAAAGCATGACATGTTAGGTATCCATTTACTCGACGTAACGTCATCTTTCACATTATACAAAAAAATTGGGTTAACTTTACTGTTTTTTTATTTTTTTATTAGGCCAGGTTCACATATGTGTGGCCGCGCTTCCCAGCAGAATTTTTGCCTGAATTCCCACCTGAACTGGACCCAAAGATGCACTGAACCCTTTTGGAATGTGGACCAGGCCACCCCGGACCTGTGAGAACCAGCTCTATTGCGAGTCGGGCACACTTGCATGTCATGCGCATTGGATGAGGGGAAACCCTCATCCAATTCGCACATATGTAAACCCAGCCTTAAAGTGTTTTTAAAAAAAAAATTTGTCTGAAAGATCGCTACGCTGTGTAAAAAAACGCCATTTTTTTTCTCTAGGGTTGCTGCAAAAAAAAAAAAAAATATATATATATATATATATATATATATATATATATATATATATATATATATAAAGGCATACCCCACTTTTAAGTACACAATGGGGTTTATTTACTAAAGCTGGATAGTGCAAAATCAGGCTCACTTTTGCATAGAAACCAATGAGCTTCCAGGTTTTATTACCAAAGCTTAATTGAACAAGCCAAGGTTAGAAGCTCATTGGTTTCTATGCAGAAGTGAGCCTGATTTTGCACTTTCCAGCTTTAGTAAATAAACCCCATTGTGTACTTAAAAGTGGGGTATGCCTATATATATATATATAATGTTTGGGGGTTTTAAGTACCGTAATATTCTAGCAAAAAATACAGATTTTTACTTGTAAACAACAAGTCAGAAAAAGGCCTAAAAAGTGGTTGAATTAAAGTTTTTCAGCCTGAAGTTCAGCATTCAATTTCCCCCAACATCCCTGTCCAAAACATTTTTCACAGAAGGGGGTTGTATTTTGAATAACAGTGCACTGTGTTTATGTAGTCAATTGCAATCAGTGATTATCAGAGCTCTGCTTTGAGACGCCTTTCACACTGGGGCGATTTTCAGGCGCTTTAGCGCTGGAAATAGCCTCTGCTAAGAGCATAAAAAACCACCTTCTATTCATTCAAGTGTGACTTTTCAGGACGTTCTGAAAAGTCCTGCAACCAGCATCTCTGGGGCGGTTGGGGCACCTAAAATGCGCTTCGGAAGTACCGCAACACAAGAGTTTTTAACCCCTTCTTTGGGGTTAAAAGCACCCTGCTAGAGGCTGAAAAGCGCTGCTTAAACAGCGCTAAAGCGCCACTAAAACGAGCTGCGCTTTAACACTGACGCGGTTGTGGCCCCAGTGTGAAAAGGGTCTAAGTGACTTGTGTTGAAAAGTTCACTTTATTAGCATTAGCAGGTTCTGTGCATTTATAGGCATGACAAAAACTGATTTACTGTAAATATAAATATACATACTGTATGTTTACGTGTATATGGGTGCACTATAAACAGTGAAGAGTGTTTACCACACCTATTTGTTTCTTCTTAGCCTTTGGCTTTGTTGACTATCTTTTTACTTATGCTGCAGATTTGCTTCATTCCCTGGAAGCCCAGGGGCTGTGAATACAAAGCAAAAATATCGCAACACCCCAGAGTTACAGATATGTGATAAGTACTCCGCTCATCATAGCGCTCTTTTCTCATCACATATTAACTCTTGCACTGGCAAACCAAATTCAACTAACCTTTCAGAAACTTTTTGTGCTTTCCAAGATAGATCAGAATAATAAAATCCCAAATCAGTGATCTATGCCGGAATCAAAAAATTACATATAACTGTATAAAAAAGTGCCCTGAAATTGGCATTATTCCAGCACTCAACTCTGGTACCCAGCAAAAAGAACTTCAGAAAATTACATGTGGAAGCCATTTTTTTTGTGAGAAAATACTAGAACCCGTTTTGCAGCAATACAAGCCAGACAGTGATTCCTAACTTTCTGCATTAAATAAACATCCTTTTTTTTTTTACGCCCCTGTCCCCATGAGAGATTCCCCCTCACTTCCTGTGTAATAATCAGTAGTGTAGGAAAAGGGGGGAAATCTTTGTGGAGGACATAAACAGTAATGCAATTTTTGTTACCAGTGTGGGGAATGAAAGAAATCTCCCCTGTCACTGTCTGCCTATGAAGGGGACCCTGCATGAACGCTAAACATTACTTTACTATAAAGGTTCATAAGGAATATTTTGTTGGGCAAGTAATATGCAAAATATATCCCTAATGGGAACATGAAAAGGAAAAGAAAACTGCAAAGTTTCTAAACCTTTCCCACTCTATCTAAAGCCCATTTTTTTTCTCTCCTTATTAAAAAAGGCACTCAGTTGCGAGTGGCGTCACTAAGGTGGGGCCTGAGGGGGCCACAACGCCCCCCAATATTATAGTGTGCCCCCGCAAGCATAACTCATTAAAATGACCATCGCCGCAGCTATCTGACTGACTCGCCACTTGTCTTTCAGTCTCTGAGCCGCTGCTTCAAGGAAGTTGGGGCTAGGTGACATCACGTAATGGTCGCCGGCCGCCGCTGTTGTTTATGGGAGTTGTAGTCCGCGGCGACCCTGACACCCCCAGCTAACCCCCACATGATCATCCCATCTATCTCCCCCATTCACCTAATTTACCCTGTCCCAGTGCCCATGGCCTGTGAATCCTGCTCGGAGCTGGACGCAGACCTGTGGGTCCTGCTGGCCAGTCATCTGTGGGTCCTGCTGGCCGTGGCCTACAGGCCAGTGGCCAGCAGGACCCATAGGCCATGGCCAGCTCCCAGCAGGACCCACAGGCCAGCAGGACCCATAGGCTATTGTCCATTCCCAGCAGGACCCACGGGTCAGTGGCTAGCAGGAACCATGGGTCCGCAGGCCAGCTCCCAGCAGGACCCACAAGCTGTGGGTCCTGCTGGGAGCTGGCCGCGGACCTGTGGGTCCTGCTGGCCGCTAGCCTAGGGTGACCAGAAGTTTTCAGTTACCAGGGACAGTCCCTGGACTGAGGACACTGTCCCCAGACCAAGTCTGTCCCTGCAATCCTACCATGGGTCCCACTGGGCCCATTGGGTTACCTCAGAGAGGAAGGGGGGTGAGCACCGCCGGATTACACAGATCTCCCACTTACATGGCACGGCTGTTATGTGTAGTCATAGGAACCTGTCCAGGAGGCAGGACTTGTATCACAGTGGCCACCCGGTAAGTGGGTGATCCCCACTCTGTGTAATCCAGCGGCGATCACCCCCTTCCCTCTCCTCTCTCTAATCACCATGCACTGGTGAGGCTGCATTGATGGGCACTGATCAGGCTGCATTGATCTACACTGGTGAGGCTGCATTGATGGGCACTAATGAGGCTGTGCTGATGGGCACTGGTGAGGCTGCAAAGATGGGCACTGGTGAGGCTACATTGATGGGCACTGATGAGGTTGCGCTGATGGGCATTGGTGAGGCTGCATTGATGGGCACTGATGAGGCTACATTAATGACCTCTGGAGTGCATTCTATTCTATGTATATAAATTGTGTTTTATGGTTTCCCCCCCTACTTTTGTCCCTGTCCCCGCATGTGCCCCCCTAAATATGAAAGCTGGAGACACCACTGTCAGTTGCATACATTTACTTAAGAAATCTTTGGCTGCCACACATTTGCCTGGGCTTCTCATGTCACTCACTATACCTTTTGGCAGATGTAACCTCTTGGTAAGCTTGATCTGGCCCTACACTTGTAAGCACGTGCTTCCAAGAGGGTTCTAAAGTGTTAAAAATGTTCTTCTACAGTGTTCATGCTCTGAGGTTAACTATGGTCAACCACAGTATGTTGCATATTGTTACAATGTATAATTGATCTGGTTGACTAGGTCAACTATGTTGCAAATTGTCACAATGTATAAGTTACATAGTTGGTAAGGTTGAATAAAGAAAACAGTCCATCCAGTTCAACCTGTGTAGGTGTGTGTGTGTAGAAAAATAATTTCCCATATCCCCGTATATTGTTTTCGCTAAGATGTACCTCCTGGAGTCTTTTAAATCTATCAATAGTTTCCACTGACACCACCGATTGTGGAAAATAGATCCACATCCTTACTGCCCTGATAGTGAAAAAAAAACCTACGCAGCTTAAGGTTAAACCACTTCTCTTCCAGTCTAATTGTGTGACACCGTGTCCTCTTACACTTACCGGGACTGAAAAGTTTCATTTTTGGGATTGTATATCGCTATCATATCTCCTCTCAAGCATCTCAAGGAGAATAAATTTAGCGCTTGTAATCGTTCCTCATAATTGAGGTTCTCCAGTCCCCTTATTAATTGTTGCCCTTCTCTGGACTCTCTTCAGCTCCAACACATCCTTTCTGAGGATTATAAGTGTTGCAATGTGTTCTTAGGTTGACCTCCTGAGCTGGAGGTTTCTGGGCAGGAGTGTTTAACACTGCTGAATGGCTTACAACAGGGGACTGAAGAGAGGTTAGAAAAGATACATGGATCTAATAAGCAAAATTCTGTCTAGAAGGAAGCTATATTGTCATTGCTAAAGGCTACTATATTTGTGTCACATGCTAAATCGGCCAACCAGCCAGGAAACAGGTAACATGGCAGGGGCGATGGATATTCTGGTAGTGAAGGGGTGGTATGCTTGGCCTCTTCACTAGCACCCAGATCCCCACATACCGGAACCCTTCCAGGACAGAAAGGACCAGAACAAGCATATGGTGGTGGAGTATCACTGTATCTACTGTACAAGGAGCTGAACATTGCCAGACACATCTATATGCATAGAGTTGAGATGGTAAAACCATACAGTTTTTCATCAGATTGGATGCAGGCACCCACTTTTGGGAGACTGGATCAGTTTACCTGACCCAGCATATTATGTGTAAATGATCTTTGCACTGTTTGTCCTTTCCTTTGCTGTTTACAGTGGTTGTATTGCCCACTTGGTGATTTTTACCTACAGGCAAGCCTATAATAAGGGTTACCTGTAGGTAAAAAGAATATCTCCTAAACCTGCAAGGTTTAGGAGATATTGACTCTGCATGCAGCCACTGACGTCAGTGGCGCATGCGCTCTGCAGGTCTTGCGTATCCTGCTGGAAATTGCTGGAACGAAGGGCTCCCACGCGCATGCACGGGAGTGACGTCATCGGGGCTCCGGCCACATGTCAGCTCCCTCAGTGGTGACTGGGCGAGCTGCGAGAGCTTTGTTCTATGGTAAGTATTTCATAATGTGCTAGCCTTGTTTATCTCCGCCCTGCCCCTATGTTAACCACTTGACCACTTGGCACTTAAACCCCCTTCCTAACCAGACCAATTTTCAGCTTTTGGTGCTCTCACATTGAATGACAATTAGTCAGTCATGCAACACTGTACCCATATGAAATATTTGTCCTTCTTTTCACACAAATAGAGCTTTCTTTTGGTGGTATTTATTCACCGCTGGGTTTTTAATTTTTTGCGCTATAAATCAAAAAAGACTGAACATTCGGTTAAAAAAATATATATATTCTTTGTTTCTGTTAAAATTTATTGCAGAGTATTGGCGAGTATTGGTGAATATTGGCAGAGTATTGGCAGAGTATTGGCGAGTATTGGCAGAGTATTGGCAAAGCAATTGTAAAGTATTGCAGAATATTGCAGTGTTGCAGAGTATTGCACAGTGTTGCAGAGTATTGGCAGAGTATTGCACAGTGTTGCAGAGTATGGGTACTGCAGATTGTCACAGAGCAGCGCTGTGAGCACTACACATCCAGCCCACAGCGCTGCTGCAATCTCTCCTCCTCTCCCCTCGCACTGTACCGATCGGTACAGAGAGGGGAGGGAGAAACCGGCGTCATGACATGACGCCGGTTTGTTTACAAGTGATCGCTCCGTCATTTGACGGAGCGATCACGTGGTAAACGGCCGCTACGAGTGGCCGTTTACCGCGATCCGTGATGTGCCGGGTTTTCCGGACCCGTCGGTCACGGATGTTTGCGGGAGCGTGCCCTAGGGGGCGTGTGAGAGCAAGATTCTGGGAGGACTTCCATGGACGCCCTCCCAGAAAAACCCGGCCACGCTGTAGCCGTCTTTCCGCTATGGCCCAGTCGGCAAGTGGTTAAACAGTGTTCTGTGAAAATCTGCATTTACAGTGGATATAAATAGTCTACACATTCCTGTTAAAATATCTGGTTTCTGTGATGTAAACAAATTTGACAAAGATGAATCATTTCAGAACTTTTTCAACCTTTAATGTGACCTATAAACTGTACAACTTAAAGAGGAAGTTAACCCATGTAAAAAAATAAAAAATAAATAAACCTTGCACGGCAAAGGCATAATGAGCTAGTATGCATAGCATACTAGCTCATTATGAATAACTTACCTGAGAACAAAGCCCCCTGAAGCGGTCCTCCTTCTTCATCTCTGCCGCTGCCATGGATCCCGGAGTGACTTCCGGGTCTCGCGCCTCCGGCACTGTCATTGGCCGGAGCCACGATGACGTCACTCCCGCGCATGCGCACGGGAGCCGCCACTAGCGGCATATCGCTGTTAGCAGCGGCGTGCTCAGTGCGCCTGCGCGCCGCTGTCTACAACGCATGCGCCGTAGACAGCGGTGCCTGTCTTTTTGCAAATATCTCCTAAACGTGTAGGTTTAGGAGATATTTCTTGGACCTACAGGTAAGCCTTAATCTAGGCTTACCTGTAGGTCAACGTGGTCTGTAAGGGTTTGCAAACACTTTAATTCAACAACAAACTGAAATCTTTTAGGTGGAAGAAAATAATAAACTAAAATAATATGGTTGCATAAGTGTTCACACCCTTAAAGTGGATGTAAACCCACTCCCATACTTTCTAAACTACTGCAATATTGGTTATCTAGAAGGATATACATACCTCCTGCATGTATACTTATCTGTTAAATGTCTCCCCTCTGTCTGCTATGAGACCCGGAAAACTGCAGATTTTGTGGGTGGGTCTGTTTTCCAAGGCTCAGTGGGTGGAGTTGTGATGTCAGTAGATTTTCTCCTGTGCATTTTCTCCTGTGTATTTCTTACACTGAACTTTTGCTATGATCACTAACATCCAGTCAAAACCCAGAAAAGTCCCCACATGACTTCAGCATGCCCAATCATGCTGAGATGTGGAACAGCCAATCCTTGCAGAGCTGCTGAAGAAAGGAGTGGGGTGGGAATTAAATAATAATTCATGTCTAAGGCTAGTGCTTGAGATATGTAAATCACCTGTCAATCACAGCAAGGGGGAAGAACGGACAAAGTTTTCACAGTTTGTCCGTTTTATTTCACTGAAAAAAGATATGTGGATTGCTCAGAGCTGGATTAACTCTTTGTGGCAAGACTGGGCACAGCTGATCTGAAATCCCATACTCTACGTCACCTTTAGATTTTATTACAGCAGTCTTTTTGGGTATGAGTCTATCAGCAAGGTACATCTTGACTTAGCAATATTTGCCCACTCTTCTTTGCAAAAACACTCCAAATTTGTCAGTTTGCGAGGGCATCTCCTGTGCACAGCCCTCTTTAGATGACCCCACAGATTTTCAATCGGATTCAGGTCTGGACTTTGGCTGGGCCATTCCAAAACTTTAATCTTCTTCTGGTGAAGCCATTCCTTTGTTGATTTGGATGTATGCTTTGGGACGTTGTCATGCTGAAAGATGAAGTTCCTCTTCTTGTTCAACTTTCTAGCAGAAGCCTGAAGGTTTTGTGCCAATATTGACTGGTATTTGGAACGGTTCATAATTCCCTCTGTTCCAGCTGAAGAAAAACAGCCCCAAAGCATGATGCTGCCACCACCATGCTTCACTGTGGGTATGGTATTGTGCAGTGTTTTTGAGCCAAACTTTTGGAATTATGGCCAAAAAGTCCAACCTTGGTTTCATCAGACCATAACACATTATCCCACATGCTTTTGGGAAACTTCAGATGTGTTTTTGCAAAATTTAGCCGGGCTTGGATGTTTTTCTTTGTAAGAAAAGACTTCCGTCTTGCCACTCTACCTCATAGCCCAGACATACGAAGAATACAGGAGATTGTTGTCACATGTAGCACACAGCCAGTACTTGCCAGATATTACTACAGCTCCTTTAATGTTGCTGTAGGCCTCTTGGCAGCCTCCTTGACCAGTTTTATTCTCGTCTTTTCATCAATTTTGGAGGGACGTAGAGTTCTTGGTAATGTCAACCTTGTGCCATATATACTCCACTTGATGATGACTTTCTTCACTGTGTATAAATGGTATATCAAATGCCTTGGACATAATTTTGTACCCTTCTCCTGATTGATACCTTTTAACATTGAGATCCCTCTGATGCTTTGGAAGCTCTCTGCGGACCATGGCTTTTGCTGTAGGATACGACTAAGAAAATGTCAAAAAAGACCTACTAGAACAGCTGAACTTTATTTGGGGTTAATCAGAAGCACTTTAAATGATCGCAGGTGTGTACTGACTCCTATTTAACATGCTTTTGTATGTGATTGCTTAATTCTGAACAAAGCTACATCCCTAGTTATAAGAGGGTTACGTAACCACATTTTTTTATTTTTACCCCCCCCCCCCCCAAAAGATTTCAGTTTGTTTTTCAACTCAGTTGTACAGTTTATAGGTCACATTAAAGGTGGAAAACGTTCTGAAATGATCTAGTAGTGATCTAGTACAGTGATGGCGAACCTTGGCACCCCAGATGTTTTGGAACTACATTTCCCATGATGCTCATGCACTCTGCAGTGTAGTAGAGCATCATGGAAAATGTTCCAAAATATCTGGGGTGCCAAGGTTCGCCATCACTGATCTAATACAGTGGTGTGAAAAAGTTTTTGCCCCCTTCCTCATTTCCTGTTCCTTTGCATGTTTGTCACACTTAAGTGTTTCGGAACATCAAACCAATTTAAACAATAGTCAAGGACAACACAAGTAAACACAAAATGCAATTTGTAAATGAAGGTGTTTATTATTAAAGGTGAAAAAAAATCCAAACCATCAAGGCCCTGTGTGAAAAAGTGATTGCCCCCTAAACCTAATAACTGGTTGGGCCACCCTTAGCAGCAACAACTGCAACCAAGCGTTTGCGATAACGTGCAATGAGGCTTTTACAGCGTCCTGGAGGAATTTTGGCCCACTCATCTTTGCAGAATTGTCCTAATTCAGTTACATTAGAGGGTTTTCGAGCATGAACGGCCTTTTTAAGGTCATACCACAACATCTCAATAGGATTCAGGTCAGGACTTTGGCTAGGCCACTCCAAAGTCTTCATTTTGTTTTTCTTCAGCCATTCGGTGGTGGACTTGCTGGTGTGTTTAGGATCATTGTCCTGCTGCAGAACCCAAGTTCGTTTCAGCTTGAGTACACGAACAGATGGTCGGACATTCTCCTTCAGGATCTCTTGGTAGACAGCAGAATTCATAGTTCCTTTTATCACGGCAAGTCTTCCAGGTCCTGAAGCAGCAAAACAGCCCCAGACCATCACACTACCACCACCATATTTTACTGTTGGTATAATGTTCTTTTTCTGAAATGCAGTGTTCCTTCTACGCCAGATATACTTGGACACACACCTTCCAAAGAGTTCCACTTTTGTCTCATCGGTCCACAGAATGTTGTCCCAAAAGTCTTGGGGATCATCAAGATGTGTTGTGGAGAAATTGAGACGAGCTTTGATGTTCTTTTTGCTCAGCAGTGGTGGCCATTTTTGCCCAGTCTTTTCCTGATGGTGGAGGCATGAACGCTGACCTTAACTGAGGCAAGTGAGGCCTGCAGTTCCTTGGACGTTGTTGTGGGGTCTTTTGTGACCTCTTGGATGAGTCGTCGCTGCGCTCTTGGGGTAATTTTGGGCGGCCGGACACTCCTGGGAAGGTTCACCACTGTTCCATGTCTTCGCCATTTGTGGATAATGGCTCTCACTGTGGTTCGCTGGATTCCCAAAGCTTTGGAAGTGGCTTTATAACCCTTTCCAGACTGATAGATCTCAATTACTTTCTTTCTCAATTGTTCCTGAATTTTTTTGGGTCTCGGCATGATGTGTAGCTTTTAAGGATCTTCTGGTGGACCTTACTGTGTCAAGCAGCTCCTATTTAAGTGATGCCTTGATTGTGAACAGGTGTGGCAATAATCAGGCCTGGGTGTGGCTAGAGAAATTGAACTCAGGTGTGGACAACCACAGTTATAGTATGTTTTAACAAGGGGGGCAATCACTTTTTCACACAGGGCCATAATGGTTTGGATTTTTTTTTTTCACCTTTAATAATAAACACCTTCATTTACAAATTGCATTTTGTGTTTACTTGTGTTGTCCTTGACTATTGTTTAAATTGGTTTGATGTTCCGAAACACTTAAGTGTGACAAACATGCAAAGGAACAGGAAATGAGGAAGGGGGCAAACACTTTTTCACACCACTGTAGATGACTGGAGAGAAGCTAACCCCACCTCTAGAGATTATTCACATTATTCAAGAGCACATGGACACTACTCTGGTATAGACCACGTGTTTCTCCTCTCGGGACTATTGCCAAAATTAAATTCCGCTAAAATACTATCTACTTCCTGGTCAGACCACGATCCGGTTATGATTCAGTTTTCAGATCTGACCAACTGGATAGCAAAGACACACTGGAGTCTAAGGCCACTTTCACACTAAAGCGCTTCTAAACTGCCAGTAAAAACACTGAGCGCTTTTGAAGAGCTTTCCATTCATTTCAATGGGGAGGGGAGTTTTTCACAGCCCTGCCAGCACACTGCCCCAGTGTGAAAGCGTTCATTGATTTTAATGGAAATACGTTTTCGTGAGCTTTTTAGGCGCTGTTTTTTAGCGTTAAAGCGCCTGAAAAGCGCCTCAGTGTGAAAGTGGTCTAAATGAATCCCTCCTCAGTAATGAATTTTACTGTCTTGAGATTTCGATATTAATGTATCAGAGGACACTTCCCCTGCAATTAATTGGGCTGCACACAAGGCTTCAATCAGGTTTTTTTTATTCAATTGTCCTCCAGACTCAAAAAGGCTTGCAGTGAGTTGATATCTGCCAAAACCAAAGCATACGAAGCTCTATCTACACAACATAAACGCTCCCTGTCCCCTAATCTATTCACTAAACTGGAACAATCCCGTTTGGAACTTAACATTTGTCTCACCACGAGGGCCGAGAAACAATTACAATGGACCAATCATAAGTTCTTTACCTGGCGTGATCGCCCAGGTTCCTTGCTAGCACACAAGCTTACCCCTAGACATTCGCACTTGGCGCTCCCTAAAATTAGACTTTCGGGGGGCCATCTCTCTGAAGACCCCCAAAAGATTCTTCGGGAGTTTCACAATTTTTATGATGAATTATATGGGCATCCCTGGGATGCTGCTCCTCCATCAGGACATTTTTGGGGAGTCTCCCCCTCCCATCATTTGCAGAAGCTCATAAAGACCTTATGGGTCAGCCTTTTTTAAGCCTTAAGCTTAAATACCTTAAGCCTTAATACCTTTTTAACACAATATATCCATAAGGATAAGTGTTTCACTGGCTGCGGATCTGATCTTTAAGTCTGACCACAGATTTTCTATTGGATTGAGGTCTGGGCTTTGACTAGGCCATTCCAACACATTTACATGTTTCCCCTTAAACCACTCAAGTGTTGCTTTAGCAGTGTGTTTTGGGTCATTGTCCTGCTGGAAGGCGAACCTCCGTCCTAGCCTCAAATCACACACAGAGTGGTACAGGTTTTGCTCAAGAATATCCCTGTATTTAGCACCATCCATCTTTCCCTCAACTCTGACCAGTTTCCCAGTCCAGACTGGGGTGATGTGATGTGTTGGGTTTGCACCAGACTTAGCATTTTCTTTGATGGGCAAAAAGTTAAATTTTAGTCTCATCAGACCAGAGCACCTTCCTCCATACATTTTGCGAGTCTCCCACATGCATTTTCGCAAACTCAAAATGTGCCATTTTAAATTGTTGCTAAAAGTAATGGCTTTCTTCTGGCCACTCTGCCATAAAGCCCAACTCTATGGAGCATACAGCTTATTGTTGTCCTATGTACAGATATTCCAGTCTCTGCTGTGAAACTCTGCAGCTCCTCCAGGGTTACCTTAGGTCTCTGTGCTGCCTCTCTGATTAATGCCCTCCTTGCCTGGTCCATGAGTTTTGGTGTGCGGCCATCTTTTGGCAGGTTTGCTGTTGTGCCGTGTTCTTTCCATTTGGTTATGATAGATTTGATGGTGCTCCTAGGGATCATCAAAGATTTGGATATTTTTTTATAACCTAACCCTGACTTGTACTTCTCAACAACATTGTCCCTTACTTGTTTGGAGAGTTCCTTGGTCTTCATTGCAGTGTTTGGTTAGTGGTGCCTCTTGCTTAGGTGTTGCAGCCTCTGGGGCCTTTCAAAAAGGTGTGTATGTGTATGTAATGAAAGATCATGTGACACTTAGATTGCACACAGGTGGACATCATTTTACTAATTATGTGAGCTTTTTATGGGCTTCATAACAAAGGCAAAGGCATACATACGCACGTGACAATTATATTTTGTATTTCTAAATTTACTTCACCAACAAATTAAAAAATAAAAATAAAAAAAAACTAAAGGCTGTAATGTAACAAAATAGGTAAAAAGCCAAGGGGGTGAATACTTTGGCAAGGCACTGTATGTGTCTTCTGATTGGTCGTGTGCACCAGCTGGCACACTTTTTCTAGTTTCAATTTTTATCAATATTTCACGAATTGCCGGCATGCTTTTGAGTGGTATGCTTGTCTTTTTCTGTATGCTATATGATTCAGAGCTGAACCACAAAATCGTGAGTTCTGCATCATACAGCTTGTGCATGTTAAGTACATTTAATATGTGTGACTGGGTACATTTTCAATTTTTTTCTATGTAGATAGAAAAATTGCATATTATAGGTAATATATAGTAATTGTCCTGATTTGGCCTATATGAGTTTCTAAGGTTGAAGTCTATACAGCATAGCTAGTAGAGTCACATTCAACTGGACCTGCTATATTGGATCTATATTGACTTTGTACTTTATACTAAACTTTTTGCAATGTACTGTACTGTAGAGGGGTGCCTGTAAAACTGGTTAGAGTTGAAGGAAAAGTGATCAATGAGATATATGTTCCTTCACGGATTCTTAGATTTGCAATCTAAGGTAATGCCAACAAAGATTTTGTGGTAAAGATAGTTCTTTACCCTGTGTTAGTAAAGTCTATACTGGGGCTGGTTTTATTGGGAGTCTGATAGCGCTCTGGGTGGGACAGACTCCCAATTTCGTGGACCGCATTTAGATGATTCATGTCTAGGTCTTTATTAAGTCAGCTGGTACTAGCTCTCAGGTAGAGTGTGTGTGTCTCCATGTGAGGAGGCGACTAGGAGCAAGGCTGTTTGTACCCGAACTTGGATACAATTGTTTGCTTTATAAGGGACACTTACCTTTAATCAAGGTCTTTGTCAGACTACGGACACAGTAAGGCTCAGTAGAGTAGAAGTTTCTTTTTTTATGAGTTATTGCCAGAGGCCTCTACCTTTGGTTTGTCACTATCCTTTGGATTAAACCTGGCACTTTTGTTAAAGAAATTGTGAGTTGGTTCCTTCCTTGAGTCTTATCTCCTACAGTACACATTTCTACCATTGCATCCATAGCCTAAGCCTTTTCGTTGGATGTATCCTTCCGATAGACATAACTGGGCCCATGTATGATCTGTTCTTGCTATGTTTTGTTGGGAAGAATGACCCTGATGGAAGATGGTGGTATGTGAGGTAAAAAAAAATCACATAAAAGGGGGGGTTGCTTCAAGGGCGGGCCCCATAGGACAATCCTTCATTACAGTAGGGGTCCTCAGATGTGAAGGAGGCATCAAATAAGTCCATCTTCTTATAATTGTAACTGCCCACTGTGTTGAAGGTCTGGGTAACGATAACTGGAGCATTCAGAGAGAGCTGTAAAAACATAGGTTATATCTGAGGACTTCAACAAACATTTGCATAAAACGTGTATAGGGGAATGCAATAAAGATCTAGAGACAGTTTTATGGAATAATGGCCTGCGCCAGACCCTATTGCCTGTTTCTTTTTTAAATCAAGAAATAAGTTTATTGAGATTTCATCCTCAGATACAAACTTTCAATACAAATAAAGTACATCGACTCATACCCAGATAGTCAGAGCCAAATCAAAGTAACACTTAATCTTACAGATACTGTGAAGTGTACCCACCAACCATTGTTCTTCCACTTATGCAAACCCTTACATTCCCAATCATAAACAGCATGAAATACAGGAGATACCGTCCAACTTATCACAAGAGCACTCTTTCCATAAGTAAATTAGTTGGAGCTAGACCCGGTGTATTTTTTTATTTATGTATAAGAATAACATACAGAAGGCTTAAACATAAGTTAAACAGTAAGATTTTTTTTTAGAACGACAAGGTAAAGTTACAGTTGAGATACAGTCACTTCTGCATAAACCGTAACAAAGTGGGTCTGGGCCCAAAGTGTGTTTCAGGATATATAATATTCCGTTGTAGAACATTTCCTAGTTTAGATGCTCAAGTTGGTTCTGGATTGCTCCAAGACCTGGTGTATGTAACCAGCTTCCCCATACCTTCTCGAATTTAAAGGGACTACCTCTGTGCTGGTATATACGTTTTTCAAATCTTAACACAGTGCCCACCTGTTCTAGACACATTTTAGCTGTGGGGTGATCCAGAGAGATCCATTGCATAAATATGAGCCTACGGGCCTGAAATAGTGCCCTCGCTGCTGCCTCCTTTAAGTTTTTATTTGGGATGACACTGTTAAGTATGCCCAAAATACATTGTTTAGGTTCCATCGGAATTAAGACCTGCAGGGCAGTATTAATCAATGCCACTACCGACCCCCAATAACGGTGGAGCTTAGGATCTCTCCACATGAGGTGGAAATAAATCACCCACGTCCCTCTCATATCTACCACAAAGAGAAGTTGGACGTAGTCCCATGCGGTGGAGCTTAAGCGGGGTGTGGTGTGTCTGCAATAGGATGTAAAGCTGGGACATTCGCTGTGATACATTCAATGAGCTTATCCGAACATTTTCTAGGGCCTCCTCCCACAGTTCCCCCAGTATCTCTCTGACATCCGCTACCCATCTATCACAGGCCGAGCTAGGATATTTGTCCAGGTACATTTCCATTAGGGAGGCATAGCAACTGGAAATAAAGCCTTTGGTGGAGGAGGCCTGCTGCAAGAGGGCAAACACCAGCGTGGGTGAAAGTGCAAGATTATCCATAGACCTCTGGGCTTTAATAGCATGTTTCAGCTGCATATAATAAAATAGCATATTCTGTGGATTTTTTAAATCTAGACTATAGTTGAGCAAATGAAAGCAATACACCATTGTCAAAAATGTGTTTTAGATGTGTTATACCCACCGAACGCCATCTATTAGCATGTTGTAACTTTAGAAGTTCTGGATATGTGTGGTTGTCCAAAATTGGGCTATAACTGGTGTAACCCTGCACCCCTTGTAATTGTTTAGTTTTCTCCCATACTTTTTTTTTTTTTTTTCTCCCATACTTTTTAAAGTAACCTGTAAGTTGGGAACTGTTTGTTAGATTTGGAAAATAAATGTGCCTCCAATCCCTCCGCCAATGAAGGAGCCCCACTAAACTGAAGCAGTATGGCTAGCGTAGTTACCCGGCATCTGCAACAGCCCCCCTGCCATTTGATGGAGCTGGGCAGCCAAATAGTATACCCATTGGTTCGGAAGTGCCAACTCCCCTACATCTTTGGGTTTTTGTAACTGCTCCAGTTTAATCCTGGCTGCCCACGCTTTCCAAAGCATAAACCAAAAAATAAAGTTGACTACCCAAAATACTTTCAGGGGAACTACTACCGTGGAGTAATGGAGATGGTATAATAATTGTGGCATCCATACCATTTTAATCAAGTTTGCTCTGCCCGCGACAGAGAGCCCCAGTTTGTTCCATATTTTAACCTTATCCGTAAACTTTACCAGTAACGGTTGGATATTGAGACGGAAGTCCAGAGGTTGGGGAGATATTACTACTCCTAGGTATTTAAAGGACAAAACTATGGGGACCGGACAGTAAGTGTCTAATTGTGAGTTTACTCCTTGATCCAGGGGCAAAAGTGTGAATTTGGACCAATTGATTGTGAGGCTGGAAAACATACCGAAATCTGTTATAATGGACATCACTGTTCATAAGGATATATCTGTGTCCCCCAACAAGAGAAGTATATCATCTGCATGAAGCAGAATCTTCTCTTGTATGGTGTCATATCTGAACCCCACTATACTTTCATGGGAATACAATATATAAAACAATCAGCGCAAACCCAAATAAAATAAAATAAATTAAAATAATGCAAGCTGAACACAAAAATGGCCAATCACGAATCCTTTGAAATGCAATGTAAAAAGTGAAAAAGTGCAGCGCATCAAACAACAAATAACTAAAATTAGATGAATGAAAAAACTCAATGTGAATAAAACAATTAACAAAAGTTCATATCTTGTCAGTGCAAGACAATGTGATAGTGGTGAATAACTGATTGAAGAGTAACACTCGGGTGACCATATATCATCATTCAACTATTTCTTAAAGTGATGTCCTCCACCGAAAATGGATGAAATACTCTTACCAAATGTGCAAAGCACATACGCATGAAATCCGATAGGAAGTTAGGTGTGTGGTTCCAAATCCAGCCGACTCCAATCTGGGAAATCGCCAACCAGCAGGACAGATCTAATAGTAGATTTTCACTCCATGCATCAGGCAAATCAGTGGTGGACGGCGTGAATCCAAACGAAAAAATTCTCCAACATGAAATAATAATGGAGGGGGAGACGCTCTAAGTGTAAAATTCCCTGAACCAGGCAGAACTACCAGGCAGCACACCTAGCAAAGATTGCCACCTTTGGACGCAGGGAACAGTCTCACCACCTCCTGCAGCTCCTCCAAGGTGAGGGGCGCGTCAAGTGCATCCCGCTGGGAATCCGAGAGCTGAGGCAAGGATATCCACTGTTAACCGTACCAATTCGGCCATAATACCATCAGGTGTATTAGTCAGCCTACCACTCGTCAATTTCAAAGCCCCAATGTTAGAGACTGTTGGGCAGACAATATAAATTTTTGCCAGCAAGCGGCCAGTCTGCTCACCCTCCTCGTAAAAAGTCACCCTGGAAAAGAAACGCTTCTTTTCTGCCCTCAGAAATAGCTTTACTTAGAGCATCCTGAGCCAATACCCAAGAGGCCTTTAAACTTTCTGTTGAATTGGCAACATACTCCTCCTCCAATTCCCTAACGTGTCTAGTCAACTGTTTCTCATGTGCCCTTGTGTTAGATTTAATACCATTTTATAGTGGACATAAACACCCCCTAAGAAAGCACTTAAATGCATCCCAGCGTAATAATCCATCCTCATATAATGCATTCCCATGGAAAAATTGTTCAATTTGGGACCCAATGTGAGTATCAGAGGGCAATAAATCTAGCCAATATGCGTTTAACCGCCAGTTAGCTCTCTTTAGATTAGTCCGCATTTTTGCTTTGAGCCATAAAACTAAAGCCCCATACACACGCTCGGATTATCCGAGGACCAGGTCCGTCGGATCATGTCCGTCGTACTTTGTCCGATGTTGGTTTTGCGTACACACGGTCGGACAAAGTTGTCGGAAAATCCGATCATTCTGAACGTGGTGACGTTTGTTGCCTACGACGGGACTACGTAGAGGCTAGTAGCCAATAGCTTTGGTCTTGTAATGTGATCTGAGCATGCGTAGCACTTTGTCCGTCGGAATTCGCTACACACGATCGGATTTGGTGTGATCGGACTTTGTTGTCAAAAAATCTATCCAGCAGGAGATAGGACTTTGTCCGTCGGACAATCCGATGGAAACTGTCCGATGGTGCCTACACACGGTCGGAATTTCCGACAACATTGTCTGATAGGACAGAATCCATCGGAAAATCCGACCGTGTGTATGGGGCTTAAGGGAGAGTGATTAGAGACCCCTCTCTGTGCATACTCTATTCTACTCACTAGGGGGAGAGCGGCTGCAGATCCCACACAGAGGTCTATGCGGGACAGAGAGAAGTGGGTTTTTGAGAAGCACAAAAATTGGAGTGTATAAGGGTGTCTCACATGCCACATATCAACCCATTCCATTTCTGCAAGAAATCTGGAAAGAACTGTGCCCCTAGCGGAAGACGTTATGTTGTTCTCGGTGTGTCTATCCAATCGAGGGTCTAATATCCCATTAAAGTCCCCCACGATATAGATAGGGGCATCAGGGTTAGATGATGCAAAGGACACTAATTCCCTCAGCACTACTGAGGAGAACGGAGAAGGTATATATACCATTGTGATAATTATAGATGCAGCGCTAATAATGTGAAACCAACATCAATAATAATTGAAATAAAACAATGATTTAAAAGTAATGGTGAAAAAACTCTCAAACTAAAAAACTAAGGCATATACCACAATAAATTATTAAAACTAAAAAGTGGTAAGTGATATACCGGATAAATCATATATAATAATTAAACCACTTATTAAATTGCAACACTAAACATATGCAAAACATAGAATCTTATTAATTTGCAAATCAGTGATACAAAAAACACAAACTCCCAATACAGTGAAGATCCGTGCAGAAGAAATTAGCAAAAATCCATATAAAGTGTGAAAATGGTACTCCAAAAAAAATAATTGGTGAAGAAAGGTCCTTTATCCAAGATAGTCCACACTAATTCCCTTAGCACTACTGAGGAGAACGGAAAGTAGCAATGCAACCTTCAATGTTCATTTCTGGGCCTTTGCCACAGTGCAGGCTCATGGATATCCAGCCAGGCCACTGCCTCAAGTGCAGTAACAAAGAAGTGTGCCCGGATCTCAGCAGTGACTCGCAAATGGGCCAAGCGAATAAGTGGGTAAACACCTCCTTACCAAAAGTATTTAAAAGCTATTGTTCAACAAACTCAGTAGGGTCCCTGCCCTCTACTTTCTTCGGTAACCCTACTATACGCACACAGATTTTCAATCAGATTCAGATCTGGGCTCTGGCTGGGCCATTCCAAAACTTGAATCTTCTTCAGGTGAAGCCATTCCTTTGTTGATTTGGATGGATGCTTTGGGTTGTTGTCATGCTGAAAAATTAAGTTCCTCTCCATGTTTAGCTTTCTAGCAGAAGTCTGCAGGTTTTGTGCCAATATTGGCTGGTATTTGGAACCGTTCATAATTCCCTCTACCTTGACTAAGGCCCCTGTTCCAGCTAAAGAAAAACAGCCCCAAAGCATGATGCTGCCACCACCATGCTTCACTGTGGGTATAGTGGTCTTTTGGTGATGTGCAGTGTTGTTTTTCCGCCAAACATATCTTTTATAATTATGAATGAAAAGTTCAACCTTGGTTTCATCAGACCATAACACATTTTCCCACATGCTTTTGGGAGACTTTAGATGTGTTTTTGCAAAATTTAGCTGTGTTTTTCTTCGTAAGAAAATGCTTCCATCTTGCCACTCTACCCCATAGCCCAGACATATGAAGAATACAGGAGATTGTTGTCACATGTACCACACAGCCAGTACTTGCCAGATATTCCTGCAGCTCAGTTAATGTTGCTGTAGGCCTCTTGGCAGCTTCGCTGAGCAGTTTTCTTCTCGCCTTTCATCAATTTTGAGGCACATCCAGTTCTTGGTAATGTCACTGTTGTGCCATATTTTCTCCACTTGATGATGACTGTCTTCACTGTGTTCCATGGTATATTTAATGCCTTGGAAATTCTTTTGTACCCTTCTCCTGACTGATACCAGTCAGGATGCTACTAAAAAAATGTCAGGAAAGACCTACTAAAACAGCTGATCAGGTGCGACTGACTCTTATTTAACATGAGTTTGAATGTGATTGCTTAATTCTGAACACTCCCCAGTTATAAGAGGGTGTGCACACTTATGCACACTTATGCAACCACATTGTTTTAGTTTTACTTCCCCTCCCTAAAAGATTTCAGTTTGTTTTCAAATTGAATTGTTCAGTTTATAGGTCACATTAAAGGTGGAAAAAGTTCTGAAACTATTTATCTTTGTTTCATTTTTTTACATCACCAACCTGATAGCCCCGAAAGGATTTACCCCCTTCCAGTTTTTGCGATACGGCACTGCGTTGCTTTAACTGACAATTGTGCAGTCGTGCAAAGCTGTACCCAAACAAAATCCTTTTCCCCCACAAATAGAGCGTTTTTTATTTTTTGCGCTACAAACAAAAAAAGAGCGACAATTTTGAAAAAAAAAAAACACAATATGTTTTACTTTTTTTCTCTAATAATTATCTCAAATTTCAAAAAAAAATCATATATTGATTAGTTTGAGCAACAGTTATAGCGTCTACAAAATAGGGGATAGATTTATGGCATTTTTATTATTTATTTATTTTTTACTAGTAATGGCGGCGATCTGCTACTTTTATCAGGACTGTGCATTGCGGCGGACAGATCGGACACTTTTTTGGGACCATTGACATTTATACAGCGATCAGAGCTATAAATAGCCACTGATTACTGTATAAATGTCACTGGCAGGGAAGGGGTTAACACTAGGGGGCAATCAAGGGGTTAAATGTGTTCCCTCAGTGGGTTCTAACTGTGGGGAGGGATGGAACTGCTTGGGGGAGGAAACCGATTGTTGTTCCTATATACTAGGAAAACAGAATCTGTCTCCTCTCCCCTGCCAGAACATGGATGTGTGTGTTTACACACACACACATCCACATTCTGGCTCTTTAAGGAGTGATTGCGGGTGCCCGGTGGACATTGCGGCCGCCAGGCACGCACATCGCACGCACATCGCACCCCCTATACCCCTTTAAGCGGCCACCGCACAGCTACAGCGATTCACGCAGGGGAGCCATTCTGCCACCGTCAAACTATGGTGCACAGTCGGCAAATGGTTAACAGGGGTGTGTAGACTTTTTATAGTCACTGTATATACCCACTGCCCACTGACAAAGAAATGATTAATCTATTATTTTAATGGTAGGTTTATTTTAACAGCGAGAGACAGAATAACAACCAAAAAATCCAAAAAAACGCATTTCAAAAAAGTTATAAATTGATTTGCATTTTAATGAGTGAAATAAGTATTTTATCCCCTATCTATCAGCAAGATTTCTGGCTCCCAGGTGTCTTCTATACAGGTAAAGAGATTAGGTGCACTCTCTTAACCGCTTGCCGACCAGTGCACGCCGATGTACATCGGCAGAATGGTGCTGGTAGGCAAAAGGGTGTACAGGTACGTCCCCTTTAAGAAGCGGTGGCCCGGGCGCGTGCCCGCCGCAGTCTCCGTGACCGCAGAATCGATGTTCGCCGGGGGCCCGCGATCGATACGAGAGAGGAAGAATGGGGAGATGCTTTTGTAAGCAAAGCATTTCCCTGTTCTGCCTAGTGATAGGACAGAGATCTCTGCTTTCTGTTATAGAGAGCAGTGATTACTGTCCTGTGTGTTAAAGACCAGCCCCCTAACAGTTCGAATCACTCCCTAGGACCCACTTAACCCCTTCACTGCCCCCTAGTGGTTAACCTCTTCGCTGCCAGTGTCATTTACACAGTAATCAATGCATTTTTATAGCATCGATCGCTGTATAAATGACATGGTCCCAAAATAGTGTCAAAAATGTCTGATATGTCCGCCATAATGTCGCAGTCCCGATAAAAATTGCAGATCGTCGCCATTACTAATAAAAAAAATAAAAAAAAAATAAAAATGCCATAAAACTATCCCCTAACCAATCAATATACGCTTATTACGATTTTTTTTAACCAAAAATACGTAGAAGAATACACGTCGGCCTAAAATGAGGAAAAAAAACGTTTTTTTTATATACCTTTTTGGGGGATATTTATTATAGCAAAACGTAAAAAATATTGTGTTTTTTCAAAATTGTCGCTCTTTTTTTGTTTATAGCGCAAAATGCAGAGGCAATCAAATACCACACCAATAGAAAGCTCTATTTGTGGGAAAAATAGGACGTCAATTTTGTTTGGGTACAACGTCGGATGACCGCACAATTGTCAGTTCAAGCGTCGCAGTGCCGAATCGTAAAAAGTGCTTTGGTCAGGAAGGGGGTAAAATCCTCTGGGGCTAAGGTGGTTAAAGGAAGTGCACCTAATCTCAGCTTGTTACCTGTATAAAAGACACCTGTCCACAGAAGCAATCAGATTCTAATATCTCCACCATGACCAAGACCAAGGAGCTGTCCAAGGATGTAAGGAACAAGATTGTAGACCTACACAAGGCTGGAATGGGCTACGAGGATCCATGGATCGATCAACTTGTGCACAATCAGCCTGTGCACAATCAGCTATAGCCGGCAACACCAATCATTGTGTTCTACCTGCAGGGAAGGTTATTTTTTTCCCTCACTTTCAGTTCCAATGACAATGGTCATGCAGACAAATATAGAAGATGAATTGCCCCAGAGGCACAGACAGCTGATACCCTAACCTATTCTATCCTAAACTAAAAAAAAAAAAAATAGCCATAGATACACTTCAACATATGTGAAGTTCCCTAGGGGGTGAATTATTTACTGTATATACTTGAGTATAAGCCGACCCGAATATAAGCCGAGGGACCTAATTTTACCACAACAAACTGGGAAAACGTATTGACTCGAGTATAAGCCTAGGGTGAGAAATGTGCAGCTACTGTAAGTGGAAAAGAGGGTCAACAATGCCCATTTGCAGCCTCACTGTGCCCATGTGCATGCCTCACTGTGCCCATTTGCAGCCATAGGTCCCCTGAACTTCAAACTTGGTAGTTAAGGGTTCCTAGATGCCCCCTAGCTCTGGACTTTCTGGACTCAAAGGGTCCCGAAATGACATTGCTGCAGATGGACACAGTTGACCGACTTTGGGGCCCTGTATCTCAGGGCCACTTGGTGCTAGGAACCCCCAATTTGGATATGTATGTAGTTCTAGGGTTTGCATACCATACCAAATTTGGGGTTCCTAGCACCAAGTGGCCCCGAGATACAGGGCCCCAAAGTCGGGTCGGAAAATGTAATTCGCTGCTGCAGAAAAGTGCTTGACTCGAGTATAAGCCGAGGGGGACACTTTCAGCACAAAAAAATGTGCTGAAAAACTCGGCTTATACTCGAGTATATACGGTATACTGTAGATTTTCACTTAGATTGAGAAGAATAAAAAAAATAGCAGCCAGTGCTGGATCTTCTCTTCAGAAAAGCAAGAATGCTTAAGGTCAGTGTCATGGATCCATATTAAATTTTAATTTGTAAAATAAAAATAGTTAACTTGTAAATAAAGAAAATAATAATAAATAAAGTTAACCAAAACTATTATGGTTTCCCATTACTGATTTAAAAATGTTTTAACTATAAAAAAAAGTGATCTATATTATCTCTGTGTACATACTGTACGTACGGTGCTAGGCTACCATAATGGGTCATTAAGTGTAAAGTGCACTGTCAAAACTAAATATATAATACCTTAATGGGTCATTTATCAAATGTAGATGTTCCTCTCGGTTACATAGCCTATCCCGACCATATAAATGTATGCAGAGTTGATGACTGAGCACAACAAGGGTGTCACCTGAGAAGCTGAAAAAGTTGTGGCTTTCACATTCCTTCCTATTCCCTAATGACTTCAAGCTACTTTGGCTGACACCCAACAGCTCTGCATTTTTTATTAGTTTAAGAAGAATCTTAGGGATTTTGAACAATTTGAACATGGCTTTGGGCCACCTGTTGGGCACCTCTTGTAAAGCTTAAACTCTATCCTTCTCAGGAACAGTATTTCATCGGGCTGGGAGAGCAATATACGAGGGTCTCAAAAGCAAGTGGCAACGCAGGTGGAATTGAAAAATCAGGACCTTCTTCACTGACCTATACATGCATGAAGTATATATAGACTGATGATACTGAGCAGAAGAGTTCCTACACGTCTTTTCCTGGTCCTTACAACAGCCACGTGAACTGCTATTGAAAAAGTAATTCCCCAGCGTACTACTGATTTTTAACACTTGATTAGGCCCCTTTCACACTTGTGCGACTTTAAAGTCGCGCGATTTTACAGCGATTCACGGCCACGATTTTGTCGAGATTTTTGTCGCGATTTCTAGGAATGCCTGTGTAAGTGGCATCAAAATCGGACCAAAGTAGTGCAGGGACTACTTTGAAGTCAGAACAACTTGAAGTCGTACTCATATGAATGGCTGTCATTGGAAATCATGGGGAACGACTTGTCATGCTACTTTGCAGTCCCAAATCGTGGGACAAGTCGTATAAGTGTGAAAGGGGACTTAACAGGATTTGTAAATTAAGGCTGGACAACCAGCTGATCAAAAAAAAAAACAAATGGATTCCCCCATCCACACCACTGAGGTGGATGGTGGAATTCTCCTTGCTGCGCTATTGTATTCTGACAGTGGGGACTCCACTGTCAGAATACACTGATCAGCGCTCTAGGTCAGTATTTATCAACTCCAGTCCTCAAGACACCCCAACAGGTCATGTTTTCAGGATTTTCCCTCAGATGAAATGGCTGTGGTAATTACTAAGGCAGTGAAACTGATCAAATCACTTGTGAAAAATAATGGAGAGCCTGAAAACATGACCTGTTGGGGCGCCTTGAGGACTGGAGTTGAGAAACACTGCTCTTGGTGATTGGTTTTGTGTGCGCTGATCATATAAAAATTCTCCAACAGTCCCGTTTGAGAGAAGCCGATCGTTAGATCTAATTCTCTGGAACAGGAATGACCATAGATAGATAAAAAATGTATAATGTTTTATGGTAGTGTGTGTGCAAAGTATTGTTTGTACTTTTTAAAATTGTGAAGGAGTTACTTTTTGAAATTTCGTTGTAAAATTAAATTTGCAATGACAATAAATCTTATCTTTATCTTAATTGGTCCGGTCCCTGCTGAACCAGCTGAATTTTGATCTACCTATGGCCAGCTTTGGGTTTAACATGCTCTAAAGTGCTACACTGAATGCTATAAGCTTACCCCTACACCTTAAAGCCCAAGGCTGACCTTACACAGTGTTTGCAGGAAAGAAATTTGTTAAATTCCCCCATCAACAAAGACAGTGTTGACAGGGGAATCCAACACCCCCCCCCGCTTAGGTCTAGGGGACAAGAAAAGCACTCTGGCGGTGGAATGTCCGTCGCATCCCCATTACATGCACTGGTCTTGATAATGTCAGAGGACCTGCAACTGCCAGAGAGTAGGGGAGAAGGGGCTTCTCAACTCCAGTCCTCAAGGGGCCCAACAAGCTATGTTTTCAGGATTTCCCTCAGATGAAATGGCTGTGGCAATTACTAAGGCAGTGAAACTGATCAAATCACCTGTGCAATATAATGGAAAGCCTGATCTAGACCAATGTTTCTCAACTCTGGTCCTCAAGTACCCCCAACAGGTCAAGTTTTCAAGCTTTCCATTATTTTGCACAGGTGATTTGATCAGTATCACTGCCTTAGTAATTACCACAGCCGTTTCATCTGAGGGAAATAAATTGATCTAGACCTAAATGAGAATTTGAAGTGGTTGTAAAGGCACAAAGTTTTTTACCTTCATAGTTACATAGTTAGTAAGGTTGTCCATCTAGTTCAACCTGAGTGTGGGTGCGTGTCTACAAATTGTCCCTATCCCTGTACATGTGTCTCATTAAGATGCTCATCTTTTATATTATTATTTTTTATTTAAGGTACCCATATAGAGCTGTCAATTTACACAGCGCTCCACACATACATCGCACACTCACATCGCTCTCTACAATCCAAGGTCCCCAACTCACATTCATATACTAGGGCCAATTTTTGGACAGAAGCCAATTAACCTACCAGCATGTCTTTGTGGGAGGAAACCGGACTACTCGGTTTAATGCTAAGCATGAAGGTAAAAAACCTTCTGTATGCAGCCCCCCCCCGCCCCCATAATACTTACCGGAGCCCCCTCTCGATCCAGCGATGTCCACAAAAGCCTTGCCTCTCCGGGGACTTGCACTGCTGATTGGCTTTTGGCAGCAGTGAGAGCCAATGGCAATCACAATTAATGACAGCCAGTGAGCCAATCAGGAGACAGGGGGGGCAGGGCTGAGCCACGGCTCTATGCGTGAATGGACACACAGAGCCACGGGTTCGGGAGCCCGCCTACTTAGGTTCCCCCAGAGCAAGCTGCTTGCTGTTGGGGCACCCGGCAGGAGGGAGGGGCCAGGAGTGCTGCGTGGGACCCTAAAAGAGGAGAATTAGGGCAGCTCTGTGCAAAACCACTGCACAGACCAGGTTAGTATAACGGGTTTATTATTTTAAATAAAAAAAAAAAACAAGACTTTAATGTCCCTTGTAACTCGCAATGTGGAGGCAGTCCCAATGCAAGGGAGGATATTTATCTTCCACGGAGTTAAGCTTTGAATATCATAGATAATAATAACGAATTAAAAAATAAATAAAATTCCCTTAACTTTTGACATTCTTTCTTCAAATCAGAAAACGAAGACCTGTCATTGTTGTTCTTAGGACGTGCTGCCATCTTGTGCAAACAAACAGTGATTCTGTGCATTCCAACAAACTGGTTGTGCTGGATGAGTCACTAAAGTGTAATATTTGCACTGCTGTCAAAATGTTCACCCAATCAGCTTAGGGAACAAAGTTCACTGAGGCAAATATCTTGATTTTCTTGATAGCATGTGCATACATATACATGTTTGTTTAAATATTGCCTTACAACCTGACATAATGTAGCTTATGATGGTATGCTAAATATAGCAAAGAACAAAATAACTTTAATAGTTTGGATGAAAACATTGTGTATCAAACTATTGACAGTTGTCACTTCCCTAAATACTATTTTCAGGTTATTCTTTTTTCCATCTCAATGGGCACAATTCACTAAGGCCCCTTTCACACTTGTGCTACTCCAAAGTCGCGCGATTTTGCGGCCGCAATTTTGACAAGACAGTCATACGACTGTGGATCCAACTTTGCCCCACGACTTGAAGTACGACTTCAATGAGCAGGGATGCGACTTTGATTACCAAATAATTAGGGGGAACTCCACGCCATTTTTTTTAAAAAACTGCATGGGTTCCCCCTTCATGAGCATACCGGGCCCTTCGGCTGGTATAGATATTAAGGAGAACCCCCACGCCAATAAAAAACGGTGTGGGGTCCCCCCAAAATCTAGTCCAGACCCTTATCCATGCACTAGCCTGGCCGGACAGGAAAGGGGGTGGGGATGAGCGAGCGCCCCCCCCCTGAGCTGTACCAGGCTGCATGCCCTCAACATGGGGGGTGGGTGCTTTGGGGCAGGCAGGCCCTGCAACCCCCCCACCACCCCAAAGCACCTTGCCCCCATGTTGATGAGGACAAGGGCCCCTTCCCGACAACCCTGGCCGTGGGTTGTCGGTGTCTGCGGGCGAGGGGCTTATCGGAATCTGTGAGCACCCTTTAATAAGGGGGTCCCCAGATCCCGGCCCCCCCACCCTATGTGAATGAGTATGGGGTAAATCGTACCCCTACCCATTGACCTGGGGGGGAAAGTGTCAATAAAAAAAACACACCAGGTTTTTAAAGTAATTTACTAGGCAGCTCCGGGGGTCTTCTTCCGCCTTCGGGGGTCTCTTCCGACTTCTCTGCTCTCTTCTCCCGCTATCCGGTGCCTTCTACCGGGCTCCTTCGCTTTTTTTAAATTGGCGTGGAGTTCCCCTTTATGCACAAGTCGCATGCCAAAGTCGGATCAGTTAATATGGAATCTGACTTTGATCCAACTTCAGAAAAAAAGTAGTGCAGGAACTACTTTGAAGTCGGCATGACTTAAAGTCGTGCCAACATGAATGGTAGTCATTCAAAATCATGGAGAATGACTTGTCATGTGATTTTGCAGTCCAAAATCGTGGGATAAGTCGTATTAGTGTGAAAGGGGGCTAAAGGTTATCGCATATGTTATGACGGTCACATGACCACTTAACGCATGCGGTAATGAAAATGTCAATTCACTATTGCTAGTATGCAGTATTTACCGGAAAATCCCAAAATACTGCATAAGAAGGCATTAAAGTCAATTCACAAAAGGAATGCATGCAGTTATTAATCACTTAAGGGCCGAGCCTCTTTTTGAGATGTGTTGTTTACAAGTTAAAAACAGGTTTTTGTGCTAGAAAATTACTTAGAACCCCCAAACATTATACATTTATTTTCTAACACCCTAGATAATAAAATGGGTGTCGTTGCAATACTTTCTGTCACACCGTATTTGCGAAGCGGTCTTACAAGCGCACTTTTTTTGGAAAAAAATAGACTTTTTTAAATAAAAAAATAAGTCAACAGTCAAGTTAGCCCAATTTTTTTTAATATTGTGAACGATAATGTTATGCTGAGTAAATTCATACCCAACATGACAAGCTCAAAATTGCACCCGCTTGTGGAATGGGGACAAACTTTTACCCTTAAAAATCTCCATAGGCGATGTTTAAAAAATTCTACAGGTTGCATGTTTTGAGTTACAGAGGACTAGAATTATTGCTCTCACTCTAATGACCATGACGATACCTCACATGTGTGGTTTGAACACCGTTTCCATATGCGGACAATACTCACGTATGCGTTCGCTTCTGCACGCGAGCTCGTCGGGACGGGGCGCGTTTAAAAAAAATTATTTCTTTTTATTTTACCTTTTATTTTACACTGTTTTAAAAAAAAAAATAAATTGTGTCACTTTTATGCCTATTACAAGGAATGTAAACATCCCTTGTAATAGAAAAAAAAATGACAGGACCTCTTAAATATTAGATCAAAAAGACCTCAGATCTCATATTTACACTAAAATGCAATAAAAAAGAAATAAAAAATGTTGTCATTTAAAAAAAAAAAAATGTCTCTTTAAGAGCTCTGGGCGGAAGTGACATTTTGACATCGCTTCCGCCCTGCAATGTTATGGAGATGGGTGGGGGCCATCTTCCCCTCACTCGTCTCCATATCCAGCAAGGGTGAAGATCCGATCGCCTCTTCTGCTGCCGACTGCTCCGGTAAGCGGCGGAGGGCACCCTCTCCCGCCGCTGATAAAAGTGATCTTGTGGCAAATGCGCCGCAGAGACCACTCTTAGTGGAAAGCGGACCGCCGGCTGAAGATGAGGATACTGGGGTTATGGCAGCTAGCTGCTGCCATAACAACTATATTCCTCTTCAAACTTATGATGTATTACGGCGTGCAGTGGTCCGTAAGTGGTTACGTACTGGTCCAACCTTGCGATAACTATGGCAATGGTCAGCCCCCTAGTGATTGGTTTAAAAAATAGGTGGGAAAGTGAAAGCTGGAGAAGGTGTCAGCTAGATTCTAGTCAGCAGTTGTTTCTGGAGGCTGGCAGATGGCATAGCAAAGATGATGGAGCTCATTGAATCTAGTCTTTTGGAACTTAAAGCAATGCATACGAGGAGGAGAAGATCTCAGGTGGTTCTTTTAACCACCTGAGACCCAGTATACGTCATATGACGTCTTTTTGGTCTCAGGGGTATATCTGAATGATGCCTGTAGCTACAGACATCATTCAGATATTGCCGGTTTCAGCCGGCGATTCCCTGCACCATAAGAACGATCATAGCGGCTGTTCCGCCGCTTGATCGTTCTTACGGGCGGCGGGAGGGGACGCCCCCCCCCCTCCCGCCGCCCTCCGGTGCTTTTACCGACTCACCGCTTCCATCGGTGAGTCGGACTCGGGATCCGCCGGCACCGGATGATGCACATAGAGATTTCTGGCGGACCAGATGGTCGCCGGAGTCTCTATGATCGTTCGGAGGCCGGGCGCGATGTTATGACGTCACGCCCGGCCTCTGCATTCAAAAACCGGCGTCGCCTCCGCTGGGAAGCGGTGATCGTTTTTTTTTTTTTTTTTTGATTTTAGGCTTCCCAGCCTAGAGGTGAGATGTGGGGTCTTATTGACCCCATATCTCACTGTTAATAGGTCCGATCGTGTCATATTCCTATTACAAGGGATGTTTACATTCCTTGTAATAGGAATAAAAGTAATCAAATATTTTTTTTTTTTTTTTTAAAAATAAAATAAAATGAACAATAAAAATAAAAAAAATAAAAATTTAAAGCGCCCTGTCCCCGCGAGCTCGTACGCAGAAGCAAACGCATATGTAAGTCCCGCCCACATATGAAAACGGTGTTCAAACCACACATGTGAGGTATCGCCGCGAACGTTAGAGCGAGAGCAATAATTCTAGCCCTAGACCTCCTCTGTAACTCAAAATATGTAACCAGTAAAAAATGTTAAAGCGTCGACTATGGGGATTTTTAAATACCAAAGTTTGGCGCCATTCCACAAGCGCATGCAATTTTGAAGCGTGACATGTTGGGTATCTATTTACTCGGCGTATCTTCATCTTTCACATTATGCAAAAAAATTGGGCTAACTTTACTGTTTTGTTTTTTTTTAAAGCAGGAAACTGTTTTTTTTCTGAAAAAAACGCGTTAGAAAAATTGCTGCGCAAATACCGTGCGAGATAAAAAGTTGCAACGACCGCCATTGTATTCTTTAGGGTCTTTGCTAAAAAAACATATATAATGTTTGGGGGTTCTATGTAATTTCCTAGCAAAAAAATTTGGAATTTTACATGTAGGAGAGAAATGTCAGAATTGGCCTGGGTCTCAGGTGGTTAAAGGAAGGAGCGTGCACGGCTTGATCAATTCACGGATGTGGATACCCTGCAGAAGTTCAGGTTATCCAAGCAGTTCTGGTTATTCAAGCCACTTATCATGGAGCTTTATACCCAACTCGTAGGGTAACTTGAGTCCTCAACACAGAGAAGCCATGCCATAGCAGCCATAACTAGCTTGCTGGCTGCCTTACACTTTTTTGAAAAGCATCCAATCAGATGCTTGTGATAACTTACCACATGATTTCATGCATTATATAAGGCATACTTCAGAAAGAGAACGCATTCAAGATTTTAAGGAGACTTTCTTTGTGATGTCGTTTTTTTCTCTGAATGTTGTGTGTTATTTTACTGTATACTCAGATGCAGTAAAATATGGCTTAGTGAATTTTGCACAATGTCGCTAATCTCCTCCAGCCTTTCAGCCACTTTCTGTAAATATACACCCACTTCAATGTAGGGTACACAACATTACTCTGGATGACAGTGAACCATGCCTGCCCAATGTGTGCTGGAACATACCTTTATAGCCTTCACAACACAAGATCACAAATGGGAGACAGTTGCATACCACCCAACTTTTTTAGATGGGAACAAGGGACACCTATTAGCCAAATTAGGTAGGCATAGGACACACACCCTGTCACACCCCCTTAAAGGAGAATTATACAAAAAAAAAAAAAAAAGGATTAGTTAAACCCACTAGTGCTTCTATTTTACCATTACTATTCCTTTATATTGGCTTTTGAAATTTACAAATGCAGCCATTTAGAAATTGGATGAAAGGTTTAGCACTGGAAAACAATTTTTGAAACATAAATAGTGCATTATATAGATATATATATAGATCAGACCAAAATGAGGAACAAATGAGGAGGAAAGAGGGACATTGTTCCAAATTATGGACAGTCCCCTGAAATCAGGGACAGTTGGGAGCTATGCAGTTGCCACTCCATAAGGGGAAGTTATGAGCATCATTCAGCCTAGAAGACTGAGGGCATCTAGTGGCAGAATGCAAGTACTTCTGGAGAGTCAGAGCTGCTTTTCTATGTTAAATGTCGGCTGAGACTCTTTCCTTTATTTTTGGGTTTACGCAAGAGGTAAACCAATTTAATAATGACACATGGATACGCAGAAGTAATTGTGAGGATACATTAAATAACTTAAAAACGACCGTCTAGAATAAATGATACATGATAAGTGGGTACAACAAACAGAAGTTAAACAAATTTGAAAAACCTTTGATGGTGATTCATAAGCACAGACAAAACAGTGGTGTGGTTAAGGAGGCTTGACTCAATGTTCCTATATAAGCGTATTTGTGACTAGTTCTCAGTGTTTGTGGTATATATATATATATCTTCTTGTTTTTTTGTTTTTTTTCACCGTCAGTGTGTAGTTCTATTTTGCAGTTTAATATGAAACATAATTCTGATAGTATCTGTCCTTCATTCTCCAGCGGCAGAGATTACTGAGATCTCACTGTAAGTGGGTGAGTTTATGGCAAAGGAGGGATCACATCTGATTATCCCTTGCCTGTTCACCGTGGCATTTCCATCTGCAGATTCCAGAGTGGACTTAAAAGGGGGGCAAAGGGTGTGAACATGGTCGTGGTTACATGACCATCATAAATATGAACAATGGACCACACAGAGACTGCTCTCCTATGCTTCAGATGATCATCACAGCTGCCACATCCTTTATATATAGTGCAGCGCTACCCCCGCCAGAGGTGCTGAATTTGTGTCCCAGGTTCTTTTACTTCTGTGTAGCAGCCAAGCAAACAGCATGATTCACTCCTTTGGCTCAATAAACAGGGGGTTTGCCTTTTTTTTAGTTTTTTGCAAAGTAATTTGGATGGGCTTAAAGTGTTACTAAACCCAGGACCCTGCATTCACTATTAATAGGTATTATAGCTGAGCACCCAAGATCTAGACGACACTAGCTTAGGTGCAAACTGGAGCTAATTTTATTAAAACTCAGACACATACATTATACTCCCCAGGAGGACATTCCCCTCTTGGAGATATTAGCATAACAATGCAAACTGTAAACCATAATGAACAGTCAACATAAATGTAGCGCCCCCCTAACCCCTGGCATCAGGGAGGGCTGACATTTCACCTCAGGGTGCTGGTTCTTAGGCATGGAGGGTATGGACATTTTTAGAAAAGATGGGCGCCAGACACTTTTAGAATGCAAAAGTGAGTTTATTGCTCGCAACAGAAGAAAAATATGGGAGATGGGATTAGGGCCCAGTGCACCCCCAGAACAATATGCAAAAGCTCAGCAGACTCGAAAATCGAACAGCACAGGTAGATAGCAATACAGAACCAGGGCCTTAGGCCTGCACCCAATGTTCTATATCTAAGCAGCCACAGCTGTCTCCTATAGCCACAAAACTCACAACACCGTACAGAATTTCCTTGGATTAGTTCCCCTTGATGTTTCCCCAGCCTCTTCACAGTCCCGACTTATGAAGTGTCTCCTCTGTCTCAGAGCTCCATCCTTCTCAGCATACTTCCAGGCAACAAGAGGTTCTTGTTCTCTGGCAGATCCTCTAACATGCCCCCAGGCAGCGATCAGGCTCTCTCCAGAAGAGCCACCGAACACATGGCAAGGCCTCAGGCTTCATGCCTACCCAGCAGCAACTGTTCCTCACACATCAGATAATACCCAATAATAAGGTAAGTATGGCAATAGCAATGTGACCATACAGTGCCAATATCATACATGTACAATAGGTAATGTGAAATATAATAATAGGTAATTACAATAGGTAATGTGAAAGTATGAGTCCAGGTGCAGACAATGCTGGGTCTGATAGGATGAATAAAAATAAGTGGGATAGCTGTTCCCCGTTCCAGACAGGGAACAAGCTGACTGGTGTCTTTCTTATAATTGCTGTGACACCTCAGTGCTCAAGCCTCACACCTTACTGCTGTAGGTAGCTCTCATGTGTCTCTGAATTGCCTGTGGATCCTTCAATGGTAAACTCAGCCTGTGCAACTCTGTGATAGATAATGCCTCCTCTAAGTTGGTTCTGGGAATCCTGCCCGAATGTCCTCCATGGTAATGGAATATAAGGAAGAGATCTCCAATGGTGTGATATAGTTTTCCAAAATTGTATTAAATAAATTCAACTAGTTTTATTCACTTTTAGCAAAATTAATATAGACATGTACTCTACGAGCATCGAGCTTCGTACTCCTGCATCACTTCTGGTATGCCTGTTGCTCAATCCCGACCACGTGACTTCATCATCGGGGGATACCAGTGCCCTCTACAAACTTTTGTGGCCAAGCCTCAGTGTTCCGGGGCAAAATATGTCAGAGGACACTGGCTGAGACCACACTCATTCATGCACTGGGTCAGTGGGCAGTGTTCCTTCCTTTCTCTGTAGATTCTTCTACAGCCCTGAATTGTACATAGGCACCTGCTCCCTTTACTGCAACCGGCGGAGAGGTCTTTGTTTCAGCTTAGAGCTGCCCTTCAAGTTATACCTGATCACAGGTTATGTACAGTGGGAAAAATAATTATTTGATCACCTGCAGATTTTGTAAGTTTGCCCACTTACAAAGAAATGAAGGGACTATATTTTTTTATAATAGGTGTATTTTAAATGATAGAGACAGAATATTTACCAGAAATCCAGAAAAAAAAAAACATTAAACAAATGCTATAAATTAAGTTGCAGTTCAATTAAAATAAGTATTTGATCCTCAAGCAAAAACAGAACATCAACCAAAAATCCAGAACAAACAGATGATACAAATGTTAATACCGAGTAAAATAGGTATTTGATCCCAAAGCAAAGCATGAGTTACTACTTGGTGGAGAAACCCTTGCTGGCAAGCACAGAGGTAAGACATTTCTTGTAGTTGGTGACCAGGTGTGTACACATCTCAGGATGGATTTTGGCCTACTCTTCTTTACAGCACTTCTCTAAATCCTTTAAGGTTTCTTGGCTGTCTTATGGCAACGCAAAGTTTCAGCTCCCTCCATAATTTTCTATAGGATTAAGATCTGGAGACTGACTAGGCCACTCCATGACCTTAATGTGCTTCTTCTCGAGCCACTCCTTTGTTGCCTTGACAGTATGTTTTGGGTCATTATCATGCTGGAAGACCCATGCACAACCCAATTTCAGTGTTCTGGCTGGGGGAAGAAAGTTCTCATTCTAGACTTTACAATACATGGCCTTGGCTATTCGCCCCTCATTGCGGCAAAGTCGGCCTGTACCGTTAGCAAAGAAACCACCCCAAAGCATCATGTTTCCACCTCCGTACTTGACTGTAGGGATGGTCCTCCAAACACAGCAAGTCAAGTTAATGCCAAAGAGCTCAATTTCGGTCTCATCTGACCACAGCACTTTCTTCCAATCCTTCTCGGAATCATTTAGATGTTCATTGGCATGACTGTACATGTGCCTTCTTGAGGAGAGGGACTTGCCATGTTTGGAGAAAGAAAAATGCTGACTATGACCCTAAGAACACCATCCCTACAGTCAAGCATGGAGGTGGAAACATGCTTTGGGGCTGTTTCTCTGCTAAAGGTACAGGCCGACTTTTCCGCATTGAAGGGCCAAGTAAAATCTTGAATGGGAACCTTCTTCTCTCAGCCAGAACAAGGAAAATGGGTCTTTCAGCATGACAATGACCCAAAACATACTGCAAAGGCAACAAAGGAGTGGCTAAAGAAGAAGCAAATTAAGGTCATGGAGTGGCCTAGCCAGTCTCCAGACTTTAATCCTATAGAAAATGTATGGAGGGAGCTGAAACTTCAAATTGCCAAGTGACAGCCAAGAAACCTTAAGGATTTAGAGAAGATCTGTAAAGAGTGGACCAAAATCCCTCCTGAGATGTGTGCAAACCTGGTCACCGAATACAAGAAATTTCTTACCTTTGTGCTTGCCAGCAAGGGTTTCTCCACCAAGTACTAAGTCATGCTTTGCTTGGGGTTTAAATACCTATTTTAATCACTGAACTGCAACTCAGTATCAACATTTTTATTATGCGTTTGAACCGGATATTTGGTTGATATTATGTGTCTATCATTTAAAATACACCTATGATAAAAAGTATAGACCCTTCAGTTCTTTGTAAGTGGGCAAACTTACAAAATCTGCAAAGGATCAAATAATTATTTCCCCCACTGTATGTGTTGAACAACAGCTGTCAGGAAGCTGCCCCTGGACTGACTAAACAAAAAAAAAAAAAACAAGGGCTGGGGGATTTAAGAGGGTGGTGGTGGAGAGAGGTTAAAAGAAGGCAGGATAGAGATAATTAAAAGGGTCAACAGTAAGCCTGGGGAGGAAAGGGCTGGAATGTGGATCCTGGATGTCCTCCAGCAAAATAAATGTGGTGGGCTCTTTCTGACTTGCTGTAGTTTAGTGAACAATTTCAGTACAGAAGAGAGGCCCAGTATAAGATTGAAGGTAAAGCTTTAGGGTTATATTTGGAAGTTTATAGATTGAGTAAAAATTGCATGTTATATGATTCCACAAATAATCAATGAAGACAAATAAGGAAAGCCAGAAAAATAAACGTCTTGAAAGTAAATGCCGACCAGCATCTTCAATCCAGCCACACAAAGAGATAGTTCCAGATTTTGTTGGGTAGGTTAGAATTTCAGATGTTTTTAAAAAGTGTTTTACATTTTTTTTTTCTTCAGTAGGAAAGGGCGTACAAATCACACAAAATGGTATTAGACATTGACAACAAAAAGCATGTAGATTGAGGATATACAAAGCTGTCAGACATTATTTAATACAATCAGAGGAATCCACAATGTGTTGAGAGATGACAAGGAACCTGGCAAGATTAAGTGGGGTAAAAGCGTCCAGTGAGGGGAAGGACAGATAAGAAAAGGTAAGGTAAAGAGGAGCAAGGGGGGAAAAGGGGGGGGGGGATACCTTGGTGGGTATGTTGGTTGGTTGAGTAGCACATTCAAGTGTCCTCAGACAGTCTTACCTTCCTCTGAAAATGTGAAGTCTAGCCAGTGGAACCAGGTATTTTTGAAGGAGTCTTGTTAGTTTTGAGAAGAGAGGACCAGGTCTTTCACGTTACAAAATTCAACAACTTTATGTGATCAAAGTAATACTGTGGGCGATCCGGAGGTCTTCCATGTTAGAGTTCTTGTTCAGTTTCCTCTGTCAGCTCTCTCTGCTGGCAGTAGGTGGCACTGTCACCTTTAGCCTTAGTGAGAGGATACACAGTGGTATTGGATTATGACTATTCCTACCCTTTGTCATCACCAGAAAAAGTATAAATATTTGGGGTGAGCTACAGTAAACTCATTTACCCCTGTGCTGCAGCATGGGGATGGTGCATGTAATGGAGAAGCTTCTTTAGGCCTGCTTGCCTGAAGAGGTCTGTGTGTGACTAAATTTGAAACTGCCTGGATAGAGCCCAATAGCGATTGGTTGACTCTCCTTAAGAAGATAGGGCATAGCAAGGAGTCCCATTTGGTGCTGGTTGACTCTCCTGAAGAGAAATGTGGTTGCTGTTGTGATGTCCACTGAAGGATTTGACTTAAAGGTCCTTCTTAAAGTTTGGAGCATCTGTAACCCTTACCTTCTCTCCCATATTTTTGTGAGTAATAAACCTATTCTTTATCTTTTCACCTAACATGGTTGGCACCCAATACTTTACAGACCCCCCCAATACTTGTGATGGATTCAGCTCTGAGGTGAAATGTCAGCCCTTCTTGTCTCTGGGGGTACTACCATGCCTCTGGAGGCCAGGGGCGCTACATGCACATTATCGGATCATCATAGGGATATTCACACAATTGGTTTGTGAACATTGTCCTTCGAAAATTAGCTATAAATTTGTCTATGAACCTACCAAAGTAACACTAGCTACAACGTTTTTGCTAATGTTATCACCATGTACCCAGGCGGTATTAGTTATTTAGCAACAAGTTGGCAAGCTATGGAGGGAAGAACATGAACATGAACAAAAAGACTGTCCTGTAGCCAACCAGAACATGTGTGTACACAGGGATAGGCCAACCTGTACCAAACCAGACCAAATGTGAACAGAGGCCGTGGTAAATCTGTAGCCAGCTAGAACATGTGTGTACACAGGGTTAGGCTAGTCAGTAGTCAACAAGACCCTATGTGCACACATGGATAAGCCAACCTGTAGCCAACCATAACACGTGTATACAAGGAATAAGCCAGTTTACAGTCAGTCAATCAGAATGCATGTACACAAGGCAATGGCCAGCTTGCAACCAACCAAAACAGGTTTGTGCATAAGGATAGGCCAACCTGTGGACAAGAACATCTGTTGCGCTCTATTCAAAGTGAAGGGAACTGAGGTGATGCAACACATACTGTATAAGAAGAGAACAGGGAAGTGCCACCTAAATGCAGTATTAAAATAAACACACTATTCTCAAGGATTAAGAACACTGACAGAATATGGCGTAAAAGATTGCTTATCATGTATATCAGCAGCATCGGTCTCTCATCACCATCCCGTGGATATTGCCAGGGATCCTGTCAGCTGTAGATGGTGTGGAGATGGCATGGACACTCTGTGGAAGCCAGGAAGTCTGAACAAACCAGCATGGAACACACGGGCGGAAGTGATGTCACTGGGATAGAGAGACGTCGAGAAGGAAGGCAGGCATCCAACATTCCGGAAGCACAATATAATGTCTTATAGCTATGAACTATTGAATTTTATGGATTTTGTAGACTTTTTTTCATTCCCGGTCCCTACCAGTGCATTATGTACTAAAGCCAGTCACTCATTCTTTATGCGCTAGAAGAATTTCATTATTACTATTGTCTATGTTTGGTGCAACACATATTGCTCACTGAACCCTACATGAGACATCATAGCCAAACCTTGGGTTCTGGTATGACAAAGCTCCTTTGTATTCCAAGTACCCTACTGTGATCAAAACTGGGCACAATAACAAAAAAAAAAAAAAAAAAAGGGACTTACAGAAGCACCAACTCTAGAGGTACCAACTATACGCTAAAAAAAGTCATTTTAGGTGATAGCATTTACCTTTTATAATTTTGTGGGAATGGAAAATCTAGCTACATAATACCTACACTGGCATTCTGTAAGTGTGAGATTGTCATAAGGGTTTTCCTTTCAAGTGTATGGCCAAATCTGTTGAAATCACACTGCCTGAGAATGAGTAAGTTCAGGCAGACTGGTATGAATACCCAGTTTTAGATTGAGTACATATGGATGTCGGGTCTATACCATAGCCCCATCAACAATCCCCTAGTTTAGCTGTAGATGTCATTGAAACCTTCTGAAAATGAAAATGCAGCCCTAACAGTTTTGGACAAGCCAAGTAGATGGCACTTGTTTTATTCACTTGCATAGATGTGCATTCAGCATCACCCATGTGCACAACAGATGGACAGCCAGAAGGCCTTGAAAGAAATCTATAAAGCGTATCTCCGCAGCTCTGCTAAACAGGAGGCAACGATGATAGGGGTTAGGTCCTCCCTGGATACAGAACCTGTGCAGCCAGAGCTTACATATCATATGTCATTAAATTAGAACATTAAAACATTTCACTGCATTAAATATGGGAGGACTGTCTCTCAGAAATATATAAGGAACCAGCCACTGTGATGCATTTCCATAGAACTGCTTTAAAAGTATTGTTTAAACCTTCCTCAACAACATGCTCAATTCACATTTTCACGTCTATATTCACATTAAACTGCTTAAGCTTCTGCCACTACAGAGGATTTAAAAAACATACCAATTACTATTATTCTTACACATTAAAACAAATTGTTTAAGTCATTTCCATAATCTCAGCCGTGCCAAATGGCTTGAAAATGTACATTATTGATGCTTTCATAAACCAAACTGCTCACTGGTAAATGGGAAAAATGGTTTGCTCATGTTTAAAGCATGAATTGAACGGGACACACTGCTTTTAAAGCAGTCAGCCCTACATAATGCTGTGTAGTAAGTGACACAGACAAACATCTGTTATCGGCTACAGTGGAGGGAAATGGTTGAAGTGCTATTTTTGGTTAAGCGGAAAAAAAAATATATATAAAAGAACATCTCTTTTAATGTGTTTGTAATGACCACAGCTACCACTAAAAGTGTTTTATTTTATGTGTAGCCTGGTTATATGGGAGATTTACCCTGAATGAATTGTGTAATTATTTTGAAAGGGTGTTCCAACTCTGTTTCCTGAAACATGCTGACATATGCCTACCATTATTGTAAATACTTCTTCAACCCACTGCCAGTGCTGAAAATACAACCGTACTTCAATTACTAATAGTAGGATGTTGTAGAAACCTCTACTGATACATACATGTACACTGACACTGCAATTATGAAAATGCTTGTGGCCAGGTTGTCATGCAAATCCTATGGTTTCAGTACTTTTCAAATCACTGACCCGCAACAAATGCAGCAAGTGAAGACAGAACTCTTGAATAAAACAGAATATGTAAAAGAGAAATCAAGACTGCAAAAAATAAAAACAAACAAACAGTTTGCAAAAGACAATAGGACGACCCCAATATAGCCTATCCCACACCCACCTAACAACTTTCCCCGAGCCACCCCCTTCAAATCATTCTCTGTAGCTATTACCTTTTGTACCACCACCCCGTCCCTTTAGAATGTAAGCTCTGAGCAGAGCCCTCCTGTACCTTTTGTATTGAACTGTACTGTAATTGTGTTGTCCCCCCTATACATTGTAAAGCGCTGCGTAAACTGTTGGCGCTATATAAATCGTGTATAATAAAAAAAAAAAAAGTCAAGTCTGTGCATGTGGGCCCCTTACAAAATAATTAAAAATTGGTGGTGACTGGGGACAAAGAAGGCACATTTTTAAAATACTTTCTATAGCTCTATGTATACAAAGGAAAATGGAAAAGCCCAGTCCATAGTTGGGATAGTATTGACACAGCCTTAAAATAATCACAATGGCTTAACAATTGATATAGTCCAGAAAGATTTAGACAAAATAAAGGTGAATAAAGCACCTGGACCAGATGGCATACACCCATGTGTACTCAAAGAGTTGAGCTCTGTTATTTCAAAGCAATTGTTTCTAATTTTAGAGACTCTTTAACGACTGGTGTGGTACCACTGGATTGGCGCAAGTCCAATGTGATGCCTATATTTAAAAAAGGGATCAGAGTCTTTACCACGTAACTACAGACTAGTTAGTTTAACTTCTAGTCAGGAAGATACTTGAGCGTTTAATAATAGACCATATTGAAGAGTTTTTGCAAGAACACAATATTTTAAGTAATAGCATGGATTCACACTTTTTATAAGGAAGTAAGTAAAAACTTAGGCAAAGGAATGACTGTGGATTTAAGTATACTTGGATTGTGCAAATGTGTTTGACACACACGGCTAATGTGTAAGGTAAAGTCTACAGGCGAGGAAAATTCAGTTTTTAAATGGATATAAAACTGGCTAAAAGACTGTATTCAGAAAGTAGTGATTGATTATTCATACTCTGAATGGTCTAAGGTTATTAGAGGTTTAGAGTTGGGACCCGTATTTTTTAACCTATTTATAAATGATATAGCATTTCCCCTCACCCCCCCCCCCCTCCTTCCTGCCTGTCAGCACCCTCTCTCTATCCGCTCCTCCACCCCCACCGATATTATTAAAGTTAAAAAAACAAAAAATTGTCTAAAGCCTCTCTATTAGGGGCTGGCATACAACACCCTGTAAACCGTTTCTACAAACGAGCAGTGTAAATAGCTATTTAGAGCAGTTTTCAGGGCGGTCACGTGACTCCCGGCCGCTTTAAAGCTCCGATGGATGGTTTCTGCGAGAGGAGCCGAGCGGCCACGTGATCTCCCTGGCTTATGTCAGAGGGAGATCACGGTCCTTCCTGCAGTAGCCGTGTATCGGAGCTGAAAAGCGCCCGCGAGTCACGTGACCGGCCTGAAGACAGCTCTAAATAGCCATTTACACTGCTCGTTTTTAGAAAGGATTTACACAGTGTTGTATGCCAGCCTCTAATAGAGCGTCTGGCAGTTAAAAAAAAAAATATAGGCTTAACAAACACTTGAAATCCCATTGGACCGCCTGGATACCTCTAACATATTTAACCACTTCCGGACCGGCTCACGATGATATACTTCGGCACTTTGAAGAGGAATATTGTTGTTATGGCAGCAGCTAACTGCCATAACCCCGGTATCCTCCTCTTCAGTGATCGGTCTGGTTTCAGATAAAAGTGGTCTCTGCAGCGGATTCGCCGCAAGATCACTTATCTGTGGCAGGAGAGGGGCACCCCCTCCCGCCGCGTTCCGGTGCCCTCCGCCACCTACCAGAGACACCGACAGCAGCAGAGGTGATCGGATCCTTCTCCCTGTTATGGTATGGAGCGTGAGGGTAAGATGGCCCCACTCAGCTCCATACCATTGCAGGGCTTAAACTTCACATCCGCCCATAGCTCTTAAAAGGGACATTTTTTTATTTTTCAAATTACATTTTATTTTTATTGCATTTCAGTGTAAATATGAGATTTGGAGGTCTTTTTGACCCCAGATCTCATATTTAAGAGGTCCTGTCATGCTTTTTTTTTTCTATCACAAGGGATGTTTACATTATGAAAGTGGAATATTTTTTTTTTTTTAAAAGAACAGTGTAAAAAAAAAAAAAAAAAAAAAAAAGTAGCTTGCGTGCAGAAGCGAACACATACGTGAGTATCGCCCACATATGCGAGTATCGCCCACATATGAAAGCAGTGTTCAAACCACACATGTGAGGTAACGCCGCAATCGTTAGAGCGAGAGCAATAATTGTAGCCCTAGAGCTTCTCTGTAACTCAAAACATGCAACCTGTAGAATTTTTTAAACATTGCCTATGGAGATTTTTAAGGGTAAAAGTTTGTCGCCATTCCACGAGCGTCACGATTTTGAAGCGTGACATGTTGAGTATCAATTTACCCGGCGTAACATCATCTTTCACAATATAAAAATTGGGCTAACTGCAGAACAGGGAGATGCTGTTTACATCAACATCTCCCCGTTCTTGAGCTCCGTGACACAATCGCGGGTATCCCTACGGCGATCGAGTCCGCGGTCAAGGAGCTCACGGCAGGCGCGCATGCGCACGGCGGGAAATTCAAAGTAACGTGCCATTCTGCCGACGTATATGTGCAGGAGCCGGTCGGGAACCGGTTAAAGGAGAAGTATGGGAATGCAAAAATAGGTAGTACATGCTACCCTCATACCTGCATTGCATTCCTTTCTTTCCTCAGCACTTTCATTTTTGCAGAATAGTCTTTCGAAGATTCCAGAATCAGCCTCTAATGGTTCTCAGTTCCTCCTCTGGAGGACATGTGGGTGTGCCTGGTGAAGAGGTGCACACCCAGGCTGCTATCTAGAACGAGCACGTTCTTCATATGCCTCTGTTTATATGGCAGCGCGTCCCCAGCTAAAATCCGGAAGCAGCGTGACAAAAGTAGTGAAGTACTCACCTTTCGCTGGCTGTTATCTGCAAGCTCTCCTCTACGAGACTCCAACACCTCTCCCCAGGGCTTTGGTGTTCCTTCCTGTGTCCTCTGAACTCCCCCCCTCCCTCCCCTCACTCATTCAAAGTGCATGTCAGTGTCTCCTCCAGCCGATGAGGGGAGAGGGGATTGTCACTGAAAACTTCTATGAACGTGGTAATCTCTATACACATAGCATGTTATATCAGAAGAGGAGACATAGTGAGGAGCATAGTGACCCGTGTCTGTTCTCTAAAATGTACCCAGTGCCAAGTGCAGAAAGCATACATGTGTACAGTATATAGGAGAGGGAGACTGACAACTCCCCCACATCTAAAGTGACCCCCGATATGTCCCCAGAATCTCCATTATTGTACATACAAATCATCCCTCTGCCATTGATCCCATCCCCCCCACCACCATCCCTCTGCCACTAATGTCATCCCTATCCCTTCATCCCCTGTACTCCTATACAGTCCCATCATCCCCATCCCCTGTACTCCTATACAGTCCCATTATCCCCATCCCCTGTACTCCTATACAGTCCCATCATCCCCATCCCCTGTACTCCTATAAAATCCCATCATCCCCAGTGCCATCAAGTCTTTCATAATGTGCTAGCATGCGGTGCATACTAGCACATTATAATATTGCCTTGCAGAAAGAAACATTTTCTTTTGTCAAGACTTTACTATTGCTTTAATCATCTAATCAGCCAATCATGTAGCAGTAATGCAATACATAAAATCCTGCAGATACACAAGAAGCTTTAGTTTGGCTTGCCATGGATTGATCAAAATTCATCTGGTTCAGCAGGGACTGGACAAATTGTGATGTGCGTGTGGCCTCTCCTGCTCGAGAGAAGTCAATCTAACGATTGACTTCTGATGAACAGGCTTATTGGAATTTCTTTTCAACTCCAACTGTCAGAATAAAATATATCTCAGCAGGGAGGATTCCTATATCCACCTCATTTGTGTGGATGGAGGAAACCATTTAGTTTTTTTGTTTTCGTTATACCCGCAGGCAGAACAAAAAAATAAATACATAAAAAAAAAAAAAAAAAAAAAAAAAGAAGAAGAAGAAGAAGAAGAAGAAAGAAGAAGAAGAAGAAGAAGAAGAAGAAGAAGAAGAAGAAGAAGAAGAAGAAGAAGAAGAAGAAGAAGAAGAAGAAGAAGAAGAAGAAGAAGAAGAAGAAGAAGAAGAAGAAGAAGAAGAAGAAGAAGAAGAAGAAGAAGAAGAAGAAGAAGAAGAAGAAGAAGAAGAAGAAGAAGAAGAAGAAGAAGAAGAAGAAGAAGAAGACCGGTCTATGGCAAGCCTTAACATTCATATCAAAAAAAATTTGATCTTCAAACATCCAGTGGACAGAAATTCTATAGACGGAAACGCCTCATGCATAAGAGAGGTAAGAAGTAAGAGGAGAATGGTCAGGTTCAAACTGCAAGGCAATGATAACTCAAATATGGTGCACAAATAATTCAGCGCTGCCCTTTCTAACAAGCAGGTAACACAACAAATTGGATAAATGGCAAAAACAGAGATAGTGTAGCGCTTAATTTCTAACGTGATACAAAAAAAGGGGCATGCGCCCAAATAACACCTGAATATAATACAATACAGATTTCTGTATATATGTGTAGTGAACAAAAACATATAGTGAATGTCCAGAATGAAAAACAAACAAATAAATATCAATTAAAAGTTCATATAGTCCATGTGAAAAATTATAAATTTTTCTTGTGATAAGCTCCGTAATATAAAATCCCAACAGTGAACCTGGAAATATAGCTAGAGTGAAGGGAACCACCACCACTAACACAGGAGGCTTACCGGAACGTTTGAACACACAAGAACATATGTTCTGTGAGTGAAACAAGCTTATGTTGTAAACACAACTCAAGAATGGACACTGGAACCATCAGATGTCTAAATGGAAACTGCCAGCTCTCATCAGAATGAAGGTGTCTTTATAGATGTATCTCATATAGGACAATAATCAGATTTCCATAGATGTAGGGATAATCAAAAGGAGAAAAAAAAAAAAAAAAAAAAAGGGCCACATAGCATGATTCTGTTTGGTAAAAAATATGTATCATTTAATGAAAGTAAGAAAACTCACATTTGGCAGGATAAAACAGCGCATAAAATCAACTGCCGCCATTTGATTTGATTTTATGTGCCGTTTTATCCTGCCAAATGTGAGCCTCACTGTGCCCATTTGCAGCCATAGGTGCCCCGAACTTCAAACTTGGTAGTTAAGGGTTCCTAGATGCTCCCTAGCTGCAGCCAAAATTTGGGGTCTCTGGACCCAAATGATCACGAAATGACATTGCTGCAGATGGACACAGTTGGCCGACTTTGTACCTATCCAAATTTGGATAGGTTGTATTGCTAGTTCCACTAGGTTTGCACACCAAATTTGGGGTTCCTAGCACCAAGTGGCCTTGAGATACGAGGCCCCAAAGTCGGGTCGGAAAATGTCATTCTCTGCTGCAGAAAAGTGCTTGACTCGAGTATAAGCCGAGGGGGGGGGCACTTTCAGCACAAAAAAATGTGCTGAAAAACTCGGCTTATACGGTATATGAACTTTAATTGATATTTATTTGTTTGTTTTTCATTCTGGACATTCACTATATGTTTTTGTTCACTACACATGTAATATATTCAGGTGTTATTTGGGCGCATGTCCCTTTTTTTGCATCACGTTAGAAATTAAGTGCTACACTATCTTTCTGTTTTTGCCAATTATAACTCAAATAACCACACTTTAAAACTAGTGAGCAGCAAAGCATTATCAAACCTTGAGGTGGGTAGGCTACATTAGCAGAAGACCACATTGGGTTGGTTCCACTCCTGTCAGCCAAGCTATAATGGGCTCATTAATACCAATCAATCATCGCTAGCATATCACAGACTTTCGGAGTATTGTTGTTGGCCGCCTTTATGGTCTTTATGACCATTATTTTGTATTTTGTGTGCCTAGCAACATGGTCAATACACACACAGTATAGATTGTCCCAGAAAAAATACAGTTACCATGTGGTTATATTAAGTTAAAAAAGCTTCCTTAAACCTATCCAGGTTTATTACCATCTATGGTGCTGGAATTTTATGAACAAACTTGATATTACTGTAATTATTATATTTTCCTGGAAAAAAAATAGAAAGGAATTATGCTACAAAACAGGTTTTAAATATTTTATTGAGTGAATTTTACTTTAATAAAACACATCCACATAACATTTTCAAACATTTTGTCATATTGCTTTAACATTTAATGACATCTTTTCAGTGCCACAGTATAAATTGTAAAATATGGATATATTACAGTACTTTCCAAATAAAACAAAGTAAATAAATTAATAAAGTTAAAATAACATTTCCCTTACTTTGAATTATTTACATATTGAACAAATTTAAAATAACTGGTTTAACAAAGGACATAGAAATCCAGAGGATAAATGTTTCTACTAATCATTATTTGCATGTTGTTTCACTATTTGCTTTAAAAAGTATATCGGAGGTGCTAAATAAAACAAAGGACCTTCCTCTGACCTTGAAATCGGTGGATTAGCACTTCCTTTGGTCCAAGTGGAGAGTGGCGAGGTGCATGAATCATTTATCTTCTTAGGTCTTCATTGCTTGTATTTGATCTAGTGAGAACAGAAAAAAAACACATTGAAGATTAGCTCTGGTCTCATTAACAACCTGTGCTGTAGAAAATATATACTTTTGGGGGATTTAAAATTATTTATAGCACCAAAAAAAAAAAAAAAAAATGCAGATTTTAACGTGTGCGAAAAAAAGTGGTTAAAGAGAAGTGGCTTTAGGTCCGCTACTTTCCCTTGTTGCTCCCATCTTAAAATAGCAGCTATCCCCTCACATACTACCTCATCTATGTCCCAGAGTGATTTTCCTGGGGGCAAGTCTATCTGCCATCATCATGGACACTAACATTTAGGCTTGCGCCAATGCCAATACTAATCATTTGCACGAGTATCGGTATTCGCACAAATCAAATGCTCCGATACCTGAAACCGATACTTTCAGGCTCGGTTCTTTCAGCTGTCAGCGGGATTCCTCCACTGAGAGCTGACATGTAAAAAAAATAAAAAAGCTGGCAATTATTGATCGTTAAAGACCACCGCGTCCTTAACAACCGACTCATTCAACTGTCAGTGGGGTTCTGACGATCATTTTCTGCCTCCACGCTTTGTTGATCGTCGGATATTGCCTCTGATGATCTGTGCATGCGTAGTGTTGACGTTTCACCAACTGATCGGAAGATCAGATGAAGTGATGAAACTACTGTGCATGCGCAGATTGTCGGAGGCATTATCCGATGATATGCAGTAATCAACAGAACACCAGCAATTGGAGCTGCAAAAAAAAAAAAAGCAGCCAGGAAAATGTTTATCAACCACCTTGCTCAGCCGCTGAAACAGAAAGCTAAAAAAAAACATAGTTTATTTTTATTCATCTAACTGAAAGAAAAGTATTGGCACTTGTACTCTTAAAAAAAAATAAAAAAAAAGGGTTCCAGTGCATCCCTACTTTAATTTACTAATGTAGTGAAGTGTCAGTGGGGACAGTGGCTGAAAGGACCCCATAAGTATTTGGAGGGAAGGTGTAGCCTAGCTGCCAAGTTTTTTGATGCTCTGATAATAGAAGCCAAATAGGATGACCTGGAGTACAGGTTGCAACTAGCCTATTATTAACACATTTTTGAGACAATTGGTATTACCAGTCCCTGCATTATGATCACTTTATATTAGCACTGGTAAACTGTATTTCGTACCAGTTTAAAAAATTAAAACACTGGTATTTCTAGTACCACTGTGCAGTCCACACATGGTCTGAAAACCCCACACAGAGCACCCACTGGATGGTCAGATATCAGTGATGACGAACGTTGGCACCCCAGATGATTTAGAACTACATTACCATGATGCTCAACTACACTGCAGAGTGCATGAGCATCATGGGAAATGTAGTTCCAAAACATCTGGGGTGCCAAGGTTCGCCATCACTGTCATATATGCTTATCCTTAGAGTACATGGGCAGAGACTGGGAAATCTCACATGACTTCTAATGTACAGAGATTTTGGCAGGCCAGGGCTGGGGAGGACAAAGAATACATCACCTGCAGACCACAGCTAAGCTCCGCAATCTTAATGCTACAAAAACTTGAAGTGGGTGGAGCCAGACTCTTTATATACAATGGGGTAATATACAAATCAGGAGCAGCTGCACATGGCAACTAATCAGCTTGTTGAGTTTAGCTTTGAAAGTGGAAAAAAAAGCTGATTGGTTGCCATGCTCAGCTGCTCCAGTTTTGATAAATCCCATATATGTTTAATGGTAAAATTTTAGTTTGTGCTGCCAGTCTTGTGATTCATACACATGCCACACTGTACAGCCAGGCATGTCACACACATCTGGTTCAGCGATGCACATTCCTGGGTCACCCTCTACCTCCACCCTGCTCTCTCTACAAAGAACCCTTTCCCATCAGCACATCTCTTATGCAGCGTACACACGGCCGGAATTTCCAACGGAAACAGTCCGATGGGAGCTTCCCATCGGATTTTCCGACCGTGTGTATGCCCAGCGGTCTTATTCTGTCTGCATTTCCGACAGACTTTAGATTGAGAGACTGTTTTTCGATCGGGTGTATGCAATTCCGACACGCAACATTCCGACACATGCTCGGAAACAATTCGACGCATGCTCGGAAGCATTAAACTTCCCTTTCATAGTGCGGTTGAATGTGTTGTATGTCGCAGTGTTATTGACCGTTGGAATTTGGTGTGACCGTGTGTAGGCAAGACAATTTGAGCGGAATTCCGTTGGGAAAACCATCAGAGCTTGTTCCGACGAGAATTCCGATCGTGTGTACGCAGCATGACAGTTATAACCTTTTGTATTACTTGAGCTTCCCTTTAGGAATGTAAGTTCTCACAAGCAGGGCCCTCTGATCACTATTGTATTGAGTTGTGGGGGCTAACTGTATGGTCTGCCTTCAAATTTGTAAAAATGTACAAAGAACTAAAGCTCTAAAAATCCTGAATAAGAATAACAATCATTAATATCTCTGTATAATCGCAGGAAACGGTAAAGCCAAATCAGGAAGTAGTATATCTAGGAAAGTACAAAGATATTTATACTAATCGTACTGTGTGATCTGTACAGTGTGAATAGGAGAGTGAAATGCACAAGACTGGAATCCTTGGTGGGCAAAACCGTAAATATATTGTACAGTATATATGTATTTCAGTTGAGTAATTGAGCCCATTACCCATAATTCTGCTTTAAATATATTCACAATTACACATTTTATTACATTAAAACGAAAATACTTTTCATGTTAATAGTCAATTCTTGCTAATTTTATAAAAATGTTCTAATAACTGTACTGATGAGAAGTACGGCAAGGTGTAAAGCCAAAATGTAATTACAAAAGGTCATCAAGTATGCAATGTTGAACTATTGTATTGGTAAGTATTCTTAATAAAAAAAACAGTAAAGTGACGGAAAGCATGAGTTTTCTCATTTCAAATCTTATTCCCGCTCTCATTTCAATATGCGTAAGGATCCTATGAATATTGTCCAGGTAGAACAAGTAATAAATATATAAATTATCACCACCCTGTGGCCTAAAGGTGCACTGCAGCTTTGTTCATGACCTGCACTTGCATTGCATCAGTGGTTCTCAACCTCAGTCCTCAAGTACCCCTAGGGAAAAACAGGGAGAGAGCAAACCCTGGGTCCTAAGAACAGGAACCCGGAGAGAAAAAGAGGGCTACTATATGGTGACAAATATTGATCAAGACAAAGTCAATACTTTGCAAAAATAAATTCTTTATTAAACAATACTTGCATATTTTTCATTAAGATAGAATAAAAATTCCAGACTTTCTGGAGATCTGTGACCAACGATTAAGGACAACACACAACAAGACGAACAAGACTCCATGTAGACAACAAAAGCATCACGTGGGGCAGAGCAGAAAAAATTATGCAAACGTTAAATTTGAAGAGTGGATCAAAATCCAGTCAAAAAAAGGGATATTGACATGTATCAAAAAATTATATTGACGTGGTCATGAGACCTTGTGTAGTTCACGTTTGATAATAGCGGCGACTCCTGGAGCAATCAGGAATGAAACAGATTGGTTAATGGAAAAAGTCATGCACTAGTTTAGTGAATTCAGCAGGTCTGGACACGTTGCCCGGTAACTCTTACTGCGCTATAGGAATCCCTGATTGGCTGGCATGTAGTCACACGAAATAGGGGCAAAAGGATTGGTAGTGATGGGGGTCCTGATTGTGTCCGATAAATAATGGGCTGAGACTAAGACCATGCGTCCATTGCGGAACTGTAGATGTATCAAAGCAATTGTTCAAGAAGGACTCTGTATGTACAGCTTTAAAAGTCCAGTTGTAATGACAATCTGCTAGACATATGTGCTGTGTTGAAGGTAAAAATGCTACTCAACTCAAAACCAAGTTTTCAAACATTGGAGATATCATATGTCGCTAGTTCAGATAATTCAAGATAATTAGGAAAGACTTTCTCTGTAGCATCATACAGTCAGGCTGATAAGTAAAAGGTAGGTACAGACTTCAAAGGTTGCCAGACAGTTCTTAAGCAATCTGAACAGGGTAAACAGTGATTAATTGAATAACGTTACCCAGCCGACGTTGGATGTCATAGGAGTGGCTGTATGAAGAGTCCAATCGTTCCAAGAAGGAATGTCAGTTGCTGGTGCTGCTGGTGAAGATCGTAGTGACCACCCGGAAACCTTGGGGGGTGAGGGGCATCCTAAGACTAAAAGAGTCCCATAGCCTTGTAGAGGGGGCAAAAGTTTGCCGGGTCCGGTGGTCGCTCGGATCGAGGCAGCCCGGGTCTCTGAATTTGCTGCTGCTGGGGATCGCCGTGCTCTGCTCGTCACGTGATGCGTCACGTGACGCGTTTCGCTAAGTGCGTAGTCACAGTAGCTTCTTCCTGACGACTCAAGTACCCCTAACAGGCCATGTTTTTGGAATTTCTCTTAGCTAAATTAGCTGTCCAAAATACCAAGCCATTGACGGATTTAACCACTTGCTTACTGGGCACTTAAACCCCCCCCTTACCCTCCTATCCAGACCAATTTTCAGCTTTCAGCCCTGTCGCATTTTGAATGACAATTGCGTGGTCATACAACACTGTACCCAAATTACCGTATTTATCGGCGTATAACACGCACTTTTTTTCCCCTTAAAATCAGGGGAAAATCGTGAGTGCGTGTTATACGCCGATACCCGCCGATCTCCCGCAGATTTTTTCTTTAGGGGAGCGAGCGGAGCCGATATTCCGAAAGCCGCGTGTATTTTCGGCTATTTTCGGATCCTCTCGCAGTTCCGCCCACCTCCACTGATTGCGAGAGGAGCCGAGCGCCGACAACATAAAGAAATCCAAGTTCGGCTATTTTCGGCTCCTCTCGCAGTCCCGCCCCTGTCTGCGAGCAGAGCCGAGACTAGCCGAACTCGGATTCCTGTATGTTGTTAGCGCTCGGCTCCTCTCGCAATCAGTGGAGGTGGGCGGAACTGCGAGAGGAGCCGAAAATAGCCGAAAATACACGCGCCTTTCGATATGTCACGCGGCGCTCGTCCTCCCCACTTGGCGCCAGTTTTAAATGGGCAACGCTGCAAATATACTGGGCAACGCTGCAAAGGTACTGGGCAAGGCTGCACTGGGCAAGGCTGCAATAGCACTGGACAAGGCTGCACTGGGCAAGGCTGCAAATGCACTGGGCAAGGCTGCACTGGGCAAGGCTGCAAGGATGGACAGGGCTGCACTGGGCAAAGCTGCAAGGATGGACAAGGCTGCAGATGGACACTGGACAAGGCTGCAATGATGGGCATTTAAATGTAAGTTTTTTTTCCTTAAACTTCCCTCAAAGTTTTTCTCCTTAATATTCCCTCCTAAACTTGGGGTGCGTGTTATACGCCGGCGCGTGTTATACTCCGATAAATACGGTACATTTTTATAATTTTTTTCCCCAAAAAAGAGCTTTTGGTGGTATTTGATCACCTTTGCGATTTTTATTTTTTGTTAAAAAAATTTTAAAAGACCGAATAAAAAGAGAAAAAAATAAAATAATTTTTTTTTAAAAATGTTATAAAAATTTTAAATGGGTAATTTTTGTCCGTCATTGATGTACGCTGATGAGGCGGCAGTGACGGGCACCGATAGGTTGCAGTGATGGGCGCCCAACACTTTGTGGTATAGGGCAAAACGTATATGGGGTAAACTTAAGTTTTTCCATGGCAAATGGATTCTTATTTTTCACCTGCATTAACTGGATAGTAAATGCAGTGCACCCAGTGATCGGGGGGTCATTAAGGTAAAAATACATCTAGAAGTCTATATGAAGTGTCTAAACCAGGATCCATCAATAGGACGATCTCAATCTACCTGTCAAACGCAGCCATGCGAAGGCTCTTTAATGCCAGCCACCAGCTCACAGCCAAGGGGAGACCTGGGAGGGCATCCTTCACTCTACCAGTTGCTGCATCTGAGGTCTGGCGAGTGCATTTTAGATCTTGTGCACACCGCTGCTGCTAAACTCACCTTTTTGTGAATTTGGATTTTTATTTTTTCTGCGCTTGAACTCCCCTAATGTTATCCTATGTGTCTTGCACATAGCAGTTTAGTAGCAGAGGAGTTTAGAGGATGTTTCCTGAATGCCCTAAAATCGCATTCAACACAGCAAATTTTGACCACAAAAAACGCTGAACGCTGTTAAACGCGTGTAAATGAAAGCTAGAAATTAAAATTATGACCAATTAAATAAATGAATGTCCAAATTTCACTGCTGAACTGGTTTGAAAAAAATGCAGCTTAGGCGAGTTTATAATGCTGATTTTTTTAGGGTGGTTAGATGTTTGTACTGTACTGGGGAGAGAAATATTACTTACTGCTGACGTTTGCACTGTGTGCTATATACTACTGACCTCTGCATTGTGAATTACATACTGGCCCTTGCATTCTGCGTGGCATACTACTGACCCCTGCACTTTCTGTTACATACTACTTACTTCTGACCCTGCAATACTCCTGACCTCTAAGCTACATACCCCCGACCTCTGTGTTACTTACTACTGAGGCTGGATTCACACTTATACAACACGACAGTCATATGACTGTCATCCTGCTTTGCCCTACATCCATCCGACTTGAATGAACAGGATACTACTTTGATCCAACTTTGTGATGGTCTGACTTGTTCTTTGACCAATCAAAACAATCCAGTGCGACATAAATTCCTTTTACTGCTGCTGTAATCACCATGTCTGATGTCACAGGTTGGATGGTTAGGACAAGGATCCTACTTTGATCCGACTTCAATGGTAGTCAATGGGCTGAAGTAGGACCAAAGTAGTGCAGGAACCTTTTTCAAAGTCGGACCGACTTGTGTTGGAACAGTTAAGACGGCTCTCATAGGAAACCATTGATTTACACAAGTCATGCGACATGTGTGCCCAAAGTCGGAGTGTTTGTCGTACCAGTGTGAACCCGGCCTTACTCCTGAACACTGCACACAGTGGAGAGGGGGGGGACCTGTGATGGCTCTATGGGAGCCCAGATGCAAACAAACATACTTGTGTCCGTTTACATCAGGCTACTGCTGATTTGTCACATTTAGGTCTGAAAAAATTGCGCCCTCTTCATTTTTTTTTTCAGGACAGACTCCGGGGGTAGGTGGGTGTAAATGGACACAAGTCTGTTAACATGAGACTGCCAGAAGAGCCACTTGGAGCTTCCAATCAGGTCCGCCTGAAAAACAGATAGGTGGACTTATTTGTAAAGCCTGTGTGAAAGGGCCCTTAAAGTGTCCTAGAAGCCCCTTTAGGAACAGAGCCTGACGTGAATAGTCTATGTACCCTGTAAACCAAAGCATAAGAAATTTTTCTACAAAACTAAATGTATTGTGAATGAGTATTCTGCACTCTGAGGAATATTATGTCAGCATTTAATGTGGAACATAAAGCTGAAATATGAGCTTTCCCTAAATAACCCATAATGTCTTTCCAAGGACATGTAAGCACCCGCAGGGTGTGCTCGGTATGCATTATGATGTGTGATAAGCATTTCGATCAGTATACATTACAATATGTATTGATGCACAGTCAGTAATTGTGTACTAGGAACCCAAGACCAGCCATAAACAGTCCCATCAAAGCAAGCAATGGTCACCATTTAGGAGTATCACCTCTGATTATTGGGACGTTTCTAATCTTCTAGAAGGTCATAACCTCTGCACTCATTACATTAGGGAGGCTTTTCAGTTTTGCAAAAGTTAGAATTTATGTCAGAGTTTAAATGTTGTCTATGTCCCCATAGAGGAATTTTCTATTTTCTGCCTGCTCTGTTTGATACCTGTCATCTGGATAGGTAGAGAGTAGAAATCTCCTTTATGGGGACACAGAAACCTATAGAGATCTAAACCTTCCTTGCAAGGCTAATTAACCACTTGCCCCGGACCAATTGGCAGCCAAAGGACCAGGCCCCTTTTGCGATTCGGCACTGCGTCGCTTTAACTGACAACTGCGCGGTCGTGCGACGTGGCTCCCAAACAAAATCGGCGTCCTTTTTTTTCCCCACAAATAGAGCTTTCTTTTGGTGGTATTTGATCACCCCTGCGGGTTTTATTTTTGCGCTATAAACAAAAATAGAGCGACAATTTCGAAAACAATGCAATATTTTTTGCTTTTTGCTATAATAAATATCCCCCGAAAATATATAAAAAAAACGTTTTTTTCCCTCAGTTTAGGCCGATACGTATTCTTCTACATATTAAAAAAAAAAAAAAAAAAAAAAAAATCGCAATTAGCGATTATTGATTGGTTTGCGCAAAAGTTAGAGCGTTTACAAAATAGGGGATAGTTTTATAGCATTTTTATTAATATATTTTTTTTTACTAGTAATGGCGGCGATCAGCGACTTTTATTGTGACTGTGACTGCGACATTATGGCGGACACATCGGACATTTTTGACACATTTTTGGGACCATTGTCATTTATACAGCAATCAATGCTATTTAAATGCATTGATTCCTGTATAAATGACACATGCAGTGAAAGAGTTAACCACTAGGGGGAGGGGAGGGGTTATGGGCTGTGACGTGTGTGGGTTTAGGGGGCGGGGCTGACGTCTGACGTCATTGATCGGCTTTCCCGATGACCGGCAGAGTAGGAAGCACGGGGAGAGGTTTGTTTACACAGACCTCTCCCCGTTCTTCAGTTCCGTGACCCATTCGTGGGACACCAGCGGCGATCAGGTCCGCTAGTCCCGCGGCCACGGAGCTCCCGACCGGGTCATGACCCACAGGCAGGCAATTAAAGGGCCACGTACGTGATTTTGCCTGCCCATGCCATTCTGCCACAGTATATCTGCGTGAGGCGGTCGGGAAATGGTTAAAGTGTTTTTATTATTGCTTGTATCCCCTTTTGGGGCAATTATCCCTCACTTCATGTGCTATTTCCCATTGACTACTTGCTGACCGCCCCATAGCAGTTTTACTGTTACAGGGCGCCGTCTCATGAAATACAGGTGATCCCATACTGCCACCAGCAGAGGGCTCACGCACGCTGCTTCTGCTGTGATTATTCACATCAGAAGCTAATCTGCGGGTGCCAGGCCACTCGATGTCTGCTAGCACCCGCCGATCGCTGGGCAGAGACTCAGAACGGTGTTGTAAAACAAGGCAGAGTTCCGTTCTGACAGGTGGGAGAAGGGATGGATTCTGTGTTCCTGCAAAGCGGGGACTCAAACCCATCTCTCCCCCTAGTAAAAGCTGCACACTTGGTAAAACACAAACACTGGCTAGGCACACAGTTAACCCTTTGATCACCGCCGATGTTCAACCCCTTCCCAGCCAGTGCCATTAGTACAGTGACAGTGTGTATTTTAGCACTGTTTCCAGCAAAGTGTTAAAAGTGTCAGTTAGTGCCCAATTTGACTGCCAGAATAATGCAGTTGCTGCCATTACAAGTATAAGAAAAAAATAAATATTCCAGTATATATCCCATAGTTTGTAAACGCTATAATGTTCACGTAAGCCAATCAATATACGTTTACTGGGATTTTTTTTACCAAAAATATGTAGCAGAATCTTTATTGGCCTAAATTTATGAAGAAATTTGATGTTTTTCAGTTTTTTTATTTGATGGGCTTCATAACAGAAAGTAAAAAAAAAAAAAAAATAAAGACATTTTTTTTTTTTTAAAGTTGTTTTTTTACAGCGCAAAAATTACATAAATTTTATTTGGGTACATCGTTGCATGACCGTGAAATTTTAAGTTAAAGTAACACAGTGCCGCATCGCAAAAAGTGGCCTGGTTATGAAGGGGGGGTCAAGTGGTTAAATAGACAGGAAGTGGTGCCAAACCCAAAAGCAGCATAACTGGCTGCCTACCGTTAGGATGCAGGCGCCGGGAACCCAAAGGCTAGTGAAGAAGTAACCCAGGTGAGGATGGTGCTGGATCCCTGGACAGGCAAATGAACCTCTTTAAAAGAACCCCTAGCAATCTCTGGGGGAACTCTTGTTGAGATATCCTGAGCTAGATGCTCCAAATATAGTTCAACAACAGGAACAGAGACCTTCTCCTAACAAGCTTTTTATGGACATAGACAATCATAGTCTCATCAATAACATCATTGCCTGTAAAAGCCAAAGTAAAATCCTTTTCATATATTTACTAAGCCTAGGACATTTACAAGACTTGTCTTGCTGGCATTTAAAATCACAGCTCTCGCAAACACTATATAAAACAGCATGAACCGATTCATATAAAAGTCTATTGGTGGTGAAATATCTACTGGTTAATTGAAGCCATAGTGCCCATTAAACTTAAACAGGACATACCGATTTGTATTGTAAAGAGCTTGCGAATGTAGAAAACGACAGAAGCCAGCGCCAAAGATCTAGGTTACTATATGTGCAACGTGATTGGGAGGAAGATGGAGGAGGAACGTTTCTATAGGATTGTGTTAACACGCTGGGGTAGATTTGTAAGCTGGTGCACTCTGGAGCTGAAGCAGTTGTGCATGGTAGCCAATCAGCTACTAACTTCAGCTTGTTCAATTAAGCTTTGACAATACAACCTGGAAGCTGATTGGTTTCCATGCAGAGCTGCACCAGATTTTGCATTCTCCAGTTTAAAGCCTGGTACACACGGGTTCAATATCGGTCGTTTCAACAGAACCTGGCTGACATTGGGCCATGTGTACACCAGCCTGGCCAGCTTCTGTTGAACGGGCATGCTGGAAAACCAGTCTCCCTGTCAGAACACAATATCTCAGTGGGGAGATTGCTGTACTAACATTGGATAGTACAGCTGCTCCTCCCAAGCGCCATCATTTTTTCGTTCAACCCACTGGATTGAACAGAAGAAGAAAGAAGAAAGAAGAAAGTAGAAAGAACGGGAAGGAGAAGAAGAAAGAAGAACGGGAAGGAGGGAAGGAGAAGAAGAAAGAAGAACGGGAAGGAGGGAAGGAGAAGAAAGAAGAAAGAAGAAAGAAGAAAGAAAGAAAAGAAAGAAAGAAAGAAAGAAAGAAAGAAAGGAAGGAAGGAAGGAAGGAAGGAAGGAAGGAAGGAAGGAAGGAAGGAAGGAAGGAAGGAAGGAAGGAAGGAAGAAAGAAAGAAGGGAGTGTAGTATCTATTGTGCAGATTCTTTAAAAATAAATATTTAAAATTACAATATTGTCCTCCTGGGTGTTTGTTACATGTGAAGTTTTAGGTTGGCGGTAAAAAAAAAAAAAAATCAACCGCCTGTTTCTACTGCTCATGTGGCCTAAAAGTCAGTGTTTTGACAGAGCTACAGTATAGCCAAGGCCCATTTCACATGGGCGATCCGATCAGGTCCATCTGTCCATTTTTCAGGGGGACCCAATTGAAAGGTCCATGCATTCCTATAGACAGACCAGATCCGGTCAGCTTTAAAGAAAAAAAAAAATGGAAGGGGGATCCGTCATCTTCTGTTAAGGCAAATCAGAGGGTAGTTGGGTGTAAAACAGACATTGGGGTCAGAAACTGAGCAGACACAGATGTGTCACCCACCCACTCTGATCAGCAGGGGATCTGTAAGGTCATCCCCTGCTGATCGGAACAGAATCCTCCCTTGTGAAAGGGGCCTTACTGAAAACTTCATTGAGCTTTTACTAGAACTGCTTTTGTCCCAGCAGCAGTTCAGTAGGGATAATGACTGCACTGTCTGATTCAGAACCTACAAAATGTGAGAATGATATTAGAATCACGAAAATGGACAAAAATGTATTTTGCCTAAAAAAATTCTCAAACTGAGAACATTATAAAGACATGGCAGAGGTTTCTGCAGACCCGAGCGATTTTCAAGGGAAAGATTTTTTCTGTTAATAAGCTTGTAAAATGCTAGTGGCCTTAATTCAAATCCCAGAGTTCCAATTTAATTTTTGCATTCCAAAGTTGAAAGGTGGCAGTGTACTTTTGGACTTTAGGCTTTGTTTGCACGTGTGGCTAGGGGGCAGTAAAGCCCGGTGACTGACCTATAGTTTTACTGCCCCCAACAGACTATCTGAACCTGGGCATGCAGCCGCTGAGGGCTGTACACATGTCGCAGCCAAGATGACGCGCTTCGCAGCCGTGGCAAAAAATACACAGCATGTTGCAATGTGAATCTACCGGGGCCACATCTCAACTGTGTGTAATGCGTGAGATTGCAGCATAGTAGTATGGGATTTACAGGGTTTCATCAGGGGGTGAGAGGCGGTGACATAAGGCCTCCGCACCACCTGTCAAATTCCCTCTGAAAGGCAATCCAATGTGTATCACTCTTCAGAGGGCACTGTACATATGAAAGAGATCTTAGTTCCTAATGGAAAAGCTTTACTGCTCTTGACTTTTATGAGAAGGTGGTCGATTTAGAATATAATACTGTGTCTTTTCCCTTGATTGCATAGCATGAGAACTCTGGAAATCAAAACAATATTTTCAAAATAAAATTCCTTGGCTTTAGCTGGAGGTCCTAATTATGGCAAATCCACCCTACTCATGTGCAGTGTAACCATAACCTCCTGACTTCACTCTGGGATTGCTGGAAACACTTTAATCATGGCCGTCCGCCCTTCACAGAGCTGGCAGCAATCAGACCTTTTCCTCACAAGTTACTGAAAGAATTCTTCGGGGGAATTGACATTTAACACACAACAGTGTATATAGGTGACATGTGATGTGCCGGGACTAGTAGTTCTTAAACATATTGCTTATACTGTGCATATCATTATACAACAATCATTCAAAAATCTGCCAAAATGATCCAGAATTCATTACAGATGTGCCAGATTTAGGACAATTCACTTAGCCTTGCTTCACATTGGAGCGGTTTGTCATGCGATTTGAGAGATCAAATCGAATGACAAGTTGCAGCCCATTGGCAGCAATGCCACTGTCCCAATCAGAGCGACAGCGATTTTGCGGCGCTGCACCGATTTGCAAAAGTAGTTCCTGCACTACTTTTGCCAATTTCAGGTGCGACTTCAATAGACATTTGTGTATTAAGCCACACAGATGTCCATCAAGGAGCACCTGAAATCGCGCTGAACTCGCTACTTTGAAATCGCTCTAATTCAAGTGAACCAGGGCTTAATCTGAGTTTTATATGATTTTTAAAATTGTCAGATTAATTAAGATTTTTGGATTTTCTGTCAATAGCCATATGGTGCAACCTTCTTGCCTCTAGGAGACTGCACAATTGATATAACAGGAATAGGGGTAGATCCTAGATTGTAAGCTCTAACGAGCAGGGCCCTCTGATTCCTCCTGTGTTAAATTGTATTGTAACGGTACTGTCTGCCCTCATGTTGTAAAGCGATGTGCAAACTGTTGGTGCTATATAAATCCTGTATAATAAATAATAATAAATAATAATAATAATAAATAATAATAATAATAGTGTATAAAAAAAAAAAATTATATTAAAAATAAAATAAATAGATCTATCTATATCATATCTATATATACACACACACACACACACACACACACACACACACACACACACACACACACAGTTGTGCTCATAAGTTTACATACCCTGGCAGAATTTTTGATTTCTTCGCCATTTTTCAGAGAATACGAATGAGAACATAAAAAACTTTTTCCACTCATGGTTAGTGTTTGGCTGAAGCCATTTATTATCAATCAACTGTGTTTACTCTTTTAAAATCATAATCACAACAGAAACTATCCAAATGACCCTGATCAAATGCACACAAGTTGGCACAAAGGGGTTTGAATGGCTATTAAAGGTCACCATCCTCACACCTGTGATCTTTTTGCTTGTAGTGTGTGTGTGTCTGTGTGTGTCTGTGTGTGTCTGTGTCTGTGTCTGTGTCTGTGTCTGTGTGTGTCTGTGTCTGTGTCTGTGTCTGTGTCTGTGTCTGTCTGTGTGTGTGTGTGTGTGTCTGTGTGTGTGTGTGTCTGTGTGTGTGTGTGTCTGTGTGTGTGTGTGTGTGTGTGTCTGTGTGTGTGTCTGTGTGTGTGTGTCTGTGTGTGTGTCTGTGTGTGTGTCTGTGTGTGTGTCTGTGTGTGTGTCTGTGTGTGTGTCTGTGTGTGTGTCTGTGTGTGTGTCTGTAAAAAAGGTCAAGGAGTTTCTAGACTCCTGACGGACACTTGCATCTGTCATCCAGTGCTGCACTGACATTTCTACATTCTAAAGCCTCGTATACGATTGTTGGCCAACAGAGCATCTGATTTTTGTCCAAAGGAAATGTGCCAGGAACTTGTCTTGCATACTAACGGTACACAATTGTCGGCCAACAAACACGAACGTAGTGACGTACTATGAGGAATTTCAGCTCTTGAGCGCCACCCTTTGCGCCCCTTCTGCTAATTTTGGGTTGGTGAGCATTGATTCCGAGCATGCGTGTTTGTACTTTCGACTTTTGTACTGGCCATCAGAAAAATCTGACAACAGACAGTTGTCCGCCGAAAATTTACTAGCATGTCATCCAACATTTGTTGGCAGAAAGTTAGACAACAATTGTCAAACAAAGCGTATTAACAGTCAGATTTTAGGCCAACAGTCTGTCAACAGACAATCCCCTGCCAACAATCTGATCGTGTGTACCAGGCTTAAGTCATGGGGAAAGCAAAATAATTGTCAAAGGTTCTGCGGGAAAAGATAGTTTAACTGTATAAAACAGGAAAGGGATATAAAAAAAGATATCCAAGGAATTGAGAATGCCAATCAGCAGTGTTCAAACTCTAATCAAGAAGTGGAAAATGAGGGGTTCTGTTGAAACCAAACCACGGTCAGGTAGACCAAATAAAGTTTCAGCCACAACTGCCAGGAAAATTGTTCGGGATGCAAAGAAAAACCCACAAATAACTTCAGGTGAAATACAGGACTCTCTGAAAACATGTGGTGTGGCTGTTTCAAGATGCACAATAAGGATGCACTTGAAGAAAGATGGGCTGCATGGTTGAGTCTGCAGAAGAAACCCATTACTATGCAAATGCCACAAAGTATCCCTCTTACAATATGCCAAACAGCACAGAGACCTCAAACCTTCTGGCACAAAGTCATTTGGAGTGATAAGACCAAAATGTAGCTTTTTGGCCACAACCATAAACACTACATTTGGAGAGGAATCAACAAGGCCTATGATAAAAGGTACATCATTCCTACTGTGAAACACGGAGGTGGATCGCTGATGTCTGGGGATGTGCGAGCTACAAAATTGATGGCAAGATGAATGCAGTATGTTATCAAAAAATACTGGAGGAACATTTGCATTCATCAGCCTGGAAGCTGCGCATGGGATGGACATCCCAACATGACAATGATCCCAAACACAAGGCCAAGTCAACCTGTCATTGGCTACAGCAGAATAAAGTGAAGGTTCTGGAGTGGCCATCTCAGACTCCTGACCTCAATATCATTGAGCCACTCTGGGGAGATCTCAAATGTGCAGTTCATGCGAGACAGCCCAAGAATTTACCGGAATGGATGCCTTTTGCCAAGAGGAATGGGCAGCTTTACCATTTGAGAAAGAGATAAAGAGCCTCATCCACAAAAACCACAAAAGAGCTGTCATTGATGTTAAAGGGGGCAATATACGGTATTAAGACCTGGGGTATGTAAACTTTTGATCAGGGTCATTTGGGTAGTTTCTGTTGTCATTATGATTTAAAAAGTGTAAACACAGTTGATTGACAAAAAATGGTTATGCTTTGCGATTCCTGTGTGAATCACATGCGATGTGACGCATCGCATCAGTGTGACCACAGCCTTACAATGTTGTGGTGAATACTATTTTATGACTAAAGAGGTTGGGTACATTTGCTCAGCAAACAACAAGCAGGAAAATAGATTTCAGTCAGGGAATTGCTGTTACAAATGGGCAGATGTTGCAACTTTCATTACAACTGCAAAAGATGCGATACTGTATGGCTGGCCTAAAGAGTGTTAAACTGTGCCTTACTCGGCAAACAGAATTTCCTAGATTTTTCTCAAAACACGAGACAGTACAAAAGGGCTTCACTGATGCAGAAGCCGCACTTCATCATTCTGCGTGAAAACCATTCTAGTCGGAGTCTTCACCTAGATAAGAGCAGGTTTGATGCTTCAGTGAAATCGCATTATAAACAGTAAATCAACTCTGACATCTAGTGGTGGCTGTGTGCGCTGCTCACATCATAACATCTGCTATTGTTTGGTGTTGATTCATAGGAGATGAGATCAGAGATGGATGATGTCAGCACATATACCAACTGAAAATGCAAAAAGTGGGTTTTGTTACTGAGATCAGGGCCATTGCCATCCCTTTACTATAAATATTTTACAGGAATTGTACTGAGAGAAAGCTTTTAAATCATACTAGAAAAAGGAAAACATCCAGGATTGTCTGAATCATTAGTGTGAATTCCTTAAAATCCTAATGCTGTATACACACGATCGGAAATTCGGCCAGCAAAAGACTGATGAGAGCTTTTGGTTGGAAATTCTGACAGTATGTATGCTCCATCGGACCTTTTGCTGTCCGAATTCCAGCCAGCAAAAAAAGATTGAGAGCAGGTTCTCAATTTTTTGGTCGGATAAAGTTCCGATCGGAAATTCCGATCATCTGTAGCAATTCTGACGTGCAAAATTCCTAAGCATGCTCAGAAACAATTTGACGCATGCTCGGAAGCATTGAACTTCTTTTCTCGGCTCGTCATAGTGTTGTACATCACCGCGTTCTTGACGGTCAAAAGTTCAGCGAACTTGTGTGACCGTGTGTATGCAAGCCAAGCTTAAGTGGAATTCCGTTGGAAAAACCATCCAAGATTTTTCTGGCGGAAAATCCGCTCGTGTGTACGGGGCATTAGTCTTACGATCAGCTTATTAAAAGCATGGACATGAAAGTATTTACATATTTTTAACAAACAGTAAACAAGCTTTAAATAAACCCTTCTAGCTGAAGTTCCAGGGATCTGGCGGATCCCGACTCTGTAATTGTGATGATGTGGAGCCCTGAACGACTTCTGTGACATCAGCAGAGAATGGACTTCAGCCCGATCTCTGCTAAAAACGGGTCACAGGAGTGCAAAATGAACTGCACTTCTATGATCCATAGGGGAAGTACAGCCGAACAAGCTTTGACTTTGCTTCTCCTTTAAAGTGGTGTTTCCACCCAAAAAAAAAAAAATTGCTTAAAATTCACAAAAACAAATAAATAAATAATTGGAAAAAAAAAATAAATAAATAATTGGAAAAAACAAACATTTTACTCACCTCTGAATGCCTGTTGCTAGGGGGTCCCTCGTAGTATGCCTCCTTCAGTGCCCGGGCCCCAACATCACTTCCCCTCGGCGCAGTTAGTCATCTGGGACATGTGACAGGTCCCAGATGACTCCGTGACGTATCACGGCGTGCGGCGCCACTTGTGCATGTGCAGTGCGTGCCCGGCTGTGAAGCCACAGCCGGGTGCCCACAGTAAGAATGCTGGCACCACCGAGCGGAGCGGGGGAAGGGGGGCTTCCTTCCCTCACATCGCTGGACCCTGGGACAGGTAAGTGTCCGATCATTAAAGGTCAGCAGCTGCAGTATTTGTAGCTGCTGACTTTTACATTTTTTCTTTTAGGGGGCACCCCACTTTAAGGCTGAATTCCAGGTATGGCAATTTTTATATAGTTACATATCTGTAAAGGCTGGAAATCACTGTAGTAAGCACTGCTGAGAGAGCGACCCTCAATAAAGTGAACAGCATGACAGCCACTCAGCATGGGACCAGAAGCAAGTGGAGATCTCTGTAGCATCAGAGCTTCCATGGAGATCGGCCAGGTATGGTAATACGGCCAGGTAATACATGCCTACATTATTGGATCACATTTGGTTATTTTGTGCTATTCTTAATTGCCTATTTTTCCTGGATGCAACCTGCCATGTTAAAGTTGAACTCTAGCAAAATGTTATTTCGAACATAGGGAGGATAATGTATAGCTATTGGAACCTGTTATTAAGGATTTGCTTGACATAGGAATTTTGGAAATGTAATGGCTAGAAGCAGTAAAAGGGTATTATAATAAAAATAGAAGTTTTATCACCCCCACCCATAAAAAAAAAAAAAAAGTTGAACTCTAAAGCCAGGAAAACACCAATGACAGCATCGGTCGGAGCACCTGTACTAACATTCCAACAGTACAACGATCTCCCCTGCTGAGCTGTTGTGTTCTGACCGCCCCCCCCCCCCCCCCCTAGAACACTCCGGTCAGCATTCTCAGCCAATCGGCTGCTGGTTTTCCAGCATGCTCGTCCGACAAAAGCCAGCCAAACGGCCAGCTTCTGTTGGACCGGTGTTCTGTCCAAATGTGTCCGGCTATCATATAGTGTCCGCCCCGTACTGCGCAGGCGCATCGCTTGCACAGTAGGGAGGACAAAGCCATTCGAAAAATTTCGGAAGATGAACGGCGCCTGCGCCGTGAGTCGAGGTGCAAGCCCCACCATCCAAGTGGACATTGGGCTACACAAACAGAGGGCCCCTCGCGGGCTCACCATGCTTCGCTCGCCACGCTTCGGGCACGGCCTCGCTGCGCTCGGTTCTTTTTTATTCTATGTCCACTTGGATGGTGGGGCTTGAACCTGGACTTACGGCGCAGGCGCCGTTCATCTTCGGCTATTTTCGGAATGTGCTTGTCTTGCATGCGCAGTACACAGCGGACATTATGTGATGGGGGACACAATCCGACAGGACACCGGCTGACATACACCAGGGCTGAATGTCGGCCGGTTTTGATTGAACCGACTGACGTCTCCCGACATTCGCCCCGTGTGTACTAGGCATAAGACCGACCCTTATCTGTCGTTCCCATGTACAATAAAAACACCTTTGTTTTTTAGTAAGTGCTAATTTTGGGCTGTGCGAGGTCATCTGCTTTTTCATAATGAATCCTTTTCCTGGGCCCTGGGGGAGGATCTGGAAATGCGGCACGTGCAACAATGTTGCAAGCTGAAATACATTTCCCATGACACCACAGGAATTCAATAACGTGGACTGATCACAGGTTATAAATTACACGAAGGAGGTTATGTGACCAGGAGCCATTTCTTCATAAGGATTAAAGAGCGGTGCGCAGTCATATAAACTATAAAACAGAGAAAACCAGGAGCATGTTGGATGGGGGAGAAAAGTATGAAAAAACTACCAACTTTTTTTAGACAAGGAAGCACCGGTATAAATTATAATCCTCCTGGCTGGAGTTCACCTTTCTCCCCATTTCAGCGATCTTCACTGTGTGGTCCTGCCCAGCTCCACACAGCCTTTCTAGCAAAATCATCCCCGCCAGCTCCTCTTAGTAGTGCGCACACGTACCTCGGCCCCATTCATTCCTATGGCTAGTCATATTCCCCTGCATGGCTGTGATATATAAATACTGCTAGTGTAACACTTCTCTTATACCAGCAATGCAAGTCTCAGCACAGGAATAGGTTGAGAAGTATTTCCTGTACTGCCTGAGACATTCCTTTTTCAATTATATGAAAAGCTCAGTATTCTGGCCCTTGGTCCTATGACATGCTGTGATCCCACACAATCTTTCCTGACAGCTCACTGCAAAGAAGCCACAGTATAGCATGTGCGGAGGACATAATCAGTAATGCCCAAGTGGCAATATACCTGGACAGGATATCAAAAGGGAATCCCACTAATTGACAGAGGGCACCACCTTGCAGCCCTGGCTGGGAGAAGACAATATGGCAGTACTCAAATCACATGATGGAAACATCGTAAAAAGAGATCACACTTTATGGCTTGCATAGATAGGCAAAACGCAGTGCGTTTTAAGATGTATCCTGCTTGTGCTTAGGAGTTCCTTCACAAGTGTGTTTGACATAATCAGCCTCATCAAGCTGCTTTTACACATTCTCATTGGCTAAATCAATTAATGTATTTTTACATTTAAAAAAGACAAGACTCTGGTCTGGCCGCACCTGTCTAGTTCTGGGCACCAGTCCTCAGGAAGGATGTACTGGAAATGGAGCGAGTACAAAGAAGGGCAACAAAGCTAATAAAGGGTCTGGAGGATATTAGTTATGAGGAAAGGTTGCGAGCACTGAACTTATTCTCTCTGGAGAAGAGACGCTTGAGAGGGAATATTATTTCAATTTACAAATACCGCACTGGTGACCCCACAATAGGGATGAAACTTTTTTGCAGAAGGGAGTTTAATAAGACACGTGGCCACTCACTAAAATTGGAAGAAAAGAGGTTTAACCTTAAAAGGGGAGGGCCAGCCGGGAAAAAAAATAATTGAAAAGTCAGTAGCTACAAACACTGTAGCTACTGACTTTTAATAAAGCAGACTTACCTGTCCTGGGTGCCCACGATGTCGGCCCCCCCGAGACCGACCGTCCCTCGGCTCTCGGCGCCGCCATTCCAACTAAGGGAAACAGGCAGTGGAGCCTTGCGGCTTCACTGCCCGTTTCCTACTGCGCATGCGGGAGTCGGCCAGCGCTTTGTGAATGGGGCGCGCTGTGTTGTGGGACACACAGTTCCCATAACACACCGCGCCCCATTTACTAGAAGACGACGTGAGGAGCAGAAGACTGAAGAACACCGCTGAATAGGAAGAGGCAGATTAGAACAATCTGCCTAGCAACAGCCATTTCTGGTAAGTTAAAAAAATGTTTATTTTTTTTCCTTCCAAATTTTTAGTAACATTTTTATGCAGTTATTTTTTTAGGGTGGCCCTCCACTTTAAACTACATAGAGGGTTCTTTACTGTAAGAGCGGCAAGGACGTGGAATTCCCTTCCACAGGCGGTGGTGTCAGCGGGGGGCATCGATAGTTTAAAAAAAAAAAAACTATTAGATAAGCACCTGAACGACCGCAGCATACAGGGATATACAATGTAATACCGACATATAATCACACGCATAGGTTGGACTTGATGGACTTGTGTCTTTTTTCAACCTTACCTACTATGTAACTATGTGTTAAACTAATCTTCCTGTCACTCTGCTCTCTCCTCTTATCAGATTCCTTATTAGTACATGAGCACTGCAGCATGACTGACTGTCTACTTGTGTTGCTTTTCCCCTCTCCTAGTCTGAGCTATGTTGAGTGGCTTGTAAAAGGCTAAAACCTATTGCACCTCCTCTACATCAGCAACTCTGTTGTAATCTACAAATTGCATTAAAAAAGAATCAAAGAGGGGATGAGAAAGATTAGTAGCTCTTACAAATCTAGGCTAAGAAGTTGCTGTTGTGACAAGGTCCTAATAAAGCAGAAGAGGAGGAACAAATCAATAAGACTCATTATTCACTAAGCATGTATGTTATTGGAGACAACTGTCTAATACATTGTCAGCAATCCTGGGTCTTTCATTCACTAAAGAATTAATTCAGAAAAAATGGGAACCAACTGTGACAGCTCTCGTAGCTCTGGTTTTGTCTACATATTTTTTCCTCGACTGCAATGTTTTATTATTCAGAATTAAATAACTGGAAAATAGGAGTAAACCATCTCAAAATATATGAGCATGATAGAATCTAATAATACATATAAGAGGAATTAAAGCAGTATTATTCCCAAAACCAAAAATGTAAGACTATATATTGCAACTTACCAATCATTAGATGTGGCTGCATTAGTGTTCATTTTATTATGCTTTTTCCATTTTCTTTTTGTTTTCCTGCTCTGATTTAACTTCCTGTTAGATGGTGACTACATTCATTCTCCATGATCCCACTGTATGTAGGAACATAGTCACCCTCTCTTGCTCGCTCCCGCAATGTACTATTGATTATGTACCATGGGATTTGTTGTGTGCGATATAGAGTGGTATACTGTACTTGATCGCAACTAACGGCATAGCTCACAACTGTCCCTGATTTCGAGGGACTGTCCCTGATTTGGAACAAAGTCCCTCAGTTCCTCTGTCCTCCTCATTTGTCCCTCATTTTGGTTTGATCTATATAGTTCTAAATGAAATGCACTATTTATCTTTCAAAAAGTGTTTCCCAGAGCTAAACCTTTCATCCAAATTCTAAATTGCTGCATTTGTAAATTTCATAAGCCAATTTAAAGGAATAGTAGTCATAAAAAAAACACTTGTGGGTTTGACTAATCTTTTTTATGTAGAATTCACCTTTAAGGGGGCGTGGCAAGAGGTGTGTCCTATGCCTACATACTTTTGCTAATAAGTGTCCCTCATTCCTATTTCAAAAAGTTGGGAGGTATGACTGTACATATTACCCCCTCCTGTACATATTACTCCCCCCTGTACATTTTACCCTCTTGTGTACATATAACCCCCCCCGTACATATAACCCCTTCCTGTACAAATTCCCCCCTGTACATATTACCCTCTCCTGTACATATTACCCCCCGTACATATTACCCTCTCCTGTACATATTACCCCCCTCCCTGTACAAATTCCCCCATGTACATATTACCCTCCCCTCTCCTACGGCGATTCGTGGGAACGGGCCGACCTGCCGCCGTATAACAACGTCAGCTGTTCGGCAAGTGGTTAAAAGGTAAGAAATATGAAAAGTAAGAGATAGGCATGCTGTGTGAATGGAAACATAAATTTTCTTAAATTGGTTGGGCTTGATGGACTTATGTCTTTTTCAACCTCACTTACTATGCATTTATGCAAGTATGAACTTGCATAGTAACAGTTAAAAAACCCAACCATTTTATTCACCTAGGTGGATCCAGCATCGAACCAATGCTGCATCTGTCCCCCGCCTGCTCTGCAGTGAGCACTGAGCGATCAATCACTGCTGTTTGCTCAGTTCTCCTCCTCCACTCTGAGCATAGAGCCGCGACTGTCAGTCACCAGCTCTCTGCTCTGTCCCTTCAGTGCTCACTGAAATTCTGGGCTGTGGAGGGGAAAGGAGGGGCTGACTCAGGCTCTCAGTGGATCACCAAGAGCCTGAGCCAGGTGCAGGTCCAAGCATTTGGGTGCATCCCAACTATATGCTCTGGATCTTTCCCAAGCCTGGACCAGCTGAATGATGTCAGCCAACAGCAGATTTTAGGATGCGATTGGCTGAAAACGGGTCACAGGAGTGCAGAACGAACTGCACTCCTGTGACCTACAAGAGAAGTATAGCCAAAATAGCTTTGGCTTCACTTCTCCTTTAAATGGTATATAGCAAGTGCATGTGTTTATCTTGATATTTACCTTCAAGACTAGGAGAGGGGGTGGAACCAACAAGGTTGTGCTGCAGTGCACAGCTCTGTTTAATACAGTTAACATGCTGACAGGAGGGAGGGGAAGATTGAGCAAAATCATGGCTTATCAATCAATGTGCTTGTGCTCGGTTACTTCTTGCTGTCCAACCAGCAGGATGTGGGGGTGTTGGAGCCCTTGCCGTACTGCATAACTGCAGGTCCAGAACTTAACTTTAGATGGATCACAAGAGTGTTTGAAAAAGAATAAAACGTTTGGCAGTTTACATACATTTCAATTGTGTCTTTAGTGGCATGCTTGGAGTTCAGCACTAAGAGTTGTAGTAATTTTCCTCAAAGTGGAAGATGTGACTGACAAGCCCAGAGGCAGAGCTGGGTCTACTAACTGACAGCACAGCTCTGCCAATCAAATAGCCAGCAGCTTCAGGCAATTGACCGGGAAGAGCTGTCAGACTGCTAGAGAGATATTTAGCTGTAATCATTACTACCGAAATTAGCATGAATAGTGTGAAGGCACTCCAGTCTGTTTATGCTGTCTAAACTGCAGGTGGGATTACATGAAAATGCTTAAGGCCCCTTTCACACTTATACGACTTGTCCCGCGATTTGGGAGTAGCATGACAAGTCGTTTCCCATGATTTCCAATGACAGCCATTCATATTAGTATGACTTCAAAGTAGTCCCTGCACTACTTTGGTCCGATTTTGATGCCACTTACACAGGCATTCCTTGAAATCGCAGCAAAAAAAAAATCGATGTAAAATCACGCGACTTTGAAGTCGCACAAGTGTGAAAGGGGCCTAAAAGATCAGCAAATGTAAAATATTAGCTTATAATAAAATAATTACAAATTCTGTGCACAAAATATAAATGCAAAGATTTGCGCACATGTTGTTTGACCATACCCATATTGGGTCAGGTCAACTTGGGAAGGAAGAGGGCTATAAAAATGAACAGGTTTTGCTGAGTCATATGCAGCTACAAGCTGCCATCCACGCCGACTTTGATTGAATGCAACACAAAGATGGGCAATTGTTTTCTTCCTGCCAGCTTGTGTGTACCGAGCGCTATGCTCCCCTGTTTTACATACCAAGGACTTTATTATATGTTATTGCAGATCTTTACGATAAAAGAATAAAGGAATTATGCTTTAATAACACTGTATTATAAACTGTCAATTTTATACAGTATATTAGGAGCTCCCTGACTTGATGCCTGTGTGTACAGACCCACAAGAAACTTACCAAAGACATTACCATGTCTGTAATGTCACTCAATGGAGTCATTGGACATAAGGCAAGATGTGTGTTAGAAAAAATACCCTATACATAGGAATGTTACCAGCATATACTGCACATGCAGATCACTTCCCGTTCTCATGTTTATCTAGAACTTAAATTGTAATTTTAATGAAAAAGACAAAACTAACATTCACAACCAGCAGGTTTTTATATCTGTATTAGAGGTTCAATACATATACATTCCCCAGAGAAGCACTGTAATAAAAAGAATAAACTTGAAATAAATGGGCAATACATTTGTGGCCAGCCTGATACCAAGTGACGAACAGCAATTTTAAAAAGATCTAGTATGGCGCTAAAGACTGAAAGCAACAAAACAAAATAAGCAAATGAATGCAGCTATACTCACTGCGTGATTTGATCTGATAGCGGAAGAAATGGAAATAACAAAATAAAAGAAGGGCGAGGGAAAGGAGAAATACGGAGAGAGTGAGAGAAAGAAAGAAAAAGAAAGAAAGAAAGAAAGAAAGAAAGAAAGAAAGAAGAAAGAAAGAAAGAAAGAAAAAAGAAAGAAAGAAAGAAAGAAAGAAAGAAAAAAGAAAGAAAGAAAGAGAAGCTGATAGTGAAGCAGTAATGGTGCAAAAAACAAAATCACCTACCTTGTAGCCAGTCCACTCCTTCCTGAAGGCCCTCACCCTTCAATCCGTCACTTGCACTGATAAAGAGAAGAGGGTAGTCAGCACAGGGCATGCTCAGCAACATTTATTATATTGAACACTATATGAAAAATAACAAAAATGCATTGACATTTATAGGAACCAATATACAGATATGCTCATAAATTTACATTCCCTGGCAGAATTTATGATTTCTTGGCCATTTTGCAGAGAATATGAATTATAACACAAAAACTCTTCTTTCACTCATGGTTAGTGTTTGGCCGAAGCCATTTATTATTAATCAACTGCGTTTACTCTTTTTAAATTATAATGACAACAGAAACTAGCCAAATGACCCTGATCGAAAGTTTACATACCCCAGTTTTTCATACCGTGTATTGCCCCCTTTAACATCAATGACAGCTTGAAGTCTTTAGTGGAATTTGTGGATGAGGCCATTTGTCTTCTCAGATGGAAAAGCTGCCGATTCCTCTTGGCAAAAAGCCTATAAATTCTTGGGCTGTCTTGCATTAACTGCACGTTTGAGATCTCCCCAGAGTGGCTCAATGATATTGAGGTCAGGAGACTGAGATGACCACTCCAGAACCTTCACTTTATTCTGCTGTAGCCAATGACAAGTAACCTTGCGTTTTGGATCATTGTCATGTTGGAATGTCCAAGTACATCCCATGCGCAGCTTTCTGGCTGATAAATGCAACAGTTCCTCCAGTATTTTCTGATAACATACTGCATTCATCTTGCCATCAATTTTGACCACATTTCCTGTGCCGTTGTAGCTCACACATTCCGAAAATTTCAGCGATCCACCTCCGTGTTTCACAGTACGAATGGTGTACCTTTCATCATAAGCCTTGTTGATTCCTCTACAAAATGTAGCGTTTATGGTTGTGGCCAAAAAGCTAAATTTTGGTCCCACCACTCCAAATTACTTTGCGCCAGAAGGTTTGAGGCTTGTCTCTGTGCTGTTTGGCGTATTGTAAGTGGGATATCTTGTGGCATTTGCGTAGTAATTGCTTTCTTCTGGCAACTCGACCATGCAGCCCATCTTTCTTCAAGTGCCTCATTATTGTGCATCTTGAAACAGCCACACCACATGTTTTTAGAGAGTCCTGTATTTCATCTTAGGTTATTTGTGGGTTTTATTTTGTATCCCTAACAATTTTCCTGCCATTTGTGGCTGAAATTTTAGTTGGTTTACCTGACCGTGGTTTGGTTTCAACTAGGGATGCACAGATACCACAAGTATGAGTACCGATACTCTTTTTTTTTTTTTGACAGTCCCAATTAACAGACTTCTTTAACACTTCAGCTGTCAACGGGGGAGACCCACTGACAGCTCAAAAGAACCGAGCCTGAAGGTATCGGTTTCAGGTATCAGTGCATTTGCACGAGTACCGATACTTGTGCAAATACTCCGTATCGGCACTTCTTGATTAGAGTTTAAACACTGCTGATTGAAATTCCCAATTCCTTGGAGATCTTTTTTATATTTCTTTCCTGTTTTATACATATATAACTACCTTTTCCCGCAGATCCCTTGACAATTCTTTTGCTTTCCCAATGACTCAGAATCCAGAAACGTCAGCACTGGATGAAAGATCAAGGGTCTGTCAGGAGTCCAGAAACTGATTGACCTTTTGTACACAATGACAACAGAAACTACCCAACTGGCCCTAATCAAAAGTTTACATACCCTGGAATGTTTGGCCTTGGGTTAAAATGGCAATTAAAGGTTAATTTCCCAAATTTTCTTTAGTTTTGGTGCAGGATGAGTAGCTTCAAATTCTTCATTGTTTTTTAAGTGTAAATATTTCATGATCAGGGGAAATCTGTATTCTGATATGACCGTGCCAAAGAATGGAGTGGCAAGTAATTTATTAGTTGTCCAATACCACTTATGCAGGGGTTTCCCCACCACTCCCTAAAGTATTAGGCCCTGCAATTTCCAAATGTCATCTTTGGTCACTGGTTCCCACTTTCTGCTTCTTGGAAACTTCTGATACATACTAGCCAATTGTTGCTCTTTGTACCGGTTTGTCTCAGTAACTATTTTTTCAATTAACTCAGATCAGAAATAATTGTAAGTATGCCAAGAGGTTGTGTTCAACGTCTACTTTCATACCAGATGCTCCAGTAAATGGGAATCTTGGGGGCGCTGCCTGATCCGTACCACAGTCAATAGAGCACCAAGTTCACACATCACTGAGCTCAGTCGCAGAATCGACGCTGTCGTCACTTTCAGTGTCTGATGACAAATTTCCCCACGAATCACTATTGCGCAATACTGCAAGTGATTCAAATTCACAATCGCTGTTTGCTAGCTGGTCTAAAACCACTTTTAACCTAAAAGGGATGCTTTTTGGATGCCATGGACGTTCTCAAGTTTCCAGGCAGAAAGAACAGTAAAAGTGCAAGCAGGGCACTGGACAAAGCACTAGGGACAAAACTGAGGTGAAATGGTTTGATACAGTAATGTAATCCTAACAGATTACAATGCATTATGTGTATGTTATAAACCTTTTTGAATTTCCCGCCTGGCTCCGCCCCCTGCGTCTCTGCACTCGCAGGGAAGGGAACCAGGATGCATCGGCCAGAGGACTTCGGGGGATCGTAGGGACGAGGCAAGTAACAATACAGGGATACTACTGTGTAACCCCGAGTGTGGCTCTGGGTTAACGCTTTTGGTACTGAAAATGAACCCCGAGCCACACTCGGGATTACCGCCAGGGAGGTTAATGAAGTGATTGCCTATGATCATCAGCTCTTTCTAGTGGCCATAATGTAGTATTTTTCCTGGTTGAGATATTTCATACAAAATGCTGCATTATGGTCACTAGATGGAGCTGATGATCAAAGGAAACCAAGGCATTAAGGAAATATGGTCAGAATTTATGAGAGCTGTGCCAAATCTTGTGATACTGAGCCAATATTTTTTCTTATTTTTATAAATAGGCCAGTTTTCTACTAATTTGTTTAGACCAGAAGGACCTAGAATCTTTCAGAATTTACCAGAAACTTGTACTATGGCTAAACCAAAATGTAAAAGGCTCTGCCATGGGTTCTGTTACTTTTTTTTATTTTATTTTTTGCTCCTGAAGGATGCTCGCTGCAGTACAGTTATTGAGAAAACATTTCTGCTTAGAGTCGCAGCACAGGGAGAACTGTATTCTGGGTTATAGACACTTCTAGCAATCAAAACATCTTTATTGTGCACACACACGCACTTCAAAATAATAGAACCATTACCAAATATGCCACGGCTTGTCCTTGATGTTCTCTAAACACAGCAACTGAGAAACCTTCACAGATGACAGAGAGTCTCTCAGGTCCATTTTGTTAGCAAAAAACAAAATTGGTATCCGTCTGTGCTTAATGTCTGGGGAACAGAAGAAAAAAAAAAATTATGATAAAAGAAAATTAGAACAGTTTCAGGTTGTGTGAGCATGTATTCACCAGCACTAGCAAAAGGTGGAAATCCCTTTTTAAATTCAGGGAGAGATCTGCCTGAAGTCAATGATTTTGCACTCTTTAGCATTTGGATGAGAAAAGGGAATACAACAAGCTGATGAAAGGTTGAGATTTGCACAACCAATAATACACTTCCTGGTCTAGAGTGACAACGCTCATTGCTCCGCACAGTGTCTAAGGAGGAACAGTGTTGTCACCCTAGAACAGGACTCAGACAGAATACCCCTTCTTCGCCATAATATAGGGAGAAGATGTTTTATAGTCCACACATATTGCTTGGAACAGTGCAACTGATGAGTGCAACATAGGCAGAGTGCACAGGAGATTAATGCATAAGCTCTCTGGCAGAATCCACAGCAAGGATCCTCAACCCGTAGCCTGCGGAGACCTCTTATGTGGCCCACGACCTCAAAACAGGGAAGCGCATGCCCATGCTCTGGGATGGTGTGTCAGCAAGCTCAGATTAGGATCAACAGTTGTTGACCTGTCATCCCAAAGCATCAGCGTGCATTAAGCCGGTGCCGGTGTTCTATCACCAAGTGTCCGGCTGTCACTAGGTGTCCGAAGTCTACTGCGCATGCGCAGTCTGGATCCAGAAGATTTTCGGAAATTGTCGAAGATGAGCGGTGCCTGCGCCGTGAGTCGAGGAGAAGCCCCCACCATCCAAGCGGACATAGGGTTAGTCAAATTGAGAGGGCCCCTCGCGGGCTCGCTTCGCTCGCCACGCATCGGGCACGGCCTCGCTTCGCTCGCCACGCATCGGGCACGGCCTCGCTACGCTCGGCACTTTTATATTCTAACTCTATGTCCACTTGGATGGTGGGGCTTGAAAGTGGACTCACGGCGCAGGCGCCGTTCATCCTCGGCAATTTTCGGAATATGGGCGTCCTGTGTACTGCGCATGCGCAGTACACCTCGGACACTTGGTGATGGGGGACGGATAATGATAAAACACCGGCATTGGAGGAAGAAGGCAGCCCCAGAGGGAGCAGGAGACGCATAAAAGACAATGCTTCCTGTGTAGAGCCGGTGTCTTGCCGAGTTGGTTCCCCTGGCGGCTTGGTTCCTCTCTGTACTGTGCATGCGCAGTACGAATGACTAGGCATCTTCCGGAAATTGCCGAACCGAAACAGATGCGAGTGAAGTGTACACCGCACAGCTGATTTTGTTTGTTAAAAAAAAAAAAAAAAAGAAGTTTAAAAAAATACACTCCTAATTGAAAGGGAAAACCCCACAGATAGCGCTCTAAAAACACATTTTCTATACTGTCTTCTATATCCACAGCTAAACGATTTTTATTTTGCCTTTCCCTTGCTTACAGTAATAGACCCGCCCCTTAGACTCCCCTTGCAGAGTAGCGCCAGCATCGGTAGCGTGCGGCATCGTCTTGTACACCGACTGCGCGTGCGCGGTGTACACTTCACTCCAAGCTGTTTAGCTTCGGCAATGTTCGGAAATTACGCTGCGCATGCGCACTACAAATCTGCACTCATCCGCCGAGGGGAACCATCTCGGCAGAACACCGGCTCCTGTCCCAGGAGGAGGGATACCAAGTGCCCTTTGTCTAGGACCTTTCTAGCAACCTGGCGAGGGAAGAGGAAAAGGTCAGTGTATTAAACATCACATACACTGCACTTTTGCAATGGGCATATTAGGTTGCTTTCACACTTATCTGCGAGTGCAGCACAATGCACCTGCGGCTTTTCTGCAGGTTAGCTGCACTGAGCCATAGACTTTGATTATATCCTATGGGTTTGGTGCGCTTTTTGAAAGTGCAGGGCACCCAGATGATGTAATAGAAGTCTATGGCTGAGTGCAGCTAACCTGCAGGAAAGCCGCAGGTGCACTGCTCTGCATCCGCACTGCAGGTAAACCACAGCACATCAGTGTGAAAGCAGCCTTATAGGGGGCTCAGAACAGTAAGGGTTCGTTAACATTTGTGGTTTGGGGGGCGGAGAAACCCCATAGTTCATTGTTGCCCGAGAATGGTTACCAAATCACTTAAGTGACACTCTTCAAAAGGTTCAGCACACCTGATCCACAGGTTTCTTTTTGTACAGATAAAACAAATCATTTTCAATAGTATATTCAACAGATCAAAAGGGAGCAAATTAGAGACATGGAAACTATTTTGGTAAAATTTTCTTTCGACAAAAAATAAATCAGGAGATATCAATTAAGATTTACCAGCAAATGAAGGTCTAATTCTCCTGGATACACTAAGTAGTTGTGAAGATATGTACATACCAAAGTTTTGAGCATTAAAAGAGAAGTGCGGGAATTAAGAAATACCAAACACACATACTCACCTGCTGCATTTGTCCTCCGCCACCACTAAGACCGAGAACTGAGAGATCAAAGACCTCTGATCGCTAAGCTATCGGTCTTCAGTGGGCAGAGAGTCAGAGACTGTCAGTCACTGATTCTCTGCTCTGCCCCTCCAGTGCTCACTGGAGTGCCGGAGCATCATGTTGAGAGACTGAGCCAGCTGCTGGGCCAGGCATCTGGGTGGGTCCTGACAAAGTTGGGATCTCACCAAAACCTGGACTGGCCGTATGGTTGTCAGTCAACAGTGGGCTTTAGCTGAAGTCAGCTGAATCCTGGTCATAGGAGTGCAGAACAAAGTGCACTCCTCCTGTGACCCACAGAAGTATGGCCAAAAGAGCTTTGGCCATACTTCTCCTTTAAGGTTTGTTTTACCTTGTCATTAAGGGGTGAAAAAAAAAAAAAAAAAAAATACTGCCTACTGATCAAAAACTTCTCGGCTTTGCTAAAAATAAGCAATTTTACTCCTTTTGTGTACTCTATTTTCTTGTTTTGACCCATCAATGGTAGCATAAAACAATTCATTACCTAGATAAAAAAAATTTGAGGACTGCGCACTTTAATTCACAATAACAACTGGAGCGCTGTTATCACCGTTTTCCATTCAATAAATGTGCGGCAGCCTTGGGAGAATTCTGTAGACACTGATGGATTTCTTAATATTTTATTTTAAGACATGCTGAGTATGCAATAAACTGGCATATAATCATGTATTATACAAAGCCCAATGATTTTGTTTTAATTTAGAAACCTTCCTTTATATGAATTAAAATACTGGGAGGTTAATATAGAAATATTTTGTAATCATTGCATTTGCGTTTTGATTTTGTTTGATTCTGTGTGCTTTATTTATTAAAACTGGAAAGTGCTAAATCTGGTGCAGCTCTGCATAGAAACCAATCAGCTTAAAGTTTTTTGGGGCTTAAGTTAGAAGCAGATTGGCTACCATGCACAGCTGTACCAGATTTTGCACTCTCCAGTTTTAGTAAATCAATCCCAATATTCTCTATGCTGCACTACCTCTGGACTGCCGTGGAAGTTTTGTTCCAATGTCCATTAATGTCCAATCACGGCTGATCACGATGTAAACAGAAAGAGCCGTTGATCGGCTTTTCCTCACTCGCGTTTGACAGACGTAAGTAGAGTAGAGCCGATCGGCGGCTCTCCTGACATGGAGAGTCTGCGCTGATTGTTTATCAGCGCAGCACCCCCCCCCAGTGGATGCCCACACTGGACCACCAGGGAAGACCATAACAGATGGATCACCAGGGATGCCACCCTAGACCGCTAGGGATGCCAGTAAGTGCCCACACATCTTGCCAATCAGTGCCAGTCAGCCAGATGTCTCCTCATCAGTGATGCCCAGCAGTGCCATCAGTGCCACCCATCAGTGTCCATCAGCCCCACCTATCAGTGCCCACCCTAGCCACCTATCAGTGTCACCAATAAGTACTCATCAGTGCCGCCTATCAATGCCCAGTGCTGCATACCAGTGCCACCTATCAGTACCCAGTGCCACCTCATCAGTGCCAGCTTATCAGTGCCCATTAGGGCAGCCTCATCAGTGCCTACAGTGAAGGAGAAAATGTAATTATTTACATTTTATAACAGAAACAAAGAAAAACATTTTTTTTTTCAAATTTTTCGGTCTTTGTTGCGCAAAAAATAAAAATGCCAGCAGTGATCAAATACCACTAAAAGAAAGCTCCATTTGTGGGAACAAAATGATAAAAAAATTTGGGTATAGTGTAGCATGACCGCACAATTGTCATTCAAATTGAGACAGCGCTGAAAGCTAAAAATTGGGCAGGAAGGGACAAAAGTGCCTGGTATTGAAGTGGTTAAAGTGGAATTCCAGCTATAAACCTAAATAGCCTCCAAACCACCCACTCCTCTCCTAACACCTATGCTAACTAACCTGTGTAAGAAAGATGTATATATGTACCTATTTTCAGGCCGCTGCTGTACGGTCACATGATCTCCTGCGTGAGCCAGCAGCAGCTGCCGGGGAGAGGAGAAAATGCTCTGACAATGGCTAGTAAAGCCTGGAGTAGTGATGCCACTGGCTTCAATGGCACATCCATTGTATCGCCTCCTCACTGTCTGCCTTAAACCCTAAATCCTGCACCAGTGCACTGCAACCGCATGCATTGCACTTGGTTGCAGGGCAATTGCAGTGTGGGCCCATTTACTTGAATGTATCGCATTCAGCGGGCGGTAGTGCACATCTAAAAAGCAACAGGGGGTATAATTCCTGACCAACTATACTATGTCAAAATGTATGTCCTAATACTGTAAATCTGATCTCTGAAACATTCTGCTACATTACCATCCATAAAATATACTCAATTAGTAGCAAAAACAGTACCAGATACACAGTAGAAAATTGCACAGATTTTGAAAGCTAAAAGGCCAGTATACCCTAATTAGAGTATAACTGTGTGATATTTAACAAGAACACTTCCAGGGAGTGTCCGTTTACATCCTGCACATCCACAAATGCTGATAAGCTAAAGGCTGGGCCGTAAATCTGCAGGCTTGTTAATTAGTGAATAGGAAATGCCAAGTATATGGGTCAGTATTACCTTCAAAGCACAATAGTGGGAAGTAGCAGAATATCCTCTGCAATATACTTTGATGTTTCCTTTCCATGCAGAGTATTGCAGCTCCAACCCCAGTGGCAGGCCTACATACAAGAAGAGATTGTGCATCCAGAGAACGGTGCTTGACAAAATACATTATCTATCAATAGTTTGTCAAGTGCCCAGGAGAAGCTTGATCTACAGTGCAGGCGCGTGTGTAGCTGACAGCATATCTATATAAGCCGGAGGACACACATAGTTAGGCATCGTGACTGAGGGGGAAGTAAATAAAACAGTCAATTAAGCTGTGTGGTCCAAAAACAGACAACATAGAGGTACGGAAAGAAAGGATCAATTTCATGCCACTTTTACCTCCGAATATTTACATAAGCAAGAGAGAATGTACTGCAAACAGACATCTCCCATATTTCTACCATTACAGGTGTTCCCTTTTATTTTGTTCTGTCTGAATTACTGGTGTTAATCTTCCAATCAATCCGGGTTTTGTGGAGCCCCATTGGATCATATGTCCAGGCTGTGCAGAAAAATAGGATTTTTATAACAGCTTACCTGTAAAATCCCTTTCTTTGAAGTACATCATGGGACACAGAGCCATAGTAGTTACTATGTGGGTTATAGGCCACCTTCAGGTGATGGACACTGGCACGCCCTAAATTAAAAAGTGCACTCCCTATATAACCCCTCCCACTGGTGGGAGTACCTTAGTTTTGTAGCAAAGCAATACATGTGTATACTAAAGAAGGGAGGGACCTCTGTGTCCAGTGATGTACTTAAAAGAAAACGATTTTACAGGTAAGCTGTTATAAAAATCCTATTTTCTTATCGTACATCACGGGACACAGTAGTTACTATGTGGGATGTCCCATAGCAATGCCAACTGAAGGGAGGGAGACAATAAAAGTAGGGCACCAATAGACTAGAGGACTCATACTCAGCCTGCAGTACACTGCGCCCAAAGGAGATATCCTCATGATCTTTTACATCTACTTGATATAATCTGGTAAATGTATGGACTGAAGACCAAGTTGTGGCCTTGCAGATCTGAGCCATGGAGGCTTGGTGAAGCACTGCCCAAGAAGCACTAACAGCCCTGGAGAAGTGCACTTTAATATGAACAATCACTTGATGAATCCATTTAGAAATAGTAGATTTTGACGCTGCCTGTCCTCTTTTAGGACAGTCTGGCAACACAAACAAAACATCTGTTTTATGAATCTGAGCGGACATTATTAATAGACTTTGACCGCTCTCACCACATCAAGAGAATGTAGTGATCTTTCTTCCACAGAACGAGGTTCTGGAAAAAAAATGAAGGCAGAACAATATCCTAGTTCGTTAGCGTTTGTAAGGTAGGATGGAATACCGGACCTTGCGAGAGAAGGTCTGGCCATAGCGGTAGGGTCCAAGGGTTCCCTACCGCCATTTTTACGATCTCGGCAAACCAAGATCTCCTGGGCCACAAGAATCACCTCCTTCCCTTCTTGCTTGATCCTGCGAGAAGGCGCGGAAGCAGCAGAACAGGAGGGAATGCATAGATCAGTGAAAAACTGATCCTACGGAAAAACCAAGGCATCTGTTCTGTATGACATCGGATCCCTTGTCCTTGACACAAAGTTGTCGATCTTGTTGTTGAACCTGGACGCAAACAGATCCACATCCGGAACTCCCCATTTTTGGCATAATGACAGAAAGATTTCAAGGTGAGGGACCATTCTCTCAGGAACAATTGTTGGCGACTCAAGTAGTTCGCCTGCCAATTCCCTATCCATGGAATGAAAATTGCTGATAGAATAGGATTCACCTCTCTCTGGGCTGCACGACTTCTCGTGCCCCCTTGGTGATTGATATAGGCCACAGCTGTGGCATTGTCCAATTGGATCCTGACAGGCCGATTCTGTAGTCTGAGCGTCCAGGCCTCCAGGGCCAGGTGTACTGCCTGAATCTCTAGAATATTGGATGGGCAAGGTCATCGCTGATTTGGACAATTTCCCTTGGACAGATGCTTCTTCCAGGACTGCTCCCCAGCCCAGAAGGCTGGCATCTGTTACCACCTTCCAGGTAACTAGTAGAAAGGATTTTCCTTTTTGAAGATTCTTGGATATCAACCACCAATTGAGGCTCTGACGCACTTTGGGGGATAAACGCATTGCAAAGTCCAGAGGTTGGACCTTCTTGTTCCAAGTTGCCAGGATACTGTTTTGCAGCGGTCTTGAATGAAACTGCGCATAAGAAACGGCCTCCAAAGAAGCCATTATCTTTCCCAACAATTTCATGCAAAGTCGAATAGAAGGATTCTTTTTTGTTTTAATCAACTGAATCAGTTCCCTTATGGAACTGATACTTTCCTGGGGCAAAAACACCCTCTTCTGAGCTGCATCCATGATCAGCCCCAAGTATTGCAATCTCCTTGATGGTTTTAAGGAGGATTTTTCTAGGTTGAGAATCCAACCTAGGTATTCCAGGTAGCTGACTGGTGACCAAACTTTGGTTTTAAGCGGCCTACCGATTGATCTACCAAGAGTAGATCGTCTAAGTAGGCTAGTATCGTTATACCTTGAACCCCTAACCTGGTTAAAGGAGGAGCCAGGACCACGAGGAACAGTAGATGGACCGAAGGGCAGAGCTACAAACTGGAAATGAAGATTTTCTACCTTGAAGCGTAGAAATTTCTGGTGAGAGGGGAAAATCGGCACATGGAGAAAGCATCCTTGATATCGATTGACACCAGAGGTTCTCCCCCTTGTAGGATGAAGACTACTGATTGGATTGACTCCATGCGAGAAGAACAGTATTCAAAAACTGGTTAAGATCTTAGAGACCTAAGATGGGTCTGACATCCCCGGTTTTGGAATCCTGAAAATGTTTGAATAAAAACCCTAATCCTTGCTCTTCCAAGGGGACCACCGATATCATTCTTTGAGACAAGGGATGATCTAAAGCTAGAAAGAGACTTTTTTCACTGGATCTCTGGGAACGTTTGATCTGAGAAAACGAGGAGACGGGAACCCCCGGGACTCTAGTTTGTAACCTAGAGAAATTGAGGAAACCACCCATCAGTCTTGAAATTGTTACTGCCAGACCCTTGAAAATTTTAGAAGCCTTCCCCCCTCTCGAGCAAGCGGGGGTGCTCCTTCGTAAAGAGGCTTTGGTATTTTGTTTTGTGGGTTTCCTCTCCCAGGTCCTCTTTTGGCCCGGGGAATAACCCTAAGGTTTAAACTCTTAAACCTGACGGTGGAGGCTGTCATGACTGCCTGGAGGCTGATGCCCCTGGCACCGGAGAAGAAGCATGTTTTAAAAGAAAAAAAATGCTTAAACTTCTTTTTAACAAGTAAAAGGGAACTTTTCCCATTAGAAATTCTTTGGCTATACCTATCCAGATTGTCTCCAAAAAAACGTTCACCACGAAATGGGAAACTGGCTAAGCATTTGGCTGACCAAATGTTTCAACCATAGGATTCTATGCACATATACCAGCCCTAGAATGAGCCGCAAGGCCTAAAAAGAATAGGATCTTTCATAGCGTCTACTGTAAAACACAACGCTTCTGATATCCTGGCCAAATCTTGGGCCTGCTGATCAGGAATAATCTTGAGTACCTCCAAAAACTGGTCCTTTAAGGACTGAAATACTCTGATTGCTGCCAGCGCAGGCTGAACCTGCAAGCAAAACATAGCTTTTAAAAAGGAATTCCAGCTTCTTATCTGTTGGATCCTTTAGCATATGAGCATTGTCTACTGGACAAGTCAGGTACAGAGGATATAGCAGCGTCAACTGCTGGAAATCCCCATTTCTTATAGAACTTTTCCTCCATAGGATAAAGTATTGAAAACTTTTTTGGAGGAAAAAAACGGTTTATGGGTGCTCCCACTCAGAATACAAAAGCTTTTTTTAGCCATATATAGATAGGAACAGCATGAACAGATTGAGGAGGCTTTAATGAACCCAAACCAGAAGTGGAGTCATCGATTGACTGCGCTTATTGGCAAAAATGTGGAGCAGACCAACTCAGTGAGAGACTGTACCAACCACCTTTCCTGCGAAACCTGATCCTTTCGTATTAGGTTCTTTGGACATCAGCTTCTTTCTGGTCCCTTGAGAGAAATTTGTCATCTCTCGTCCCTTGTTCCTCATCATGAGGGTCCTGAGCAATGGACGGGGACCCGTTATGCTTAGTCCCACTCTGGGATGCGATTAAAGCATCAATTTTTTTTTTGCTCTAAAGTTAGTGGTTGGAGAAGAAAACCTCCTTAGTCATTCAATACAGGGGTTGTAATGCTAAAAGCAGCTGCAACCCTTGACCCCCCTGATGGCTCATTCTGACCAGCCATATTACTCTCAGGGGAGGATGCCCTAGTTTTTGAGATGGGTCTAGGCTCCCTAGTGACTATAGTCTTTCTAGAGCCCTTTTTTGTGGTGATTTTAACCTCCCTTCTGACCATAGCCCGATGCACAAAGCAGAGGTACTACCAGAAGGAATGCATGCATTGCTTGAGCAATAGTCCAGCTCTGCTGCTGCTATTAAATGCTCAGCCTGATGCAGTAGTAAATGTGTCAAAGGAATGCCTGCGTCACCAAACCTCATATATATATATATATATATATATATATATATACACACACACACCTTCACTTGTGTCCCTCCGCAGCTTGAAACAGCAAAAATGGTGCCTTTAAAAACACACATTCCCTTTGATGGCCATTGGAGGACGCCAACACTGCGCTAAGCCCTGCCTCCCCGTTGCTACTGCCCTTCCTCTCTCCTTTCAAAAAGAAAAAAAAAAAGGACTTTTCCCTGTGTGAACGCGGGCTCCGATCCTATGGGATCAACAGATAGAAATGGCGGAGGGGGTGGGCCTGGAACTTTATGGCCTTAATACCAAAAAGTACTGGATCCCGGGTGTGACGGAACGTCCCTACACTCCTCTTGAGTGCGTTCGTCATATATCACTTCTTCCCAGTCTGGATATAGGTATAAGATATTCCAACCGCTCCCAAGCACCAAACGAGACGAGACTTGCTTAGTGCCAACATGGACTGATTTATTACAAAACTAAAACTGGTATTTATATACAGTAGAAGAGGAGATCCCCCTCCTGCTCATATTACCCTAACAATACACTTGTAACAACTTAACATAAACTAATTAACTAATCCCTTTAAGCAGCCGATGTGACTAGTACCTAACATAATTAGCATGAGCTAATTATCTAATCATTGACCCAGACTAGTTGACTGAGAGAAGACCCCTCAGGGCAAGACTCTAAGGCTCCTAGCTCATTTGAATGACTATTCAATAGACATTACCATATTACCATAAACATTAACACAACAGACAGGTGGCTTGAGTTCATGACATTAGCATCTGACAGTGTGTGTCCCAACAGTCATTCAGTCTCTTGCCAATATGCCAAATACATATACAGAGTGTGTCTTGGGGAGCCAGCATGGACCTGAATCCAAGTAAAACCAGCTCAGCGGTCCCCAGGCATGTAGCTCAAAGAGCAATGTTCCCCCAAATGCCAGGGCCCATAATCGCAAGGCAATAGGCTCGCATTCAGTCCCCTCCAACAGCCTCTGTCCCAGCTAGGTCTGTCACACCGGGGTCCAGCTCTCTAAAAAGAGAAGCGTTACAGGCAAGATCTCGTTTCTTCGGATACAAGGCTTGGGTACCATTCAATTTGGCCAAAAAGACACTTTGAATGGATCCAGCTGCATGGCTAGCCCCAGCAAGGATTGCTCCAGTGGCGCTCAGCACAGCACACCTTTACTTGTGACCGACACCTTAGACACTGGCAAAAAAAACTGGAGGTACTCCCACCAGTGGGAGGGGTTAAATAGGGAGTGCACTTTTTAATTTAGAGCGTGCCAGTGTCCATCACCTGAAGGTGGCCTATAACCCACATGGTAACTACTATGGCTCTGTGTCCTGTGATGCACGATAAGAAAAACAAATGGTCACTGCCCCCACCTAACTGGCCTTTGCAGCAAGGAGCACATGGAAAGGCGATGTAGGTCAAACAAAACCTAAGAAAATTCCCAACTCTACAACCAACCGAATGAACCTAACAGTATGCGTTAAAAACAGGGGTTTAGTTTGCACACATTTACAAATGCATGCATGAGCTGCAGAGCCACTTCACGGCACCCCAGTATTATCTGCAGTTTTAACTCTAAATTTTGAGAGCCTCCACAGTGGAAGCACATGCATTCTAATGGATAGGCAGAGGGCAGGTGAGCCTGGAGGGAGCCCACCCCTCCATAAAAAGGCACAGGAGCACACTGGACACCCAGCATGTAGCACAATGGCAGCAAAGGTGTCCAGTGCTTCCCCTCAGCAGTATTCCGCGAAGAGGCTCTGTAGCTTATGCATGTATTTGCAAATGTGTGCAAACTAAACCCTGTTTTTACGCATAATGTTAGACAGGTTATTTTGGTTGGTTGCAGGCCAGTAGGCAAGTAGAGCTGGCAATAGGCTGTACAGAAAGCCTGGACACTCAGCCCCTTGTCTTTCAACTGTGAAATGCCAGAAACTATACTGCACACTGAGATTTTGGGCGATAACAGCTGAATAACAGGGCTAGAGCTTAAATTGTTAAGTAGGCCATACACGTTGCAAATTTCCAGCCCCCCCTCAGAAAAGACAGTGATTATTGCATGTAAGATTTGGCAGGCTGGTTGTACCCAAGCTGATCGATCAACATCCAGCCTGCCCATACATGGTTCGAATCTCAGCCGGTTCCCGGTGAACTAACGCCCTACACCTACCTTCCCCTCCATACTTTTCTCTGTGGGTGATCGATGAGCTCATGCAATCAATCTATGTAGCAGTCCAGGAATTTGAAAGCCCTGCTCATCTTCCCTTTCTTTCTGTAGGGCTTCCGGGATGGACCTACATGGGCAGTGCTGGCACTTGACTGCTTTAACCATTGGAATCACTCGGATCCATTTCGGAAGCCCTGCAGAAAGATGGGGAAGAGGAGCTCATCACATATAAAGGCAAGTACAGCAGGGACCAAGGGGCTGGGGAATATGCAGAGTGTTAGTTCACCTTTTCTTTTTTCTGAAAGGGTAAACTTACACTTTAGTTTCGACTTTGAGAGCTGTCAGGGCCCCGTACACAGCTGGAGCCTAAGCTTAGATCCAAGGTGCTTCAGAGAGATTGGCTTGTGGAATAACACACATACATTACTTGGTATCTGCATTTAAAGGTTACCTCGTTACCCTTTGTTAAATATAGACAACACACAAATACATACAGTATATTGTTATAGCTAAACTCCAGGTAGGATCTTTATTGCATACTGTACTTATATTTGTTCAGCTTGGACCAATGCAAGTATGCATGTCTCATATCTGGTGGGCTACTGGGGAAGTAAATAATCATTGCAATAGTCTGCACTACTACAGAGATGGCCATGATCTTCTGGGTCCTGCTGAACACTGACCACAGGGGGCCATCGTTTACAGAATGCCTTGTATTATTATGAATAAAAAGTTCTTGCATTATGAATATTATGAATACAAGGAGTTCTCATTTAATGAGGTGGAGATTGTGGCATCACCATCCCTCCTCTCCACCTCATCCAATTGCAGTAGGCCTTGTATTTATTAATATAGAAGGTGTTCTCTAAATTGCAGCAGCGCCAAGTGAGTGACCCCTACCTGTGGTCAGTATGTCACTCGGTACATGATCCAGAAGCATGCAGGTATCTCTGTAGTAGTGCTGACTACTGCAGTGATTGTCAGCTTCCCCAGCAGCTCATCGGGTATGAGATAGATATAGAGATATATATATATATATATATATATATATATATATATATATATATATACACACACACACACACACACACACACACACACACACACACACACACACATATACACACCTTTAGTGATCCGAGCTAGACCAATGCACACCCTGGAGTGGCCCAGTTTGTGACAAATGGCTGTTTGCGGCCATTCTTCAGGAAACTTGAGCTCATTTCATGAACTGGTAATCCTCCCTGACTGCCTACCCTTTCACCGGGGAAGCCCTTCATCCTTCTGTCAGTAAGACAGTCTAACTGGAACCTTTTTGTGTGCAACAGAACAAATGATGAAGGGGTGAAGATCCCCATTTCCAATGACCTGACCCAAAAAGGGAAAAAAGCGCGCTATTTATATTAGGGTGATCTCTGTACGCAGCCCACTCCTGAACTCTGTACGCACAACAGATGCCAATCAGTGCCCATCAATGCTGCCCATCATTGCCACCTTTCAGTGCCACCTCATCTGTGCTCCCTCATCAGTACCCATCAGTAAAGGAGAAAATGTACTTATTTACAACATTTTATAACAGAAACAAAGAAAAACATTTATTTATTTTCGGTCTTTAATTTGTTTAGCTAAAAATAAAAAACCCAGTGGTGATCAAATGTCACCAAAAGAAAGCTCTATTTGTGGGGGGAAAAAATGATAACATTTTAAATGGGTACAGTGTAGCATGACTGCGCAGTTGTCAGTGTGACAGTGCTGAAAGATGAAAATTGGGGGTGAAAGTGCCCAGCATTGAAGTGGTTAAAAAAAATAAAAATAAACATATTTTGGTATAAATATGCTTTTTATTTTAATATTTTTGAAATGACTCAATTTCTGATGTGGACGTTGATTGTTTATAAGTGACATAACCTGAATTTTAGGTTTATTGACTCTTTAACCGCATTGCAAACCGGTCCGTCAATCTTCACACAAAGCTATGCTGTACCTTTAACAATCTGCAGACAGGTTTAGTATGCAGAAACAAGCACTGCTGCATATTTTCCCCCCATGTTGTGGATGATTATTATCTGAGACATTCCTGCCTATCAAACCCCATTATTTTCTAAAGTGTCATGTCAGGACTTCTTCAATTACATCCTCTCTGTCAGTCTCATTTTTCCCTCCATTTCATTCCTGTATCTTTGGCCCTCATCCTCCCTCTCCGGGAGCGGTGACTGCAGGTCAGCCTCCTAATGGTCATTGGTGGATGAAAACTCGAAACATCAAGTAAATTGTTTCTGTCAGCTGCTTTGATGTTTAAATCTCTTTCAAAGTCCCTCTTCTCCCCTGACAGCAAAATCAAAGCACTGATATTTTCTTTGCTCAAAATTAATTTTGTTTGTCTTTTTTTTCTCCGCTTTGTGTCTGTTCTTTACTGCGTCCTAATTTGTCTCAGTTCATATCCCATAAGTACCTTTTATTGCAGACTTTTTATATGACATCAGTAGCCTGACAGAGTATTACAAAATTGCTGGGAATCAACTGGCTCCTTCCTCTGTTCTGCACTTTATGCCTCTTGTAATACGTCTCGTATATTATGGCAGCGCGCAGCTTTGTTCCTCAAAAGCAGACGCTGGCCTATCACATTTTTTACTAACCTGAAATAAAATTTTGCTTTCTAAATACATATATAAAATTGATATTTACATCTGCTACTAGGTGCGTAGTAAAACTCCATGAACCGAAAAATATAGTGTGTGGCCAAGCAAAGACTCACTTATTGGAAAAATAAGTATATACTTGAGTATAAGCCGACCCAAATATAAGCCAAGGCACCTAATTTTACCACAAAAAAAAAAATGGGAAAACCTATTGACTCGAGTACAAGTCTAGGGTGAGAAATGCACAGCTATTGTAAGTGGAAAAGACGGTCAACAACGCCCATTTGCATCCCTTACTGTGCCCATTTGCAGCCATAGGTCGCCTGGACTTCAAACTCAGTAGTTAAGGGTTCCTAGATGCCCCCTAGCTGCAGCCAAAGTGTGGGGTCTCTGGACCCAAAGGGTCCCGAAATGACATTGCTGCAGATGGACACAGTTGACCGACTTTGGGGCCCCTTATCTCGTGGTCACTTGGTGCTAGGAACTGGGGAGCTGGGGTTTCTAGCACCAAGTGGCCCCGAGATACAGGGCCCCAAGTCGGTTCGGAAAATGTCAAGCACTTTTCTGCAGCAGAGAATGACATTTTATATGATATGTTGTAGTGCTAGTTCCACTGCATGCATCTTCATTCATAAACTGAAAATAAATTTTTTTTAGTCAGTGCGAAAAAAAAAAATGTTAGTTTAACAGGTCAAGGAAATTTATGGTGCTTCTCCTTTTAAATAGACATCCAGATATTTCAAGTGCTCTCCAGAGTTTCCATTGATAACCACCACCGGCACACCGCACTCACCAGAATGTATGGCTGCATACATTCTAGGCAGCATACAGGCTCTATAACATGGGTTTAAATCAGCATCCAGATATCTCAAGCGCTCTCCAGCATTTCCACTGTGCTAACCACGTGCTCGTGCCCTCATCACACTGCTTCATGATTTTTATCAAGCAGCCATATTTGGAAGTCTTGGGTGATTGTATTTTCTATTATACTTCTTTGTATGTCAGATTCTTACAATAAATACTACACGATGAGTACTCCATTTGGCTCTGGCTTGCGAGCTCTTGTTCGATACAGCTGCGCCACTTACCTGTCATCTCTGGAAAACGATAGTCCAGTTTGATGGTAATACCAGAGGGACATCATCTTAAAAAAGGGGCCGCACCTTACAGGAAAGATGGTTGTTTGGAGTGATCTTATAGAGCAGGCGTGCTCAACCTGTGGCCCTCCAGCTGTTGCGGAACTACAAGTCCCATGAGGCATTGTAAGGTTGGCAGCTACGTGCATGACTCCCAAAGGCAGAGGCATGATGGGACCTGTAGCTGGAGCACCCATGTTCTAGAGCCTGTACGCTGCCTAGAATTTAGGCAGCCATACAGTCTGGTGAGTGCGGTGTGCTTGTGGTGGTTATCAGTGGAAATTCGGGGGAAGCGCTTGAGATATCTGGATGTCTAATTAAAGGAGAAGCACCATATATTTCTCTGAACTGTTGGGGTCACTATTTTCATTTGCACAGATTCAAAAATTTAAAAAAGTATTTTCAGATAATGAATCAAGATACACATTTAACACATTTTTGTTTTCCACTTACTGCATGATTAGATGTGTGTATTTGGCATCACATTAGGGTTATGTCATTCAAGCACTGCACTTATATATATATATATATATATATATATATATATATATATATATATATATATATATATATAAAATTCTAGAGCACTTCATGCTTTCCTCTGCTGACCAGCTTTATGGATGGTGATTTTATTTTCCTGCAGGACTTGGCACCTGCCCAAACTGCCAAAAGTACCAATACCTGGTTTAATGATCATGGTATCACTGTGCTTGATTGGCCAGCAAACTCGCCTGACCTAAACCCCATAGAGAATCTGTGGGATATTGTCAAAAAGATGAGACACCAGACCCAACAATGCAGACGAGCTGAAGGGTGCTATCAAGGCAACCTGGGCTTCCATAACACCTCAGCAGTGCCACAGGCTAATCACCTCCATGCCATGCTATATCGATGCAGTAATTCCAGTAAAAGGAGCTCCGACCAAGTATTGAGTGCATACTATACTGTACATGGATATACTTTTCAGTAAGCCAACATTTCTGTATTAAAAAACCTTTTTTTTTTAATTGGTCTTGTGTAACATTCTAATTTTGGGTTTTCACTAGCTGCAAGCCATAATCATCAATATTAAAAGAAAGAAATGCTTGAAATATATCACTCTGTGTGTAATGAATCTATATAAAGTATATACGAGTTTCACTTTTTGAATTAAATTACTGAAATAAATTAACTTTTTGATGATATTCTCATTTTTTGAGATGCACCAGTACATGTACTTTTATCCAAAAAAAACAAAAAAAAACAAAAAGCAAAGAAACCCCCCAAAAAACACACCAAATACCATTTATAGGACAGCGTGTGACCATGGCCATATTGCTGCTTTTCTAATAAAACCTACTCTGGCGCATTATTTATAAGATGCTGTTGTGTATCTTATAATTGCAATTTTGTACTTTGCTTGTTTTAAAACTCTAAAGAAAAAAAAAAAAGCCCCATGCATTCTTGTGAAAGGAGGAATAAAGGCCTAGTTTACATTTGCAGGCAGAGTAGGTAAAATCATGCACTTGAAACGCATTTACCATCCTCCCAACTGCTCTCCCTTAACCACTTCCAGACCGCCTGCTGGCGTTATACGTCGGTACTTTGATGCAGATAGCTGCCATAACCCCAGTATTTTAAAAAAAGGGCGGGCAGGCCTCTTTCAGATAAAAGTGGTCTCTGCGGCGGATTTGCCACAAGATCACTTAATGAGGGCGCCGCTTACCGGAGCCGTCGGTAGCGATGGAGATGATCGGGTCCTTACTCCTGTGAGGCATGGAGTCGAGTGAGGGAAAGATTGTCCCCACTCGGCTCCATACCATTGGATGACAGAAGCGACGTCAAGCATCACTTCTGCTCCATGGTCTTAATGGGGACATTTTTTATATATTTTTTCAATATTTCTTTTAATGTAAATGTGAGATCTGATGTCTTTTTGATCCCACATTAAAGAGCTCCTGTCATTATTTTTTTCTATTACAAGGGAAGTTTATATTCCTTGTAATAGGAATAAAAGTAACCCAAAAATATATATTTTAAATATATTTTTTAAAAATAAAAAGTAAAATAAATAATAATAATAATAATAATAATAAAAAATGAAGTCGTGCGCGCATATGTAAACGGTGTTCAAATCACACATGTGAGGTATCGCCGCGATCGTTAAAGCCAGAGCAATAATTCTAACAAAAGACTAACTCAAAACTAATAAACTGTAGAAATTGTTAAACTACGCCTATGGAGACTTTTAAGGGTCAAAGTTTGTCACCATTCCACGAGCGGCATAATTTTGAAGAATTACATGTTGGGTATCTAACTTTACTGTTTTCTTATTTATTCAAAAATGGGTATTTTTTTTTTCCCAAAAAAAATGCGTTTGTAATACCGCTGCGCAAATACGGTGTAACAAAGTATTGCAACATTTGCCACTTTATTCTCTAGGGTGTCTGAAAATAAAATAATCGAATATTTGGTGGTTCCAAGCAATTTTCCAGCAAAAAAAATTGACAGTTACTTACCGATAACTGTTTTTCTAGGATATCTTCCAGGACGGCATAACCTGAGAGATGACTGGTCCACCTGACAGGAAACACAATCAACACCAAGGTTAAAAGGCCCCTCCCTTCCCCCTGCACCTCAGTTCTCCCAAAGTAATAGGTTATCCGGGTGACAGAGAGGAACTCTTCCCGTAATACTTACATTAAAACATGGGTGGGAAGTAGGCCTGCCGTCCTGGAAGATATCCTAGAAAAACAGTTATCGGTAAGTAACTGTCAATTTTCTCTAGTCATCTTCCAGGACGGCATAACCTGAGAGGATATACAAGAAGTTCAAGGCCTACCTCAGGGCGGGACCACCGCTTGTAGCACCTTCCTTCCAAATGTCAGATCCTGAGGCGACAGCAGTTCCACTCTATAGTGCTTCAGAAAGGTATCCTGCTTCGCCCAAGTGGCTGTGCGACAGACCTGTTCTATCGGGGCCCCAGCTCTCTCTGCCCAAGAGGCCGCCAAGGATCTCATTGAGTGAGCCTTAAGATCCACTGGTACTGGGGAACCTGACTGTTCATAGGCTAATGCTATTGTCTGCCTAATCCATCTAGCCACCGTAGATTTAGATGCCTGCCCTCCCTTTCTGGGGCCACTAAATAAAATTAAAAGGTGATTGGACTTCCTGTACTCCTTCACCCTATCCAGATATGTCAACAAACATTTCCTAACATCTAATAAATTAAATTTCCTCTCCTTCTCATTTTTTGGATTATCACAGAAGGAAGGCAAAATGATCTCCTGCGATCTATTAAACTTAGATGCGACCTTGGGAAGATACAGTGGATCCTGTCTCAGAACCACTCTATCTTCTAAAACCAACAAAAAAGGCTCCTTAACTGACAGGGCCTGTAGGTCGCTCACCCTTCTGGCCGTGGTTATGGCCAGTAAAAAGGCTAACTTTAGCGTCAAAAACTTAACAGAAATTTCCTGCGCTGGTTCAAAGGGCGCTTTCGTCAGTGCCTCCAAGACCAATGTTAGGTTCCATGGCGGAAAAACATTCACCCTAACAGGGGTCACCCTTTCCCTTGCCAGAATGAATCTCTTAATCAGGGGCTCTAGTGCGAGCCTCTGATCCATAAATACAGATAGTGCTGCTATCTGTACTCTCAAGGTATTTGTGGAGATCCCCTGATCCACCCCTGCTTGTAAGAATTCCAGTACCACCGGTACTGAAAGGATAGACACCTCCTTATTCTGGCACCACTGTGAGAAACGATTCCAAACTTTAGAATAGATTCTCCTGGTGACCAGCTTCCTGCTACCCAATAAGGTCTCAATTACCCTATCCGAGCAACCTTTACCTCTGAGGATCTCCTCCTCAAGTACCATGCCGTCAGACAGAAGAACCCCGGGTCGAGGTGAAGGACTGGTCCTTGTAAAAGAAGATCCCGTCTGGCTGGAAGACGGAGCGGAGGAGAGATTGACCACTCTTTGAGGGTGGCAAACCACGTCCTCTTTGGCCACCATGGAGCTATTAGAATCAGTCCGCAGTCTGATCGGGCCAGTTTTTGTAGCACTCGTGGTATCAACACTAGTGGGGGAAAAGCGTATGCAAGATGGAAGTCCCAGTCCTGAGACAGAGCATCCACTCCCTGAGACCCCCCTCCTCTGTTGAGGGAAAAGAAGTGATCCACTTTTTTGTTTCCTCTGTGGGCAAATAGATCTATGTCTGGGCACCCAAACTTCTGACTTATTTGCAGAAAGACCTCCTGATTCAGTTCCCATTCCCCCTGGAGGATGGGTTTTCGACTTAGAAAATCTGCCACCACATTGGCGGTTCCTCTTATGTGAACCGCCGATATGGATTGAAGATTTTCTTCGGCCCAATTTAAAATGTTCAGGGTTAGATTCAGAAGCTTCCTGGATCTGGTGCCCCCCTGGCGGTTTAGGTAAGAGACTGCCGTCACATTGTCCGACAGAACCTGAACCTCCAACCCCTGAATCCTGTCTCCGAAGGCTCTTAACGCCTGGCCCACTGCCAGAAGTTCCCTGTGGTTGGAGGAGGCCCCCGCCTGTGAAGGAGTCCAGGCCCCTTGTGCCTGAGCTTCCCCCAGGTGAGCTCCCCAACCCCAAGCACTTGCGTCGGTGGTTACTATTGTAGGATTCCACTGATCCCAGGGTAATCCCAAACTGAGCCTGTCCTGATTCAGCCACCAATCTAGGGAGGCTTTTACTTTTGCTGGGATGGACACCTTCCCGTCCAGTGACTCCTTCCTTTTGTCCCAGGATGACAGTAGGAAGAACTGCAGCTCCCTTGAATGGAGCTGAGCCCAGGGAACCGCTGGAATACATGAGGTCATCAGACCTAACACCCTCATGATCTGCCTGCGAGAGCACTCCCTGGCTTCCTTTAAAGAAGAGATCGCTGTAATCACTTTCAGCCGTTTCTCCTCTGGAAGAAACAGTTTCTGAGCCTCTGTATCCACCAGGTATCCCAGAAACATTTTTATTTGGGATGGTGCCAGAGAAGATTTTTCTCTGTTCACTATCCAACCCAAGGTCTCCAGGGTAGAGATCACTCTGTCTACATCTACTTCTACCTGTTCTTGAGACTGTCCGTATACCAGTAGATCGTCTAGATAAGGTATAAGGGACACCCCCTGAAGGTGTAGATAAGCTACTACCTCCGCCAGGACTTTTGTGAAGATCCTTGGGCTTGCTGTCAGTCCGAAGGGGAGAGCTCGGAATTGCCAATGTTGGATTCCTCTGTCCGTAAGGACTGCGAACCTTAGCAGGGACTGGTGTTCCTTGGCAATCGGAATGTGGAGATACGCATCCCTCAGATCTATCGTGGCTAGAAACGCACCTTTTAATAGATGCCTGCGCACCGTATAGATACTCTCCATCCGGAAGGTCTTTTGTCTCAAAAACCTGTTCAGTTTCCTGAGATTTAATATCAGGCGAAATTTTCCTGACGGTTTTTGGACGACAAAAACATGGGAGTAAAATCCCTGGTAGTACTCTTCCGGTGGAACGGGAATGATCACCTCCTGAAACGCCAGTCCCTGCACGCTGTCCAGCAGTCCTGCGGCCCTTGAAGGTTCTCTGGGAAGACGGGTCAGAAAAAATTTTTGAGGGGGAGTGTAGAGAAACTCCAGACGGTAGCCCTCTGTCAAGATTTGTAATATGTAGGGGCTTCCGGAGATCTTGTTCCACTGAGGGACAAAGTGAGCCAATCTCCCCCCTACCCTGACGCTGACGTCACTTGGACTGCTTGGGGGCATCTTTAGGACCGGAAAAGAGCAGGCTACCTTTTTGCGTGCTCTTTCCCTTCCCCCACCTTCTATTTGCGTCTTTTTTGCCCTTAAAACTTCCTTGACTAGAGGGGGGACGAAAAAACTTCCTGCTCCTCTCTCTCTTAGCTTTGACTGGAAACTTTTTCCCCTTTTCTGCTGACCTTGACAGGACCTGATCCAGGCCTGGTCCAAATAGTTGGGAGCCCTCAAAGGGTAACCCGCATAGTCGAGATCTAGACATATGATCTCCTTCCCATGACTTGACCCAGACAGCCCTTCTTGCCGAGTTAAGGAGAGCAGCAGACTTGGCCGTGTTCCTAACGGATTCTACCGCCGCATCTGCTAGATATGCCACAGCCTTACTTATTAACTCTAAAGACTCTGAAACTTCTTTAGAGTTATTCTCTCTAGAAACATGGGTGGAAAGTCTACCTAACCATGCATCCACGTTCCTAGCCACACAAGCTGATGCCAAGGCAGGAGCCATGGCTGCTGCATTTGCATCCCACGCTCTTCTCAAGAGCGTTTCGGCCCTTCTGTCCATTTGGTCCTTCAGGTTACCTGAGTCCTCGAAAGACAAATCGGACTTCTTCGAGACCTGTGACAGGGCTGCGTCCAACTTGGGGGTTTTGAAAAACTTTTGTTCCTCTTCCTCCCCAAAAGGAAACCTCCTCTTCCACGTCTTAAGCCTCAGAACCTTTCTTTCTGGGTCTTTCCACTCTCTCAGTATCACCTCCTTTAGGGCCTGATGGACTGGGATTACCCTGGATTGAGGTTTACCCAATCCCCTGTACATTTTATCCCTGTTAGACGCCTGAACCGGAGGTTCCGGGATATCTTCAGAGACATAAATTGCCTTGAGTAACTGCCCCATATCTTCTATGGGAAAGAGGTGGCTACTAGCTCTAGGACCTTCACTATCCTGGCTATCAGCCTCTGAATTTTCCCCATCTTCTAGCGAGTCTTCCTCTGACTCCTCCAAGTCCTCTAATTCCTCAGTACCTGAGGTAACAGAGGATGGGTTTTTCTGTGAGGTTTTATGACCCCTGTCTGAAAGACCCTCCTGAGAGGAAATATCGTCTCTAGAGGACAGGCCTGCTTTGTCATCCGTCCTCTGAGCTTCCCTAGGTGCTATGGCTGTCTTAAGAGATTGTAGTGTAGAGAGCATCTCAGATTGTACTACCAGGAAATCCTTCATAACCTGTGAGGTTTCCTTACTCGACAGCTTATGAATGCACCTAAAACAAAAAGGTTTAGAATGGTCTGGCGGGAGCTTGTCATTACAGTTCCCACACCTTTTTGTTCTGGGGGGAGGGGGATTTTTACCCCTAGCCTTGTGAACCCCTTGAGCAGAGCCGCTAGGTTCTAAGGGAGACAGAAGAGAGACATAACACCCTTAAAATACTTTCACTCTCCTGTGCCTTCCCCCCCCTCATGGTGTAAGTAAGACCCCTCTTACCCCACCACTCACAAACAGAAGAGGACTCACCACCTGTAGCCTCTTCTTGCGTTAAGGGTGTGACTATGTCCTCCTCTCTTTCCATCCTGTTCCTTGCTGAGTCCGTCCAGGAGGCGATCGGGAGGAAGAAAGGGGACAGTCGTGAGGCCTCTGCCTGCTTCTCCCGAGTCTATGAGAGACTGCTCCTCAGACGCCGGTCTTCGGCGCCATTTTGTTGAGGGCCTGCCGCCCGAAGGATGGGATTTGGCCTCTAGTGTTTCCGGATCCGCCATTTTGGCGTAGACCGGAAACCGGAAGTGCCGACAACCGGAACCAGAAACGGCGCCATCTTGCTCCACCCGGAATGCTTACTCCTTAGCCAGGAGTATTACAGCGTTCAGAGAGATGGAAACCTTCCCAAACGAAACCTGCCCAGCACCACTGGACACCCAGGCTCTCACCAACTCCTTCAGCAACTCGAGCTCCAGTCTCAGACTCTGGCACCTTCAACACCCCTGTACCTGACCGGGTGGAAGAAAAAATGGCATGAGGTATGTGCTCACAGGAGTTCCGGAATACCCCTCTGTAACCGGGAGGCTCCTTGCCGGGGAGTAACTTCTGCCCTGGCCGTTGGGGGGCCCTCTGGGAAGGGACTAAACCCTGGCTGGATCCGCCACCCTCCCCGGCTTTGGAATCCAGCCCCCAGAGGGGGGACCATCCGCTACTAGCTTCAGGTCTATAGACAAAAATAACAAACGTTTCGCTGCCGGGAAACACAATCAAGAACTGAGGTGCAGGGGGAAGGGAGGGGCCTTTTAACCTTGGTGTTGATTGGGTTTCCTGTCAGGTGGACCAGTCATCTCTCAGGTTATGCCGTCCTGGAAGATGACTAGAGAAAAAATGATTTTAACTTGTAAACAACACGTTTGAAAAATAAGCCTGGTCTTTAAGTGGTTATGGCTGTGATGCTTTGCGTCAGGGAAAAAAAAAAAAAAAGGTCTCCCGCCATGCTCAGAGAGCAGTACTGCCCACCAAACTCAACTGTGTACAATGCACACATATGTGCAACCTCTCAGCAAGTGGGCCTTCACATTGAGCGACCGCATATATGCAGCCCTGTGTAAACCACTTATCGCGCTGAGGGCACGCTCCCAGCATGGCAGCCCGCGGAAAGCTCCCGATGTATACTAGCGATCAGAAGTGACCGCTGTGACAGTCAATCACAGAGGTCACATGACCTGAATGCCCACTTCCGCTTCCTGGCATTTAGAACCCTTAAAGGGCTGGGAGGCGGTCCGCAGGAAGGGGTTAAACACCCTCAATGGAGCAATCTTCCATCGGTTGCTCTTAATAGGGGTAACAGCAGCTTAGTTGCAAAACGTTCTTCCAGCTCTTCCTTGACTTATTGGGTTTTTAAATATTAGTACAAGGTATGCAAGACAGTCACAAAGAAAAGAATGCAACAACGGTGAGGTTACAGAGGCAAGTAAAAAAACAAACTGTATAAATAGATTCACCGAATAGAGCAACACTGCAAACATCACAACCTGTATAAGGCCCCGGTAACTTTACATATTAAACTGTAAGGCAGGGTGGGAGAAGCCACATCGGTACCACTACCTACGAAATGGGTCCATGGACTTGTCAGCTTATACTTCATCAGAAGCTGCATTCTCAGAATGTACTTGCAGCACCACCTGCTGGTGAATCAGAGATTGCAGTTGGTCTATACACATATAAAGGCTCTGTATGGAGCTAAGGTTTAAAAACACGTGCCAAGAAAATGGCAGTGTATTTTGAGCTGTTGTCCAGGGCAACTAATTGTGTTTAATCTGGCTGATTTACATCAATGTGCTGTAGGAATGTGCGTGTTACCATAACATAGGTCAACGCATGCGTCATTTGTTGACATGTTGTGGTGCCATTCATTTTAAATGGCATCCCAATGCACTACAGCGTTGTGGTACACTGCATCAAAAATTTTGTGGCATGTGCGAATTTTGGGATGTCTTGAAGTATGAGCAGCTAACATAAAACATTAAATCTGATTGCTGGAATATCAGACAAGCCCCACTAATTGCAGCCTTTTTGTTAAAAGGGCAGATGACAGAGCTAGTGGATGGGTATCCTTTATATGAGAATCCATTTTTCATGAAGGGCCAATCTTACAATCTAACATAACACACCTACGCAATACACATTTCTTTGTGCATTGCAATCCTGTAGAATAAAGAACACTTGTTAATGCCATTTACTGCCCTAATAGGCAGTCGGTTCTTTAAAAAGAGGCCCCATTCCAATATCATAAAATGTATTCCCAACATGGTTATCTCTTATGCCGCGTACACACGGTCGGAAATCTCGTCGGAAAAAGCTCTGATGGTTTTCCCGTCGGAATTCCGACGGAATTTCGCTCAAACTGTCTTGCCTACACACGGTCACACCAAATTCCGACGGTCAGTAACACAGCAGAATAAAACACGTTCGACATCACTATAAAAAGGGAAGTTTAATGCTTCCGAGCATGCGTCAAATTGTTTCCAAGCATGCGTCTGAATTTTGAGTGTCGGAATTGCCTACACACGATCAGAAAATCCGATAGAAAGGTTTTCCGCCTGAAAAATTGAGAACAGGTTCTCAATCCAAAGTCCGTCGGAAATTCCGACAGAAAAAGACCGTTGGGCATACACACGGTCGGAAAATCCAATGAAAAGCTCCCATCGGACTGTTTTCATCGGAAATTCCGACCGTGTGTACGCCGCATTAGAGTAGACCAGAATATCTGTCACCCGGAAACACACTAGCTCTGATTTTATGAGATTAAGATTAGGTTTTTGGAAAAGGCCAGCACAGATTTGTCCTAGCAGCAGGAACTCTGCTTTCTACATTACAGAGAGATGACCACAGTCCTGCCAGTATTACAATTGCCAGTGCCAGCTAAAAGACTCTAAATGGACACTTCTAAGGAAGATAGGGCACTGCCCATTTTCAGAATAGAAGAAAACTTCAATTAGTTTGTTCATTTACAGAAGATGCTGTGATACTGATTTGTTAGATGTTCAAATCTAGATTCTGAAATAAGGGAGGAAAACTCCTTGCACCTATAGAATATAAACCACATGTGCCAAACACAAGGCCCGCAGGCCGAATCTGGCCCGCCAAGCCATTTCATGTGACCCTCGCACCTCTCCTGCAGCTGTGGCACTGCCCTCGTCTCTGCCTCCCCCTTGAATTCCTCTGCCAGATCCTGCACTTCTTCGTGTAGCCCTGCCCCCCCATCTCAGCAGTAGAGAGGAGGACAGAAGTCTTCCTACAGAGCCTGCACCTCTCTGTGCAGCCGCAGCACCCCTTAGTCTCTGCCTCCCCTGGTCTCAGCATTCAGCAGACTCTGCCAGCTGACTCCAGCGCTTTCTGATTCCCAGCCCCACCCCCAGCTTCTTACCGGCAGTAGCACAAGTAAGGGGGGTGCACTGTGATGTAAGGGAGGGTGGGGGCTCTTGACATCTGATGCAATGGGAAAGGGGGGTGAGGTGCTCAGGAAATCTGCTTATAATATGAGAATAATATAATTATTTGCAGATTGGAAAGGAGGGTCACACACTGCTGGTATCATCCACAAGAAACTTTATTGAAGACTGCTCAGGAAGAAACATTTTAGTGGATCATGAGATCAGCGGTGTACGGCCCTCCTGTTCAAACTTGCATCATTGATTACAGCAGTGTGAGCTTAAAGAGTTTGTTACCCCAACATTTCATATTCCTGATATGTGGCTGCTGTATCATGTACTCGTATGGGAAAGTATCCTGTTCTCTTTGTATTGCTTCCTTTGTGTGAAATCCTTGGTGATCCTGCTAGTCCCCTTGCTTTCCTATTAAAAACTGACTATACTAAGCAGGAGAGCACAGCCTGGTCAGTTCTCTAGGTGTGCTGGGAATTCCGACTGCTCCAATAATCAGAGGAGATCAGGCTCCCCCCCCCCCCCACAGCTCTTATGCAGCTGACAACAGAAGGAACAGAGGGAATATGATACCTTATGCATAAAAAAAATAAAGAAGTATTTATAATGTTTTTTTACAGTATATCTTTACAAAAATGTGTTGCCTTTCATTTTCATTTTAAACTGAATTGGTGGTTTCACAAGGTAATCATTTACAAGCCTTTCAGACTGAAGGCGTTTTTCCAGGTGCTTTTGGGATAAAAATGAAAAACGAGTGCCCGAGTGCTTTCACACTGGGGCGGTGCGCTGGCAAGACGTTAAAAAAAAAAAAAAAGTCCTGCAAGCAGCATCTTTGGGGCAGTGGAGAAGCGGTGTACACACTGCTCCTGCCCATTGAAATGAATGGGCACAGCTGCCGAAGCGCCTGCTAAGTGCTTCGGCAGCGGTGCTACAGTCGTGCATTGAAGCCTTTATTCGGCTGCTAAAACAACGGTAAAGCGCAGCTAAAACTATCAATATTTTACCGTCCTGCCCGCCCCAGTGTGAAAGCAGCCTAAAGCTGGCCATACACTATACAAAAAATTTCGGCCATAGAACGTTCGTTCGATTTTTCGGCCAGTTAATGGACACAAAATCGATAATCGTTTGGACGTTTTTGAGCCGAAAAAACGAAGGACAAGTTTGGAAATTTTCTGCCAAACGAACGATATATTGAAAGGTTAATGTGTTTCCCGTCCAACCTGTCTGCACTAGGTAAATGTAAAAAAACAAACATTTTTTTTATTTATGTTCACTGAACGATTTATCGGCCATTACATGATGGCACCATCGTTTGCGCTCGCGGCCGAACGTTCGTTTTTCGAAAATGGGTTCGGACGATTTTTTGTATAGTGTATGGCCAGCATCAGTCTTACGTTATTACTAAAGCCAATAATATTCGAATGCAGAGGCAATTATTTTATATAAATATAAAAATCTGTAAGACATTTGCATGGTCTTACAGATACAACCGGCCCTTTCGGGGCAACCATAATGCTGATGCGGCCCACGATGAAATGGAGTTTGACATCCCTGCAATAAACCATCATAGAGTGACAGTTCCTTTCCTTTACAAAGTCCAGCCACTGAACTTTTTTTATTCACCAGCAAGAGCCACCAGCGATTCTCAATTATTAATTTCAGCACTCTTGAAGAGCACTGTCATGCAGAAACAGGAAAGACAGATTACTTTTAAGTATTATTTCTGTAATGAACCTGCTGTCACAGATTCAAAGGCTCTAGTGGGCATAAAGCCATCACAAACCAGTGAGGAAAGATGATGAGGTTAGGAGAGCGTATACTGGAAAAAAAAAGACATTTCATTGTGTTAGTCTACGGCCGGCCTGATTTAGAACAGGCTGGATAGTTTTCTTTTATAGACGTGTTTTACATTTTTTAGGGCTCATTCTGCACTAGTCTCAGACATGTTCTACTACTATGGGAGTAGACTATAGTCTCGCTTTACATAAAAAGTCATTGTGTTCTTGGTGGGCTGAATTCAAAAGTGAACTGTTCTTCATGCTGAGTACATAATCAAATTATCAATCAGCAAAAGTGAACTTTTTATGAAGAACATATGTTAAAATGCATTGTATGTGAATATTGATTTTGAATGAGAAAATATTTGTTGGCCAGCATTGTTGCCCAATAGTAAGGCCCCTTTCACACTGGGGCGTTTTTCAGGCGGTACAGCGATAAAAATAGCGCCTGTACACCGCCTGAAAAAGCCGGCCCCATTCACTCCAGTGTGAAAGCCGGCGGACTTTCACACTGGAGCGGTGCGCTAGCAGGACGGTAAAAAAAGTCCTGCTAGCAGCATCTTTGGAGCGGTATAGGAGCGGTGTGTTCACGGGGGGGGTAAACCCCGCGAGCGGCCGAATACTGCAGCTAAAACTACGGTAAAGCGGCGCTAAATAGCGCTGCTTTACCGTCGCCGCGGGTCCCGCCCCAGTGTGAAAGGGGCCTAAGGGATTAAAAATTTGTGTGCCACATTCAATATTAAAGGAAAAAGGGAAAGGATCCCCTATGTGGTGGACTTTTAAAGGCACACCGTTTTTTTTACCCAAGAACAAGTTTTAAATAGAGTATTGTAGTAAAGTACGTAAAAAAGTTTATTGAAAAAACAACATAAAAGTAAATGCATTCTCTACTTTTAATGCATTTACTTTTTATTGAAAAAACAACAACATAAAAAGTAAATGCATTAAAAGTAGAGAATGCATTTACTTTTATGTTGTTGTTTTTTCAATAAACTTTTTTACGTACTTACTACAATACTCTATTTAAAACTTGTTCTTGGGTAAAAAACGGTGTGCCTTAAAAGTTCACCACATAGGGGATCCTTTCCCTTTTCCATTGATTTTGAATGATGGCACCTAAAGCTGAGTTTAACCCCACTGGCTTTCATTGGACTCCTGCTACTAGGAGAAACACGTCAAAGTTCACAGCAAAAGCACTGATGTCCTCGCTTCTTAACAGCTCAAGCTGCTCTCCCTCCCAGAGTTCCTGCCCTGTGCTTACATTAAAAGTAATTTATTTTGCACAGTCTTCTGCAGCATTAAAGAGGAAGTAAACTTCCTCTGTAGACATTTACCTTTAGGTAAGATTAGAAGAAGGCTTACCTATAGGTAGTGTAAATATCTCCTAAACGTGTACCATTTAGGAGATATTTACACTACATGCAGCCAGTGACATCACTGGCGCGTTTGCTCTCTGACGGAACGGCCACGGGTGCTGTTCCTTCCAACCCTTATGTGGCGAACGGCAGCTCCTGTGCGCATGCGTGGGAGTGACGTCATCGCGGCTCCGGCCACTCACAGCGCCAGAGCCCGCGAACCTGCAAGAAACTCTGGGGAAGAAAATGTCAGATGTCTCAGCGGTGTGTGGGTGCCGCTGGAAGGCTTCATTCTAAGGTAAGTATTTCACAATGAGCTATTACGCGAGTTTGAGCTGGCTGGTGTAAACCACCGCTCTGTTTTTTATGTGCATTTATTTTTACTGATGTTTGGTTGCCTTAATGCAAGTTTTTAGTGTGCGGTTTTAATAAACACCTTTGTTGAAACATATTGCAATACGAGGCTTTCCTCTTCTTCCCTTATGCTCTGGGATTGATCCTTGAGCTGCCAGATTGGATTTCAGCTTTTTCAAAAATACATTGAAAAACCTGATCCACTTTTACAGCTTAACCGCTTACCAACTATCCGCTGCAGTTGCACTACGGCAACATGGCTTGGCTGCGCGAATCGTCGTTATGTTATGACTGTACCATAAACGGCCACTAGGGCTCGCTCACCGAGCCGATGTGAGTGCCCGGCGGTCTTGATCACCGCCGGGCTCCTGCGATCGCTCGGGGCACCCTAGTGTTAACCCCTTCACTGCCAGTGACATTTTTACAGTAATCAATGCAATTTGAATCGCACTGATCACTATTAATGCCAATGGTCCCAAAATTGTCCGATGTGTCTGCCATAATGTTGCAGTCGATATAATAAAAAAAAAATAAAAAATAAAAAAAAACACGCTGATCACCGCCATTACTAGTAAAAATAAAATTTATAATAAAAATGCCATAAAACTAACCCCTATTTTGTAGACGCAATAACTTTTGCGCAAACCAATCAATAAATGCTTATTGCAATTTTTTTTTACCAAAAATATGTAGAAGAATACGTATCGGCCTAAACTGAGGAAAAAAAAAAGTTTTTTTTATACATTTTTTGGGGATATTTATTATAGCAAAAAGTAAAAAATAATGCATTTTTTTCTAAATTGTTGCTCTTTTTTTTGTTTATAGCACAAAAAATAAAAACCGCAGAGGTGATCAAATACCACCAAAAGAAAGCTCTATTTGTGGGAAAAAAAAAAAAACACGTCAATTTTGTTTGGGAGCCACGTCGCACGACCGCGCATATGTCAGTTAAAGCAACGCAGTGCGGAATCACAAAAAGTGGTCTGGTCTTTGGCCAGCCAAATGGTCCGGGGCTTAAGCGGTTAAGGTGTTGGAGCCTGATGGGAGCATTGTTCAGTGTCTGATACTGCTGTTGGAGCATGGTGGGATTATTATCCAATGCTTGAAACTACTGCTATCTGGTAAGAAGTGAATCTATGTGGTGATGGAATATTAATGTCTTTGTGCTTTGAAGAGCACTGAAGTTGCCTTATATTTGGTTCACCCAATTCCCTTGAAGAGCACAGAAGTTTTTCACATACCGTATATACTCGAGTATAGGCCGTCCCGAGTATAAGCCGAGGCCCCTAAATCACCACAAAAAAAATGGGGAAACGTATTGACCCGTGTATAAGCCGAGGGGCAAAAATGCAGCAGCTACTGTAAGTGGAAAAAGGGTCAGCAATGCCAATCTGAATGTCCCCTGTACAGACCCCCGTGTCCCCATTGCAGCCCGTGTCCCCATTGCAGCCTACCTGTGCCGATCCGCCGATCCGTGGGTCCGGGGTCCTGGGTCCTGTGTCCGGTCCCGCTCTGTCCTCCCCACAGCGTGTATTACAGGCGCCATTACAATTTAAAAGCCGCGCCTCCTCGTCCGTGATAGGAGGAACACTTTTTTCCCCAGCAGTCAGTGTGCAGTGTTCCGCCTATCACGGACATTCTCTCATCCTCGTCCATGAGATGAGAATGACAGGCCATCCGTGATAGGCGGAACACTGTACTGCTGGGAAAATTAGTGTCCGCCTATCACGGACGGGCGGGAGGAGGCGGCGCGGCTTTTGAACACCGCCGTCTGTCTGCATGACAAGCTGTTCATGTAGGCAGACGGCGGGGACTCGAATATAAGCCGAGAGGTGGACTTTCAGACCTAAAAAAGGGTCTGAAAATCTCGGCTTATATTCGAGTATATACGGTACTTGGTTCACTTAGTTCCCTTTTGTATAAGGGTTTGCCAGTTGGAAATTTTACATGAACATCTTTGTATGCACCTTTTATGAACTGAATCATATACTTTTCACTTTGAGTAATTTCAATATTTTTTTTTTTTTTTTTTTTTAATACACTTGTTTTTTCAGGAGTGGACTTTATACCCTAACATTTTTGTCATGTGTATGGTTGCCCTGTGAAAGCGAGCCAAAATCCTTAGGAGAAAAATGTAGGCTAGACAAGGGACACACAGGAGTATATCATACTCAAGGGGGAAAAAGTTTTACAGTTTACGCCACATCCTATAGTAGAGAGCATTGAGGGAGGATCCCCTATGGGTTGGACTTTTAAGGCGTGAAATATGTAACCCCAGATAAAATTAAAAATTGTTGAAAATAGGAAAAACGTTTATTACAAAAGATGCAAAACATCCAAAATTAAAGAGTTTCACATGTATGACAATATAAAAACCTGGAACATGTTACAACAAAACTTGGTATAGTACAAGCTGATAATACATTTTGTGTCAAGTTCTCACACTGACGCGTTTCGGATATAAATACTTTACTCCTTCCTCAAAGGTGAGACTATAACATCATTCCTATTGTGTATAGAAAAATGTCAGATCAGGTAATATATCAGAAATGCAAATCTTTATATAATGATTACATCTTGAATCAAAAAGATCCATACATTTGCATATAAATAAGAAAGAAAAAACTCACATTGAAAATACACCAAGTGGGGGGACGTTCCAGTGCAATTTAAAAGAAACGGCTGGGAGGAGGAGCTTCTTCACTTCTATAGCCTCAAAAGAGGTCGATTGAATATCAGTAGTATACAGATGCCTAGTCAGCTAAATGGAGCTCAATGGTTGCTCCAAAGGCTGAGTAGAGTGCATCTGTCCCCGCAAGGGGGGAGTGATCGCTGGGGGGGCGCTTGTAGAGCACACTGGGGTCGGGAAATATGAAGAGAGAACCCTACAAGATGAAACATAAATATATATCAAAACAATAAGTAAATACCTTTAAATGTTGAAGAGCATATAAAAACGCTAATTTGTACCTGTTAGTGGCTCTTAACTTGTTACGCCCTGATTTAAATGTCTCCAAATTTGGAGGGTATCGACCAATGGCTCTAGAAAGAAATTGTCAAAGAGGCGTTGGTATAATGAATGGATGAGCAAATGCTCCCCCCACAAAGACTAATGTATCCTTGAATTTTAGTCTCAAATAATTTTCAGAGTTGCATATAGTAACGTATATCTATGGGATAGATGGATCTCCCGTATTCTAAAGGGGAGTAAAAGTTTATATGGAGCATGAGTGAGAACCAAGTATATGGCCCATACACCACTATATCTAAATAGCGAGAGCAAGAAAATCCAGAAAGGAGGGGGGGGGGGGGGTTTAATTAGCAGCAACTCTGGATCGATTATAATGCAGAGAAGGGGGGGCGCAAAAGGGAGAAAAAAAATTCCCTTCCAAAGAAAACAAGCACGAATATAAAGGAAATAGATTACCTTAGATCAACAGAACGCTGTTTGCCTCCTCCTCAGTCTGATGGTTGCAGATACTGAGTGGGGCAAACAGCGTACATATATATGGGCTCAAGCCCTGCAGTCAGCTGTACCGAGTACAGCTGATTACTGCAGGGTGTAGGGACTACGAGTCTCTCTAGACCCGGCCCCCCGAGTGCTGCGCGCGCACCCGGGTCCCGCGCACCAATGAATGGTTGCGCAACGTGACCCGGGCACGCCCACAGCTCCCGCCGGCACGATCAGCTTCACCGGCGAACAGCGCATGCTCGCCGGGTGAAGCAATATGGAGTCCCGGCGTCAAATGACGCCGGGAACTCCTACATTGCCGTCACGTCCCTAGGAAGTGGGCGCGACGGCTGGGCGTGCCGGGCGGCCTACTGGGCGTCCCCTAGAGATACAGCGATCAATGTATATGAGGTGTTGTAATGTTTAGCTGGAAACTCCTTCGTCCAGGCGCCTCGCAGTGTGGAATATATTCTGGAAAACGAAAATGGAGGGGGAGACCCTAGGAGTCATATACCTATTGAAATACCTATTGAAATGCGAATGCTCATGCTTTTACATAGGGAAGACGAAACTAGAATTCTGGAAAAGGGCGTACAGACACATTCACAGTATGCGGATGTGTGATCCTGACCTCCCCCTTGGGAGACACACAACAATTGTCCATGGGGGCAAATTCCCCAAAATCAAATTCCTTATTCTCGACCGCATCCACCCTAATCCAAGGGGGGGGTGATTGGAACAAAATCCTTCTCCAATTGGAATCACGCTGGATTTTTAAACTAAGGGCCAATCAAGCCCCTGGCTTGAACGAAGCAATTTGGTTTAAACCATTCTTAGAGGGTTTCTCATCCGGAGGGATGGAGAAATAATTACCTAAAAGAACTTTCATCACATTTTGGATTCAAATATTTCCAACACTAATTCTATAATCCAGCCCCTCATTGACTTGTTATACACATATGACACGTGATGCAGATTTTTAAATACATGCGATGACTGCATGACGTCATCAACATCAGGACATCCATCCTGCCCGCATACTGTCTCTTGAGTGTGCCTGTGCAACCTCTCCTCAATACAGTTTAAAAAGAAACAATTCTTTTAGATATACCTTTACTATGGCTACTCTATATACATCATATGGCATTACAATAATATATGCAAAGTGTTCTTCTTTTTCCCTTATGTGATTTCATGTTCTCCTGCCATGTATATTCATTTGATTTCCATGTAAGAATGTACATTCATTGTTTTCCATGCAAAAATGTCAATTACTGCTATCTTTCTAATTGTAATTTATGACATATCTCTCCCCCTCCATTTTCGTTTTCCAGAATATATTCCACACTGCGAGGCGCCTGGACGAAGGAGTTTCCAGCTAAACATTACAACACCTCATATACATTGATCGCTGTATCTCTAGGGGACGCCCAGTAGGCCGCCCGGCACGCCCAGCCGTCGCGCCCACTTCCTAGGGACGTGACGGCAATGTAGGAGTTCCCGGCGTCATTTGACGCCGGGACTCCATATTGCTTCACCCGGCGAGCATGCGCTGTTCGCCGGTGAAGCTGATCGTGCCGGCGGGAGCTGTGGGCGTGCCCGGGTCACGTTGCGCAACCATTCATTGGTGCGCGGGACCCGGGTGCGCGCGCAGCACTCGGGGGGCCGGGTCTAGAGAGACTCGTAGTCCCTACACCCTGCAGTAATCAGCTGTACTCGGTACAGCTGACTGCAGGGCTTGAGCCCATATATATGTACGCTGTTTGCCCCACTCAGTATCTGCAACCATCAGACTGAGGAGGAGGCAAACAGCGTTCTGTTGATCTAAGGTAATCTATTTCCTTTATATTCGTGCTTGTTTTCTTTGGAAGGGAATTTTTTTTCTCCCTTTTGCGCCCCCCCTTCTCTGCATTATAATCGATCCAGAGTTGCTGCTAATTAAACCCCCCCCCCCCCCTCCTTTCTGGATTTTCTTGCTCTCGCTATTTAGATATAGTGGTGTATGGGCCATATACTTGGTTCTCACTCATGCTCCATATAAACTTTTACTCCCCTTTAGAATACGGGAGATCCATCTATCCCATAGATATACGTTACTATATGCAACTCTGAAAATTATTTGAGACTAAAATTCAAGGATACATTAGTCTTTGTGGGGGGAGCATTTGCTCATCCATTCATTATACCAACGCCTCTTTGACAATTTCTTTCTAGAGCCATTGGTCGATACCCTCCAAATTTGGAGACATTTAAATCAGGGCGTAACAAGTTAAGAGCCACTAACAGGTACAAATTAGCGTTTTTATATGCTCTTCAACATTTAAAGGTATTTACTTATTGTTTTGATATATATTTATGTTTCATCTTGTAGGGTTCTCTCTTCATATTTCCCGACCCCAGTGTGCTCTACAAGCGCCCCCCCAGCGATCACTCCCCCCTTGCGGGGACAGATGCACTCTACTCAGCCTTTGGAGCAACCATTGAGCTCCATTTAGCTGACTAGGCATCTGTATACTACTGATATTCAATCGACCTCTTTTGAGGCTATAGAAGTGAAGAAGCTCCTCCTCCCAGCCGTTTCTTTTAAATTGCACTGGAACGTCCCCCCACTTGGTGTATTTTCAATGTGAGTTTTTTATTTCTTATTTATATGCAAATGTATGGATCTTTTTGATTCAAGATGTAATCATTATATAAAGATTTGCATTTCTGATATATTACCTGATCTGACATTTTTCTATACACAATAGGAATGATGTTATAGTCTCACCTTTGAGGAAGGAGTAAAGTATTTATATCCGAAACGCGTCAGTGTGAGAACTTGACACAAAATGTATTATCAGCTTGTACTATACCAAGTTTTGTTGTAACATGTTCCAGGTTTTTATATTGTCATACATGTGAAACTCTTTAATTTTGGATGTTTTGCATCTTTTGTAATAAACGTTTTTCCTATTTTCAACAATTTTTAATTTTATCTGGGGTTACATATTTCACGCCTTAAAAGTCCAACCCATAGGGGATCCTCCCTCAATGCTCAAAATCCTTAGGATGAAGATTAAATGACACAGTTTAGGAGGCATTCATCCTCAATCCAGAAAATACCCAAGGATCTAAAAAAACATGATTTGACTCCATTTGTAAGTTCTGTAAAATACCGTATATACTCGAGTATAGGCCGACCCGAATACAAGCCGAGGCACCTAATTTTACCACAAAAAAAATTGAAAAAAAAAAAAAAAAAAAAAAACTTAGACTCCAGTATAAGCCTAGGGTGAGAAATGCGCAGCTACTGTAAGTGGAAAAGAGGGTCAACAATGCCCATTTGCAGCCTCACTGTGCCCATTTGCAGCCATAGGTCCCCAAACTTCAAACTTGGTAGTTAAGGGTTCCTAGATGCCCCCTATCTGCAGCCAAAATTTGGGGTCTCTTGACCCAAAGAGTCCTGAAATAACATTGTTGCAGGTGGACACAGTTGACCGACTTTGGGGCCCTGTATCTTTGAGCCACTTGGTGCTAGGGACCCCATTTGGTATGCAAACTCAGTCGAACTAGCAATACAACATATCCAAAGATGGGGTTCCTATTACCAAGTGGCCCCGAGATACGGGGCCCCAAAGTCGGTTCAGAAAATGTCAAGCACTTTTCTGCAGCAGAGAATTACATTTTCCGAACCGAATTTGGGGCCCCGTATCTCGGGGCCACTTAGTGCTAGGATATGTTGTAGTGTTGGGTCCAGTGAGGTTTGCACACCTAATTTGGGGTTCCTAGCACCAAGAGGCCCCGAGATACGGGGCCCCAAAGTCAGGTCGGAAAATGTCATTTTCTGCTGCAGAAAAGTGCTTGACTCGAGTATAAGCCTAGGGTGGGACTTCTACCACAATAAAATGTTCTGAAAAACTCGGCTTATACGCAAGTATATACGATATACTTTTTACGATTATTTTTAAGTATATACGATAGTAAGAAAACTGCACTAGCAACCAACCAATTTTAAAACCGAGAACAATTTTCCTTCTGTGCTAAAAATAAGTCTGATGTGTATATTTTCCTATTTAGGAAGCCAATATAGTTAACAGAATGAACAGATTCACAACATCCACTTCTCAGGTTCACGGGGAGCTTTTAATTAAATCACCTTTTGGAGGTGTTTGTGACAACAGACGGCCTTCGCGCCCTAATTAACACGCATAGATAATTTTTCGGAACTTTACCTGTTTATAAACTCAATTTAGATCCCATATGTCCTACAATTAAGTAAATATGCAAAATATCTGTGAAAAGCAGAAAGTAAATAAACTGACATAAGCGTAAAAAATGCGTACGAAGAACAGAATTAAACCTGTGATAGAAAGCACTGTTCTGCAGCAAGCACAATGTGACGAGGTGTCAGATCCGCTGTACTTGTATCTACAGTATCTAAGTATATGATGGTGCCTGCTGGTCCATCGCCGAGTTGGGATGTATTGCAGTCACAGCCGAAGAGACCGAGATTAAAATCAGTCAAGAAAGACTTTAGGCATTTGAACCGCTGACATATATCATTTGAGCTGAGTGCTCTTCAGTAGCAGCCGTCAGCGGCGCTGACAAGACGAGTTTCGCTAAAATGTCTGATGAGAATAAAGGGGGAGAAGGGAACGCCGAACAATCTTACCTGCATGATTTAAAAGGGTCTCCAGCTCTTCTTTGGCCACAACCATTCTCAGCTTGTCACTGCTGTCAATGACAAAAATAATTGCCTGGCCTTCTCTGCGGAGAGGAAAGACAAGAAGCAGATTTATAGCCGGACAAATTATTTACAGCTTGCAACAAGAAGGTCTTGCTTCTTTCAATCTTATTTAACAATATCGCCTTAAAGAGGTACTTCTGCAGTAAAACTTCTAATTTATAAGACTGTATATCATATTCCATTTAAAGTCAATCTGTGGGGATGTAGGCCGGCTTTGTGGACCTCTTGTTCTGAAAATGCTAGTTGCCTGACATGGCACAGTGGTCACATGATCGAAAGTTGGCCCCCGCTGGCTACCAATGTTTTCTCTGGACCAAAAGCAAATTTCGTCAGCCTAGTCTTTGTGCTGAGAGTGCGCTTCCAGCACATAAACTTTGCCCGCCCAGCGACGCATATGTGCCCAGCTTTAACATAAAGGGGTTAATAAAGCATTGTTTGGCTTTGCAAGGCTTAAATCAAATTTTATTACAGAACTAAACTTGTCACCTCCATTTTGTTCATGTGGAGTATCATTTGCTTCTGGAATGAGCTGAGGGGAGGGCAGGCGGGCACTTGGGACCAGGACAACTACATACACAAGGAACCTGGAGTGAAGCATTATACTGCAGATACCTTCAAATTAATTTATAAATCTACCAAAAGACAAAACAATAAAAGGAGTAGTATTATGGCTGGTTAAATCGAAGAAACAGTGGCTTTTACAAAAGGCATCGCCGCCCATTTCAACCTCCCTAGTTATTCCACAGCGTGGCATGGGTGTTGTAGTCAAACTCTGCATTTTCCACTCTAACCCATGCAGCTACATCTTATTGGACGTAGCCATCGTTTGGCCGACAGATTTCTACCTAGCTCCTTCGATTTTTTCAATTGAAGGATGTTGGGCTGGAGGGGGCTGACAGAGTCACCCACGTAGTGAATTTTAAACAGTTCCATCAGCAACTGGCCAAAATTTGAACAGCGTATGGCCAGCTTAATTGTTATGTATTCCCATAAAGCTTGCATATTCTGGCAGAAATCATGAAATTGTGACTTTGATATTGAAAATGTGACTGATTATGCCAAAGAAAAAAAAAGAAAAAACTATTTTTATTTAAGGATAGTGATCATAAAAACGTACTTATAATAACAGTTGTTTGGCTTTTTTTTTTTCAAATTAATAAAAAACAAAAAAAGAAGAGGAATTACAACCTAATTTTTTGTAATTCCTTTATTTTCCAAAGAAAGTTACATACAACAGCCAAATAAATCAAAGTTTACAATATCACAGTCAAATACAGAGAGGGTCTCAAAAGCAGAGTCAGACACAACCTCAGTTTTAAATCATAATGACAGAAATCACCCAAATGGCCCTGATCAAAAGTTTACATACCCTGGAATGTTTGGCTTTGGTGCAGAAACACAAGGGTTAAAATGGTAATTTATGGTTAATTTCCCACATCTGTGGTATAAAATTGTCAATGAGTGTGTTGGCTCTCATGTGGATACACTAAGCAGGCTAGATACTGAGCCATGGGGAGCAGAAATAAAAACGATCAAAAGACCTGCGTAACAAGGTAATGGAACTTTATAAAGATGGAAAAGGATATAAAAATATATCCAAAGCCTTGAATATGCCAGTAAGTACTGTTTAATTACTTATTAAGAAGTGGAAAATGTGGGATCTCTATACACCAAGCCAAGGTCAAGTAGACCAGCAAAGAATGCAGCCACAACTGCCAGGGGAATTGTTCAGGATACAAAGAAAAACCCACTGGTATCCTCAGGAAAAATACAGGCTGTGGTTGTTTTTAAGGGGGACAATACAAGGATACTCGAACAAAAATGAGCTGCATGATCAAGTTGCCAGAAAGAAACCTTAACTGCGCCAATGGCACACAAAAAATGTTTTGGTTACAGTATGTCCAAAAACACCGACATGCCTCATTGGGATTTTTTGTAGCACTGGTGCAGTCAAGGTACCAGGGCCAACCATTCCAGGGTATGTAAACTTTTTATCAGGGCCATTTGGGTGATTTCTGCTATCATTAAAACTGAGCTTGTAATAATTTCCTCCTTCCCGGTCCCCACATGACTTTACCATTAAGATCAACAGCACAACCATTGGTCCAGCCACACATGCCAGGGTGCTGGGTGTAATCCTTGACTCTGACCTCTCCTTCAGCCCCCGCATCCAATCACTGGCAAAATCCTTCCGCCTTAACCTCCGCAACATCTCCAGAATTCGACCCTTGCTGACTAATGACACCACAAAGCAACTTATTAACTCCTTGTTTATTTCCCGCCTTGACTACTGCAACTCTCTCCTTAATGGCCTACCCTTATGCAGGCAATACCCCCTTCAGTTTATTATGAATGCTGCTGCTAGACTAATACACCTCACTAACCAATCTGTGACTGTTGCTCCTCTCTGCCAATCCCTTCACTGGATTCCCCTATTCCACTGTATAAAATTCAAAATGCTAACCACAACATACAAGGCCATCCACAACATCACCCCCAGCTACATCACCAACCTCATCTGCAGATAACGCCCAAATCGTCCCCTCCGCTCCTCCCAGGACCTCCTGCTCTCTAGCTCCCTTGTTACCGCCTCTAATGCTTGTCTTCAGGACTTCCCCAGAGCCCCTCCCATCCTCTGGAATTCCCTGCCCCGGTATATCCGATCAGCCCCTAACCTGTCCACCTTTAGGAGAGCCTATCCCAAACCCACCTAACAACAACCCCATCAAATCATTCCCTGCATCTATTACCTTTTGTACCACCACCCCCTCCCTTTACAATGTAAGCTCTACGAGCAGGGCCCTCCTGTGCCTTCTGTATTGAACTGTACTGCAATTGTGCTGTCCCCCCTCTACATTGTAAAGCACTGCATAAACTGTTGGCGCTATATAATAATAATTATAATAAATAATAATTAGGATTTAAAAAGGAGCCAAAAGAACTATGTGATAATAAATGGTTTCATATGATCACTAGCCTTAACCACTTGCCTACCAGGCACTTTCACCCTCTTCCTGCCCAGGGAAATTTTAAGCTTTCATCGCTGTCACACTTTGAATGACAATCGTGCGGTTATGCAACACTGTACCCATATGAAATTTTAATCAATTTTTTCAGACAAAATAGAGCTTTCATTTGGTGGCATTTAATCACCACTGGATTTTTTTATTTTTTTTGCTAAATAAATGAAAAAAGGCCAAAAATTTAGAGAATTTTTTATTTTTATTTTTTATAGTTTGTAATAAAATTTTGCAAACGGGTAACTTTTCCCCTTTACTGATGTGCACTGATGGGTCACATTGGTGGGCACTGCACTAATAATCAGGACACTAATAATCAGTGTCAATGTCTCTTTTACACAAGCCTGTTTTCAGCTCTCCCCTCATGCTGTCAGCGTGGGAAAAGGAATGCCGATAACCGGCGTATTTACAATGTGATCAGCTGTGATTGGACACAGCTGATCAAGTGGTGAAGAGCTGCCGATTGGCTTCTTACCCTGATCTGTGGTCAGCTGTGTCCTGAGGACACAGCAACAACAGAGCATGCCGCCCATGCGCGATTGCAGGAGGACATCATATGGCACCCTACCAGAACTGGCCAGACGCGCTGTAGCTGTTATATGGCTATAGCGCGGTCAGCAAGTGTGTAAATAAAATACAGTTTTCTGGCATGATCAGTCATATTTTCTCACGATTTCTGTCAGGGTATGCAAACTTTGAGGTACAATCGATGGACAACCATTAAAAACATCATCCGGTCTGTTATATCACTACTACAGAACAAAGCGTTCTATGTCTATGTATTTTTCAAAGACGAAAAGCAACTTTGTGTGATTTTTGAACAAGGGGAGAAGAGTGGCAGATAAAATGTAATTATCACTTCCATCTACGAAAGACACATCTTTCTCCATTCACAGAACAGGATATAAGGCATTCTGTGAATGGACACGGGGAGAGGAAAGGGAGGGTAAAATGACAGGATCCCTTCCCTGTATGACAACTGCAGCACCCATGTATGTTGATCTGTTTGGTCAGCTTCTGTCGGACCTGCATGCTGGAAAACCAGCAGTCAACTGACTCCCGGTCAGCACTCTCAGCCAATGGAAGAGAGCGCTGATCAAAGTGTTCTGGCAGAGGGGGTCGTTCCCCTGTCAGAACACAACAGCTCAGCGGGGGCGATCACTGGACTAACCTTGCATGTTAGTACAGCGGCTCCCGACCAGAGCGGTCAGTTTTTTTCTCGTGCAACCTGCGGGGTTGCACGAAAAAAAAAAAAAACTGTAACGTGTACCCGGCAAAAAAAGTTTTGTCTTAAGAAATACTTTAAAGAGAACATGTAAGCCCAGAAATATTGTAGCTGCCATTGCCGATTTATTTTGGAAGGTACGTGCTCCAGGGTTGTCACATGTATTTTCCTGCTTCTCCAACCAGGAATAAGCATGCTGTCAGTAACGTGTTGGGTCACCTGATATACATGTTTTTGTTCCAGGTCAGTTATAATGTAGGCAGTGAAGGTGGAATTTAAATGACATACCTGCGAGGCTGCAGCTTCAAATGGAAGTAAGCAGTGACAGCTCCTTTATTTCTATCTTGTCAGGTTCATTTAAAAGGAAACCTATTCATTCACAATACATATTTGCTTTCAGATATTATTTTAAATAACTGGAAAGTCACGTTCTGCACCATTTTGGCATTTACTTGCTATACTAAACATAGTGCAAATATCTGCGACTATGAATAGTGTAATAACTAGGAGCTAACCGCCACATAAAATCTCGTTTATCTAATTGGATAATACTGCTTAATGCTCTTGGAACGTGCTCATGCCTTACTGGGTAGACCTGCTGATGAACTTCCCAGGGCAGTCATTTCTGATGGCACTCTGAGGGCACGCAATCTCCAGAGTGCTTTATTAACTGGTAAGCTATGCTCAGCCAAGCTTATGACTTATATGGAGGGGGCTGGAGTGGTTAACGGGAGCGAATGATGGCTTATCATAGTGGGATTTATAGGAGATCCTGCTACCCCAGATGGTGGGTGGCTGGTATAGCTCAAAGGCCACCCATAGAAATGAGTCCGCAGAAATTCTTGGACCGGCTAATCTATTGGCACCTAAAGCCTTAGCTGAAAGGTTTTTCCTTGTGACATATCCATTGGGAGAAATGTTTACGAGATGTCAAAATAGCCAATAATGAGCAGAAAGGTAAAATCATTAGACTTTGGAAGACAGCTACAGAACATGGAGTAGTCTGTCTGTACCACACATTTATTTACATAGAGTACAACACTGATTCCCTTGAAAAGGGGTGAGAAGAATATTGGCTTAATCAGTGCACAGCGATCAGGAAGAAGGTTTTTATACCTGCATTAAAGTAAATTTACACTTTTGCAGTCAAACTGGAGATGCCCCCACTATGTTGGTTCTGGGTTCCCCTTTACACGCATAACTATTTTTTATTTTTATATATTTCTTACCCTTCTAGTAGTTTCTTTGGAGCAAATTTATACATAGAACTCTGTAGGCAGCTTAAAATTGTTCAGAATAACTTGCAAAGGGCATTGCATTAACGTACAATGTACCACCAAAGCCTAGCGATCTTTAATCAATTGTAAGCACAGACATGGTACACATCTAGTTTACAACTGAGAAAGAGATCTAGTTTATAACTGATCATGAGATCTGTCTGCACAGTGCAGATAGGGTTAATTATGGTAAACATAATCCCCCCTCCTTAGCAATGCATAGAAGTTAAAAGGCTAAGGCCGGCCATAGACGAAGCTGGGAGAACACAATGATTATTGGTAGTGGCTATAATAGCCGCTAGCAATAAATCGCAGGTAAAATCCAAAAGGCTAGTTGTACCCAAGTTGATCGATCAACCTGGGTACATTTAGCCTGCCCATACAGGGTTCGAATGTCGGCAGGTTTCTGCTGAACTGGCAGAGATTCAAACAAACAGTCAATGGCCGGATTTATTTTTAAGAAAATGAAAGGGTAAGCAGCAATTTTTATAATTTATTTAAAGTTATATTATATTAAATCAGAACATGTTTAAAATATAAATGGTGTATTCCGACTTGGTTGCAAAAGTGTAAATACACTTTAAAGCTGACTTCTCAGCAAACAGTTCAACATACAGATGAATTACACAAGAGAGCAGTTTTACCTGCCATATATTTCTTTGTCCACCCAGTTGTGGAGATTTGCTCTGCCACACAGCAACACCTTGTATGACAGGGATGCAGACTTGTAGCTGCAGTTTATTAACACACTGGGGATCATTTACTAAAATTGTAGAGATCAAAATCTGGTGCAGCTGTGCATGGTAGCCAATCAGCTTCTAACTTCAACTTGTTCAGTTAAGCTTTGACAAAAAATCTGGAAGCTGATTTGTTTCTTTGCAGAGCTGCACCAGATTTTGCACTCTCCAGTTTTAGTAAATGAACACCTAAGGCTTCGTTCATACTTGTACATTGTGGGAAAGCATGCTTTCCCGCAACACACAAAAACATGGATTCTCTTTTGCATGCGCAAGACATCGATAATAATTCATAATAGCACCCTACGCATATTGCTAACGTGCACTGCAAAAACGTGGTAACGTAGTACGTATTGCACTGTATTCGTTTGTTAGCAAGGTGCATGGAGTGCCCTTAGAAATGAATGCCACTTTCACGCATCTGCAAAAGGGATGCGTGTTTTTGTGCGTTGCAGGAACGTGCATGATTTTCTTGTGCATTCCCACAACTCACAAATGTGAACCTAGTCTAAAATAACTGCACCTACCATTCCCAGGAGAACACAAATGGCAATATACAGTACTTATTCTCTAAGATACATTAAACGAGTCACTTACTTATAATAGTGCTCCCACAGGTTCCTATATCTCCCCTGTCCAGACATGTCAAAAACAGTAAACGATAAGCTGGAAAAAGAAGAAAAAAAAAAAAAAAAGTTAGTACAAAGTAAACCTGTTCATAAAAAGTGTTTTCACCATCCGTTTTCCTCAACTTGTTCTCTAGCCACCCATGGAGTCTCTAGAGCCTAGAGAATGCTATGGATAGGATTATAGGCAAGAAGGAATCAAGGCCTATCACACACCTTCCTGGAAACGAGGCTCATCAGTAATGGGTGCCGCTGCGATTACCAGCTGGATACCGGAAACAAGTCAGTCAATGTACATATTCGCTGCACACCAGGAATCTTCAGTTGTCGTCCAAAGGTTTTTTTATTGCAGATAGATCACATCACAAAGACAAGTGCAACGTTTCGGAGCCGCGCCACACGTCCTGCACGGCTCCGAACCATTGCACTTGTCTTTGTGATGTGATCTATCTGCAATAAAAACCTTTAGACAACAACTGAAGATTTCGGGTGTGCAGCGAATATGTACATTAACTAGGCCTTGATTCCTGTCTGACTTGTAGGTAAGCACTCCTTCCAAACCAAGGAGGGCAAAATATAAGCAGATTAAAAACCCTCACCTTTAAAGTGGTTGTAAACCTGTGAAGTGAAAAAATAAAAAATACTCCTCTATAGTGTGGACTTGCCTCAATCCAAAGCACTTAGCAGAGGAAGGAGATTTCTGTCTGCTATCTACAGGAGTCACTCCCGACAGGTTATGCTAAGGGCCCTTTCACATCTGTGCAACTTGTCCTGCGACTTGGGACTGCAAAGTCGCATGACAAATTGTACCCCATGATTTCCAATGAGTACCATTCATATATGTGTGACTTAAAGTTGCACCGACTTCAAAAGTAGTCCCTGTACTACTTTGGTCCGACTTTGAAGCCGCGACATGGTGTAAGGGGCCTAAGGAATCCATAGGAATGGAGGGGAAGCACCAGACAGCCTGTGATTGACAGCCTTAGCTGTGAATGTTTTCGTGTGTGTGTGGTTGTCATTTTCCTCCACTCAGGTCTCAGATTACACTCAGCTCTCTGCAGTGCATTGTGTGAAATCAGAAATGCTGTGTAAACTGTACACTTTGCAGGAGATGGCTGCAGGTAAAGAGTTACAACATATGTAGGAGTATTTGTTTAATGTGTGTGCATCAACTGAGGCCAGTCACTTCACTGGGTATATGTAAGGGTATACAAAGACTTTAAACTTCATGGGTTTTCTGACTTTTGCATCCTGAATAATGTTTTACGCGTCGCCTGGATTTGCGCCTCAAGTTATTTTCCACCCCTGTCCACTCCAACTACACGAAGTGATCCAAAACTGCAATACAAGTCTGAGTTGCATAATTATCACTTGTAGCTTGTCAGCAGCAGTGAACTGGAGTTTTCTTGCCATTAAGCAAATTCCCTTTGGAGCTGATTATTTGATGCTATCAAACCTATCTAGTTATTCATATGCCAGAATAAATGTTCCAATGAAGTGGATTAATGCATTACAGTGACAAAGTTAAGGCGCATCACAGGGAGGCAATGAAGCAGCTTTAAACCTCTGATGGCTAAATTAGAATGAGAACTTCAAGGTATAGATGTCGGTGGGATTCATTATTTTTTATATCTTAATCACTAGTTTCCACGCCGTTTTCCGATACCCTGCCCTGAATGAACATTATGCTTCATTAGGATGTAGCCTCTGGTAAACAACGTGAAGAAAACAAATGCACTTTCTGTAGGTTGTTCTGCAGCAAATGGTTTTTGACTTCAGATTTAAGTGCGTGTGTATATTAAATACCTTGTTAAAACAGCTGTGCTCCCATCTCTAGTTTATTGCTAAAATACTTAACAGGCTAACAAGAGATTTTACTGCGGGAGAAGACCCACTGAGAGCAAGCAATCTCGTATAGATCTGGCTGTAAATTAATATTTAACAACACATGAAATATCAATGTATCACCTGGGAGGCAATTCATTTTCTTGCATCATTTGAGGATATAGCTTGTTAATGGACGTCCTCTGCTGATACTATAAAAGCCCGCTGCAACGCAATGCCTCGAAGCGCGAGATCTGACAAAAACTCTGAACCTTACACCTCACACACCCATCGCTCTGATGGCCTCCATAATTTGTTTGATTTTTTTGGAGCTCCAACTGGAATATTCAAAGTAAAGGAAGACTTTTTTTTTACCTTTTCTCATGTTTTTGTTTTATGGGAGACTGGAAATAAAATGATCGGGCTGTCTGGAAACTTTTCATTAATTTGTTATTGGGCCTAATGCCGCGTACACACGACCGGACATTCCGACAACAAAATCCATGGGATTTTTTCAGACGGATGTTGGCTCAAACTTGTCTTGCATACACATGGTCACACAATGTTGCCGGAAATTCCAACCGTCAAGAACGCGGTGACGTATGACGAGCCGAGAAAATTGAAGTTCAATGGCCAGTGCGGCTCATCTGCTTGATTGAGAGCATTCATGGAACTTTGTGCGTCGGAATTGTGTTCACACGATTGAAATTTCCGACAACAGACTTTGTTGTCGGAAAATTTGAGAACCAAATCTCAAATTTTGTGTGACGGAAATTCCGATGGAAACTGTCCGATGGAGCCTACACACAGTCGGAATTTCCGACAACAAGTTCCGATTGCACATCTGCCGTTGGAATGTCCGACCGTGTGTACGCGGCATTAGTGTGTATGATATAATTGAACAAGCTAAAAAAAAAAAAAATAAAAAAAAAAAAAAAAAAAAAAAAAAAATTGGAAGCATACAAAAAAAAAAAGTTGAATAAAATTAAACCACTTGGTTTCTGCAAAGATTAGGGTTGATTTAAAAAGGTTGTATCAGGTCATCTTCACTTCAACCAATCATGTGCTTTTAAAAATAAATTTTTGAAATTTCCTTCACACATGATTGGGTAATCAAAGAACAGAGGTTCCCTCATTCACTAAAATTATTAGGTGAACAGCCTCCACCTGCTTCAGTGCAGTGGTTGCCAGATGTGGGCCTTTTCTTGCCTTTATCCAGCCCTTGGGTACCTATTCCTCTCACTGTCAACAAGACTGAGGCATCATTCCTTCCACTGATGCCAGTAGTGGGGTACCTCCCTATGACACCAATGATAGGGGACTATTTCTTCCACTGACACCAATGAGTGGGCACTACTAAATGATGGGGCATTATCCCTCCTCCTACTAACCATGAGCTTTGTCATTTTTTTTACTCCTACTGACCACCAAACCTGAGGAACTGTTTACACCCACTGACGCTGGCGCTTTTTCTACTTCCACTGGCTACAGGCCGGCCCCCCTAAAGTCTGAAGGACAGTAAACTCACCCTTTGCTTAGAAAGTTTGGAGATCCTTGCTTTAGTTTATCAACCCCATTGTGGAAGAAAGCGAGGAAGATTTACTAAAACTGGTGCACACAGAATCTGGTGCAGCCGTGCATAGCAACCCATCAGCTTCTAAACTTTAGCTTGTTCAATTAAGCTTTGACAATAAAACCAGAAAGCGGATTTGTTACTATGCACATTGCACCAGTTTAGGTAAATGCCCTCTAGTGAGTCCCTAACAGTGTAAATACGGTCAGCTTTATTTATGAAGGGAAAATGCCAATTTTACCGCTCTTTTTCTATAACTGCCCTTTTATGCTTTGCAAATTAGGTTACTTGCAATAATCTTATTTTCCTTTCTCTAATAATTCACTATTAGTAATTCTCCAATAGTGCACAAAATCTAACACACCGGGATAAGGATCCTTATTTTCAAAAAGGGACCATTATTTTCAGCTTAGTTTTCAACATTAGTTACATGGCTACTAATGATCTAATTCCTTGTGTTAAAGCTTTGTGAATTGAACCTTAAAGTGGCGCCCCCCCCCCCCCCCCCAAAAAAAAAAAGATGATTAAAAATCATAAGCATTTTTTTTTAAAAAGCATTTGGAAAAAAAAAATTAAAAAAAATGTAACTCGCCTCTAAATGCCTGTTGCTAAGGGGCCCTTCGTAGTCTGCCTCCCTTAGTGCCCGGGCTAAGTGACATCACTTACCTCGGCGCAGGAAGAGAGATCAGCTTTGCCAACTCCCTCCTGTCAGTCATCCGGGACATGTGACAGGTCCCAGATGACTGCGTGGCCAATCACGGCGCTCGCGCATGCGCAGTGAGTGCCCGGTTGTTAAGCCACAGCCCGGTGCCCACAGTTGCAATGCCGGCGCAACCGAGTGGATCGGGGGGTGAGCGGAGCTTCGACCCCCCGAATCGCTGGACCCTGGAACAGGTAAGTGTCCGATTATTAATTTTTTTTTTTCTAATGGATACTCCTCTTTAAGTGTAATCTTTAGATTACAGAAAACAGTATTGCCCTGTACACACGATAACATTTTCCGACAACAAAACCGTGGATTTTTTTCCAAAGGTTGTTGGCTCAAACTTGTCTTGCATACACACGGTCACACAAATGTTGTCGGAAATTCCGAACGTCAAGAATAGGATGACGTACAACACGTACGACGACCCGAGAAAATTGAAGTTCTATAGCCAGTGAGGCTCTTCTGCTTGATTTCGAGCATGCGTGGCACTTTTGTGCGTCGGAGTTGTGTACACACGCTTGGAATTTCCAACAAGTTTTGTTGTGGAAAAATTTGAGAACCTGCTCTCAAACATTTGTCGGCGGAAATTCCGCCAACAAATGTTCTATGGAGCATACACGCGGTCGGACTTTCCGACAACAAGCTCACATCAAACATTTGTTGTCGGAAAATCCCATCGTGTGTACGCGGCATAACTGTTGTATACGTCCCTAGCGGGAAGATTTCTCACTTCATTCACCAGTACAGGAATTGCCGCAACGGGGACATAGACAGCATTAACAAAAATACAGGAGGTCTTAATGCTTCCTTGGGCTAAAAAAAAAAAAAAAAATCATATGGTCATGTGCATCTTCTATGGAGAGTGTAATGTTCACATATAGTGCGGTAACCAGTGTTTTTCTGCACTGGAAAAATGCTAGTCAGCGACACACAGAAATGTATCCTGTCAACACTGTAAATGGGAAGGAAAAAGTCCTAAGAGCCACACATCAATGCAAGACCCTGTATGTGGGTGTATGACAGCCTCAGCCTAGGCTCCAACCAGGCCACACCTCTCCACGCATTTTGCTCCACCCCCAGAGCTTAGTCATGGAGGATCAGTGAGTTAGTGAGCTGCGATAATATACAGACATGCTGCATTTTTTTTTTGCAGCATACAAGATGGGAATGTATAGCATTGTACAGCAACACACTGCTTTTTTTTTTTTTAAAGTGTGGAGGGCAAAAGCTATCAAAGATGAGGCTCTGTTCACATTTTCGGGCGTTTTTGCAGAGTTTTGCAGCGTTTTTGTACAGGCGTTTTCAAGGTGAAAAGGTCACCAATGTAAAAGCAGTAAAACGCCTGTAATCTGCCAAAAAGAAGCTCCTGTACTTTGAGTGTTGCGTGTTTTGCTTCAGGCGACAGAACGCTCACATGTGAACAGGGGCCAATGAAATGAATGGGATTTGTCTTGTTGGGCGTTTTTAGAGCCGAGGCTTACAGCAGAAAAACGCCCAAAAACGCCTAGATGCAAACGCAACCTAAATGAAAAAATCATTGGTCAATTATTACATAGACCTGCATTTTCAGTAACTTTTTTTGGCTTCATCACCATTTAAATGATGACTGACAATAGTACCTGGATGTCTTGAATTTCTCTATGCTGAACCCAATGGTTGGAACTATATCCTGTGTCTGGGCCTGGAAGATAAAAGAAAAACAAACAGAGATCGTGTGAGATTTGTACATCCACTATAAAAAAAAAAAATATAGTATAAAAATATATCCAAACAAAGTGATAAGCATGTGGGTCATAAATAGCATGATGGCAATAATTGTTGCCTCAGAAATGCTCGGCAGTAATGATTAAGGTGGCAGGCTTCCTGGCCAGCTGTTAAACTGGAACTTCACTCTACCAATCAACATTGATTATTTTTATCTTGCCTAGGCAAAAGATGTCATATATTCCAGGAGTCTTCAGGAGGGGAGGAGAGGAGGAGAGGAGGAGGGGTTTTCTCAGCACAGTACACTCTCCTGTATGCATGCTTGAGCTAAGGGCAAATGGATTCAAGGAAGTAAATGCTACAACAATCATTTCTCAATAAAATAAATCATAGAGACATGGATGGATGGATGAATGGATGGATGGGGGCGCTTGCTTTGAATATTAAACGCAAATGAAATTTGTAAAGTTGTAAAGTCAGAAGCGTTTATCTTGATGCATTCTATGCATTAAGATAAAAAGCCTTGTGTGTGCAGCAGCCCCCCTAACATTTACCTGAGGTCTCAGCCATCCGCGATTCTCCCTCCTGACACAGCAGCGGTGCCATTGGCTCCCGCTGCTGTCAAAGTCAGCTAAGCCAATCGGTGGCAAGAGGGGGCGGGGCCGGTCGGGGCTCTGTGTCTGAATGGAGACAGGGAACTGACTTGGCTCGGATGCCCCCATAGCAAGCTGCTTGCTGTGGGGGCACTGAATAGTAGGGAGGGGCCAGGACCATAGAAGAGGGACCTGAGAAGAGGAGGATCAGGGCTGCTCTGTGCAAATCCAAAGGAAATTAGAACACTTTTTTTTTTTTCCTATAAAAATAACAAACGAGACTTTACAATCATTTTAACCACTTGCTTACTGGGCACTTAAACCCCCCCCCCCCCTCCTGTCCAGACCAATTTTCAGTTTTCAGCACTGATGCACTTTGAATGACAATTGCGAGGTCATGGTACACTGTACTCAAATCACATTTTCCCACAAATAGAGTTTTATTTTGGTGGTATTTGATCACCTTTGCGGTTTTTATTTTTTGTAAAAAAAAAAAAGTAAAAAGACAGAATAAAAAAAAAAAAAAAAAAAAAATAATAATAATAAATATATATATATATATATATATATATATATATATATATATATATATATATATATATATATATATATATATATATATATATATATATATATATATATATATATATTTTTTTTTTTTTTTAAATATTTTGTTATAAAGTTTTGCAAACAGGTAATGTTTCTCCTTCAATGATGGGCACTGATGGGTGGCAATGGGCACCACTGGTGGGCATTGATAGGTGGCACTGTCAGGTGGCAATGGCAGGGGGTACAGATTTAGCAGGATTGCCTCTTCCTCTTCGGGACCGATGTCCCTTGCAGGTAAGCCTGTGATCTGCTTTTTATTCTCCTCACGCTGGTTTGTGATGCTCAGATGCAGTGAAGGGATGCAGTGGAGGGGAGACCCCACACGCCCCCCCCCCCCCTTTTTTTTTTAGGTCCCCCTTAAAATTTTATACCATCGCTGAAGGGCCAGGTATGGATTATCTTTCTCCAACTATTGTGGCTGCTTTGTTGTTCATGGCTGGGCATTCATGGCCAGTGAATGAATGGAGCTAGATGATGTCACTGGTTGCAAAGGTGACGGCACCCACCACTTCCTTAACCGTTACAGTAGAAGAAGGAAGCTGTTGGGTATAGTAGCAGGCGAAAACCCCACTACTATAAACAAAGTTCAGCTGCTGCTGATTGGACAAAAGCCTGAACATGGTGCTCATCCCTACTGCAGAATAAGCATCACCAGTTCCATGTGGGTCAGAAGGTAAGAGTCAGCAGTAGGAATGTACTTACTAAAGCTGTGCACCTTCCTGCATCAGCAATCACATCCAAACCTCCAAGGCTGCAGAGAGCCATATTGGTGGCTGTAAGAAGCTTCCTAGAGGCATTTTTTACATCAGGCTTTCTCAGAATGAGAGTCAGCAAGGTGAGTACTCCACCATCACCAGCAGATTGTTCCAGAATCACCAGATTGGAGACACCAATGAATACAGTGGACTGAAGTACAGCAGAGTCCGAATGAAAAACTGAACTGCCCAGCAGGTAGGACACTTTCCCTGTAAGAATCTAATATAATTAAATAATAGTTATTAATAATAAAAAAATTATCACATATTTAGGGGATTCCAATAATAAATGTACATAGCTTGGGAGTGTCTGAAATAGGGCAACATTAAAGTGATACTAAACCCACAACAGCCAAATCAGTCTGTATATGCAGTAAAGCATGCGCGTTATACTGACTGTGGAACTTAAAGAGGGATTGCACCAAAAAAAAAAAAAAAAAAATGAAAAGCCAGCAGCTACAAATACTGCAGCTGCTGACTTTTAATAAATTGACACTTACCTGTTCCAGGGTCCAGCGATGTCAGCAGCCGAAGCCGAGAGATCGCTCATTTCTCGGCTGCTGCCGCTGCCATTATCGTTGAGGGAATCAGGAAGTGAAGCATTGCGGCTTCAGTTCCCTACTGCGCATTCGCGAGTCACGCAGCGCAATGGGAATGCTACCCGTGTGTGCCCAACAGACAGCGCGGTGGGACAGGAAGAGGCATAGACTCCCATGGGAGTCTTAGCCCGGAAGTGGGTGCAAATACCTGTCTTAGACAGGTATCTGCACCCCCTCCCCCCTGAAAGGTGCCAAATGTGACACCGGAGGGGGGGGGGGGGGGGGGGGAGGGTTCCGATGAGCGGAAGTTCCACTTTAGGGTGGAACTCCGCTTTAAGGGGTTAATCGTCTGCATTGTGTAAAAAGGCTGTTGGATCCTGTCTTCTCTGATCCTCCCCTTCTTCCACAGTCCCCAATCTGCTGAAAAAAACAGAGCCTTGGGGGCAAGCTGCACATGCTCAGTTTGGTGTGTATTGCTAGAGAGTTTTTTTTTTTTTTTTTTTCTTTTTTTTTTTTTTAGGGAGTGTGCATGCAATCAGCACAGGGCCAATCAGCACTGTCCAGACAGAGTGTCATGGATCCTGCAGCCTCATAGGACAATCAGGGGAGAATGAAAACTCCTCCTACAAGCTTTAACCAGACACTGATTGAAGTCACAAGACTGCTACTGTTATATACTGCTGATGAGAAAAAAGGTATTTAGCCGTTTATATTTACTAAAATAATTGCATTTCCATGTTCTGTGTACTGTGGGAGGCCAGATATAGTGAATGCAGGGTCCTGGGTTTAGTAACACTTTAATCACTTCAGCCCCGGACCAATTGGCAGCCAAAAGGACCAGGCCCCTTTTTGCGATTCGGCACTGCGTCGCTTTAACTGACAATTGCGCGGTCGTGCGACGTGGCTCCAAAACAAAATTGGCGTCCTTTTTTCCCACAAATAGAGCTTTCTTTTGGTGGTATTTGATCGCCCCTGCGGTTTTTATTTTTTGCGCTATAAACAAAAATAGAGCGACAATTTTGAAAAAAATGCAATATTTTTTGCTTTTTGCTATAATAAATATCCCCAAAAAATATATGAAAAAACATTTTTTTTTTTCCTCAGTTTAGGCCGATACGTATTCTTCTACATATTTTTGGTAAAAAAAAAAAAAAAAAAAAAAAAAAAAAAAAAAAAAAAAAAAAAAAAATCGCAATTAGCGATTATTGATTGGTTTGCGCAAAAGTTATAGCGTTTACAAAATAGGGGATAGTTTTATAGCATTTTTATTAATATTTTTTTTTTTTACTAGTAATGGCAGCGATCAGCGATTTTTATTGTGACTGCGACATTATGGCGGACACATCAGACATTTTTGACACATTTTTGGGACCATTGTCATTTATACAGCAATCAATGCTATTTAAATGCATTGATTCCTGTATAAATGACAGTTGTAGTGAAAGAGTTAACCACTAGGGGGAGGGGAGGGGTTATGGGCTCTGACGTGTGTGTGTGTGTGTGTGTGTTTTTTTACATTAGGGGGCGGGGCTGACGTCATTGAGCGGCTTTCCCGATGACCGGGAACAGCCAATCAATGACAGGCAGAGTAGGAAGCGCGGGGAGAGGTTTGTTTACATAAACCTCTCCCCGTTCTTCAGCTCCGTAACCCGATTGCGGGACACCTGCGGCGATCGGGTCCGCTGGTCCCGCGGCCGGGGTCACGGAGCTCCCGACCGGGTCGCGAGCGCGCGCGACCCACGGGCAGGCATTTAAAGGGCCACGTACAGGTACGTGGTTTTGCCTGCCCGTGCCATTCTGCTGACGTATATATGCAGTGGGCGGTCGGGAAGCGGTTAAACAAACCTATAGATGTGCAACATCCATCTGTAGAAGACATCCATACAGATACAAAACATGGAAATAAACATACTTTGTGATGTGACGCCCGTCATAGTTTGCTAAACAAAACCGCTGAAAGTTTTCCTTTTCGTTGTTTAAACTTAATTGTTGCTTCCCTTCACACCAATTAGATGTACTGCTGGGAAACGAGGACATTTAAACGTTGAATCGAGTACGTTTATATCCCAGTTCTTGTCCCACGGGAGGACACGATCAAGCAATGTCTGCATCTCGTCACGGGCGGTGGGGAGAGGTTACTTGTGAGAAGCAGATAGGAAGCTGGAGGAACATTTCTGTCATGTCACTGGTCCCAGGAGGATTCGGCATCCCTAACGCACTGTCATGGCTGCAGCATAAACAAGGCATTGAGAAGCCAGGGATGACATTAACACAGCTAAATCCTCTAAACTTTTATGCACTGATAACTGTAAGTGGCTTTTATTACACCGAGCCCAGACAGCTCTACAGCTTCATGACTTTAATGTTTTAAGGAAAGTTTTTGCAACATTCTTCCTTAACCACCAACAGGTTGGGTTTAATGCTCTATTGCAGTAAATGATTAAAGTGTTACTAAACCCAGGACCCTGCATTCACTATATCTGGTCCCCCACAGTACACAGAACATGGAAATGCAATTATTTTAGTAAATATAAACTGCTAAATACCTTTTCTCATCAGCTGTTAGAGCAGTCGTGTGACTTCTATCAGTTCCCGGCCAAGCTCTGGTTAAAGCTTGTAGGAAGCGTTTTAATTCTCCTCTGACTGTCCTATGAGGCTGCAGGACTCCTGAACCTCTATCTGGACAGTGCTGATCACATGCACCCTCCCCAAAAAACAAACAAAAAAAAAAAAAAAAAAAACAAAACAAACAAACACACACTTCTCTAGCACACAAAACTGAACATGTGCAGAGTGCCTCCTAGGGTTCTGTACTATCAGCATATGGATTGGGACAGTGGAAGAAGGGGAGGACCACAGAAAACAGGATCAAACAGCAATTTTACACAATGCGGAGGATTAACCCCTTAGGTTCCACAGTGAGTATAACAAGCATGCTTTACTGCATAAACAGACTGATTTTACTTTTGTGGGTTTAGTAACACTTTAAAGAGAACTGGTCATGACTGAGCTTATTTAAATGTTGGACTAATTACACATTGTGTGAAGCTATAAGAGTTTTGGTCCATTTTATGTTAAGTTTCAAAGTTTTTATATCTATACACGGATTTCGAAATACTATATATATTACTAAATGCAATGTTGCATTTAAATTGAATCCAAGGGACCCATACCTGCTAAGGAGGTCTATTGTGTACTAATAATTCACTTCATGGGAGGTTGGCAGTACTGCCATCTAAAAAACAAATAAAAAAATAAAAACCATATGCTGTTAGTAAAAAGGTACTTATTTATAGCAGCTAGATTACCTATAGCAAGAAGCTGGAAGTAAACTGCTGGCCCTACTCTGACTACTACAATTCAAATTCTTAAAGCGGAGTTCCACCCTAAAGTGGAACTTCCGCTTATCGGATTCCTCCCCCCCTCCGGTGCCACAATTCGCACCTTTCAGGGGGGAGGGGGTGCAGATACCGGTATAATACAGGTATCTGCACCCACTTCCGGGACTAGCTGCCCCGCCCCTATCCGAAGATGCCCGCCAATATCAGTTTCAGTCCAAAAAATCTTGGATGTTTTTGCCGACGGAATTCCGCTCAAGCTTGTCTTGCATACACGCGGTCACACAGTTCTCTGAACTTTCGACCGACAAGAATGCGTTGACGTACAACACTACGACGAGCCGAGAAAATTAAGTTCAATGCTTCAGAGTATGCATGATTTTTTGCGCATCCGAATTGCATACAGACGATCACATTTTCAGATAGGAACTTTTCCCTACTGAAAAATGGAGAACATGCTCTCAATGTTTTGCTGGCTGGAATTCCGCCAGCAAAAGACCGATGGAGCATACACTCGGTCACATTTTCCGACAAAAAGCTCTCATCCAAGTTTTTCTGGCAGCATTACCGACTCGTGTGTATGCGGCATTAATTTCCTTCCCTTCTAAGATGGATGTAAATTTAGGTTATATGTTGGAGGTCCTTTCTATCATGTTTGGATGCATTCAAGATTATTTTTTTGGGTAGAAGCCTATTGTAGGTTTGCTTTTTTAGTCTACCGTTAGTTTTTAATTTATTAGGCTTTTAAGTAATTTCTAATTCTTGTTAATTAGAATTATTATTTTTATGATGTCTGTATAATTGTAAGTAGCCAATCTATACTGCTCTCTCATAGCGGTTTTAGTTGGTTTATTATGAACTTTTTTTTTTTCACAGTATATCCCTTTGTATATAAAAAGGAAGCTTATACTCATTTAAGATTTGATTAATGTGGCTTTGCGGATGCAGTTACATTTACAAATCGGGGCACACAATATTGTTGGCCCATTAGATCATGGCTGCATTAGCACTTCCTGTTTCCATACTCAAATAAGACCTTCAACAAAATGGCAGAATTACCACTTCCAGTTTATACACACGCCTTCAGAGGGTGGGTTTTCGTGAGGCTACAAAAAGATGGGTGGACGACAACACTAGAGGACACCTTGATAATGTTCTTTTGGACAAAGCGCTTTGGGTGGAGTTTCTGGTGCTGAGGTCACGCCACTGTATGATCCCGGGTCCTTCCAAAGACAAGATCGGCTTTCTATTTTCACAAACTAGCTTAGGTTTAGGCAACATGTTAGAGGCCAGTGCAATCATTGCAAAAGGCGTTGGAGCTATTAAGTCTTTCACATAACCTTCTCTATTTTATACCTAAAAGATAAGGCATGGATCTGAAGTCTTTTGGAAAAAGATTAAACATGCTTAAAAGGGTTGTAAAGGTTTGTGTTTTTTCACCTTAATGCATCCTATGCATTAAAGGTGAAAACACCTCACTGTCATGGGCCCGCCCACCAGCCCCCCCGCTTTACTTGCTGTGCACGTCCCCTTCTCCACTGAGTCTGGCCATTAATTGGATAGATTGATAGCAGCGCAGCCATTGGCTCACACTGCTGTCAATCACATCCAATGACGCGGCCACCGGGGGGCAGGACCGAGTCATACACTTGGCGTCTATGGACGCCAAGTGTATGACAGGGGAGCACGCCCACAAGCTAACCCCCTCGGGAAAGAGCTTCCCAGAGGGGGTTAGCTTTAGCGGGGAGGAGCTGAGACAGCCATCGCGGTACCCCAGAACAGCAGGATCGGGGCCACTCTGTGCTAAACGAACTGCAAAGTGGAAGTATAACATGTTTGTTATTTAAAAAAGTAAAATGGAAGAAAAAAATAAATAAATAAATAATTAAAAAAAAAAAAAAAAAAAAAAAAATCGAACCTATAAAACCACTTTTAAAAAGGTTAACTCCAGTTTCATGGGGAAAAAAAAAGAAAAGAAAAGAAATAATAGCAAATAAAAAAATAATATAGCATATACAATTGTGACTTAAGTCATATAGTAAATTGAAAGTTATTAAAAATTGCCTTTCCTTTTTAATCTGAAGCTCTGTAATTTTCTGTAAAATGCAATATGGCTACCTGGAGGTGTTCTGTACACAGAATGTCTATAATGCAATTTTCTGCTTGTGTGATTGGCTCACTGATTTTCCCAGAAGTCTGCACTAGGATACAAGTCAGATATCAGGCATCTGCTGGAACAAAAATGTAATTTTTGTTGAAATATTCCCAATAAGAAACCATGTCTAATCCTCGGTTCACACTAGACACGGTGCAAATTCACAGCAAATTCGCTGCCGATTCCACACTGCATCAAAATTGCAACCCATTCATGTGAACCGATAGTGACGTGATTGTAAAGTCTTGTTTTTTTTCCTATAAAAATAATAAACATGTTATACTTACCTGCTCTGTTGCAGTGGATTTGCACAGAGCAGCCCAGATCCTCCTCTTCTTGGTCCCTCTTCTGTGATCCTGGCCCCTCCCTCCTGTTCAGTGCCCCCACAGCAAGCAGCCTGCTATGGGGGCACCTGAGCTGAGTCACAGCTCCCTGTGTCCATTCAGACACGAAGCCCCGCCCGACCCTGCCCCCTCTCTCCCCTGATTGGCTAGTTGGCTTTGATTGATAGCAGCGGGAGCCAATGATAAAAAAGATTTAAAAAAAACCTTCTGCCTTTACAACTCATTTAAGTTAACGACACCCTAAAATCGGTATGCAAAAAGCAGTGCGATTTACAGAATTGGATCGCACCCATGCGATCCGATTCTGATTCGGACAAGAAAAAAAAAAAAAAAGGGTCTTGCACGAGTTTGGTGCGATGTGAGCCATACAAATCAATGGCTCAAATCACACCCCAGAGCCATTGCATGTAATTCGCACAGGAATGTGCTGCAATTACTGTTGCGAATTACATGTGGTGTCCCCCACTGAAGCAGTGTGAACCTGGGTAGAGGGATGCAGATCCTGCAATTTTCCTGATTAGAGCCCTGCAGGTGCAGCAGCCGATTAATAATTATGAAACCACTCCCATTAGATTCACTTACCACATGGACACATACAAAACACAAAGGGATTTCTTCAGAATAACAAAAAGGTAGCAATCTGCAAAGTTTGTTAAAATCTTTGCAATGTACATAGATCACCCAGAGGGGAATGTTTTTTCTCAACAAAAGTGGAGTTACTCTTTAAAGCCTGTTACTCCTCCGATGAGACAAAAACTGCACTTGGCATTCATTACACTTCACAAGAACAATATGCAGCCTTCTCTCTGTACTTCAGGCCTCATTTTCTGCTGATGTAGGTGCTGCCATCTGGGAATGTGATGAGCAGCTAAATGAGTGTGTGGGTTTGTCAATCACTGCATGCTGACAGCTCATGACAGCTTCAAGACGTTTGCTGCACAGTATTTGTTCAAAAAGAAAAGGCTGAAATAATAAAGAGAGCTTGTATGTCATGTAGCAACAAAACAGATCTATACAATCCCTAGAATTTGCAGCTAGCCTTAATGCTGAACACCAGGAGTTCAGCCACTTTGTAAAATGTACTGGCTTACTATGAGTTAAAGTGTCACTAAACCCACATCATAAAAAAAACATCAATAAATGGTGTATTACATACTGTTCATACTCACTCAGTCACTAGGAGATTCTTTGTCTGTATTCTGCAAAAAAACCTGGGTGATCTTGCTGCTCTCTATCTCCACCTTCTGTTCATGTCCCCAATTCAGCTAGGGATTTTGCAGCTGTGGTGGCAACTCTGCACATGCTCAGTTTTCAGTGAGTTTCTGTGTTGAGTATTTCCTCCCTATCACATTTGAGCAGCCCATGTGACTATAGAGTCACACATGTGGGTGCATACACAGCAGTAAATGACAGCCCGCTCCATCCCTTCTCCTCCATGCCCACTAACCAGCTAAACACAATGGGGACAAGATATTACATGTAGATTAATGGAGGCTTCATCTCCCTCTCATTCTATGGGCTGGTTCACGCCACAAAAACGTATTCCAGATTAGTTCTGGATTCGTTTCTGCATGCCTGTTTTTAATGCATTCCAGATGTTTTTTTTCACTGTACTGGGGTCCGTTGCGTTTTTGATGTATTTTACCATGTTTCAGTACAGTCCAGTGCAGGAAAAATGCAGCATGTTCTACTTTTTTTTTTTCTGAAATGCCCTGGAACTGATCGTACTGGTGTGAGCTAGGCCACTGGAAACCATATAACCTACTTTCCATGGGTTTTTGATGCAGAAAAAAAAAATGCACTAGATGCATGTGGTGTGGATTGGCCCTAAGACAAAGGCTGGAGAGGCGTGACACAACCTGTGACTGGCAGAAATCCGCAACATGTTATTTCCACAAAATAATAAAGATGTCATCTCAAATAATATAGATTTGTATGCCAATTTAAAACAGTTTATTGATATTAAATTATTTATTTTTGCTCTGTATTCCAAAAGGCAGTTTTTTTTTTGTGAACATGTGATAAGCAGCAGTGGACTAAAAAATCCTCCTGGGTCATGTGACAGCTATATATTGATTAGGAAAATTGCACTTCGATTTTTTAATTTAAATAATTACAGTGCCATCATCCATGTACAGAAATAGAAGGGACAACGTAAATTAAACAGTGTGTATTTAGTTTCACTTTTAGTCCAATGAAGTGCATGCCACTTGGTGGCCTTATGGCTGTTATTTACAACAGATAGTTTTCAAAGCACCAGGAGTACCGCTATCACTACAATCCCGAAACCCTGACAGGAAAGACCATGTCTTCTCATACACAGCATCTCTGCCTACTTCACCCCTCTGCTGTTCATTCACAGAAGGCTTTGTATTTTGTGAATGGGTTTAGCGTATAGGCAGCAGGAGGGCTGGGGTGGGCACAGCTGCTGCATGCGATCTCTGCAGCTGCAGGAAGTTCCCACATTGGAGTTCTGGAAGTAAAGCAATTGCTATTCTCCCAATGCACAATAAAAATGTGAATTGTAAAGGAAAGAGATAAGTCCATGAGGTGGCATGCACCTTGTTGGCCTTATCCTATATTAATCTAGTACATTTTACAAAGTGGCTGAATTTCTGGAATTCATCTTTTAAGTGGTAGTAAAGGTGTTATTGTTGATTTACACCTACAGAAAAGCCTATAAAAGGCTTACTTGTAGATACAGTAAATATCTCCTAAATGTGTACTGTTGATGTCACCGGTGCATGCGCAATGCGTTCTCTATGGACGGCGTGTTGTCTATTGAGAGAGCTATGCTGCAGCCGTGACTCCAGAGCGCATGCCCGGAGTGACAATATGGCGGCTCAGCCAATCAGATGGCCACAGCCCATGAACCCAGAATGATGACTAGGTAAAGATGGAAGCCCTTTTAGCTGTGACAACACGCTTCGTTTTAAGGCAAGTATTTCATAATGCACTAATATTCTCAGTCCACTACAGCATCTATTACACATGTCGGCCATGTATTGAGCCATGAGGATGAACAGTGCAGCAGCAATAAAGTTGTTGGCATAAATACTATGGGATCCAGGTATAGGACAGCAGTATGGCTTACTGAAGCTATACAACTGCTTATAAATATATAGGCTAGGTTCACACTAGTTCAGCTGCAACTCTATCTGGTTTACACTGCAATTTTAAAGTGCAACATTGGTGCGTTTTGATACGTTTTTCATGGCTCTGCATTTATTTTTTGTATGGGAAGGAGACTCAATTTCGGAGATGCAGGGAGCATCCTGCATCCATGTGAAGGAGCTAGTGGGACAACTTAAATAATAAAAATCTATACCATACCCTTATCCAAGCATGCAGCCTGGCAGGCCTTCCCCTCCTGAACCCTACAGGTCACATATCTAAGCATGGCAAAGCACCTTGTCCCCATATTGATGAGGACGAGGACTTCCCCACAACCCTGGCCTGATGGCTGTGGGGGTCTGCAGGTGAAGGGCTTATCAGAATCCTAAAGCCCCCTTTAAAGTGGTTGTAAACCCTTACAAACCACTTTGGCCTACAGGTAAGCCTAGATTAAGGCTTACCTGTAGGTCCAAGAAATATCTCCTAAACCTACACAGTTTAGGAGATATTTACAAAAAGACAGGCACCGCTGTCTACGGCGCATGCGCCGTAGACAGCAGCGTGCAGGCGCACTGAGCAAGCCGCAGATCACGGCGATATGCTGCTCTTGGCGACTCCCGTGTGCATGCGCGGGAGTGACGTAATCTCGACTCCGGTGAATTACAGCGCCGGAGCAGCGAGACCTGGAAGTCACTCCGGGATAGATGGCGGCGGAGGAGGACGTGGACGAGGGTCGCTTCGGGGGCTTTGTTCTCATGTAAGTTATTCATAATGAGCTAGTATGATATGCATACTAGCTCATTATGCCTTTGCATTGCAGGTTCCATTAAAAAAAAAAAGAGGCTTTACATCCTCTTTAACTATGGGGGTGGGGGGTTCCCAGATGCTGTCCCTCCCCATGTGAGCCAGTAGTGGGGTACATAGTACAAGAAAAAAAAAAAAAAAAAACACACGTGTCCTAAAAATACTTACATTACTTTTTCATGATATGATGCAGCCTAGTTAGTGTTACGATAAAGGTACTTTAATTATACACTACAGATTTGCTTTAACCTACTCAAAATGATAGCACTGCAGATACATCTACAATGATTCTCATTGTGCCATAATTGGCTAATGTTAAAACAATGGGATGCGTATTTCCAGCTGGCATGTACTTGTGCTTAACTGCCTGTGGACTGAGCACATGCAGATGCAATGACTCAAGATCAGAGCTTTATAATCTGTAACTTCTTACTGAGTAATAAGAGAACTGTACTACTCTATACAGGAAAATGACACAAAAGCACTTATAAAGTTATTATGGCTCTAAACTCAAATGTTTTTATTTTTTTACCTTAATGCATTCTCTGCATTAAAGTGGTTGTAAAGGCTGAAGTTTTTTTTTATCTTCATGCATTCATTGCATGAAGGTGAAAAACCTTCTGTGTGCAGTGGCCAAATCCTTACCTGAGCTCCCGCCGATCCAGCAAGGTTAGCCTTGGCTGTTACAGGACTCTCCTTCCTCATTGGCTGAGAAGGCAGTGAAAGCCCATCGGCTCACACTGCTGTCAATCACAGCCAGTTAGCCAATGACGAGAGGACGAGAGACCGGGGGGGGGGGGGGGGGCAAGCTGCGGCTCTGTGTGTCTTATGGACGCACAAAACAGCAGCTCGGGAGTGAGCATGCAGCAGTGCACCCAGGGAAAGCAACTCTTTCACTGGGGGCACTGTTCGAATGGGAGGAGCCAGGAGCACCGGGTCCCCCACCCGAAAAGAAGGGGATCAGAACTGCTGTGTGCAAAAAACAATGCACAGAGCAGGCAAGTATAACAACAAGTTTGTTATTCATTAAAAATAAATAAATAAATCAGAGAGTGCAAAGATATGATCAATAGGAGTACCATTAAAGTGACTGTAAAGGCAGAAGATTTTTTTATCCTAATACATTCTATGCATCAAGATAAAAAGCCTTCTGTGTGCAGCAGCCCACCTAATACTGAGCCCATCTCGATCCATCGATGTTGCAGGAGAGACTTGGCTGCCCGGGACTCCCCTTCTCATTGGCTGAGACAGCGGCGTGGCAACACTGGCTCCCGCTGCTGTCAAAGTCAGTGAACCAATGAGGAGAGAGAGGGGGTGGGGCCTAGCTGCAGCTCTGTGTCTAAATGGACACAGGGAGCTGCAGCTTGGCTCGAGTGCCCCCATAGCAGGCTGCCTGTTGTGGGGGCACTCGTCAGGAGAGAGGGGCCAGGAGCGCCAAAGAGGGACTCGAGAAGAGGAGGATCAGGGCTGCTCTGTACAAAACCACTGCACAGCGCAGGCAAGTATGACAGGTTTATTTATTTTTTTTAAAACAACAACAACACACGCCTTTAGTATTACTTTAAGAGATATAAGAAATTAGAAGGTGGGTAAGTATAATATGTTAAGTATATATATTTTAGAATTTTTAGATCTTTAATGACATAATTTTTTGGTAGATGTTCCGTCAGTCAAACTTGTTCCCGATGAAGTGAACTAAGATTTATGAAACGCATTGAGAAATTTATGATATAACCCAGTTATTCGTCATTTTGTTGTCGCAGCTACAGTACGTATGCCTTTACAAACAAGTATCTGGTGGAAGTACTCCAATTGTGCTTTTATTTATGAATGTTATGTGTATTAGCCAGAATGTCTTTTTAATACATTTGTACTTATTGAATAAAACATTATTGCTTTTAAACCATTTTGATTTGTTTATGGCATATCTCATGAAAGTGCCATGAGCTTTGTTTGTTATGCATTTAGCAATGTTTTGAAGAGTAATTCCAATTTTGTTGAGAAAAAAAAAAAAAAAAAAACATTCAGTTTGGGGTGATCTGTGTACATTACCTGGATTTTAACAAACTTTGTTGCAAATTCCTACCTTTGGTTATTCTGAAGAAATCCAGCTGATGCACCTGCCGGTAAATGAGGAAAATCGTAGGGTCTGCATCCCTTTAGACATGATTTCCTATTGGGAGTAACTCACCAAAAAATGACATTTTTGTTGCAGAGGATACCTGAAATCTGACTTTTATCTTAGTGCAGACTTCTGGGAAAATCAGTGAGCCAATCACACAGCCAGTTTATAATGTTTCTGGGGGGGAAGTCTGTACACATTCTGTGTATAGAACACCCTCAGGTAGCCATATTGCATTGCGCTAAATTTACAGTGCTGCAGATTGAAAAAGAAAGGTAATTTTTAATAACATTCAATTACAATAGGACTTGAGTAACAATTGTATATGGTATATTATTGATTTTTTTGCGATTTTATTACCACAAAAGTGGAGTTACCCTTTAACGAGAGTAACTCCACTTTTGTGGTAAGAAAGTCCAATTGCATTTGCCATAAACTGAAATATGGACTGAAACATTAAAAGCACAATTACTGATGGATAATATGGTCATAATTTACATTAGTTACAATGACCCTATTACCTGCCAAAAGGATCCAATTAAATAAAAAAAAAAAAGCTGCTTTTACAGGCATTTAAGCTTTTATTTCAGCTTGAAGAAGCTTGTACTTTAAGCTCTTTTGCACGTTTTTTTACTGAGCTGAGAGCTTCTTTTAGCTCCTTTGAGCTTTTTTGAGCATAAGTGTTTTGTTTTTTATCCACAAACCCTAACCTAATTTCTCCTATTTTTTTGTGTGTTTTCAAGCTTTTTTTTTATGCTCTTTTGCGCGTTTTTGGGTGTCTTTTCTGCTCAAACCCTAATCTCTGTTGTGTTTTTTTTTATTTCTGCCTGTAAACGCCTGAAAAAGCCAGAGTGTGCATGGACACATTGGCTAACACGGAGGGGAGTTACCAGGTGAAAAAAATAAAGAGCTCAAATAATCCCAAAAGCCTTAAGGAACCATTTTCTTTGAGCTTCAGTGTGCATGAGCCCTTATGTTGGCCATAAACATAAGGATCTGATCAAATGATTCTCTCTTTTTTTTTTTAAGTTTATGAGTTAGATACAAAACAGAGCCATTGGGGCATACCCCGGCTAACTGGTGCACATAGCCATGTGCCTAACAAGATACAACTCATAACTTAACCACTTCAATACAGGGCACATATACACCTTCCTGCCCAGACCAATTTTCAGCTTTCAGCGCTGTCGCACTTTGAATGACAATTGCCCGGTCAGGCTACACTGTACCCAAACTAAATTTTGGTAATTTTGTTCCCAAAAATAGAGCTTTCTTTTGATCACCTCTTGGATTTTTAATTTTCTGCTAAACAAATAAAAAAAAAAAAGACCGAAAATTTTGAAAAAAAATAGTTTTTTTTTTGTTTCTGTTGCTTTGTAAATAAGTAAGTTTTTTCCTTCACTGATAAGGCAGCACTGAGGGGCAACTATGAGGTGGCACTGATGATGGGCGGCACGGATGGGCACTGATAGGTGGCACAGATGTACATTAATGGATGGTACTGATGGATGCCAATCAATGCCTGCGAGTTATGCCCATTGTGGGCACTGATTGGCATCTATTGTGGGCAGTGATTGGCATCCCTGGTGGCCATGGGTGGCATCCCTGGTGGTCCAGTGTGGGCATCCTCGGGGGGGGGGGGGTGTGGCTGCTCTGATAATCAGCACAGACCCCCCCGTCAGAAGAGCAGGCGATCGGCTCTCCTGTACTCGCGTCTGACATACGTGAGTGAGGAAAGGCCGATCATGCTGTAAACAGGAAGAGCCATTGATCAGCCGTGATTGGACATGGCTGATCACGTGGTAAAGAGTCTCTGTCAGAGACTCTTTACCTAGATCGGAGTTACGGTGTGTCAGACTGACACACTGCAACAACGATTGCCGCGATGCGCGCCCCCGGGTATCCCAGCTTCTTGGATATCCTGGCCATGTCATATGACGTCCGGTCAGGATATCGCAACCACTTTGCCGACATCATATTGCTATATGGCGGGCGGCAAGTGCTTAACTTACCAACTAACCAAATATCACTAAGCTCTAAACATCTACAAACACACCGCTCAGGTTATAGTTGACACTTGACAGGATAATGATATGGAGCATTGCATTTTGGAGGACCTTCCTCCCCTTCCAGCTATCAGAACTGGACACTATAAGAGTAATGAGATTAAAATATTGGTACATATCTGTAGGGGCCTACCCAATCACTTGCCTATCCTAGGCATAGATCCCAGCTCCTTGTAAAACCATGTATATCTTCAGGAAGTTTAACTAGATTGGTCTACTAAGAATCGTCAACCGTAGAATCAGAGTCTGTCCACTAATGGATCAAATGACTGTTCACAGAATCGGGCTTGAATCTTTGGGTTATCGAAAAGACACTAAATGCGTCACTGATTTTTGAGCCACACGGATTGGTCTGTATGGGAAATCCAATCATAGGAAAGTAGAGTGATGAATATCATCATAAAGTGTATAGTTCATTAAACAATCTTTTTGATCGCATTTTTCTCCCAGACAGTAAATTGATAATACAATGAATGGTAAATAAAAACGCTCCATGTATGGCGGTGTTACAATCACAACACAAGAGATATTAAAGATGCACTTACATTAGCAGGTTTTAGTTTGTTGATAATGGTGGTCTTCCCGCTGTTGTCTAAACCCAGGCATAAGACGTGAACTTCTTTCTTCTTCAGTCCCAGCCAACTTGCCAGCCGGTCAAACAAACCCATGATCCTCAGTCTGCACCTTACATCAAGAATTTAAATAATAATCAATCATCAGTACAAGACGGTGTACAACATTATGATAGGCCTAGTATCAGATGAGGGAAAGGTAAGCAGCCATGTCACAGCAGATGCAGCCTGCATAACACACTAAGCTTCTTATAATAAAAGCCTGTGGTTTCTAATCGGGATTGACAAGCTGCTGAGAGCAAACTACTCTGTGGGTGGTCTTCACCGTGTTAGACTGTCATTATCCTGTTATGAAATCCTTTTACAACTGTTGCAATATACATCAGATTAAAAAAAAAAAAAAAAAAAAAACACACACAAAACTAAGAAAAGGTGCTAGACACTGTTAGTACTGAACTATAGAGGAGAAACTGGTATGGTCACCGAGTACGGGCAATCAATGCTCCAGCTACAAAAGACAGCAGGAAATCAAAACGTTACTATAATAAGCATTCCCGATGCACAATCTAAAACAGTCTACTGGGCACCAAAACCCGGGACCTAGAGCCCCTATACTGGTTCCAAGAAACACGTTACCCACCCCCCAGTTGGAGGAAACAATAATACTGAGGTGGGCGCCTGGAGGACCGCCTTTTAAGTGTTGGGGGTTAACGTGTTTAACCACTTCCATCCCAAACCAATTCTGGCACTCCTCTCTTACATGTAAAAATCAAAACCCCCAAACATTATATGCATTATTTTTTTAGTAGAGACCCTAGGGCAGGGGTGCCCAACCTTTTGAAGAGCAAGGGCCACTTAAGCGTCTTGGTAATCGATCGTGGGCCACAATGAGTGGAGCGGGCAGATGTCCGTCAGCCTATGCAGAGCAGACACAGCCCGCTTTCCTCTATGTTTTTTTTTAGCGGGTCAGATTGGTGGTAGGCGGGTGTAAACAGACACAAGTTCATTTGCATCTGCCGCTCCATAGAGGTGAATGGAGGGACTGATTAAGTCCACCTGAAAAACGGTCAGGTGGACCCGAGTGGACTGATTGTGTGAAAGGGGCCTAAGGCTGCTTTCATACTGATGTGCTGCAATTTACCTGCACCACGGGTGCAGTGCAGTGCACCTGTGGCTTTCTTGCAGGTTACCTGCACTTTGCCATAGACCAGGGATATGCAATTAGCGGACCATCAGCTGTTGCAAAACTACAACTCCCATGAGGCATAGCAAGACTCCGACAGCCACAAGCATGACACCCAGAGGCATGATGGGACTTGTAGTTTTGCAACAGCTGGAGGTCCGCTTATTGCCTATTATATCCTGCAGGTATAGTGCACTTTCTGAAAGCACACTGTGGTAGTGTGGTACCACACCAGTGTTTGGACGGAGGATTCTCAACCAGGCAGGTTGAGGGGCTCCAGGGTATTTGCTTGTTTGGGAGGAAACTGGCTTTTCAGTTTCCTCATTATTTACTAAAGTCCACTTTAGGAGCTGGAGCCCCGGGGATTTTGTAGCAATTCGGTTGGGATGAAATTCCCAGTCCTGGGTCCGGGTTTTGAGATCCACCCGCATACTGACTGGTCAGGTGTGTGCTGGGCTATTTGTAGACACCTGACCATGGTTCTGGCTTCCACCCTCCCGAGGAGTCCAGGCGAGCAAGGGAGAAGTGTGCATGTCTGCACAGTTCCATCTGTCAGAGCAGACAGAGGGTTCAAGCCAAGGCTGGAACAGCAAGGAAGCTGGAAAAGAGTGCTGAGGTACTGGGTTTGTACAGGAACTCCGTTGTAGAGCCAAGAGGGCTGGAGCATAAGCCTGAGCAGCGGTGCTGCTCGAGAGCCAAGTGGCTTGGTATTTTTTGTTTATTACTACATTAATGCTGTGAAGTTGAAACCCCTGCTTGGGAATTCTGGATGGACATTTCCTTTCTTTAATAAAAGTGGGCCTACAAGCCCTTGAACGGCATATCTGACGTGGACTCCGCTCACTAGTAGGCTCTACACTAAGCTAAACAATCCCCAACTTTACAGCACCAAAACTCCTGCATTTAGAAGTTTTGGTGCGTTTTGAGAGAGTAACAAATCCGCAGGTAACAACAGAAGTCTATGGCTCAGTGCAGGTAACCCACAGGTGCACTGAAGGTGCAAAAGAGATATTCCCATATATACACTGATTTTAGAATATAAACTGACCTTGAGCCCTGGTTCATATTAATGCGATTTGGCATGCTATTTGACATCAACGGCACTGTCTGAATCGGTGCGACGCCACATTTGCGGCGCCGCACCGATTCCCAAAAGTAGTTTCTGTACTACTTTTGGTGATTTTGGGGTGTGATTCCATTAACATCTGTGCAGAAACCCGCACAGATGTCTCTGAAATCGCCCCCAAAATCGGGACTGACATGCGGGAATGAAACCGTGTGAGTTCAGCTGAACTCGCACAATTTAAATTACCGTAGTCAGTGTGAACCAGGGCTTTCCATTCAGGAATCTCCCTTGCTACAGGTATTGACGGCTGTTGCTCTCCAAGGCGGAGTGCATTTGGTATCACTCCACAACTGTGCTTCCTCTAGTGCTGACTCCATTTAGAACACTTATGCTCTGGGATGGCGGGTTGGGAATCCGCAATCTGGGCTTGCCAACCCACCATCCCAGAGCAGGAGGTCACGGGCCACATCAGAGGGCTCCCCTGCCCTAGGGAATATAATAGAAGTCGTTGCAATTTTTTATGTCACACGATAAATTCAAAATGCTAACCATAAACATACAAGGCCATCCACAACATCGCCCCCAGCTACATCACCAGCCTCATCTGCAGTTATCGCCCTAATCGTCCCCTCCGCTCCTCCCAGGACCTCCTGCTCTGTAGCTCCCTTGTTATAGCACAAAAGTTATAGCATCCACAAACTATGGGATATTTTTATTTATTTTTTTCTAGAAATGGCGGCCATCAGCAACTTATAGCGGGACTGCGGCGGACAAATCGGACACCTAACTGGCACTTTTTGGGGATCAGTGACACTAATACAGTGATAAAAAATATGCACTGTCACTGTACTAATGACACTGGCAGGGAAGGGGTTAACATCAGGGGCTCTCAAACGGTTAAATGTGTGCCTAGCCTGTGCTTACTCACTGTCGGGAGGTGCTTTGACTAGGGGAAGGCAAAGATTCTTGTTCCTGCTTTGCAGAAACACAGGATCAATACCTTCCCTACTGACAGAATGACAATCTGCCTTGTTGACATAGGCAGAATGTCAGTCTGCCTGTGTAATCGGCAGGTGCCAGGGGACATCGAGTACACGGAACCCGCCGCTGGGCTCCCGCTGTGCGTGATCCCAGTGGGAGCGGGTGCCCCAGACGTGTCAGATTACGTACTACGGTGGGCGGTCGTGAATTTATTAAAATTAATGACCAATAGGCCTCACTGACCAATAGGAAATGGAAGGAAGAGGAAGAGGAAGAGGAAGTAGGGCAAGCAAAGATCTACTTGAGAAGAATTTACTGACCATTGTAGCAGCCATAACCCCTTGACTTTCTGGGCTTACCAGTTACCTCCTTGTGCCTTGTCGGTTGTTGTCTAGGGGTTGCCAGGGTTAGTACCCAGTGACTTCAGATGCTGACACATAAAAGTCCTTTTCAAGGTTTTTATTTTACAGGGGTAACATCCAACAGTAACACAGTCTCAGGTGGGAATAGAGGGCACGGGTGATAAAACTCAGGCACTTTGAACTGCTGACATCCACTGAATGTCTCTAATTAACCCAGAGAGTAGCCACTCACAGCTGGGCACTTCACTGCCCGATAAACCTCTAGCCAGAGATCTAGCAGCCAACATGTGATCTGGAAACTTTGCAAAGTCTCTGCCACAGACTAACTTGTAACTGAAGATGAATAGGAACCTTTCCCACAGGAACCTTTCTTACCTGGAACTCTCAGCCTTCTTGGCGATACTGCCGGAAGTGTGGATTCTTTTGTGTCCAAACAACTCAGCTCCCAGGCTCTTACTGAGCAGCCAGCTTGTTGGTCCTCCTCCGAAGAGTCCTCCCCTGGTCACTTGTACGAGTTGCCGTGTCCCTCCAATACCAAGAGCACACCGGGACCCCTTTGAATCCTCCTTCAGTTACTGGGCCTCAGACTAGCCAGTTCCGAGGCTCGGGAAGGGACGGATCCCCACCCCAGACCATGAGGGCCTCTGGGGTTGGTCGGATTGGCCATGCTTGCGGGACGGCAAATGCTCCTAGGCCCGTGACCCCTCGCGGGGCTGCCCTGAACCCGAACCAGTGATCAAAGCCGCAGCCGAGCCCTGAACATGTGACTTCAGCACCTTAAATACCCCTTCCCAGACAACGCAGCGGGGCCAGACACTGAAAGATTGGTACCCAAGACGTCCAACCAGGCCTGGTTCTCAGGCTGTCATGGGTGCCTCACTGCACCTATGACCAGGCGGAA